>CM062812.1:963749921-964349921 GCA_031772625.1 Pinus tabuliformis
CACAATAATGTGAAGACAAGAAGTGCATCATGTTGTTATGCCTATACATATCATCTAGGAACAAATGTGAAGAAAAGAATTGCATCATGTTGTTTTTTCTGTATCTATCATCCAGGAACAAATGTGAAGGCAAAAAGTGCCTCATGTTGTTTTGTCTGTACCTATCATCCAAGAACAACTACAGGTCTGGGAGGAAGATTTATAGAAAAAAAGCACTGAAATTACTCACTATCCTTTGCAAAAATTAATCTTCAATTTAGCAACTACTTAGCTCCAATATAATAAAGTCCATCAATTATACTCATGAAGAGATTATATTTCAAGGATGCTTATGAACAATAAGACAATACACCTACATACCCTTATGTGTCGTCTATTGTCAAACAAAGATCTTACTGGCAATGGATCATGTGATTAAGTGAAATAGTGATAATGTCAATGATGAAGTAAGTGATCAAGTAAAATATGAACTGTGATTGATCTTCGATTATATGGTTTTGATCTTACTTCCCTCTTCTGCAACTAATTGTTGAACAATTCCATATAGATAAGTATTCCTAAATGTATATATGAATTGTATTGAATTATTACTAATTTTTTTATGGTTTATTTCATGGTTGAATTAATTTTTAGGTTTCCTCTCTAACTGGGATTTATGGATTCGTGATAATGGAATTGTTGTGTGCATTTAGGTTTCATGCCTGACAATAGTAAATAGCTAATAACAGAAACAATTCATTTCAGTTACTTCATAAATTTGTGTGAATTTGGGTTTAGTTTTTGTGTGAATTATTTAGTTCAATAGTAAATAGTTAATAATAGAAACACTTCAGTTCAGTTACTTCATAATTTTGTGTGAATTTGGGTTCAGTTTTTGTATGAATTTGGGAGTTAGGTTGAAGTACCACATCCTCAAAGTGCACAAAAGTTACATGCATGGACCAATACCATGTAGCTATGTTTGACAAGCAGGGCCTGAAAATTTATCTCCTATAAAATAAGAGAACTACTTTAAATAGCAAGTTCTCGAAATCTTACCAAAATTATTGTGTCAAGCTCTACCCACAACTAAAACCAACATGCACCTATAAATGGAACCAACATGATGGAATATGGCACATACAAATCTAGGGTTTGAAATTCCCTTAATGCGCATTAGACATCCAATGATCCAAATGACATATGAACGCATTCACCAATTTTAAGAGCTTTAGTAGGCAGACACCGACATATGTAGAGCATCTAGCTCAGTGGGCATCATTGTTTGTGTGAAAGAGTGAGTAGATCGTAGAGTATTGGCTTATTTTAGTCTTTATAGAAAGTTTAAGTAATTTTTAGTTAAGAATCATGCAATTTTTAAAGTAAATTTTACTAATTTTCATTATTTAAGGGCAATTTCACTGATGCAAATAGAGAATGAATAAAAGGAATAGGATCTTACTGATGATGACATCATCGCAAGGATTCTAGAGCATCATTTTTATTCCATTGGAGTCTAGTGAGGTGTGCAGTATTCTCATAACAACCTTGGTGACCACAATGTTAGACATTTTCAACATCTAAGCCTCTCATTTGGGTCTTTTGCCTCTGCTTATTTATTATGATAAATGGCCTCCCAAATTCATAAAATTCCAATGCCATCCTTGCAAACATTAACAAAGTGTGGCATAAAGATTAAAGCATAAACTTAAAGGCAAGGATGAAAAAAATAGTTAATTTTGAACTAGAGATCAAAGGTGTGTGTACTCGTCCCTATGTGGAAGAAAACTAGAAGTGGGGTGGAAATGCAACGAGGTTAGAAATGAAACATACCTGGGTGCCATTAATGGACTGAAGATCTAATGGTGGGGTTCGATATTTGGTAAAACCTCAATTCATAAATCTCTTCAATCTAGTTTTCCCTCCCGCCCTGTGAAAAGTGAAAATGTGCTACTCATTTTCCCTCATCCCTATCAAAAGTGAAAATATACTACTTGTTTTAATCTCATTTTCCCTCCCACACTGTGAAAAGTAAAAATGTGCTACTCGTTTTCCCTATGCCCTATGAAAAGTGAAAATATACTACTTGTTTTAGAATGTAAATGAAGATTGGATTTGGGAGGGCTTTGTTACATCAAAATTAAGGCTGATTTTTTTCAAAAATGTTAAAATTTTCCTCCCTACAAAACAATAAATCTAATATTTATAGATTATAGAGTAGATGTGTAGGTGTAATGTAAGTACGTAAACAATTCTAAATATGGGCTTAGTTAAATAATAATAGTAATAATAATAATAAAAGTCAAAAGTATGGGAATGAGTGAAAAAATCTAAATGTTGGGTAAATTAATAATAGAAATAATAAAATTCAATTTGTTATATTTTGATTTTGTTATTAACTTGTGAATAGGTTTTGTTACAATACCATGATCCAATACCATGGCTTATCAATACCTCAAGCCCAAAAACCATAACTTATTTCATGACCAAAATATTTTATAACAATATGACAAGATTCTTAACCATAGATATTCACCCCCCACTTTACAGTGGATATTATTAACTTGTAAAAATTTGGCTTTGTTATAATACCATGGGCCAATACTATGTCTTAGCAATACCACATGCTCTAAGAACATAACTTATTTTACAATCAAAATATTTTATGACTATATGAACATATTCTTAACCATGGATATTCATTCTCATTTTCCCATGGATATTATTAACTTGTAAATAGACATTGTTACAATACCATGGGCCAATACCATGGCTTATCAATACCACATGCCTAAAAAACATAACTTATTTCAAAATCAAAATATTTTATAAGAATATGACAGGATTCTTAATCATGGATATTCACCCCCACTTTATCATTGACATTATGAACTTGTGAATAGGCTTTGTTACAATAGCATGGGCTAGTAGCATGGATTATCAATACCACATCCCAAAAAAAATCATATCTTATTTCACAATCTAAATATTTTATAACAATATGAAAAGATTATTAACCATCGATATTCGCCCCCACTTTACCATGGATATTATTAACTTGTATATAGGCTTTGTTACAATACTATGGGCCAATACCATGGCTTATCAATACCACATGCCCAAAAACCATAACTTATTTCACAGTAAAAATATTTTAATTTAATTTAATTCTATAACATTTTTTATTTGAAGCTATTAGGAAAATGGTTGTAATTAGTTTTGAGATATATATAAACCCTCTATCCTCACGACTACTAAAACTACTCCCATATAAAGTAAATTAAGGTTTTAATAAAATTAAAAATGAGGATACTTTTATATTTAAAGATGTGAGATTTATCTTATACAAATATTAGTAAGAACCAACATAGATCTATCTTAACTAAGGATCCAACTGAAGATAGCAAGAAAGGTGAAGGGAAGAGAGGGGGAGGGAGATAGTGAGAAAGATGGAGGGTGGAGAGAGAGAGGGAGAAAAAGGGAGAGTGAGAGAGTGATGGGGGGAGATGAAGAGAAGGAGGTAGTAAGAGAGAGAGGGGAGAGAGGGAAGAGAGGGGGGGAGAGATATGGAGTTGGAGGGGGAGAGAGTGAAGAAGAGAGGGGAGAGAGAGAGATATGGAGTTGGAGGGGGAAGAGGGAGGAAATAACTAAGGCATGGGGAGAGAGAGGTGGAGATAGAGAGGGAGTGACAAGGGATAAATGGATAGAGAGAGAGAGGGAGAGAGAAGAGAGGAGGGAAGAGTGTGAATAGGTAGGGATAAAGATAGGGAAAGAAGGCAGAGAGAGAGAGAGAGAGAGAGAGGAAGGCACAGAGATGGAGGGGGGAGAGAGAGAGAGTGATGGGGGGGACAGAGGAAGGTGAGAGAAAAAGGGGGAGAGAGGACTAAGGGAGAGGAGGGAGAGATGAAGTTGGAGGAAAGAGAGAGGGAAGGAAGAATAAATAAATAGAGGGAGAAAGGTAGAGAGAGAGGGAGTGATAAGGGAGCGGTGGTGAGAGGAGAGATAGAGGGAAGAGAGAGAGGCAAAGAGGAAGAGGGAGGGAGAGAAAGATATA
The DNA here is from genome assembly GCA_031772625.1 of Pinus tabuliformis. Classification (NCBI taxonomy): domain Eukaryota; kingdom Viridiplantae; phylum Streptophyta; class Pinopsida; order Pinales; family Pinaceae; genus Pinus; species Pinus tabuliformis. Next base: position 963,753,955 of record CM062812.1, read on the forward strand.
TATGGAGAGAGAGTGTGTATGTTTGGGGTCTGAGATATAGAGAGGGAATAAGAAAGAGACACATAGATACAAATATATATATATATTATATAGTATTATATAACTAGCCTAGATCCATCTTAACCTAGATCTGTCAAGTGCCAAAAAAGAGGTTTGCACATTGAGCGATTGGATCCCTCTCGGCGCTTGATAGATTCGGGTTAATATGGATCTAGAATGGTTTAATAGGTTTGTAGTTGTATTTGACAAACTAACACTTTTTTTATGGTTGTGCTTGAAAATATTTTTTCCATATTTGTTTGTATTTATCATAATAATAATAATATAATTTTAATTTAATTTTCATCTTACCTTTTTTATGCAATGATTTTGTTGTTAGTTTATAGAGATAGACATGTTATACTTTTGGAATTTGAAAAGGAAACACGTGCTCTTAATTTTGTTGTATTGAAAAAATTTAAGTGTAAGAAAGAAAGATGCCCTCTTAACTTGGTTATATTAAAAAAATAAGTGTTCTTGTATACTAGGTGGGTGCAAACAAGAGAGAGTATATGGTAAGTGGATTAAATAGTTAAAAACAAGTGTTAGTTAAGGAGAAAGTTAAGAAAATATAACAAATAGGCTATATTGGGTTAGGATATTACTATTTTGGGACATCTAAAGTTGAAGGTACATTTTATGGAGGTGTAGTCTAAGCCCTTGGGTTTAGGGCACATATTAGGGGTATCTTGGACTTTTGGTTGTGTTAGTGGTGTCAAATAGAGGTGGAGAGTCCAAACAATGAGTAGGCAAAGTTGTTCATTTACAAGGTTGGCATCAATCAAGTACTCTCCCTCTCTACCCAAATCTAAGATGAGGAGTGTGCATAATGGACTTATTATTGTAACAAATTGCAAATATTTGATTATCTTTAAGTTCAAGGGCTTGAAGTGGTTTCCTCAACCTTCAAATATTTAAAGGAACTATGTGTTTTCCAATTAAACCCTTGTGGTCAAGGAGATGCAAAAGAGGAAGGCCTTATGGCTATTTTTAAGGGGTTGTAATGAGCCTCGTCTTGTGGTAAGTATGTAGATATGATGCTAGTGGTCCTGATCTTAGTACAATCACATATATATTGTAAATATTTTCCTATAACCTCGCATTGTATAAATATGATAAATATTTTGTGGTTACCTTAATGTACATGTTGATGTTCCACTTGCACGATTATGGGAAACACCTCTCAGATATCCTTATGTACATGGGGAAGATCATAATTACTCTATGCCCACAAATATAATAGTGAATAGTGTCTAACTGAATCAAGACCCTAACCATCGACCCAATCTCCATTGATGAGGCTTCAATGAATGGTCCTTCCTTAAGGTAACCACTTATAATGATTGATGGCACATTTTTCTAACTCAACAAACCTTGTGTTAACTAGGGGGAGTTATATGGAACCTCAATGACTTCAAAGTGATTGTAATAACCAAAGTTTGACATATACCATAATAACCTATACATATCTCTTTATACCAGGGGAATGATACAAGTATAAGGAACTCTATCAATGGGGGGGTTAAAGAGAATATAGCTCGACTCATATAGTTGAAAGAGAAAAAATAATTCGACCCAAGACCTAAGATGAGACTCATAGACACTCATAGGCATAATATTTATAGGCCTTGATGCAGTCAATGAGGGTGGGGAGATATTTGCAGCCTATTAGCACACATGAATGGATTTGTCTCCTCCCTCACACCTTGTCAATTCTAGAACAGACCTAGGAAGAGGGTAAATGACAGTTGGGGAGAAAATGGCAGGAAAAGAAAAATCCTGTTAGCCAAGAAATAACTAACCAAAAGGATGGAGTGAGAAGTAGAAAGAGAAGAGAAATTGGGATAAGGAGAATAGGAAGCAAAAGATCATAGTGAGAGGAGACTAAGGGAGAAGGAACTAAGAGTGAACAAGATGAGGAGAGGGAAATAAAAGGCAGGTAAGTCACTGGGTAACTACTCGAAGGGTGTTGTTGCAGGGAGGGTGTCACACTTGGACATCATGGGTTTTGCACCACAAAGATAAAAAAATGAATTATGATGTCAGAGGTAAGCCTCCATTATGTTGTTGAACTATACATTTGACATTTACTACATCAAACTAGCACTTTTCTTCATCTAATTAACAATCGAGTTCTTGGGTCTAGTGCAATGGGAAAATCACTACCTTGAATCTCTTTAGAGAACTACAATTTCCCAAAGATCTTATAGTCATATATTTGTTGGTTAGTTTTACAGTCCAAGATTTAAGAACCTTATCGTCATGCTTGTGGCTTAGCCACCTTCCAACTAATGCAATAAAAACACCTAGTAATATTTTCACATTGAACACTATACAATAAAATTAACCCTAATATCTTAGTGAAGAACAAGTAACTAGCTATACTTTTTGGAAGGGTTTTTGGATTAACTATTAGTGAAACCCATTGCAGTTGGGTGTGCCAATGTGTGCTAAGTGTTAGCGAGTCCTAGGGAAAAACAAGGGAGCGCTAGGTCAAAATGCATGGAAATGAATGAATAAGAGTGTGTGATAGGAAGTGTCAATGAGTTCCAGGTGTGGTAAGAGGGGAGTGACATGGTATGCTAAGCAGTGCTAAATCATTCTAGCATGCTAGAGTGACATGCAACCAATATGTGCTAGGTGCCAAGGTGTGGAAAATAATGTTAGGAAGTGTTAGGGAGTGTTAGGGAAGCACAAGGGAACACTACGTGAAAATAATGCATGCAAATCAATGATTAAGAGTTTGTGATAGGAAGTGTCAGTGATTTCAACATGTGCTAATGAGGGAGTGAGAAGGTATGCGAGGTAGTGCTAAGGCATTCTAGAGGCTAGAAAAAAATGCCAAGATATGCTAGGTGCTAAGGTGTGCCAATATATGCCAAGGAGAGTTATGGAGTGTTAGGGAAAAACAAGGGAGCACTAGTTTCAAATGCATTGAAATGAATGAATAAGAGTGCATGACAAGGATTGTCAGTGAATTCTAGGTTTTCTAAGGAGGGACTGACAAGGTATGCTAGGTAGTTTCAAGGAATGCTAGAGTTCCAGGGCGACATGCCAAGATGTGCCAAGTCCTAGAGTGTGCCAATGTGTGTCAGGGAGTGCCACGAGAACAAAAGGGAGAAATAGTTCAAAATGCATGGAAATGAATGGATAAGAGTGTGTGATAGGGAGTGTCAACAAGTTCCAATTGCGTTAAGGAGAGAGGGACAAGGTTATATGCTAGGAAGTGCCAAGGCATGCTAGAGTGTCAGGGCATGTTAGGGAGTGGTAGGGTCTATTAGGGAGTGACAAATCATGCTAGGGAATGTAGGGGATTATAAGGTGTGCCATGTAGTACCAATGGATTGCTATATGTGCCAGATGTTATGGCATGTAAAGATGTAAACTATGTTGCTTCGTTGTTTTATTGGAACGGTTGGATCTGAGCCTTGCTTGGTAACTTGTTAAGTGGGATGAGGTGAGATTGGACATGAGAAGCCTAAGATGAGTTATAGGCCATTAGGGGCACAAGGGATAGTCTAGTTGTAGTATATGTAACTTGGTAAAGTTGTTGTAGTCGATGTAGGACATGGTTGGGTTCCTAAGTCTAAAATAACATAAGGGTAGTTATGACGACATGATAATTAAGGAGTGTCATGGCTTTCCAAGGGATGAAAAGGCATGATGACATATGCCAAATAGTGCCAATGTGTCTCGAGGAGTGTTTAGGAGTGTCAAGGAATCACAAGGGAGAACTAGGTCAAAGTGCATGGAAATGAATGAATAAGAGATTATGTCAGGGAGTGTTAGTGAATTCTAGGTGTCCCATGGATGAAGTTTGTTAGGAGAATTTCATATTAGGACTTGTAGGAGGAAATCTTACGGTTGTGATAAGAGGATGGAAAAAGCAGTTTCAGAAAAAGGGAGACTTTAGTCTAGGCACAACACTATTTTTTCAATGACTTGGTTGGGTTCCCAAGTCACAAAAAGAGTAAGGCTATCTATGAGTGCATGGAAACTAGGGAGTGCCAAGGTGTGCAGGGAATTTCAGGAAGTGCTTGTCGTGGCGGAAAAATTCGTTTGTGCGGACACAACTGACCTCCTAGGAGTCTAAACTCTCTAGCGACAAACAAGACAAAATGGAGTGATCTTTCTCTAAATATACCTTTTAAAACATGAAAACTACAAGTGTTTAGGCTTACCTTATTCCAAAACGCGGTTGTTGTAGTCCGTCCTTGCCGATCTGGACGAGCTCCTCCTTCAAGTCAATCCCTGCAACCACAAACAATCAAACAATTACCAAGCACTTGCATTTCATATAATAAAACATATATTCAACATGCAGACCAAGGAACACATGAAATAACTCATTAACACAAGCTATTGAGAAAAATAAACCAGTTTGTATTAATAACGAAACAAAGAAACTCTTACAACCTGGCCTTGGTGTTGTGCAAGTTCCTCCCAGGGTCCATCAAGGGTTTTCCTCTACTTTGACAAAGCTCACCCACTTCCAAGTAGAATCAAGCAAAGACAATCTCTCCTCACAAGGTTCTAAATGGGAGTCCTAATTCCTGCAGCATTTACCCAAAGAAAATGTATAGCTCCAACCTCTCCTCCCTCTGGCTCAATGTCTTTATTTATAGTGCTGTAAAGAGGTTATTCAGGTCCACCATCAATGGGATAATCCCCCTCTTTGGGTGGGATAGCTCCCTTATTGATGGGATAAGTTCCTCCTTAATAGAGATACATGAACCAACTGGAGGCGCGTCCAATTCATCAAACCGACCTCTAGAAAGTTCTAGAAGTAACCACAAGTAACTTTTTTAAGATGAAACTCGCGCATTTTGCCTTTTACAGAAGGACGCACCTGTCCCTTAACATACAGAGCATCCAAGGACGCACTAGAGAGAACCTGCGACCCCAGAGATAAACATATTTTTGACAAGACTTTCTCTCTTCTTTGAGTTTGAGATGGATAGCAGAGGCATAAGACTTGCCTAAGAGGGTAGCATGACTGTTGATTTGAGCCATACTAACTGTAAGTGGTCATGGTGACATTTTTTAGTGTAACAGATTGCCCCCTAAAGTGCGAAGCCTGGAATAGATTTAGGGTTTTGTAATTCTAGGAAGGGTGAAGCGCTTTATCATTTCAAGGATTGTCTTGTGGATGACCTGGTTGGAACCTGCAATTTTCAACACAAAATACATGTATAAGATTATATCATCACTGAGGTAGGCATTCCCATACTCAGATTCAAAACTTTAACTAATGGACTAACTATTCTGATACAGGAATGATCTTGCAGTACATCATTTTTATAAACTTTTGTAGACACAGTATGGACGCAGCCATCTGTTTATGATTAGTCTACATAGATAATGAATACAAAACTCCTCGCAGCCTGGATGGTAGAAACTAGATCCAGGGTCTTCACTTCTACTTCCCGAATTGGTACGATTCTAGCCATGTGATTAAATGATTCGATGTCGAACATGTTAGAAACCACTTGATTACCAGTCGATGATGCAAACTGTTAACAAGCGTGAGAGAAACCACCAGTAATGTCAATGGTTCTCAAAGTACCAAGCACAACCCGTGAAATGTGAATAGATGTTTTGATGTCGAACACTTCACGGAATCCTTTGATCGAAAGTCAATGATGTAAACTGACGTCAAAGGCGAGAAACCTGCCATTGATGCATGCAGACTTCAAGGTGCTGTCGATTCCTAAGTCATCTTTCTAGATAATGTGTCGATGTCGATAGAAAGCGACCCGTTGCAGGCAAGCCCGCAACACGAAATCATTGTTCAAGTTGAAGAAATGTTGCTGTAAGGACTGACTCAGGGATGGTCAAATGGATGACAAGTATTTTGCAGATGAAAGTTTTTGCTTGCAGACCTCTTGAACACATAACGACACGACAGATGGCTTGGTGACGAATAACTCAAAGTTAATCCCCGGAACCCGGTTAAAGACTTTCAAAGTAGTTTGGTCAACTGTGAGGTAAAAAATTTCCCAACCCAGGTGAATGAAAAGTGTCGTGTTCAAGAGTGGTAATAAAGTTTCTTTTGAGACAAAAGGTAACAAACAGGTTCATTCTTCTCTCTTTTTCCCCACCATTTCTGGCAAGTACCTCTTTATTTTTAACAAGCTTGAGGAGGATAACATATGCTTGATTATAAGCTCATCCTTCGGACAAGTCCAACCTAGTTTAAATTCGAACCCTAGGAAGGAGTGGTTCGTTCCTGTTTGTAATTGAACAGGTCCTTTACTGTAAAAGTTTAACGAGCCCAGTATAGGAGAAACTCGGCGTTTTTCATTTTTAGAGAGTCTGAAAAAACAAAAGGAGACTCCACGTTGAACTTTTTCGTATATTTGTGTCCCTCAAGCTCGAAAAAGTATAAAATAATACCTGGGGGAACCGCTTGATCTTGCGACCAAGGAGTACTTTCATAATAGTGTCGTTGACCTGAAAAGTAAAAAGCGATCAAGGACACGTCGTTTTATTTCCTTATCGAGTTCGAAACGACAAAAACCCGGCAATCTTTTCCTGATTTTGCGGTCAGAAAAGAGCTAAAAGGGGACCGTCTTTTAATTCCGTTTTAACGAGTGTAAAAGAAACGCTCAGCGATATTTTCATGTTTTAGGAGTCAGAAAAGGGCTTAAAAGATGACTCTGATATTTTTGTTTGTGAAAAATTATAATTTCCCTCGAAACCCCTTTGTCCTGCACAAAAGCAACACATTACTCATACCTGTTTAAAATAGGCAAAAATACATCGAAAAACATCTTTTCATGGTAAAAAATGAACTAATTCATCCAAAAAACCTATAAAAAGACCTTTTACCATGTCATTTTTACCGTTTCACTGTTGAGGTTGAAAAAGGAGCTTTTGACAAGAAACTTCCCGTGGTCGCTGCGGAAAATCCGACCGTCGGAATCGAACGCCGTCTTATCCAGGTATTTTACACATCCTACTCTGCATTTCTATCCGTTTAGAATCAATTTTTAGGTCTTAGTTTCATTTTTTGGGGGGGTTTTGGTTTTGGAATGCGCCTCTCGGCGGACGCGGGTGCCCTTCGGGTGACCCGCGTCCCCCGACTTTTTCTCATACGGGAAAAAGGTCGGAAGACGCGGCCCGCCTTTAGGCCAGCCGCGTCCGGGCGCCCTGTGCTACAAAGCCGGGGTGCGTCTTCCGAGAAGTGCGCATTTCAAAACCCCAACTCCCTCAAAAAACCACCAAAAATTCCCAAATCAATTTCTAATTGCTATTTTGATGTGCAGGGTATTAACCATGTTAGATTGGAGAAAAAGAGAGCATGTAGAGGATGATGAAGTTGCAATAAATCATCAACCTTCCCTGGATGCCCTAAGAGCATGCGGATTATACAAATATTGGACCATACCGGGCATGAGGGGCCAAGTAAGATTCTTGGAATGGCTGGTTGAGCGATGGAACGTTCAAGAACAATGCTTTTACATAGGAGGGCACCAGCTCGAGATAGAGCCCTCGGATGTATACTTTCTCACTGGCTTGCCGAACAGAGGTGAGAAACTCAGTCTTGCGGGGACTAGGCCGGGTGGCCAATCCCTTGATAGTCTCCGCGACGAGTGGTTCACACCTGGGGCTCACCATTCAAAAGGCATAGAGATAAAACACATCACTTTGCCGGAACTCAAAGTCATAGCGTTCACGGTTACCAGAATTTGCGGCGCAGCCGCTTTACACATTGCTTCCGGATCCCAAATGCGGATGGCAATTGACTGTTACCAAGGCACCATTTTCAACTGGTGTGAAGCTGTGTCGGCTCATATGAAGAGCCAACTGACCAAGGCAAAGAACGGACGACTAAAGACTTTTGGATATGGGCCTCTAGTCGTGAGCTTTGCCTTGGAGAGAGTTCCAATGCTGATCCCTCAGCAACTCACTGTTGATATCTTGGGTCCTCGGGAGCCAAAGCTGATACGATGGGTTGCGGTGATGGCCCGGCATCCTGACGAGGGTGCGACAGTGGTTCGATTCTCAGATAGTTATTTTCACTGGTTAGAGGACCAGGTTTTTTTCGATACAGGACTTTCCGTATGCCGGAGTGGATTTTAGAGGTGATCCGGACATGGTTCTTCCACCGGGAGAACAATGGGATGACAGAGGTACTTTTATTTTCACAAGTTCTCTAATTATGTATTTTTTTATTTTTCATATATATCGTCTCAAAACTAACAGTAAAATTTTCAAAATGCAGATGTTGGTCCACAGCGTCCAGCCAACCTCCGGCCTTTTGATAGACTACATCCAGCTGCACCGGTACCGGCCCCACAGGACGCGGCTGCGGAAGTACTAGCTGAGTTGGAGCATGATCTAGAGCGTCTCACGGCAGATATACCTGAGACTACTATGGATGACATTCCTACCCGGCTTCAGCGCTTCGTAGTCGCGGTCCCTGGACCGTTTAGGAGATTTTTGCGTAAGGTAGCCCGCGCAGTGGTGTCATACAGAGAGCACCACCAGTGATTGACTAGTCACTTTTGTAGTCACATGTGACATTTTGACTTTTTGTACTATCATTTTGCCGATCATAAGGTGTTTTCAACCTATGATCGAAGACGATGTATATATTTTTTGACACACTTCTATCTATATATATCACTATTACCGGCTTATCTTGTTTAACATATGTGATGAAATGTTTTTAAATTTACTTGCATGATTATCGTAAATGTCTGTCCAACATTCGAGAAGCAATTGCATCTGCTAATGTATTCAAAGACCTTGGAATATGTTGATATTCAATGTAATCAAATTCACGTTCCAAGAGACGCACTCTCAAAAACAACCTTAATAACACAGGATTCCTAATGGCATAAACTCTATTAAGCTGTAATACAACAAGTTCAGAATCTAACCTCACTGTCAAACGTCGAATTCCAAATGAAATAGATTCGGATAATAATTCAATCACTGCACTGTATTCTGCAATGTTGTTCGTTGTTTGACCGAGGCTTACCCCATGCATAGAAACTAACTCGTCAGAGGGCGAATAGATAACCCAAGCTGCGGAAGAGATGTTCCGTGTACTACGACAAGCACCATCAGCAAATCCAATATATGTTTGGAGAGGCGTCGACATCTGCAATATCAAGAGTAAAACCAAGATAAGCCAGAATAACGACGAAAAACCACACTCTCTAAGCTAAGCACACTGACTAAACTAACACACTTGCTAGCTAGAAAGAAAATCTAACCTATCTAAAAATTTCTCCATTCCCATCATTTAAGCATAATACCTCTTTAGGTAAAGTCCATTTCTGGGTTTACCCAAAGAGTCCCCATCAAAGTCAACTAGCTCATAAGCCCCTTTTGCTAGCTTTCGCTTTACAATGTAGGGCCCATGCCACATGGGAACGAATTTTCCGGCACCTAGCTTATCGTTAGCTTGATCATATAATAGTACTAGGTCTCCTTCCGAAAAACTTCGAGGGGTTACATTTCTATCATACTGAGCTTTCATTCGTTTCGCGTGAGTCTCGATTGCCAATGTAGCGTCACGTCGAGTCTCATCTAATTTAGCCAAGTACAATAAACGTGTCTCCTCTTCGGAAGTAGCTGGAAGTAATTCGACAGCCATTTGAAGTGATGGGATTTCGCATTCAATGGGTAACACAGCTTCTAAGCCATAAACTAGCTGGAAAGGAGTGAACCCTGTTGAATTTTTCACTGAGGTTCGGTATGCCCATAGCGCTGAAAATAACATGTTGTGCCAATTCGACCGATGAACACCAATGGTTCGTCGGATCATGGTAACTAGAACTTTGTTGATAGACTCAACCAAACCGTTGGCTTGCGGATAATAAGGAGTAGAGCTATCGTGGCGCAAACCAAGCTGGCTTGTAAGCTCAGTCATCATGACATTTCGAAAATGGCTCCCATGGTCAGTAATGATTGCTTGTGGGACACCAAACCTAGTTATGATATGATTGAATACGAAAACTGCAGCTGTTTTGCCGCTTGCGTCGAATGTAGGCATCGCCTCGGCCCACTTAGTAAAATAATCAACCGCAAGGATGATATACGCATGCCCCCCGGCCGAGTGAGGGTTACAAGTAATAAAGTCGATACCCCATTTGGCGAATGGACCAACGGCAATTATAGGGTGGAGAGGAGCAGGTGGAGCGCGCATCTTGCGATCAAACACTTGACAGTTGTGGCACTTCCTGACTGCAATGATACAATCTTTAAACATAGACGGCCAGAAATAACCAGCGCGCAACACCTTCTGAGCTGTGGCATACCCAGACATATGACCGCCACATGCTCCAGAGTGACAATCATTCAAAACCCTCTCAGCCTCTTCGTGAGTTAAACAACGTCGAAAAACTAAGTCTGCCCCCCGCGAATAAAGTGTATCTCCAATAATTTTGTATGGCTGGGATTGAAACCGAATTTTTCGACGTTCCGCTTTGGAAGCTTCAGGCCGAAAGGTTTGGGTTTGGAGATAAATGATTATATCCCCGTACCACGGATCTACAGTACTGATAAGAAACAAAGATTCGTCCGCAATGGACTCCTCTGCCACAGTCTCTGTGTCAGCACTCGGGAAATCACACATCAATTCCGCAAAAACTAAGGATTTCTTAGACTTGGACTTCTCGAACTCCAAGTCGAACTCTTGCAGGATAACAATCCATTTAGAGTACTTGCCCCCTAGCAGTTGTTTTGTCAAAATATAAATCATAGGGTTGCAATCCGAAATAACTGTAGTTTTGCGGAGAAGAATGTAGTGACGGAAACGCTGGACAGCTTGAACGGCTGCCAGGGCCAATTTCTCCACATGCGAATATTTTAGCTCAGTTGGATTCAAGGTCCTACTAAGATAATATATCACATGCTCCGCTCCGAATTCATCTTCTTGAACTAACACCATTCCAATGGTGGAATGCGAAGCTGCGAGGTATAAGAAGTAGTCTTTGTTGTAGTTGGGAGGATGCAATAACGGTGCATGGGTCAACGCGTGTTTAAGTGCATCAAAAGATTGTTGGGCAATCTCGTCCCAAAAGAATTGTGCATTCTGTTTCAACAACCGTGTAAAACCTTTAGTGACCTCGGCGTAGTTTGGGATGAATCGGCGTAAAAAGTTCGCTTTCCCTTGCAAACTTTGGAGTTGGCGCAAACTCGAAGGAGGAGGCAATTTGATGATAGCCTCGACTTTCGAGGGATCGACGCGAATGCCGGCTTTTGAAACAACAAATCCCAGCAATCGACCTGTTTCTATACAGAAAACACACTTGTGGGGATTCAACCGAATTCGATAATGCCTACACCTCATAAAGATTGCTCGTAGGTGGACAAGGTGATCAGCTCGATGTAAAGAATGAGCAGGCAAATCATCGAGATAGGGTTGCACAATGTGCTTGATATCATGAAATGCATAAGACATCGCCCGTTGAAAAGTGGCCCCGGCATTCTTAAGCCCAAAAGGTAACTTGCAATAAGCAAATGTCCCCCATGGACAAATGAATGCCGTTTTTGGTTGGTCGGCAGGTAGAATATTGATTTGATTATAGCCCGAAAAACCATCCATGAAGGAAAACATTTCACTTCCGGCACAATCATCAATAATTTGATCGATATAAGGCGTAGGATAGTTGTCTTTTGGACAAGCTCGATTTATATCCCTATAGTCGATACAGATTCTTATTGTTCCTTGTTTCTTGTTGACTGGAACAATATTCGATACCCAATCCGTTAACGGGATCGGATAAATGAAACCTGCTTTCAACAACTTTTCGACTTCTGCTTTAATCGCAGCCGCTTTTCGAGGGTGAATTTGACGCAACCGTTGCCGGACGGGTTTAGCATCCGGGTAGGTCTTTATTTCATGAATAACAATGGCAGGATCAATTCCCGCATTTCCTCGTAAGACCAGGCAAACACGTCGCGGAATTCTTGGAATAGGGCCTTGTAAGTTTGGATTTCTTCTTCAGTACATGCGGCACCTATATGAATGTTTTCCTCGATTCCGGGCTTCACTGAAATATCAATGGGAATAGTACGAGAAATATTCCCTAAATTCAACTCTGAATCAGAATGTTTCGTTGGATCCTGAGCGTCTTTGACATATTCAGCGGTATAGATAGATGAAAAATCATTTTCAAATGCATCATCCTTAGGTAAAAACGAAGATCTGTGATGGAGATCTTCCCATGGTAGATCGTCTACACTTAGGATTTCGCGAAGTTGTTCGTCAGATGACACGACTTCGGGAAACGTTATCCGTTCTAAGGGTGAGGTGAAAAGTGACTCTTCACTGACCACATTCATTTGGTCGACTTCGGTTGAATGAAAGTCAGTAAAAGACATGAGAGCTTCATAAGCAATTTCATATGGACTCAAAGGCATAACATCACCGAGTGAGTCTATCTCAGAGTCAGATGGGACGAACCAAGGATCATCATAAATAATGTTTTCTGATGTAATCATATGAATGGTTGCAAACGAAGGATCTGCGTTGAGTGGAGGGAGAGGAAAAGTTCCCAGTAAACCGGAATCCTTAACTAAACCTACACCAACATCCCTATAAGGGATTGTCGTTTTACCAACATGCTGGATACTCTCTGAAGAGGCTGGGTCGGATGAAAAGTATGTCAGCTGATCAATAGTCACGATCTTACCGTTATGTGGAAACTTAATTACTCTGAAGACCGATGAAACGACCGCTGTCATAGCATATGACCAACTTCGACCCAAAAGAAGGTTGTAGTCTAGAGGGGCATCAACCACTTCCACATCCAGACTAACGGTTTTACCTTCAACCCCTATAGGCAATTCTTGTAGAATACCAAACGGACGGAACCCACGGCCATCAAAGGCCTTAAGGATGGTGGGGGATTGGTTCAACGAAGGAGAACCAAGTGATCTCCAACATTGAATCGACATAATACACGTAGAAGCTCCCTCATCAATCACAGTCCGATGAATAGGCCTGTTTTTTACTATCACTGGAATTTGGAAAGCCATTTGATGGGGGAGACGTCGTGTACTATTTTCTAGATCAAAGATCATTAGGTTCGGGTCCTGAACATCGACAGCTCCGATAGCCGACAAAAGCAATTTCCGTTGTGCTGGGCATGATTGCAGCACTTCGAGTGCCGACATTGCTGAAGGTGAAACAGCTAAGTCCTCAACAATGTTGTAATTCTGGGCTGCTCTCGCATGTGGATTGAAAGCAGACCTTCGAAGTACACCCTTGGCGGGCGGCTTAATCACTAAGTCTGGGTTAGGTTTTTCGATCTGTAGTGGATCGGAACCAGGAGCTGAGGTTGATGGGTTAGAGTGAGAAGATTCTGCTTCCTTGCCATCAACAGGAGCCTTACTACCATAATCTTGCGATCGAGTCGCAATCCTCACATGAGACATCATCAAAATGGGTTCTTCACTGGCATTCGAAGAAGAACCTATCATCTTATTCTCCTGCTCTGGAAATGGATTCTTTAACACAGCAGGAGTGGGAGAACCTTTGACTATTTTTACAACCTCGGCCCGATGAGGGCAATCTCTCGTAAAATGATCCTCTTCACAAATAAGACAAGGATATCGAGGTTTGCGTTTGTCGTCATTGGTTTCCGACTTTTCAGTTTTCTCCTTTGGAGCCTTGTCTGCTTTAGCCTTCTTCTTTCCTTTCTTCTTTCCACCATTTTTTGGTTTGGCCGTAGATGACTCTACAGCGTGAATGTCGGCGGTGAGTTCAGGAGAAGACTCTCCTGTCGGAGAATCAGGCAAAGTGATAATTGGAGTAGTTGAAGCCTTGGAAGACTTCTTCTTGCTCTTCGTAGTCACGATACCAATCATACCATCAGCGGCATGAGATCCTGAAGGAGCAGCAGCGATTTGATTCGACTTTGGAAGATCCGGAATTTTCTCGTGTAACGTACCCGACTGAGTGTAAACTAAGTCAAGGTATTGTGCCTGAGCAATGACTTGCTCCTCAGTAACTACTCCGGCCTTAGCGACATCTTCAGTAATCTTCGGTAATAATGATTTGACAAACCATTCAGCTAAGATTTGGTCCGGGATAAAAACTTTCACTAATCGCCTTCGACGTCTCCACTCATGAATGTGATCAGAAATATACGTGGACGTCGATTGTTTTAGTGAAGTTAATAACTCTGTGCCGTTATCGTATCTGACCGGCAACTGAAAGTGAGTTAAGAACGAGGTAGCTAACTGGCTAAAGTTGTAAAAAGAGGCCCGTGGTAACTCAATGTACCACTTGGCCGCGAGACCAATGAGTGTACGCTGGAAAAGACGTAAGCGGATGGAATCATCTGAGATAGAATTCGAAGCACACCAGAGGTGGTAAGTCATCACATGATTGGACGGATCCTCTCCAGACTTACCTTCGAACTTGGGTATATCACTGGGCAACTTATTTGGCATTGGCGGCCAGAACTGAAGATATTGAATTGGATCGTTCGTTAGGCGCGTCAAGTCGGGTAAATCCAAAGTTGCAATAAACGGTAACTGCTGGTTAGGATCTCTAAAACTCTGGGTCACAATACCAGCCCCAGGAGGAGGATATCTAGGATAACTAGGAACAGGAGTCGCATTTGGGATATTATATCCTCCTGGAAAATCAGGATTAACCGGACCGTACTGGCGTTGTTGAGGTTGTTGATAAGTGTACCCAGGATACGGTTGATACTGGTAAACCGGTTGTTGGACAGCTTGCCCAGGTTGGTACTGTCCCTGGTACGGAGGTTGAACAAATTGAGGTTGAGTAGTCACAACCGTACTTATACCAGGCTGACCTACAGGCATCTGGACCGTGGTTTGAATCGTAGATCCAGACAACGGTAAAGATATCTGAGGTGTGGTAACAGGGATAGTAGAAACTGGAGCCGTCGATACTCCAGAAGTAAGTATGGTAGATGTAGCGATAGTTGCAGCAGCCGTTTGAGATGGAGTACTAGGTGCAATTGACGGCTGAGTAACTACCGAAGCTACAGAAGTTTGAACATTTGGCTGGACAGGTTGCGGTTGCTGGGTTGGACCAGAAACTACGGGTTGTCCAGCTTGAGGAAGCATCTGTACACTTGGCTGGAACACCTATTGACCCTGTGAGGGATCCCACACTAACATTCCAGGGTACTGACCCGTAACAGGTTGAGGGTAGTGAGATCCATAAGCAGATTGAGGGTAAGATTGATAATTGTAAGGTGCAGTTCCCATACTTGGAACATATGACTGACCTTGAGGCGGTTGATAACCTTGACTTGAGTATTGACCTTGAGGTTGATAACCTTGAGGTAAATACTGATACTGGGGTTGACCTTGACCTTGAGGTTGGTACCCTTGAGGTTGATAACTTTGGGGTTGATACCCTTGAGGTTGCCATCCTTGAGGTTGCCATCCTTGAGGTTGATATTGATACTGAGGTTGACCTTGGGGTACATATTGAGGCCGAGGTTGACCTTGAGGCAATTATTGCACCATAGGTACATACTGACTTTGAGGTTGCCCCCCAGACACGATTTGTGTACCTTGAGGTTGCCCCCCAGGCGTTAATTGGCCACCTTGAGGTTGGGAAACGGGAACTGAACCTGACATCATGTAAATGTCTCCTACACCCAATGGTATATTACCACTGTTTCCAGCAAATAACCCATGATCAATGGGTTGAGGAGATGCCCTCGCAAAGGTACCAGAAAGTGACTGATGACCAGTGGGAACAGAAGGACCGCCGTGTAAAAAAGATTCAGGACTTTGTGTAAACACGGACGACTGACCAGACATATTTACAGGAGTATGAATACCTCCAGGTGGAAAAGGAGTACGAGGTGTGGAAAAACTGACTGAGTTGTCTAAAAAATTGGTTAACGCAAGGTACGAAGAAGTACTTCTAGGAGGACTGTAAAAGATAGATTCACGCTCCCTTAGATCAATAGTAAGTTGACCTTCAAGGTGAGAGACACCTATATCTTCTTCTGGAGCAAGTTCTTCTATAGCAATCAAACCAGAAGGTAGATTTTCGGTGATAATTCTTTCTATTCTCGGTGAATCAGGGACACTAGAAGTTGGAGTAACAGGTTCGGAAATTTCAGGTTCTTCGCCTGTTTCACTGGCAGATGAAAAACTACCAGCAAGCTCGGAAACTGTAACAGTTTCGGGATTGTAACCTGTTTCTAAACTTTGGTAATCTGGATGGACTACCAAGGAAGATTCTCCTTCTTCAGGTGAACCTACTCTACTGTCACTAGGAGGAGTTACAAGGACCTTTAACCCTTCTAAATTACCCGGGTCGTCTCGAGGAGGGGATCCCCTAAGTCTACGGGATCTTCTCAACAATTCGGCCACAGAAACAAATTCAGGAGACTGGCCTCGAAGTCTACGGGACTGTCTCGGTAATTCCGCCACAATTAAAGATTTTTAACTACAACACACGAAAACAAAGTAAAAAATTCAAATCAAACCACCTAAAGTCTTCTAAAGAAGCAAACAAATTTGAAGCACACGCCTAAATAATCTAGAGCGTCAAACCACACACAAACAGTAGTCTTCCGGACCAAAAGCGCTAGTTGGTGATTAGGCCCAACCTCGCAGGATTCAGTACAGAAATGGCGGGTGGAACAGTTACCCCGGCAACCTGCTTAATGAATAGACCGGCACAAGTTCCTCCACTTTAACCGTCTCGAAGTGAAGTGAACCCCCCGGAAAATCCAAGTGAGTATAACCGACGTCTGCTCCAGGTACAGTGGGACCTTCCCTCCACCGTCACCTCGGTAGAACCCTAAAGATTATGGTCACTAAAGTTACCAATCACAACAATTGCACCTGGGGGAACAATCTAAACTCCGACAGCACGCAAGGGCAGAGTAACAAGCTCAATCCCCTTACCGGCTCCTTGACAATAATCCAAGGTTTACCGATAAGTGACCCCTGACTCCTCGACAATGGTTAATCCGAGGTTTACCGTTTGTAATACGTACTGTCTGGCGTCGTTCCCAACGAGGGAGGAATGATCCCCTCACTGGTTCGGACACGAGCTCGTGCTTCTCCTTTAAGAGGAGCTTTCCCAGAGTATAACTGAAACAATTGGATTTAATCTACTCAAGATAAACTATCTGTTTGGTTTTGTAGTCTTGGAGAGTTAAGTACTCACCTACTCCAAGACCCTAGCCTAAGCTATGTTGGTGTTTCAGAGCCCTAGAAAAATAAAAATTACTAGATTGATTTTAATTTAAGCGTTACTTTTAAGGTTGTTTCTTAAGTCAAAAGGTGATGGAAGTGAAACCAATGGTGTGTTGACTCGACTCGAAACCACTACAAAATGCACCTAGGATGATTTACCCACTACTTTACTTTTTCGATGAATTGCTTAACTAAAAAGTTGAGAGAATGCAATCTTTATAAAAGCAACTTCTTAATTGAAGACAATCAAAGAAACAATTCGTTTGTCTTTTCCAAGCATAAAAAACATGACCGCTCTTTACATGCACGAAAAAACTCTTTTTCTCTTTCAAAAACAAAAAGCTACTTGAAACAAGACTTTTAAAGAAGATGTTTTTGTATTTTTCTTTTAATAAAGCAAATAAATCTAATATAACCAAAAATCAATCTTAACAACTATTAAAATTTATGAAAATGCACTCATAAGCAAACTAAAAGGTAAATTTACTCTAAGCAATCTTAACGAGGTCAAAACCAACAATGATTATTCTAAGGTGTTTTACTTGATCACAATCAAATCAAGGACTAGCTTATTGCAGAACCAAAAACTAGTCAAAACAAAACTCCAATCTTTTTGTTCTTTTGTAAAATGGAAATCAACACTTTATAAACAAGTAATTCGAAATTTGACCCAAAACAACTTAAATGGCAAGCTGCTCACACAAGGAGACTTTACGACAGGCCCGACTTCTAAGAAGGCTGACTAACCAGAGAGATCTAAGGTTGGACAACTTTCTACCGTCAAAGTCACTACAGGACCTATTGAAAAATCAAACCCTAGGCCTAAACTTCGTTGAAATCCACTAAAACACTCAAAGCTCACAAAACAAGTTCAGGTGAAAATTCTTGACAGGGTACTAAAGGATCTGGGTAGAAAACACTAAGAAAAATCAAAATCTAAAAGCAATTAAAGCAAAAAATGGAATTTTCCTAAATTTTACAGGAAGACGCAGGCAACCCGTTATAACAGGTGCGGGCCCGCTCTGTGCAAACGGCAACAGCGCGTCCAAAGACGCACTGTGCAGTACTCAGAGGGTGCGTCCTTCTGGAAAAGTTGAGAAAAACCAAATCTAACTAAATCTAAAGCTAAGCCACCCAAATACTAATTCTCACAGTCAAAAACCAGAAAATAAAAGTGATTTTCACAGAGCAAAGTTCACACAAAGGAAAAGACTCTCTCATTAATGGATTCCCCAGCGGAGTCGCCAATTTGTCGTGGCGGAAAAAGTCGTTTGTGCGGACACAACTGACCTCCCTAGGAGTCTAAACTCTCTAGCGACAAACAAGACAAAATGGAGTGATCTTTCTCTAAATATACCTTTTAAAACATGAAAACTACAAGTGTTTAGGCTTACCTTATTCCAAAACGCGGTTGTTGTAGTCCGTCCTTGCCGATCTGGACGAGCTCCTCCTTCAAGTCAATCCCTGCAACCACAAACAATCAAACAATTACCAAGCACTTGCATTTCATATAATAAAACATATATTCAACATGCAGACCAAGGAACACATGAAATAACTCATTAACACAAGCTATTGAGAAAAATAAACCAGTTTGTATTAATAACGAAACAAAGAAACTCTTACAACCTGGCCTTGGTGTTGTACAAGTTCCTCCCAGGGTCCATCAAGGGTTTTCCTCTACTTTGACAAAGCTCACCCACTTCCAAGTAGAATCAAGCAAAGACAATCTCTCCTCACAAGGTTCTAAATGGGAGTCCTAATTCCTGCAGCATTTACCCAAAGAAAATGTATAGCTCCAACCTCTCCTCCCTCTGGCTCAATGTCTTTATTTATAGTGTTGTAAAGAGGTTATTCAGGTCCACCATCAATGGGATAATCCCCCTCTTTGGGTGGGATAGCTCCCTTATTGATGGGATAAGTTCCTCCTTAATAAAGATACATGAACCAACTGGAGGCGCATCCAATTCATCAAACCGACCTCTAGAAAGTTCTAGAAGTAACCACAAGTAACGTTTTTAAGATGAAACTCGCGCATTTTGCCTTTTACAGAAGGACGCACCTATCCCTTAACATACAGAGCGTCCAAGGACGCACCTTTTGTGAACATTGTGAGCGTCCCCGTAGGTAAGGCTAGAGAGAACCTGCGACCCCAGAGATAAACATATTTTTGACAAGACTTTCTCTCTTCTTTGAGTTTGAGATGGATAGCAGAGGCATAAGACTTGCCTAAGAGGGTAGCATGACTGTTGATTTGAGCCATACTAACTGTAAGTGGTCATGGTGACATTTTTTAGTGTAACAGTGCTAACACATGTTAGAAAGTTATAAGGAATATCAGGCATGTGAAGACATGCCAAATGTTAAGGCATGCCAAGGTGTGCTAGGTTCTAGGATGTGGCGCCAACACATACTAGGGATTGCCAAAGAAACACAAGGGAGGACTCATTTCAATTAAATGTAAATGAATGAATGTGTGTGTGTGATAGGGAGTGTTAACAAGTTATAGGTGTGCTAAGGATGTAGTGACAATATATGATAAGCAGTGCCAATAGACAATAGAGTGCTAGGAAATCTTGCTAAGATGTGACAAGTGCCATGGTGTGCCAATGAGTGCCAAGGAGTGTTAGGGAGTGCTAGGGAAACACAAGGGAGCACTAGGTCATAATGTATGTAAATGAAGGAATAAGAGTGTGTGTCATGGAGTGTCACTGATTCCAAGTGTGTTAAGGAGGATTTACAAGGCATGATTAGCAATTCTAAAGAATTCTAGAGTTATAAGATGACATGCAGCCAAGATGTGCCAACGTGGGCAAGGAAGTCTTAGCTGGGAGTTCCAGGGAAACACAAGGGAGCACTATGTAAAAATGAATGGAAATGAGTAATAAGAGTTTGTGATTAGAACTTTTAGTGAGTTCCAGGTGTGCTAAGGACAAAGTGACAAGGTATGCTAGGAAGTGTTAGTGCATTCTCGAGGCCAAGGAAACATGCCAAGATGTCATAGGTGCTAGGGTGTAACAACATGTGTCAAGGAGTGATAAGGAGTGCTAGGGAAACACAAGGGAGCACTAGGTAAAAATGCATGGAAATGAATGAATAAGAGTTTGCGACCAAGAGTGTCAGTGATCTTTAGGTGTGCTAAGGAGAGAGTGATAAGGTATACTATGTAGTACTAAGGAATGTGTTAGGTACCTATACCAATAGGTTTCATTTTTCATTATTGACTATGGAAGTGCTAAATATGTTCATCTTTTCATGCTGCAAAGGTTCCATATTTTGTAAAGAAATGAAGAAAATTAAAAAATGTAAAGAGGGTATGCCTTAAAAGAAAAATCAAAGGGCAAAAAGAGTAAATTGGTCAACAAAAAGAAAAGAAAATGAACCCCAAACCAAAAGACCAGGAAAGTGGCCACTCAAAATGCCACTGCTATCTTGTTTGCAAGTTCATAATGTGAAAATACTGTTGCTTATCACACATGATGGATGGCCCAACAGTTCAATCTGGACCATGCCTTATTTAAATTTGATGTTGTAGAATAGAGAATGAATATCTGTCCAAACAGTTCAAGCTTGGCAGATGAGTAGATATGTAGAGAAATTAAGGAGCCTAACTACTTAATTTGGGCCCTTGGAAGAGATAAGGGTAGACTTAGATAGGAGGGTAGTCAAAAGAAAAGAGGACAATCAGGGTTTTCTAGTCCAAATGCACCCAATCCAAAGGAAGAAAAAATGCTAGGTGTATTAGGCTGGGTAGGCAGTTTGAGGTTACAGAAGCAAGTGTGTGCTCACTTTTTGTCTTGTCAAGAAAGATTTATCTCATCAGTGACACAAATACCAAGGCAGTTATTTGGTTGAAGGACAGTGGAAGCATGACTAATTTTCCATTTCATTCTCCCAGAAATCATTTATTAACATCCCCTCAAGGACCTTGGGATCTGCCCAATAGTCCTACTTCACTTCATTTTATGAGAAATGCTAACTTAAAATCTGAGTTTACTTAGTTGAAAGAAGCCACATTTCTTGTGTAAAAATCATCATGCCATACTCCTTTCACTTCCCCATGCCTAAGTTTCCACTCTATAAACTTAGCATTTGTGCATGCAGTCTCATTCCACAAAGTCATATTAACATTTAACTTTATTATTTTAGCTCCCTAAATCATTTTCCCCACCCCTATTTTTACAAAAACTATATAAAAACCCACAAAAATGTAAATATCCCCACCCCTTGGCACTATAGCCATATAACCCGAGTTCAGGGAATATTGAGTTCATTTGGGACTTGTATTAGCCCTTCCGCGTCCAAAATACTTGGGATTAATTTAACATTTGGTTAAATTAATAACCATGCTGACCCTCCCTCACATAAACCATACCTCATTACCCTTCGTGCTTGTATATATTGGGTTTTTTTTGATATTTGGTTAAACGAATAACCATAACCACCGTCGCTTAATACATAAAACCCATATAACCTAAGTTTTATGCGCCGCATATATTATAAAACGTTTGAATATTAGGCGGGCCCCCTTCATTGTGAAACCCCGCAGCTTTAACTTCCCAACGGTGGGCGGCAATATCGCATGCCCCGATCTACTGAAGATTAGCATCTGGGGGATGGGCGGTATTGCTACCGTACCCCCGCCATGCATCAATCTCCCGGTGTGATCGGAGCCCCCCTTTGCAATACCACTCAGTGCCAAAAGCGATGCGGGGTAAACTGAAAACTGCCCGCCACCTGCCCAATGATGTCAGGTCCCCGTCACCCCATGACGTCGCCTTCATGTCGGCCCCCCATCCCTCTGCAGTACTGCCATGTCAACCGCTGACATCATCATCCCGCCAATGTTTCATCTGCCACATCAACTGCCACATCATCTTCCGTACCCGCTACGCGCCAAAATATGTCATGCTGACGTCATCCCTGAAAAGCGCCAAAAGCGCTAAAATGTCCAAAATTCAATAAAAATTCGTGAAAACGACTATTTTGCTTGTTTTTTATTATTGTGCCTGTGGAGCCGCTTGCATGCGATTTTACGTTCAAATTAGCCGCCAACGTGCACAGTCCATCACCTTGTGAATCCGGCTCCATAACTCGACCCCATAGCTCGAGTTGTACCTGCTAGTTGCCCTCTGCGCCATAAAAACAAGTATTTACCTGTTGTTTACCCAGAAACCCTATTTTTCCACAGTTTCTCCATTGAAATTGATTGAACATCTGCAAATTCACACTAAAATGCACTCCAGCCCCTGAAATTCCACCTGTAAATTCACTAGGTGAGCCTCTGTTCAAGAGCAACTCGACAAACTTTCCCTCCTCTGCAAATTCTGCCATTAAAATACATTTTGAGCTTGTTTCAACTGGCAGATTCTCCAAACTGCCCAGGCATTGAGTTCCTTTGTCAAAATCCTCTGCAAAATTTCACTCATTTGGCTAAAAAACATTCCCATTCCCTCTGCAGTATACTCACAGCCTATGAATCCAAGGGATTTATTCAAAAAACCTCTCTAAATTTTGCAAATTTGCTTTTTTACCATAAAACTATACACAGTGAAGGCCAGTTCTATATCTAAGCTCATTCTACAGCTTCCTGACAGAGCTTCAGAGGCAATTTTCGCTGTTCAGTTGTTACACCAATCCAAATTTCAGATTACAGACACAGAGCATTCAAGATGGCTACTCCAGCAGCCTTGAACATTACTCCTCTTAATGCTCCTCAAAAGGAACTTGAAGCATTACCTTTGGCTGATAGGGACCACCTAATTCAGGATTTGGTTGGTGATAGAAACCACTTGCAGACCTTCTGTTAGCTGAGGAACAGTTACCTGAACAACAATGACATTTATGGCATTTGGGAATCAAACTTGCTCATCTACTTCCTCCCTTCTGTCAATGTCTTCGCTGAAATTATTTGCCTCTGCTGTGAAAACTATGACCCAACACAAAGGGCAGTCAAGTCTCCATCTGGGAGCATCCTCTTTCAGATAACTCCTAACTCCATTAACCAAATTCTAAACTTCAAGCAAACTCAGCTTCTGGTCCCTCTCTCTATGAAATTCCTACTTGATGAAGGTCCTAAACTTTCCAACTTTGAGATAGCCCGAATTGCCAAAGTATTCATGAGAGCAGACCGCCAGCCTACAGGGCCACCTCCTTTTCTTTATGTGTGCTTCAATGAATTGGGCAAGTTACTAGTTGATATGATATCCTATGTACTAGGTTTCAAAACAAGTGAGCACATTGATGAAACTATACTAGTAATGCTATCAGCATTTAGCCTAGGACAACCCCCTGCTGTCAAATACAACTATGCCAAATTTATTGCCAATAAAATACATGACCAACTGTTGAAGCTGGATAGGGATGGAGTCTTCAAATATTCATCCTACATCTATCATTTATTCATGTATTATCAGCCAGACTGCTTCCAATGCCCCATCAAAAGATGGACTCTAAAGGAGAAAAGAGGTCTGTGATTTTTTGGACCTCAGTCTTTCATGAAGTCCAGAACTCCCCCTACTCTTACTATGATTTTATTGACCTATTTGTCTATCCATTCTCTTGTCTCCTAATGAGAACTCCTCCTGCTAGGCTATCCTATGACATGCAGAAAATATTGCAGCTTTCAAAGAACTACAAAATAGGTGACTGGTACTTTTACTAGAATCACACTGTCATTAGGATATATGGTTGTGAGATCTGTCCCTACAGGCTCCCAAGATATGTGCCAATGAGACTGTTTGCGTTGGAGTATTACAGGAAACTCATCAAGTTAGATTTATCTCATTTTCACAGTGCCAAGAAAAAAGCTCACCTGAAATTCAAAGACAAACTAGGCCCCTTTGTCATGAAGAAAAAAGAAGGGTGGCAAGATGCTGACCATATATTGGGGGAGAAACTCAAGTTGAAAAGTAGTTTTTGGTGGGTCCCTTATGAACTAGATGGCTTTATCATTGCCAGAAATATAAAATATAGGCTGTCAGCCTATGAGCATTGTAAGATCCCATAGATTGAACAATTTGCCAACCAAGATGAGTGGGTGGCAGGGACACTAGTTGAGGAATTCACCCAAGAAGAAATAATGGAGCAAAATGTCAAATATTTGGGAAAAAAAACTCTTGACTTGGATTCTTTTGAGCAGCTAACATTCAAACTGCCACAACAAGTCACAGAAGGCACATCAATCGCTGCATCTTCACAAGCAGCCCAAGAAAGATCTACACCAGCAACAGGTATAGCAAAAGGCAAGGAGGTAATGGATGCAGAACAGGAAACAGTGATAGAAAAACCCACCACCTCAAAGGAGCAGAGTCAAGGGCAGGCCCCTCCACAACAAGCTGAGGCACTACAGGTGCCAGCTGTACAGACTCCTCTTAATGAGGAAAGAGGTAAAAAGCAGGATAGGGAAGAGACCACACCTCCAAGTGGGTCAATACAACAACTAGAAGCCAAAAGAGAGAGAGTTGATCCTCAGGTTGAGGAGGAAATCAATGAAGAAGTCATAGAGTGCCCGAGGAGGGAAAGAGAAAGTACTCAACAAACACCTACTAGCTCATTCTAGTAAGAGTAAGGGAGGCAGCATGGTATGGAGGTGTCCTCCTCAAGGTAGCAAAGCAAGGAACCTCCTGGCATTAAAGGAACTTTCATGGAAATCAAGGCTCAAAATGAATGGTTAAGAGTACAACTGTATGGTCAATTTCTCAAGAAAACACCCTCCAAACACCAGAGATTAATGGAAGCTTAGGACTTTAAGGAGGAAAAGATGATTCTCAGTCATTCCAAGCCCAAGATACCATAGCCCCAGACAGCTGCAGATTATATAAAGACAAGCTTAGAGGTCCTCTCCAAGGACATACACCCGATGGACCAAATAGAGTTGCACAAGCAAACAGGTGAGATGGTCTATGCCACCCTAGCAGACAAGGCCATGCTGGCCCATCAACTGAAGGAATCATTAAAAAACACAAACACTTAATTGGATTTATAAAGAATGTCTTCCTCTGCCAAAGATAATAGAATAAGGACATTGGATGAAATCATTATGGAACTTGGGCATGATCCTAAGAAGGATGCCAAAGCCATCCAGGCCCTCATAAAGAAAAAAGAGGAAGATATTGCTACACTGAGAAAGAAATTGAGGCTGCCTGCGACTATGCACCCTCAAACTGCAGAAGTTGTACAAGAAAAGGAAGCAGAAGATACCATGGATCTGCTAATGAAGTTAAATCAAAGAATAATGCAAATTGAGGAAGAATTGGAGAGAGCATTGCAAGGCAAGCAGGGAGAGTCGACCTCCCAGCCACCTCAAACAACGCTAACTGTTTCCACTGTTCCTCCCACACAAGCAGCAGGAATCCCTCCTGTTATCCCGACATCCACAACAACTACATCAACTATAGATTCTACAGCAACAACAACAACAACAACACCAGAATCTAGCATGAGCATGGAAGAAATGATGAAAGCAGTCAAAGAGCTAGAAGTTCAGGTGACAGAGGTGAAAGAGGCCAAAGAAAAGTTGGCCAAGCTGGAGGCAAGCTATGACAAGTCCAAGATGACAGTGGCTGAGAAACAAAGAGAAATAAAAGCCCGGGACAACAAAATAAAAGCCTTAGAGAAGGAGCTTACTCTAGACAAAACTCTAGCTGAAATCAAGAAAATTTTGTGGGCCAAAATTGGCCAGTCAATCACTGACCAATGGCGATCGATTCAGGCCATACATGAGTAAATAGAATTGATATGCCTAGCTCAATTTGAGACTCAAAGGCATAGAGCAGCATTGGGAAACATGCTTGAGCAGGCCAATAAAATGATTCACTTCCTGAACACTCATACCAAAGAGGAATTGGCAGCATTAGATATCAGTAGCAGGACAAATACTATTCTGCCAGCGAAGAAGGTCCTGAACCTAAGAAATTTTGTGCAAACGCTAGAAAGAAAGTGTCAAGAAATGCAAGCAGAAATAGATGACTTCAAACTAAATCTTGCAGCATTGCAGAGTAGAGGGTTGCCCAACCTATTAACCAGCGCTGGAAGACTACTGACCCGTGAGCAGTATAATACCAGGACGAATAACTATGTTTCAAATCAGATTACAGCATCCTCAAGTACCTCAGAAGAAAAAGGGCCTCCCTCTAGACAAAATCTTCATGACAAATTAGAGAATCTGTTCTATATTGAATTACAGATACATTGAAGCTGATGAAACACTAATCAAAATACAAAGACATCAGCTGCTTAGAGAGGATTGGTGGTAGGAAATGCTGGAAATTCTACCCAGGTAGTTTGATTTACGTTCCCTTTTGATTAGCTACAGATTTTTGATTAGCTATAGGTCAGAAAATTTGGATACACGGGCCAGCTATCAAAAAGTAAAAAACAGCAGAAAAATAAAGTCATGCTATGACTGCGGTTCATTAATGCAAAAACAAAGCGCTGATGACAAGGTCGGGAAGCTAAACAACAACACAGCGACGTAGCAAGACAACAGATGTAGGAACGCAGAAGAAAAGACGCTCCCATCAGCTGACTCACTTAGTACAGAAAGTCAAATATCTCTGAAAAATTGGACAGCTAGCACACCAACAATTTCTGCAACATTTATTCTCTTATTTACTTCTTCTGAAGAGTTTGTAAAGAAAGTTATTGCATGAAGACTTATCTACAAGATATTTTGTATATCATTTTTGTATAAATACCTCCCCATTGAATGTATTAGGGGTTGGTGATTTTCTCTCTATGCTGCGCTGTAAATTTTGAGACTCTCTAATACAAATGGCTGTTGAAGTTCATGGTTTCTGCACCGTCTGAAAGTGCAAATGATGTTCTGGGACCTGCTACAGAATTCCTGTGTCATTCAAAGGAACAATAAGTTATTCTGAACTGTGTTTTATGTTTTCTGTGTTTGAAAATTTCATATATGTTCCATAATCTTGATAACAGAGAAAAAAGAATAGCCCAGGATTTTTTTAAATGCACCCTATGTTCAATCTTTGTTATTAATTGTGTTTTCTTCAGGATTAGTCATAAATATGAATTCTTAACTGCTCATGTTTACACTGATTCCTTCACTTTGAATACTATTTAGGAATTCTTAAATTTCTCCTGAATAATATTCATAGACTTTCCCTCTGCCAGCGTAATGGAAGATTCTTGATTGCCTTTCATTCCCTGACTTCATTCCATCAATTTCCTGATTTGAAAATTGTTCCTAGACTACCTACCTTGCTCTGTAGCATTGCAATTTACCCAAGAAACACTTTCAACAGTACACCATCATTGACTCCATTGCCCAATAGTATCGACTGTTTTGGACTTGCATCCCAGCTCTGCCTGAAATCACCATCCAACAAACTTAAAACAAAACTTTGTACATCATAACTAGCCTAAAATACTCCAAAAACAAAGCTAAATTGCAAAGAGAGAGCCATCTCTGGTTGCAAGTAGGCTAGGACCTGCAGCTAAAAGATTGGTTAGTGGTTACCTTGGCCGTGTTCCCTTCAGGAGGCAGGGAACAACCTGAGTGATAACATCATTGGCGACTCCACTGGGGAATTCTCTGAATGACTGTTTGCAACTGCTGTCTATTTTCTAAAGCTACAGATGGAGCCTGAAGTTAGCCAGGTAGCCTTTGAAACTGTCTTTGATCTGCATTTACAGGAGTAAATAAAAGCTACTTCAGTCAATCTCTAGTATAGTTTTAGGCTTTAAATAGTTGTTCCAAACATTTGATCAGTTTCCTTTGTTTCAACATATTCAAAAGAAAGCCCAAAGCTTCTTATATTTCAAAGAAATCCTTGTAGAATATTGTGAAAGAACTGTGATCTTAAAACATTCCTAGAAAATACCAAAAAAAAAATTTAGAAGCTGGCTCCAAAGAAGAAAACTCGTTACACCAGGTCAAATCCTGACCCAGATCCTCCAGCTATTTTTGAAAACCCCAACTTGATCCCTAAGACCCTTAGGAAACAAGAAGCTCAAGAAAATTATGTTGGTTTAGACCTTAAAATAGTTTAGCAGAGCTATATCCCAACTCCTTCTAAAGTGTCAGTCTGTCCTCACACCACAACTGCTTCTCCTGGTTCTTCATCCACCTCTTAAAGCACTTTCTCCACTCCTCCATCCACCGAACATATTTCCACTGCATTCCCTGCTGTTTCAGTTGTCCCATTTCTTCTTGTTGCCCTATTTATCCCTGTAAATATGGCAAACCGTTATGCTCCTCTTCAGTTGCCTGGAAATCCAGGGGCTATGCCTCAGGATTATCAGACCAAAATTACATATTTTTATGGTATTGGCTCCTATACAACCCAGCAACACATTAAGAAAATGCAAGATTATTTTGAGAATTATGAAATAGATGATGATGATGTGAGAATGAAGATTTTTGTCCAAAGTCTAACTGGTGATGTAAGGATTTGGTTTAGAGCACTTGCTACAAACTCAATAGCTGATTCAGAAGCTCTTTATCAATCCTTCTTAAACAGATGGGAAAAGAAAAAATACCCTCTTCACATTTTAACAGAATATGACAATTTGAAAAGAGGCCCACAAGAAACTGTCCAAGACTATTGTGCTAGGTTCAACAATGTTTATAATGCTATTCCTCAAAACCTTAGACCTCCACCTGATTTAGCTTTGATCAAGTTCCCTGATGGATTTGATTCTAATATGGCATACCAACTGAGGGAAAGAGCCCCTCCAAGTTTAGCAGACATGCAGAATATAGTAGTTAGCGTGGAGGCAAACCTGATTGCTAAACAAAATAGGGCAAGAGCTGAAAGAAGAACAACTTTCAAAGAGGAGCCTTCAGCATTTGAACAAAAACTTGATGCAATCATCAAAGGCATGGACAGACTTGGAGATAGGGTGGAAACCATCGAAATAAAATCATGATGGGAAGGTCAACCAAGTAACATTGAAAGAAACCCAAACTTTAGAAAAAATCAAAATTCAAATGTTGGAAAGGTTGGCCCTGACCAATACATCAGACCTCCATTTCAAGAGAACTATGTTGAAGCTTCAACATCCTGTGAACCAATAGAGGACACCCAAATCAACTTGATGGGGTTAAACAGTGAGCAACAAATTTTCCTAACACAAGATGACCAAGAAGCCCATAACATCAATCAATTTCAAACCAAGTCCGGAGAGTCATTTGATTTTAGGGAAGGCTATGATGCAGCAGTCTATGAGGTTCATAAACAATACAAATTAAGAAGCAGAACCATAGATGTGCCTGAACCTACCAAGCTGAAGGATACCAAACAGCCAAAGAAAACAAAGGATAAAGCTGTCCTGTTAGAACCCTCTACTAAAACAGACCCAGACCCAAAGGAAGTCACTGTGGAAGATATATCAAGCTTACAACCTTCAAGGAACCAGTCATTTACATCCCATTCTTCAAAGGAAAATCTAAACTATTCTCCTGAAAATAATTTCAAATCAGATGTACCTCAAAACAACACTCTTGATCAAGAGAGAATCACTGAAAATTCAGCTGAAAAGCAAAAGTCTGATGTCCATAATACAAAAATGCAGATAGAAAAACCTTTCAACTTAGAAATGGAAATCAGTAAGCTAAAAATAGCTATTCCTCTCTCTGAATTGGCCAAACATGAAGTGTACAGAGAGCAAATCAATAGGTCATTACAAATACCAGAGAATAAGGATGCAGTTAATGTTCTAGATGACCAACCAGAACTGATTTTTGGTCCTGAAGTCAATGGTAAAACGGTAGATGGAGGAGTTCCTCCATTTTATGTGAGCTTAAACATTCATGACTAAGTGCCGCATAATGCAATGTTTGACTCAGGAGCTTCCCATAACTTAATGCCTAAATCTGTGATGGAGTGACTAGATCTAGACATCACAAGGCCCTACAAAGACTTATTCTCATTTGATTACAGCCAGGTCAGGTGTCATAGGCCTTTGCGTATCTTTAGTCCAATATCCAGCTAAAACAATCTTGATGGATGTGGTGGTAGCTGACATTCCACCTAAGTATGGTATGCTTTTGTCCAGATCTTGGGGTGCAAAACTCCAAGGATCTTTGCAACTAGACATGTCCTATGCCACTATTTCAGTCTTTGGATAGCCAAAGAGATTGTACCGGGAAACATTAATGAAATATGTGGTTAGTAGTCAAGAAAAACCCCAAAACTTCCCCATCTATGAAATGCATTCCGACCTGGATTCATTCATTTTATATAATGCTGGGATGTGTCCCAAAATTGATGGCAAACCCCTAGGAGTAGCACAAACACAGAACATGAATGAACAATACAGTGACCAAGATCAAAAAGTTGTTGATCTAATTGATGTAACAAAGGAAAATGACATATCATATAAGTTACAAGAGCCAAATCTGTCCACTGAACAAACTTCCAAAAATCTTAAGGCTAGTCATAACCAAGAAATCTCATGGTACTTAGAGTTTGATGGCTCTGTGAACAAATTAGGAGCAGGGGCAGGGGTTTGGATACACAACATGCAAAATAACCACACTGAAGGTCATCCATATAGATTAAATTTCAGATGCACAAACAATATGGCCGAGTATGAAGCCCTGTTGTTAGGACTCAAATTGATCAGAGATCTTGGGGTAGCCAAGGTTTCAATTGTAGGAGATTCAGATTTGATTATACAGTAGATGAAGGGAAATTTTGTTACAAATGATATTAGGTTGAGAGCTTACAGAGGGGCAGCCATTGAAATACTTAACACCTTTTCAGAATCTCAACTCACCAAAATTCCTAGAAAACACAATTTACATGCACACAGCCTGGCAACTTTTTCCAGCGCTTGCAAGCTTCCATTTGAACCCAATCACCATTTCACTGCTAAAATCAAACACAGACCTGTTGTCCCAGATAATGTAAAAAATTGGCAGGTCTTTGAGAATGATGCACAGATAAATAACTTCCTGACTTTGAAAGAGGAATTCTCCAGCATAAACATTGATACAAGCACCATGGATGATCAACAACAGATAGACAAAATTGAGCAAAGTATATCAGCTAAAACAGCAAATCTGATTTTGCATCCAACAACTTTTGATGACAAGAATTTGCAAAAGCTGAAGCAAACAGACCTTGATGACATAACAGAGCCAGAAGCTGAAGTAATTGAACTAAAAGACAATTTTCTGCCCATGGGCTTAACTCCTTTAGAGGACATATTTGATTCAAATGACATCCCTAGAAAGCCAAAGATGCAACCTCTCAATGCAAAAATTGATGACTGTAACATTGGAACCACAGAAAACCCCAAAATGGTAAAACTGTCAAAAACATTACCTGCTGATCAAAAGTTAAAATACATTGACTTGTTTAAGGAGTTCTAAGATGTCTTTGCCTGGAGTTATGAGGACCTCAAGTCCTATGATACTTCGGTCATCCAACATACTATACCCTTGAAAGAAAATCAAAAACCTTTTAAATAAAATATTAGAAGGGTGAATCCTGTCCTCCTTCCCCTGATTGAAAAGGAATTTAAACGAATGTATGAAGCTGGAATTATTGCACCTATCAGATTCTCAGAATGGATTTCAAACCTAGTGCCTACTAGGAAGAAAACCGGAGAGATAAGATTGTGTGTTGACTTGAGAAATTTGAACAAAGTCTCTCTCAAAGACCATTACCCCCTACCAAAAATGGATCATATCCTACAAAGGGTAGTGGGAGCTTCTAGGATCTCATTGCTAGATGGATTCTCAGGATTCAATCAGATCTTAGTGCACCCCAATGACCAAGACAAAAATGCCTTCATAACGCCTTGGGGAACCTTTAAATATGTCAAAATGCCTTTTGGACTCAAGAATGTTGGGGCAACATTTCAAAGAGCAATGGATATAGCCTTTTCCAAAGAGATCCATGATTTCTTAGTCATATACCTTGATGACCTCACTGCTTTTTCAAAATTAGACCAAGAACATTTAGAGCATTTAAGGCAAGTGTTCCTAATTTGCAGAAAATATGGCATATCATTGAACCCAAAGAAATCAATGTTTGGCCTAGAAGAAGGCAAGCTCCTAGGACATATAATCTCAAAATATGGCATTAGAATTGACCCGGACAGAATTCAAGCTATCCTCCAAGTCCCTCATCCAAGAAATATCAAAGAACTGCAAGCTTTTTTAGGAAAGATCAATTGCCTAAGAAGGTTCATTCCCAATTTAGCCGAGCTAATAAGACTATTGAATAATATGCTGAAGAAAGATTCTAAAGTCAAATGGACTATAGAAGCCAAACAAGCCTATGAGGACATCAAAACAGCCCCGACCAAAACACAAGTCCTCACCAGTCCCAGGTTTGATAGAGATTTCATCATTTTTTCCTTTGCATCTGAGCATACTATTGTTGCTATCCTATTGCAAAAATATTACCAAGGGTGTGAGAAGCCTATTGCTTTTTTCAGCAAAGCCCTTAGAGATGCTCCACTCAAAAATCAAATTATGGAGAAACAAGCCTATGCCCTTGTAAAGGCCATCAAGGATTTCAGAGTTTATATCTTGTACTCACACGTGATAGCCTATGTTCCAAATTTTGTGGTTAAGGACATTTTAACTCAAGAAGGAATTGAAGGTAAGAGGGGCAAATGGATAGCCAACATCTTAGAGTATGACATTGAAATCAAGCCTACAAAACTCATAAAAGGACAAGGATTAGCCAAACTGATGACTGAAACCAATTTTCAAGCCCTTGACATCAATGAACTGGATAATGAAGAGGAGATGGCGACTCCACAGATCAATCAAGGCTTCTTAAAATCACCTTGGTATGCTGACATATGTTTTGTATTGTTAAACTTGCAAGCTCCTCCAGGGCTATCCAGGACTAAAAAGAGATTCTTAAAAATGAAAGCATCAAAGTTCTGTATTATAGATAATTTGTTGTTCTGGAAAAATCATGAAGGCATTTTGCTTAATTTCCTAACATTGGATGAAACTGACAAAGTCCTTAAGGAATTTCATGCAGGTGACTGTGGAGGACACTTGTATTGGAAGTCAACAGCTGATAAAATCCTAAGAGCTGGTTTCTATTGGCCCTCCCTATTTGCTGATGTGAAAAGGTTTGTAATGACCTGCCACAAATGCCAGATTTTTGAAGGCAAGAGAAAGCTATTACCTTTACCCCTCAAACCCATTTCAACTGAAAGACTATTTCAACAATGGGGTTTGGACTTCATTGGTGAAATTCATCCTTCCTCCTCTTGCCAACACAAGTGGATTTTGACTGGCATAGACTATTTTACCAAATGGATAGAAGCCATCCCTTGTAGATAAGCAAATGACTCAATCATCATGCAATTCTTAGAAACCCACATCTTGTCTAGATTTGGCTGGCCATAAAAAATTATTACAGACAATGCTACTACATTCAAATCCAAAAGAATGATCAAATTTTGCCATAAATACCACATTACCTTGGGCCACTCCACAACCTATTACCCTCAAGGTAATGGCCTAGCTAAGTCATCCAACAAAAGCCTCATCAACATCATCAAAAAGGTCTTGGAGGAGAATAAAAATAATTGGCATAAAAAACTTGTGAATGCACTATGGGCAGACAGATTAACCACCAAAAGATCCATTGGAACAAATCCATATAAATTGGTATATGGTCTGGAGGCAGTTTTTCCCTCCTCCTTGGGAATCCCAGTGATAAAGTTGCTGCAAGAAATACAAGTAGAACCTAATGATATTCAGAGAAGGATCAATCAAAATATTCACTTGCAGCAAACAAGAGAAGAAGTATATCAGAGAACCCAGGTTCTACAAGATAAACTCAATAAGATCTTTGATAAAAGAACAAAAGCTGAAGATTTCTTCATAGGAAATAAAGTGTTGACATGGGATTCTAGAAGAGAGGATAAAGGGAAACATGGGAAATTTGATTTCCTTTGGAAAGGACCATTTGTTATTTAAGTTGTACAAGGTAACAACACCTATTTTTTGAAGAGTGTGGATGGCAAAGATGTTAAGGAAGGCCCAATCAATGGGCGAATGCTCAAGCATTATTTTGATTCCCTTTTATCAACACAACACAACTATATATTGTACATAGATATTTGTATTTCCACCAGTTTTCATTTACAACAATTAGGTAAGGAATAAGTTGCAGTAGATTTTGAGGAAAAGTTAGGAAAGTACACTACTTTTTGTGTAATATTTTTGAATTTACCACAAGAAATCAAAAAGAAGACTTGGGAAGTATAAAGATGATAATAAGCACTCAGAGAAACCAGCAAAGACAGAGCTGTAATTTTGCACAGATCAGCTCATAAGGACTCCATATAGGCTACAAAGGTTCAAATCATTGGTTTCCAGCAGAAGGAAGTTTTGAATTATAGCAGCCAACTGAGAATAAGGCCATCCAACCTGCTATTCTTGGCTTTGCACCAGGAAAATCCATCCCCAAGTGGAGCCATTGTTAGGTTCCTATACCAATAGGTTTCATTTTTCATGATTGACTATGGAAGTGCCAAATATGGTCATCTTTTCATGCTACAAAGGTTCCATATTTTGTAAAGAAATGAAGAAAATTAAAAAATGTAAAGAGGGTATGCCCTAAGAGAAAAATCAAAAGGAAAAAAGAGTAAATTGGTCAACAAAAAGAAAAGAAAATGAACCCCAAACCAAAAGACCAAGAAAGTGGCCAGTCAAAATGCCACTGCTATCTTGTTTGCAAGTTCACAATGTGCAAATATTTTTGCTTATCACACTTGATGGATGGCCCAAAAGTTCAATCTGGAACATGCCATATTTAAATTTGATGTTGTAGAATAGAGAATGAATATCTGTCCAAACAGTTCAAGCTTGGCAGATGAGTAGATATGTAGAGAAATTAAGGAGCCCAACTGCTTAATCTGGGCCCTTGGAAGAGATAAGGGTAGACTTAGATAGGAGGGCAGTCAAAAGAAAAGAGGACAATCAGGGTTTGCTTGTCCAAATGCACCCAATCCAAAGGAAGAAAAAATGTTAGGTGTATTAGGCTGGGTAGGAAATTTAAGGTTGCAGAAGCAAGTGTGTGCTCACTTTTTGTCTTGTCAAGAAAGATTTATCTCATCAGTGACAGAAATACCAAGGCAGTTATTTGGTTGAAGGACAGTGGAAGCATGACTAATTTCCCCTTTCATTCCCCCAGAAATCATTTATTAACATCCCCTCAAGGACCTTGGGATCTGCGCAATAGTCCTACTTCACTTCATTTTATGAGAAATGCTAACTTAAACTCTGAGTTTACTTAGTTGAAAGAAGCCACATTTCTTGTGTAAAAATCATCATGCCATACTCCTTTCACTTCCCCATGCCTAAGTTTCCACTCTATAAACTTAGCATTTGTGCATGTAGTCTCATTCCACAAAGTCATATTAACATTTAACTTTATTATTTTAGCTCCCTAAATCATTTTCCCCACCCTTATTTTTACAAAAACTATATAAAAGCCCAAAAAATGTAAATATCCCCACCCCTTGGCACTATAGCCATATAACCCGAGTTCAGGGAATATTGAGTTCATTTGGGACTTGTATTAGCCCTTCCGCGTCCAAAATACTTGGGATTAATTTAACATTTGGTTCAATTAATAACCATGTTGACCCCCCCTCACATAAACCATACTTCATTACCCTCCGCGCTTGTATATATTGGGTTTCGTTTGATATTTGGTTAAACGAATAACCATAACCACCGGCATTGAATACAGAAAACCCATATAACCTAAGTTTTATGCCCCACATATATTATAAAAAGTTTGAATATTAGGCGGGCCCCCTTCATTGTGAAACCCCGCAGCTTTAACTTCGCGACCGCCATCTGATCCAGAGCCTTTAATCCAACGGTGGGCGGCAATATTGCATGCCCCGATCTGCTGAAGATTAGCGTCCAGGGGATGGGCGGTATTGCTGCCGTACCCCTGCCACGTGTCAATCTCCCGGCGTGACCGGAGCCCCTCTCTTCAATACCACTCAAGGCCAAAAGTGGTGCAGGGAAAACCGGAAACCGCCTGCCACCTGCCCAATGATGTTAGGTCCCCGTCACCCCATGACGTCGCCTCCACGTCGGCCCCCATCCCTCTGCAGTACTGCCATGTCACCCGCTGATGTCACCCTCCCACCAACGTGTCGTCCGCCACATCACCATACACGTCAACTGCGATGTCATCTTCTGTACCCACTACGCGCCAAAATACGTCATGTTAACGTCATCCCCGAAAAGAGCCAAAAGTGCTAAAATGTCCAAAATTCAATAAAAAGTTGTGAAAATGACTATTTTGCTTGTTTTTTATTATTGCGCCTATGGAGCCGCATGCATGCAATTTTATGTTCAAATCAGACGCCAACGTGCACAGTCCATCACCTTGTGAATCCGACTCCATATCTCGACCCTGCAGCTCGAGTTGTACCTGCTAGTTGCCCTCTGTGACATAAAAATAGGTATTTACCCGTTGTTTACCCAGAAACCCTGTTTTTCCATAGTTTCTCCATTGAAATTGATTGAACATCTGCAAATTCACACTAAAATGCACTCCAACCCTTGAAATTCCACCTGTAAATTCACTAGGTGAGCCTCTGTTCAAGAGAAACCCAGCAAACTTGCCCTCCTCTGCAAATTCCGCCATTAAAATACATTTTGAGCTCGTTTCCGCCGACAGATTCTCCAAACTACCTAGGCATTGAGTTCCTTTGTCAAAATCCTCTGCAAAATTTCACTCATTTGGCTAAAAAACATTCCCATTCCCTCTGCATTATACTCACAGCCTATGAATCCAATGGATTTACTCAAAAAACCTGTCAAAATTCTGCAAAATTTTCTTTCTTACCATAAAACTATACACAGTGAAGGCTAGTTCTATATCTAAGCTCATTCTACAGCTTCCTGACAAAGCTTCAGAGGAAATTTTCATTGTTCAATTGTTACACCAATCCAAATTTCAGATTACAGACACAGAGCATTCAAGATGGCTACTCCAGAAGCCTTGAACATTACTCCTCTTAATGTTCCTCACAAGGAAATTGAAGCATTACCTTTGGCTGATAGGGACCACCTAATTCAGGATTTGGTTTGTGACAGAAACCACTTGCAGACCTTCTGTCCGCTGAGGAACATTTACCTGAACAATAGTGACATTTATGGCATTTGGGAATCAAACTTGCCCATCTACTTCCTCCCTTCTGTCAATGTCTTCCCTGAAATTATTCGCCTCTGCTGTGAAAACTATGACCCAACACAAAGGGCAGTCAAGTCTCCATCTAGGAGCATCCTCTTTCAAATAAATCCTGACTCCATTAACCAAATGCTAAACTTCAAGCAAACTCAGCTTCTGGTCCCTCTCTCTATGAAATTCTTGCTTGATGAAGGTTCTAAACTTTCCATCTCTGAGATAGCCCGAATAGCCAAAGTATTCATGAGAGCAGACCGCCAGCCTATAGGGCCACCTCCTTTTCTCTATGTGTGCTTCAATGAAGTGGGCAAGTTACTAGTTCATATGATATCCTATGTACTAGGTTTCAAAACAAGTGAGCACATTGATGAAACTATACTAGTCATGCTGTCTGCATTTAGCCCAGGACAGCCCCTTGCTATCAAATACAACTATGCCAAATTTATTGCCAATAAAATACATGACCAACTGTTGAATCTGGATAGGGATGGAGTCTTCAAATATTCATCCTATATCTATCATTTATTCATGTATTATCGGCCAGACTGCTTCCAATGCCCCATCAAAAGATTGGACTCTAAAGGAGAAAACAGGTCTGTGATTTTTTGGACCTTAGTCTTTCATGAAGTCCAGAACTCCCCCTACTCTTACTGTGAGTTTATTGACCTGTTTTCCTATCCAGTCTCTTGTCTCCTAATAAGAACTCCTCCTGCTAGGCTATCCTATGACATGCAGAAAATATTGCAGCTTTCAGAGAACTACAAAATAGGTGACTGGTACTTTTACCAGAATCACACTGTCATTAGGATATATGGCTGTGAGCTCTGTCCCTATAGGCTCCCAAGATATGTGCCAATGAGATTGTTTGCCTTGGAGTATTATAGGCAACTTATCAATTCAGATTTAACTCATTTTCACAGTGCCAAGAAAAGGGCTCGCCTGAAATTCAAAGACAAACTAGGCCCCTTTGTCATGAACAAAAAAGAAGGGTGGCAAGATGCTGACCAAATATTGGGGGAGAAACTCAAGTTGAAAATGAGTTTTTGGTGGGTCCCTTATGACCCAGATGGCTTTATCAATGCTAGAAAGATAAAATATAGGTTGTCAGCCTATGAGCAATGTAAGATCCCACAGATTGAACAATTTTCCAACCAAGATGAGTGGGTGGCAGCGACACTAGTTGAGGAATTCACCCAAGAAGAAATAATGGAGCAAAATGTCAAAGATTTGGAAAAAACTCTTGACTTGGATTCTTTTGAGCAGGTAACATTCAAACTACCACAACAAGTCGGAGAAGGCACATCAACCATTACAGCTTCACAAGCTGCCCAAGAAATATCTACGCCAGCAACAGGTACAACAAAAGGTAAGGAGGTAATGGATGTAGAATAGGAAACAGTGACAGAACAGCCCACCACCTCAAAGGAGCAGAGTCAAGGGCAGGCCCCTTCACAACAAACTGAGGCACTACAGGTGCCAGTTTTATAGACTCCTCTTAATGAGGAAAGAGGTAAAAAGCAGGATAGCGAAGAGACCACACCTCCAAGTGGGTCAATACAGTAACCAGAAGCCAAAAGAGAGAGAGTTTATCCTCAGGATGAGGAGGAAATCAGTGAAGAAGTCATAGAGAGCCGGAGGAGGGAAAGAGAAACTACTCAGCAAACACCTACTAGCTCATTCTAGCAGGAGCAAGAGAGGAAGCATGGTATGGAGGTGTCCTCCTTAAGGCAGCAAAGCAAGCAACCTCCCGACATTAAAGGAACTTTCATGGAAATCAAGGCTCAAAATGAATTGTTAATAGTACAGTTGTATGATCAATTTCTCAAGACAATACCCTCCCAACACCAGAGATTAATGGCAGCTTATGACTTTAAGGAGGAAAAGATGATTCTAAGTCATTTCAAGCCCAAGATACCACAGCCCCAGACAACTGCAGATTATAAAAAGACAAGCTTAGAGGTCCTCTCCAAGGACATACACCCGATGGACCAAATAGAGCTACACAAGAAAATAGGTGAGATGGTCTATGCCACCCTAGCAGACAAGGCCATGCTAGCCCATCAACTGAAGGAATCATTAAAAAACACAAACACTCAATTGGATTTTCAAATAATGGCTTCCTCTGCCTAATATAATAGAATAAAGACATTGGAGGAAATCATTGTGGAACTTGGGCATGATCCTAAGAAGGATGCCAAAGCCATCCAGGCCCTCATAAAGAAAAAAGAGTAAGATATTGCTGCATTGAGAAAGAAATTGAGGCTTCCTGCAACTATGCACCCTCAAACTGCAGAACTTATACAAGAAAAGGAAGCAGAAGATACCACGGATCTGCTAATGAAGATGAACCAAAGAATAATTCAGATGGAGGAAGAATTGGAGAGAGCATTGCAAGGAAAGCAGGGAGAATCGACCTCCCAGCAACCTCAAACAGCTCCAACCGTTGCCACTGTTCCTCCCACACAAGCAGCAGCAATCCCTCCTATTATCCCAGCATCCACAACGGCTACATCAACTATAGACGCTACAGCAACAACAACAACAGCACCATAATCTAGCATGAGCATGGAAGAAATGATGAAAGCAGTCAAAGAGCTAGAAGTTCAGGTGACAGAGGTGAAATAGGCCAAAGAAAAGTTGGCCAAGCTGGAGGCAAGCTATGACAAGTCCAAGATGACAGTGGATGAGAAACAAAGAGAAATAAAAGCCTTGGAAAACAAAATAAAAGCCTTAGAGAAGGAGCTTACTATAGACAAAACTCTAGCTGAAATCAAGAAAATTTAGTGGGCCAAAATTAGCCAGTCAATCACTGACCAATGGCAATCGATTCAGGCCATACATGAGCAAATAGAATTGATAGGCCTAGCTCAATTTTAGACTCAAAGGGCTAGAGCAGCATTGGGAAATATGCCTGAGCAGGCCAATAAAATGATTCACTTCCTGAACACTCATACCAAAGAGGAATTGGCAGCATTAGATATCAGTAGCAGGACAGATACTATTCTAACAGCGAAGAAGGTGCTGACACTAAGAAATTTTGTGCAAACACTAGAAAGAAAGTGTCAAGAAATGTAAGTAGAAATAGATGAATTCAAACTAAAGCTTGCAGCATTGCAGAGCAGAGGTTTGCACAGCCTATTAACCAGCGCTGGAAGATTGCTGACCCATGAGAAGTATACTACTAGGATGAATAACTATGTTTCAAATCAGATTACAGCATCCTCAAGTACCTCAGAAGAAACAGGGCCTCCCTCTGGACAAAATCTTTATGACAAATTAGAGAATATGTTCTATATTGAACATGAGATAAATCACCTGTTTGAGGTTCAGCCCAGTTTTTACAGATACACTGAAGCTGATGAAACACTGATCAAAATACAAAGACATCAGCTGCCTATAGAGGATTGGTGGCAGGAAATGCTGGAAATTCTACCCAGGTAATTTGATTTCTATTCCCTTTTGATCAGCTACAGATTTTTTATCAGCTACAGGTCAGCAAATTTGGATACACGGGCCACCTATCAAAGAGTAAAAAATAGCAGAAAAAGAAAGTCATACTATGACTGCAGTTCATTAATGCAAAAACAAAGCACTGATGACAAGGCCGGGCAGCTAAACAGCAACACAGCTACGCAGCAAGACAGCAGACGCAGGAACGCAGAAGTAAAGACGCTCCCATCAGCTGACTCACTTAGTACAGAAAGTCAAATATCTCTGACAAATTGGAAAGCTAGCACACCAACAATTACTGCAACATTTATTCTCTTATTTACTTCTTCTGAAGAGTTTGTAAAGAAAGTTATTGCATGAAGACTTATCTACAAGATATTTTGTATATCATTTTTGTATAAATACCTCCCCATAGAATGTATTAGGGGTTGGTGATTTTCTCTCTAGGCTGCACTGTAATTTTTTAGACTCTCTAATACAAATGGTTGTTGAAGTTCATGGTTTCTGCACCGTCTGAAAGTGCAAATGATGTTCTGGGACCTGCTACAGAATTCCTGTGTCATTCAAAGGAACAATAAGTTATTCTGAACTGTGCTTTATGTTTTCTGTGTTTGCAAATTTCATATATGTTCCATAATCTTGATAACATAGAAGAAAGAATAGCCCAAGATTTGTTTAAATGCGCCCTATGTTCAATCTCTACTATTAATTGTGTTTTCTTTAGGATTAATCATAAAGATGAATTCTTAACTGCTCATGTTTACACTAATTCCTTAACTTTGAATACTATTTAGGAATTCTTAAATTGCTCCTGAATAATATTCATACACTTTCCCTCTGCCAGCATAATGGAAGACTCTTGATTGCCTTTCATTCCCTGACTTCATTCCATCAATTTCCTGATTTGAAAATTGTTCCTAGACTGCCTACCTTGCTCTGTAGCATTACCATTTACCCAAGAAACACTTTTAGTAGTACACCATCATTGACTCCATTTCCCAATAGTATAGATTGTTTTGGACTTGCATCCCAGCTCTGCCTGAAATCACCATCCAACAAACTTAAAACAAAACTCTGTACATCATAACTAGCCTAAAATACTCCAAAAACAAAGCTAAATTGCAAAGAGAGAGCCCTCTTTGGTTGCAGGTAGGCTAGGATCTACAGCTAAAAGATTGGTTAGTGGTTACCTCGGCCGTATTCCCTTCAGGAGGCAGGGAACAACCTGAGTGATAACATAATTCTAGAGTGTTAGGGTGGTAGACCAAGACGTGTAAGGTGCTAGGGTGAACTAGGGAGTGTTAGGGGGTGTCAGGGAAACATAAGGAAGCACTAGGTAAAAATGCATGGAAATGAACAAATAAGAGAGTGTGCGAGGCAGTTTCAATGAGGTCTAGGTGATTTGTATTTAAAAAGTAAGTAACGCAATAAATTACAGAGATAACCATAAACACAAAGATGCAACAGAAATAATGCTTCATTTCACTAATGTAAAATACTAAAATATGCGTACAAATAGAAATGGAAATAAACCAGCTAGGGTGATGGTAGCTTATCTCTGAAAATAGATGCGGTGGCTACATGCCTTTGAACTATGTTACACTAAGGCTCAAGTGCGTTTTTATTATTGAACAATAAGAGAAAACCCAAAACAACCAAAACCCTAACCCGAGGAGATGTAACACCAAGAGTTTATGGGCCCTGTTGGGGGAAGTTGGAAAACCAACTTCCCGGGGTCGCGACTTGGTCATATTATCTCTTTT
Organism: Pinus tabuliformis; assembly: GCA_031772625.1. NCBI lineage: Eukaryota > Viridiplantae > Streptophyta > Pinopsida > Pinales > Pinaceae > Pinus > Pinus tabuliformis. Next base: position 963,796,541 of record CM062812.1, read on the forward strand.
TGATGCACATGATAACCTGTTGGGAAGATATCTCCGATGACTATGACCAAAAAGATGATTTGAGAAAAAAAATAACTCGTGGTAGATTTCCCAAAAAAGTCATTTAGGGTCTCAAAATGGCTCCAGAAGTTAAGGACCCAAAAAATTGCTAAAAATAGTAAACTGTGCTATAATTAACGAAACTGAAAAGTTGAAAGAAACAATGGTGGGGGTCCAAGTGGACTTGGTGGGTAGCAACCAATATCCACCTAGATCATTCCTCCCCCCTTAGGAAGCAATGGTCCCCATTGCGTTGAGTTCCTCCATGAGATGAGGAAACTTCTACTAAACTTGGTCCTTGGTAAGCCACTTGCCCTAGTGAGGGAGTTGGCTTGCTTTGACAACTCGATAACGTTGGATATTCTGCTGGTGAGTGTGCTTGATCTATGTGTCCATGATCTGATTAGTTGTAGCTTGTTCCATGAAATTTGGATTTAACTCTATGGGTGTGAGCCATTCCGCAATGTCGGATGTGTCTAGTAATGATGGAAAGTATGGCCGAAGGTGATCCACATTAAGCACTGGGTGCAGGCCAAGGATGGAGGAATGTTTAGCTCAAATGCATTTTCACCCGCATCCTTGGTAACGGTGTAAGGATCATATCAGAGTGGTCTGAGTTTCTGATAGGCTCTGGTAAGTTGCTCCTTTTGAAAATGTAACCAGACTTTGTCGCCCACTTGAAACTTGTGTGGCACTCGATGTTGATCATGTCGCTACTTGTACTTGGAATTTAATTTCTCTAGAATTTCATGGACCTGCTGGAAAATATATTTAGACTAGACATGAGCTAAATCTGCGTGAGTAGTTGCAAATGGCATGGCCACATCAATGGGACACAATGGCTGGAACCCCAAGCCCAGTTGAAGAGGGTTGTGGCCAGTCAAGCTGTGGAGAGCCCAGTTGTAGTTGTGCTAAACATAGGGGAGGCTCTCGTCCCATATGCATGGATGCTTTGAGTTGTACATGCACAGAATGTGTACGATCATCCTGTTTACAACCTCTGTCTGGCCATTAGTTTGAGGATGGAAGGCTGTGGACTTAGTGAGTTTGGTTTCCATCATTGACCAGAGACTAGACCAAAATTACTAAGGAACCTGTTGTCCCGATCTGAGATGATAGACTGTGGTATCCCAAAGTGTACCCACACTCGTTCAAAGAAGAGTTTAGAAGTGGCTTCTACTGTGATGTTATTCTTTTAGGTCACCATAATGGCTATCTTTAAGAACCAGTCGACGACCACAAAAACACAGTCGTTTCCATGCTTAGAGGAAGGAAGGCCTAACATGTAATCCATTGAGATGGATTCCCAAGGTCGACTCGGGGTAGGCAGCGGGGTATAGAGTCCTTACTTCTTGATGGTCAGTTTGGCAATAGCATAGGCAGTGCATGATCTGATTTACTTCCCAACATCATATCAAATATTCGACCAATAGAAGTACTTCTGCAGTACTGCCACCATTTTCTCGACCCCAAAATTCTCAGTAGCCTGATTGCAGTGTGCTTCCCAAATCATCTTGGCACACTTGCTTGAAGGAACACAAAGGTGACCCAGGTGGCATAATAGGGAATCTTGGAGGTGAAAATCTAGAACATGCTGACCCTCCAAGAGTGTCTGGTATGTGTGGCCAAATTCTGGGTTGCTTTTGTAGAGAATTGGCCAATTAGAAGTCTCATGCCCACAAGAGTTGAGCACAGTGGTTAATGCCATGATCAGTGGTCGACTGAGGCAATCTGCAACATTATTGGTGCTGCCCTTCTTATACTTGATATTCAAATGGAATTGTTGCAGGTATGTGGACCACTTCTGATGGCGATCATTCTGCAATTTCCCTTGGGTTTGTATCAACTGTATGGGTCGGTCGTCTTTGTGGATGACAATTTCCTGCCCCAAAATGTAATACTTCCATTGTCAGTAGGCCTACACAATGAAATACATCTCTTTGTCATAAGTGGGATACTTCCAGACTATGTCTGAAAGTGTCTCATTGTGATATGCCACTAGATGCCCGTGTTGAGTAAGGACTTCCCCAATAGCATAGTTAGAGGCATATGTCTTGACCTCAAATGGTTGTTGCAAGTCTAGTAATGTGAGCACTGGTGTAGAGCATATGCGATCTTTCAACTTTGTGAATGCCTTTTATTGCGAATCATACCAAAATAATTTTTCTTTCACTCCTCCCTTGGTGACTTGACTCAACGGCCAAGTGATATGAGAAAATCTCAACACAAACCTGCGATAGAAGTTGGCAAGACCTAGAAAGCTGTAGAGCTCTGCCAGAGTGGTTGGAGATGGCCAATCCCAAATTACTTGGACCTTGGATGGATCCACATGCACCCCCTGTTCATCAATATTGTATCCCAGATACTGAACCTGGGTCATGCCAAAAGTGCATTTCTCGAAATTGGCACATAAATTGTGCTGCCGCAGTGTTTGGAGAACTTGTTGGATGTGGTGGAGGTGCTCTTCCCTACTCTAGCTGAAGATCAGGATGTCATCCAAGTATACCACAACAAGTGAGTTGGTGAATGGTTGTAGGATGTCAACAATTAGCCTCATGAACGTTGCAACAACATTCGTCAATCCAAAAGGCATAACCAACCATTCAAAAAAGCCGCTTTGAAGGCAGTCTTCCACACATCAAAGGGTTCGATTGGTACCTGGTGATATCTTGACTTCAAATCGATCTTGCTGAAATATCTTTCCCCCTTTAGTTGGTCCAAGAGGTCATTAATCCATGGGATCGGGTACTTATTATGGACAGTGATCTTGTTCAGCTCTCGATAGTCAATACGGAGTCTCCAAGTCCCATCCTTCTTCTATACCAACATGATCAGGCTCCCACAAGGTGATGAACTTGGATGGATGTGACCTTTCTATAGAAGCTCCTGAATTCACCTCTTGATTTCATCATTTTCCATAATGGAGCGCCAATAGGTTGGCCCATTGGGTAGTGGCTCACTTGGGGTTATATTGATGGAGTGCTTGACCTGACAATGCAGAGGAACCCCTGTGGGGGAGGTGAATATTCCCTCGTACTCCTTCATGACCTTGTCCATCTCTAGTTGTCATGCAGAGGGGCCCTGTCTGGAGGTTGTGGCCATCATCTTATTCTTTCCTTGAGGGCATATCATCAGGAAAAAAATTTTCCCAGTTTTGGAAATGAGCTTATTGCATGGTTTTGCAGTAACCAAAGAGATGGTGGTAGGCAGTGCTACCTCTGGTATCCTGTACAACTTATTTCCCAAAGTAATAATAATAGCACAGGGCCTTAATTCATACACAACATGTCTCTTCCACAAGTATGGTTGTCCTAATAATACATCACAAACTTCAAGGGGAGTAATGTCACACAATACCTCATTCGTGAAGGGCTTGATGTAGTATGCAAGGCGGCACTGCTAGCTCATGTGAAGATCCCATATTTGGTGAAGCCACCTGATGGTGTACAATTGTGGATGTGTTGTGTTTGTAAGCCTAGCCGCTTCACGACCTCTGCCTAAATGAGGTTCTTTTAACTCCCGCTGTCGACAATGAACTGTAGCGGGGAGCCATTTACCCACATCTCGGAGTGGAAGAGATGCTCCTCCTCCTATGGATCTTTGGGTTCCTCCTTCTCGATCTTTGTGGTGGCAACAATGGCATTGGTCTCCGCATCGATAATCTACTTCCCTTTTTCATTCCCCTTTTTAGGTTCTGACTGAGAGTTGGAACATGCATTTGATTCTGAAACCTTTAGCTCAACCACCAGTGATTGCTTGGCTTGACACTCACTTGTGTTGTGAGTGGAGCTCTTATGAAACTCACACCACTTTCCTGTGTTCTTTTTTGGCTTCACGGTGTTGTTCTTTGCTTGCAGCTTTGGTGGGTTGTCTTGGGCCACCCTGCCTTAGCTTTGTCCATTATTCTACAGCTTGGGGACACCTTTCCCTTTCTTCAAATTCACATATGCAAAGTCTCACTTCTTCTATTTAAACTTTTTCTCAACCTTGACGACATATCGGTATGCCATTCTGAGCGAGGAGATGTTCAGGAATTCTATTTCTTCCTGGATGTACTTATGCAGGCAATCATAGTATTTGAGTACCAAATCCTTCTCTGAATCCTTGATACCAAACTTTGTGCGAAGGGTATGGAAAATATTGGTAAACTCTGACACGTCTTGGTCCCTTCCCTGCCGCGGCATGGTCCACTTTATGTATTGATCCTCATAGCTTCCAACAAGGTAGTACTGCTCCTTGATGGCATCCTGGAATGAATTCCAAGTGGGTGCGGCTGAAAATAGTGAGCATGTACTTTCATCCTTCTACTCACAGTAGGTTTCCCACTAGACCTTGACATGTGGGGCTACTTTGAGAAGAGCGAAAATAATCTTTTCCTGACTCAAAAAATCATGAACAGAAAAATAAACCTCTAACAGATTTAACCATTTATCGATGGAATCTCAGTCTATCTAACCCTCAAATATGAGGATTTCAAAATTAACTTGTACCTTAAATGGTGTGGCATTTCTAGAGTAGCTTTTGGAAGTTGATGCATCCTTTGGGTAGCGCCTGAAGGATATGGGCAAAGTTGTCCATCATCCCATTCCTTTGTCGCTCAAGAGCTTCTTCGAGCAAGATTTTTGATAGGATCTCCTGCCCCCTTGTCTTTCTTTTTATTTTCCATGGGAGACCGTCGGGATTTGCGAGGTTGGTCTTACAAAGGTTCTACCATTTCAAGCCCTAACTCCTTATATCTCGATCTCATTGGGGACATGCAAAGAAAATCAGAGAAAAAGCAGATCGCTCTAATACCACTGATCCAGATTTAAACAAGAATGCAACAAATTAGAGAGATAACCATAAACACACAGATGCAGCAGAAATAATCCTTCATTTCACTAATGTAAAATACTGAAATATGCGTACAAACAGAAATGGAAATAAAATAGCTAGGGTGATGGTAGCTTATCTCTGAGAAGATATGTGGTGGCTACATTCTTCTAAATTGTGTTACACTAAGGCTCAAGGGCCTTTTTATTATTTAACAATAAGAGAAAACCCTAAACAACCAAAACGCTAACCCGAGGAGATGTAACACCAAGAGTTTATGGGTCCCATTAGGGGAAGTTGGACAACCAACTTCCCGGGGTCACGACTTGGTCATATTATCTTCGTTGATGTGCATGATAACCTGTTGGAAAGATCTCTCTGAGGACTACGACAAAAAAGATGATTTTAAACAGAAAATAGTTGGTGGTAGATTTCCCAAAAGACATTGTTTAGGGCCTCGAAATGACTTCAGAAGTTAAGGACCCGAAAAACTGCAAAAAATAGTAAACTATGGTACAATTAAGGAAACTGAAAAGCTAAAAGAAATAATGGTGGGGTTCCAAGTGGACTTGGCGGGTTGCCACCAATATCCACCTGGATCACTAGGTGTGTTAAGGAGGGAGTGACAAGGTTATATGCTATGTAATGCCAAGTTATGCTAAACTACCAAGGCATGTCAGGAAGTGTCATGGTGTGCTAGGGAGTGTCAAAGCATGCCAAGGAATGTAGGGGATTTTAACACATGCCACATAGTTCCAAGGCATATAATAGATGTTAGGTGATATGGCATGTCAAGATGTAAATTGTGTTTCTTAATTGTTTTAGACCACAGTTGGATGTGATGAGCCTTGTCTTGGTAACTTGATAAGTGGTATGAGATAATATTGTACATGAGTACCCTAAGATGAGTTACAAGTAGTTCTTAGGCAAACAAGGCATATGTTGAGTTTCCATGACACATGAGAATCCAGCTTTGGCCTTAGAATCTTTGATGTGAACACACTCAAGTGACACAACACATATACTATGCAGAACAAAATCTGCCATGAAGGAAAAAGAAATGGATTGAATGCACAGAGTTTAGAGTGTGCCACATCTTCATATGTTAATGCTTATTATTGTGATATACAATAGCCATTTATATGTCTGGTGTAAGACTCCTCTGGAGAGTTCTATCCAACAAAAACGTCTCTATGGTAAAAGGTGTACTGTCAAAGGTTGCTCCATCAAAAATAGAAACCAAAAGGGGTATCAATACCATAAACTATTATGAATGGATTTGTCTAGTGTGTTGTCCACATAAATAAAACCACAAGAAATCTCCTATATAGAAAAACAGACAAAAAATTGAACTTTTTTTATATCTAAATTCCCATAAATACAACATTTAAGTAATGTACAGGAAACTAATCCAACCATATTGACATAGCATCCATTGTACCAAATAAAGCCCTGAAAATCAAAATTCAGTAAACTAACAGATGATTATTCACAAATTGAGTGTTTATGATTTCAGGTACCCAACAAATTTACCGACCCCACCAAAACAGAGCGTAGATTTCAATGTATCAAACCCTAGGTCTCAGTCTCAGAGATTTATGGTGTTCTCATATACATGGTTATCACATTGCAAGTATCAATTTTGAAACTCTTTTCCAACTAGCCAAAAAACAAAGAGAAGAGATCAAAGATACAAGGGCAAGGGAAATATGGAAATATTCCTATGGAGCATTGATGAAGACATCAAATGATCGAGAGAGTTGAAAGGTTCAACCTTTATTACATTTGGTTTTTGTATCAACTGAAAGAAAAATTTAATAATTTTTGTAAAAGTGTGCAAGGACCATATGATCGATATTCTTACCTCCATTGAGAATAGTTGCTGAGGTACATTTCCATGAGAGATTTGCAGAGAGATTGCAATATTGTTGCTCATATCTTTCAAATACTTCACTCATTCTCCCTGCCTATTCAAATAGTAAATCCAAAACAAATTATGGTTAAATCGGTAAGATCAATCAAGCAAATTCACCGATCTCCTCAAGCATACCTAATAAATCTCCTTGGAACGTAATATCATGACATGCTCTGCTTTGTTGGCCTTATTTTGCAAAAAATGGTGGGAAAAAAGACGATCAATTGTAATCTTAAACTCTTATTTTGCTTTTTTTTTTACACTAATTTGTTCTCAAACTCTCCCATGTGCTCTGCTCTCTTGGCCTTCTTTTGTGAAAAATGGTGGGAGAGTAGATGATCAATTGTAATCTTAAACTCTTATTTTACATTTTTTCACACTTATTTGTTCTCAATCTCTCCCATCGTACCTCCAAACATATAGAAACCAAAGTAAAATAAAAATCTTATTTTGAACTTTTATTCATATCTGGTGGGTGGTATGGTGTCCAACTATGTTGAAATACAATAGAGAATCAATCTTCTTGCCCGGTCACAATGTCATCCACTAGCTCATTGTTTAACTTTGCCTTTTGGGATGCTACACATTTATTCAGTTATATGGCATTTTTATATTTAGTAATAGTCACATTAATTAATAGACTTAAATCTCATTCTCATCCTTGAGCACTTAAATAAAAGTAAGATTAATGATAATTTGAGAAATGTGGACTCCATTAAAGAAAGGTCATAATTTATTTTCTTTATATATCCAATAGCATTATTAATTATGAATTTTATTTAGAGTGGATATATTTATCATATTATTTAAACATATCATGATCTATGAAAATTTTCATGGATGGATGACAAATAAACGAGATGAAGGAAACATTTTCAAGGGAAAGCATTTATAAGTTAAAACCCCCTGAGTTGTAGAAGGATTCTATTGTAGCAGCTACAACCACCCTCCAAAATTTTGCGTTAGCCTATTTTGGAGCCTCCCTACCAACCTTTCGCAGCACCTTGTCTTGCTTCATCAAGTAGTCAAGCTTCAGTGTTTTCTTTGCATAAAGGTAGCCTATCGATCACAGTTTGATCCATTCCCCTCACAGGTTGTTCACCCAAACTTGGTCTAGCTGTAGCCTGAGCAACTTCTTCTAAAAATTGTGCATTTCTAGAGGGAAACTAGCCTTCCCTCCAAAATTGCACAATCTTGTCTGGCAACTTGCTGGGTTCGAGGATTGCGCAATCCTGCCAATCAACACTCCCAACAGGAATTGTGCAATTTTCCTTAGCAAGGCTCTCAGCCCAGAATTTGCGTAAATATCGGAAGTAGTTAGCTGATCTTCCTAGACATTGTGTAAACCTCTTGGCCAGTCAGCCCAGGTCCGAGCTAGATATGCATATTTTTCCCAAGCAATTGAGCAACTGCATGCATGAGTAGTCGGGTTGACCAGTTCCACATGGCACCAAGGAAAATTGACTTTCATGCATGCATGACATTGCACTTCCCATAATAGCAAGGGGCAACATGCAAAAGGCATCCCATGAATCAAGGAGATATTTTTAGCAGCCATGGTTTACATGCAAAGTTGTTTAAGAAACTTCCCTCCAAGTGTTGCTTTTTCCTATATTTGTGGCATGTGTGCTATGAGGCCAAACTTATTTATTCGACACATCAGAGCTCATTCATTCGCATCGATCTTGGAGCTATGACATCCCACAACACATCCAGGACTCTTTCATACCTCCAGCTCATCTATTCATAGGTAAGTGGCCTTAGCTTGTCTTTTTTAGGATTTTTGTCTCTTTTTGAGTATTGGATTGTGTGGGTGTTGTTTGCTTGATTTATTTGAACACTTGCTTTTGTTTACATGTATACTAGCTTTTCCTAGCTCCATTTCAGTTTTCGTTGTTATCGCATGAAATCGCTTTGCACAAACATTTTCTAAACTTGTGAATTGCCTCATCCACATGCATGTTGATATGTTTGTTGAATCTTTCATTTATGTTTTTCATTCATTGTCAGTCACTTCTGCTATCACTTAGTGTCACCATGCATTAACTATCTTATTTGCTTTTAGTTTCCCATCGGCGAGTCGGGCCAACGTTGGCCCGGACTCTGCCTTCATTTAGGCTGTATTGCGCAATATGAGGAAGGAAGGCTTTGCCTTCCTCTCCAAAAATGCACAATTCTTCCCAAAACTGGCCTCCAAGACTGTTTTGCACAATTCTAGAGGACATTGACTGCTGGCCCAGGAAATTGCGCAATGTAGTCCATACGCTTGCAGTACTTCCAAGTTGGAAATGCACATTGTGTAATCCCAACAGCAAGCATCCAGTCTAGATTTCACATTTCGCAGATCCAGTAGCTAGTTCTGCCTCCCTGACATCCCAGACTACCTTTTGTGTAGTTCTAGTAGCCAGTCACCCAACCTCCTAGAAGAAATTATGGAATCTTGCTCATCAGTTTCCCAGGTATGTGATGTATCATTCCCCAGAATTTGATTTTTTTTCGTTGACATATAACTTTCCATGCATGTTTCTTACTTCCAGATCTTTCAGGTGTTCATCTATCTCAATGGCTTCCAAGAGAATAGGATCACATGGCACTGATGGAATTGCAGTTGGAGTAGCAGTTGTGCAGGTGTCCTCTAGTCTACCGATCTATGAAGATACAAATATGTATCTAGATAAGGACATCAAATTGAAGTGGCAATAGGTCAATTAAACATTCACATACACTTTTGGTAATACCTCAAAGACCGTCAGGTGTCCGTGAACATTCACAGGACTGGCTTATACTGGATTGCATGGAGATACCCCGCATTCTCATGTGCGAACATGATACACTGGATCATCTCTTACACTAATCCCAAGATGATGACCTTGAGAAATGTTAGTGGGAAGAATCTTGTAACCTTCTAGGCATGAGATTATGATGAGATGTATCAGATGGCAGAACCCATGACTGTCATGAATCCTCCATTCAGCTTCCCCAACAATAGATCTAACTCTAGAAACATTATGAAGGATTGGGTAAAGGAGCCAGCTCGATTCAAGATGACACCCAACTAGATATACAAGATGAAGGTGCTAAGGAAGGCATACCAATACTTTGTCATATTCGCATGTTGACTGTGTGGCCAAGCAAGCACTGAAACCTTTCCACAAAGTTGGGTGATCGCACTAGACCAATTGGCTAGAGAAGGAAAACCATGTAATTGGTCCATCACACTACCTCATCAGCTAAAGGAACAAGTGATGAAGGCTCGACATTCACCTGAAGGTATGCATGTAGAGATTTACATGTCTTCCTACATCCTACATACAGTCTGTGCCTGACATGAGTTCTCAGGCTTGGAGTGGGAATGGTCACTGACGGAAACTATGTGAACACATATTTCAAGTTGTTGTCTAAATGCAACTTCAGAGGAATAATCACACAGTTGTCTGACCATTTTGTCACCCAGTGTACAAGATGATATTTGAATAGGATCCACCCTGCATGTCAAAGGAAGAAATTGAGGCATTGGTAGGCATTTCATATTGGTATGCCTCACCATTTGGCACTTTCATTCAAATTTTCAATGCAGAGAAGCCTCCACATGTTCTGCCCAATTTTTCCTTGGACGTACTTGTGATGTAGGAAGTAGCATATCACATCTTAGCAAGATTGACAGCTAGAGTGTAGCGGAAGAAGAAGGTACCTTGGCCCACTCTTCTGTGGCGGATTGGGTTATATGAGATCCAGAGTATCATGCAAGAGGATGTTGAAGTAGAAAAGATGAAGAAGTACTCATTCAACCTCTGAAGCTTCAATCCATATGACTCACATTTCATTGTGAAGGATCACTGCACAAAAGTTAAGTTCAACTGGATCAATGGGGCATTTCATTGGGCCGAGGAGGACTCACAGAGGTATTGCTACAATTCCTCTAGACTCAATGAATAGGTTGGCTTTGTTGTGGAGTGGTTAGTGAAGCAACATGAAGCAACATCATGGAGAGCACTAATAGTAGTAGCAATAGTAGAGGCAACAGAGCCAAGCATACATATGTGTGAAAAAGGGAAGATGAAGACTGTCGATCGCATGAAGGAGGAGAAAAGCTACAATTTTCGAGTAGATCCACTTGTAGAACAAGTATCTATGGCTATTCATGCAAAGAGGTAGGAGAGCGAAAAGCGAATTGCGTGAAGGAATATGGATAAGAAGAGAATGGAAGAAGTAGAGGAGGAGTTGCATGAGTTGAGGGAGCAACTCTGAATAGAACAAGAGTTATGCAAACAAGAGAGGGAATCACAATAGCAGCAGATACAACAGGGGGCACAACATGTGTAGATAGACAAAGTAGCTCCCATACAAGTAGTTGATCCATCTGAACATCTGGCATCAGGTGAATAGGGTCAACCATCTCAGGAGCGAGACTTCACTCATGAGATAGAATAAGGACTTCAACAGTTGGATGAAGACATGAAGCAACAAGAGTTGGAATAGGACACTGACCTCATGCCTCACCACAAAGAGGTAAAATCACCCACTTCAATGCATCTAGATGATGAGAAAGTCTTGAATGGCCAAGGAGGCACTGAGATCCTTGGTGTTCAACCACAATGAGAGATGCACAACATCACTTTTGACGACACAAAGTTGTGCAGTCTCACTGAGTACCAACTTCGAAGGATCAAACATATCTTGTGAAAGTTGAGGAGCAAGTGAATGTGTCTGATGTGCACAAGCATCTGGTTGCCTTGGCTGATGTGACCATAGTGTATGCCGAAGCCACTAGCTCAATTGTTCACTTTTTGACAGTTGAGAATGAGAAAATGGCGAAGGAACTACAGGTGGCCAAGCAAGGAGGAGACTTGGTGACAATGTCAACCTAAGCTGAACTAAAGAAGGAAACATTAGATGAAGTATTATCCCTTGACATAGTTATGCAAGCATTGTACTCCAAGTTTGGTACCATGCACAAGGCAGTCGTCCATCTCAATGGATGGTAGCAGCGATGTGCTAGAAGAGCACACATCTTGATGAACGTGCATGCTGTTGTTGATAACATGTAAACATGGATGATGAAGTACAAGGGATCCCCACTTCACTTGCCAAATATTATGACGGCCAATGCAGTTGGGCTGCAAGCACATATCTAGAGTCAGATCCATAACTGTGAGGACCTCTTGCAACTCATCACTAGCATACAGGCTTCCCATGCGCGAGTATTCACGATAATGGATATTGTGGTGCATACACATGTGATCCCATCACTTGGGACTCTCACCCAGGCGAAGACCAAGAAGTAGGTCTGACTAGATCTTGACTCGTACTTCGACGAGTTGATTCACATCGCCACCAACCCAAAATTTCCTATCAGTGAAAACATTATCCACAAGTATGTTGCTAGTCCAGCCACATTGAAGACAATGATGCACATGCTTTCAGAAGAGTTGGACAGAGGAGCTTGAGCAGTGTATCCAGATGCTAGGAGGCAAGGTTCATGTTTCAAACAAATGTCATAGCGGAACACATGAACATTATCAAGGACTACAGATCTTGGCATCAATATGTTACTATTGATCAACATGAGGATGTCGAGTAGTTGGGCTTTTATAGTTGTCTCAGTTAGAGTGATGTCTAGTTTGGCTTGCTCAAGCCATTTTTGTTCACATGGGTACATGTACATTGTAAATTTAAGTCATGTCAATTGTAATTCAAGTGTCATTAGTGGATGTAACAGTCATAGAGTAGGTGAAGAGTCATGAGGGTAGTTGAATGGTCATAAAGGGGAATGTCAAGGGTCACCCCACCCTTTGCTATAAATAGTCTCTCATAACTCATTGTATAGGATTTTGGTCAGCCAAGCTTCTGATAAGACTATCTTGGAAAGAGCTTAGACAATATTGTAACGCACCTTGGCTTCTCCACTACATGGAGCTAGTTCATCTCTTTGGAGGAGCAGATGGATGTGGCTATAACATTCCAGTGTTGGGGCTAGTATTGTATGATCAAAACTTACACTTCTTTATATAATAAGAGCCAGCACATTTTCATGCATATGTTATTATTGTAGTTGGACTATTCTGGTTGCTATAGTGATGTATGTTTTTTAACTTACGTAATTGTGTATGAACTACTTTGTATGCAATTATATTAATCTTGTTGCAGATGTGTTGTTGGTTTAACTATCACTTTGGATTGTCGGCTAACCTTCTTTCCAGCTTGTGATGCATCTTCGCTCGTGTGTTCCCTTCCCAGCTGAGTACTGTTACAGGTTGCCAAGGGGCACATTCATCCCAACGCACCTATGTTAGAACCTCTCATGCACCTTCCTTGACTCAATGCAACGGTCACACCCTTGCTACTGACAGAGTTATCTTACTTGCCTCTGTGTAAAATTGCAGTCAAGTAATTGCTTTATGACCCACTACTAGGACTCCTACACCAAATGATCTGAGGCCTAATGGAGACTTCTTACCAGGGAGATCCCCTTGACATGTTGGTGGGTCCAGTACTGTCAACAGATTCCTTTATCGAGAACTAAGTAGAAAATCCTCCTTGGCACATAGTTGCATCCCTTCTTTGATAGGAGATATGCCACTTGATTCTACTCTCTATAGACATTATTAGGGGCCAGTATTTGAAATATATTCATCAAAGATCTTATGCATTCCATCCAAAAGTAAGGGAAGGTGGTCCAAATTTTGTTCTCAATTGTACCCAATCTAGGATCACCTTAGAATCTCCAAACATATGTAAATATTTAAGTGCAAGCCAGTTAGCACATAGAAGAGACCCCAAAAGTATGATTAGATCAAATCTATTAATTTACCCTGTGCCACTATACCAACTAAAAGTGAAGGTGTTGTCCGGATTCAAAACCAAATGTATCCCACTTCCACAAACCCTATTGGTGGATGCTCCATAAAAAATAAAAATAAAAATTAAAACTTAAAAAAATAAAGTATGACCATAGCTCCACGAGTCGAAAATGTGTTCTAGGTTGTTCCTCCTTCATTAGCCATATCTCCATATAATATGCAAATATCTTTAAATAGGCGCCTATAGTATCTAGTTTTGTTTGTTCAAAAATTTTCTCATTCTCGCTTCCCCATATGCCCCATAAAATATAGAAAGGCAAGGAATGATATGTCTTGAAACCTTCAAACCATTGAGTGAGACATCTCTAAATGGAAACTATGTTCTATATTACATGTATTTTAAGTGTTTGAATAACCCCACTCCATACCGACATCGCAAAAGGACATGTTAGGAATATATGTTCCGTGTCTTCTAAATCTTCTTTGCATAAAGAGCATATTCCAAGATCCTAAAATTGTTAGAAAATTGTATATTATAGAGCAATGGAACACATAAAATATTGCAGAAATATAAACATAGAAAATGCATAAAACACAAGAGACACAGATATACATGGTTCACCTAGTTTGGGCTAATTCCACGGAGAAACAACCAGTCCTTCCTTTTATATTATCCAACAAACTGAAGAGATACTACCTACAACAGATCCACTTAATTCACTCTTCGCTCTCAATCTCCTTTCTCTTCCTAACTCTGAATACAGATCTACATAGACGCAATAAAATTACCTCATATATAGCAAGGGGGTTGCCTTATAGGGAAAAAACCCTAAATTAAACATAATTGCTACCATCAGATCTCCGCCTAATGAATGACCCAGATTGACTACGAAATTACAACATTTTACAAGGCAATTTTACCTATATTTTTAGCTTCGGGGGTGCTGCTCCTGATCCCCCTGCTGGGGGGGCTCCTAAAGGTCACATCCGCCCCCCCTGGATCCCACCTGTAGCTAATATTTTATGGGCGGCTTTGCTGCCCCATTATGAACTGGGGTCCAGTATGGTAATACCGTTGAATACAAAAGATAATCAGGCTCCACACCCAACAATCTCCCACTTGGATACTGATTATAGCAACTCCATTGCTACTTCATTTGTTGGACAATGACTCCAATTTGGACCTGGCGTTTCACATCTTCTTCGTCATACTTGAAGACCAATTGAAGCTGAGTAGATTCTCAGTTTCTCCCTAGTTACAACTTGTGTTAACATATCTGCGGGATTCTAGCTAGTGTGTATCTTTTTCAGCTTCAATTGTCCATCTTCCAACGCTGACCATATGAAATGGTACTTGAGCTGTATATGTTTAGTCTTGGAATGAAATGTAGAGTTATTTGTAAGATGTATGGAACTCTAGCTATCACTGTATAACCTGCTCAACTCCTACTTCTTACCCAATTCATCTGAAAACCTTTGTAACCAAATCATTTCTTTAATAGCCTCTGTAGCAGCAACATACTCTGCTTCTATTGTTGAGAGTGCAACAACAATTTTCAGGTTTGAGACCCAACTGACAACTATTCCACCTATAGTAAACACATACCCTATTGTGATCCTCCTGTTATCTCTATCACCTGCCATACCTGCATCAACATATCCCTGTAGAGAAATGTTTGAACCACCAAAGTATAATGCTTGATTTTTTGTACCTCTCAAATACCTAAGAATCCACTTCACTGCCATCCAATGTTCTTTTCCTGGATTATTCATGTACCTTCTTACAACTCCCACTGCATGTGCAATATCAAGCCTTCTGCAGACCATTGCATACATTAAGCTTCAAACCGTTGATGCATATGGAACTTTAGACATATGAGCCATTTCTTCTTGAGTCTTGAGACACTCCTCCTTACTTAATTTGAAATGGCTAGCCAAAGGTATATTAACTAGTTTTTCATTCTGCATTTTAAACCTTTTCAACACCTTTTCTATGTACTCACTTTCTAACAATGTTAATTTGTGATTCTTCACGTCTCTAGTTATTCTCATACCAACGATTTGTTTTGCAGCACCCAAATCCTTCATTGCAAATGAGTTTGCCAATTTTATTTTGAGCACATTTATTTCCTGCATGTTAGAACCTGCAACATGCATGTCGTCTACATACAAAAACAATATAATATAGCTGCCATCATGTTTCCTTTTGAGATAAACACAATGATCAGAGTGACATCTAGTATAACCTTGTTCAGACATAAAACTATCAAATTTTAGATACCACTTCCTTGGAGCCTGTTTTAAGCCATACAAGTTATTCTTCAACCTGCATACTATTTTCTCCTTCCATTTTACCTCATATCCTTGTGGTTGCTGCATATATATCTCTTCCTCCTAATCCCCATGGAGAAAGGTTGTCTTTACATCTAACTGCACAAGATGCAAATATTCAACTGCTACTAGACTTAAAATAGTTCTAATTGAAGTCATTTTAACATAAGGAGAAAATATCTCATCAAAGTCTATACCCTTTTTCTATGCAAACCCTTTTACCACAAGTCTAGATTTATACCTTTTTCTACCTCCATCTTCTTCCTTCAATTTGCAAACCCATTTATTTTGCAATGTTGTTTTACCTGTAGGTAACCTGACTAAGTCCAAAGTCTAGTTATGTGCTAAGGATACCATCTCTCTTTCATGGCTTTCTCCCACTTCTTCCTGGTTTCTACTTGTACTTCTTCTTCATAACATTCTAGTTCACCAGAATCAGTCAATAATACATAATATAATGAAGCAGAGTATCATTCAGGGGGTCTACTTATCCTGGTAGATCTTCTAACACCGCTTTTAGGTGTTTGAGGTGCTTGTCGTTGTTATGGTTGTTGTTTTGGATGTTGATCATTATGATTTTGAGGCATCATCACTTTTTTTGTGATCTCTTCAATCACTGTGTATTCTCCATTTTCTTTTCCCTATTTCTTTTCCTGCAGATGATCCTTATACAAAACCTTTTCATTGAATATGAAATCTCTTCTCCTAATGATTTTGTGTTTTTCATAACCATAAAAGTGATAACCAAAATCATTAACACCATATCCAATAAAGGTACATTTCTTTGATTTTTCCTCAAGCTTTGTTCTATTTTCTTTATTAATGTGGACAAAGGCTTCACAAGTAAAAGTATTTAAAAAATAGTAGCTTACCTTTTTACCTGTCCATGCCTCCTATGTAATACCACCATCTAAGGAACTTGAATGCCCTCTATTTATTATATAAACAACAGTATCTACAAAATTTGCCCAAAATTGTAAAGGTAACCTTGCATGCAATATCATGCACCTTCCACACTCCATGATTGTCATGCTCATCTTTTTTGACACCATTTTCTTGTGGTGTTCCTGGAATTATCTTCTCTCTGTGAATTCCATTCTCTGAATAGTACCTATCAAACTCCTTGCTGCAATATTCACCTCCATTGTCTGATCTGAGACACTTCAACCTTTTTCCTGTCTCATTTTCATCTAAAGATTTCCATTTCTTGAAAGTATCAAATACATCAGATTTATTTCGAATACAATAAATCCAGGTTTTTCTGGTTGCATCATTAATAAAAGTAACATAATAACGATAGCCACCATGATATTATACCTAAGCAGGTCCCCATACATCTGTATACACAATCTCTAATTTTTCACTGTTCTTTTCTTTCCAAACTCTAAGGAATCTGACTCTCTTCTGTTTTCCATAAACACAATTCTTACAGAATTTTAAATCAACATGCTTCAAACCTGGTAACAAATTTCTTTATTGAAGAATTTGCATCCCCTTCTCACTCATGTGCCTAAGCCTATGATGCCATAATGTCATATCTTCTCTTATAGAGGTTAAAGCATTAACAAAATTAGAAATACCATTGCATAAATACAATGTACGAACCTTTTCTCCTTTTGCTATTACCAGGGATCCTTTAGTGACCTTCCAGGTTTTATCTATAAAAGTAGTCACACAACCTTCACCACCCAATTGGCCTGTTGAAATAATATTTTTCTTCAGATCTGGAATATGCCTTACCTCCTTCAATAGCCATTGATTTCTATTCTATTGTTTTATGAAAACTATACCCATTCCAATGATTTTACAGGGTTTATCATCACCCAATCGAACCTATCCAAAATTTTCTCGAACATAATCATGAAAATGTTTCCTATCAAGTTTGGCATGGAATGAGGCCCCTGAATCTACCACCTAGGCGTCAATAATATTTTCTCAAGAAAGAACCAAAGCATCTTGCAACACATGACTTGTTACATTCACTTCATGATTATTTTCTTGTTGCGCGTCTCCTTTTTTCCCTTCCGAGACTTGCAGTCTTTCTTTAGGTGTCCTTTCTTCCTGCATTTGCAACACACTATCCCCAATATGGACTTGGATTTTCCTTTTCTTGACTTACTACAATATCCAGGGCTCTTTCCTCTTTCCATTTTTCTTCCCCTAGTCTCTGCAGTCAAAGAATTACCTGATGTCTCACCGTAGCTTTTCCATCGCATTTCCTTGCTAAGGATTGCACCGACAACATCATTAAACTTTAAAGTATTAGATCTAGAGATAGAGTTACTAATGGCCATAACTAAACCATCCAACTTTCTAGCAATGAGCATAGAAATAACAGAGCCCTGACTTCATCATCAAAAGTTACCCCTACAATACTTAACCGACTGGTAACTGTATTAAATTCATTTAAATGATCAACAACAAATCCACCTTCTGATATTTTCATATTAAATAGACGCATCATAAGAAATACCTTATTTGAGGCCAAGGGTTTTTCATATAGTTTGGCCAATGTTCACGTTAAACCCTCTGTAGTCATTTCCTTTGAAATATTAAACGCTACTGACACTGCTAGGCACAACTGTATTGTTCGAAGTGCCTTTCTGTCGAGAATATCCCATTTTGTGTCTGTCATACTCGTCAGCTTGTTTTCCTTTCCACTCAATGGTTGGTACAGATCTATCTGATACAAATAATCTTCCATCTATATCTTCCATAGCTAGTAGTTTCGGCCATTAAATTTTTCAACCCTAAACCTACCATCTTCTGCCATTTCTCCCACTTGAACCAAGAACCCTTTTCTCCTACGAGTTTATCATCCAAATGGACCTTCGGCTCTAATACCAGTAGTTAGAAAATTATATATTACATAGCAATGGAACACATAAAATATTACATAAATATAAACACAGAAAATGCATAAAACAAGAGAGACACAGAAATACGTGGTTCACTGAGTTTGGGCTATATCCACGGAGAAATAGCTAGTCCTTCCTTTTATATTATCCAGCAAACTAAAGAGATACTACCTACAATGGATCTGTTTTAATTCCCTCTTCGCTCTTAATCTCCTCTCTCTTCCTCACTCCGAATAAAGATCTACATAAACATAATACAATTCCCTCATATATAGCGATGGGGTTGCCTTCTAAAGAAAAAAACCCTAAATTAAACATAACTTCTACCGTCAGATCTTTGCCTAATGAACGGCCCAGATTGACTATGAAATTACAATATTTTACAAGGCAATTTTACATCTATTTTTAGCTTCAGGGGCGTTGCCCCCAATCCCCCTGCCGGGGGGGGTGGGGGGGCTTCCAAAGGTCGCAACCAGCTCCCCTAGATCCCCCCCTACAGCGAATATTTTATGGGCGGCATTGTCGACCCATTACAAACTAGGGTCCAATGCGATGATACCTTTGAATACATAAGATAATTAGGCTCCAAAACCAACAAAAAACCCCTTTTATGGATATTATCCCAAGTTAAAATACTATTGTGGACCACCAGCCACATAATTTTTTTTAATTTGAGAGGTATATCCCATCTCCATGTGTTATGAAACCAAAAAACACTATCGTTCAAGCCACGTCCATGAGAAATATGTTTATAAATCTCTTTAACTGAGATCTGCTCATTATACATAAGACCTTCCCATTTTAGCTTTTCTTTATTCTCAGTGAGTTTTAAACCTGTTAGACTTAATTTTGTTGTGAAATGTTCCCATTCCACAAATAGATCCTCTGGAAATCCAAGTTCAAATGCATTAATCCAATAACTTGTAACAGAAGAAGATCCTCAATCACAAGAGATTTAGTTCATAAAGTAAGGCCTTTTCTTATGTAAATGCTCAAGGATGCGGATAGAAAGAGTATGTATTCCCTCCACTCCTTTGATATCATCTAGTCCTATTGTTATCCTATTCCCCCTTCCAACCTCTTATCTCATATTTCGTAGTATCCAATATTTTTTTCTCATCATTTTTCTCCATATATAAGATGCCACCTTCTTTGGAGCCGCCTCTTTAATATATTCCTTAAGATGTCTATTTTTTAGATATTTCTCTTTAATAACCTATTACCAAATACCTTTTCCCTAGAAAGTTTTACATTTTTTCTTGACAATTAAAGCCTTATGTGTCCTTTATACCCCACCCTAAATCATTCTCATGTCTCGCAATCACCTCTAAATAGACCAAAAGTATCTTATTTGTGGATTTACTCCTAGCCCAAAGGCACCTAGCTATAATAGAATCAATTCTTTTGGTATAAAGATATTGAGGGGGGGAAGATACTGAGGTTTGATCCCTCTAATTGCAATGAAATCACCTCCTCCCCATTTATCATGAAATTCTTTGAAGATGTCAATTGTTTAGGGTTTTGTCAAAGAGTGCAGAAAGTAGGTTACCATGAGCATCTCATAGGTATATTTTCCCTCACGTTGAAGGAAGACAAGATCACCATTGCAGGGACTGATTTCATGTTTTCAACGGATGCCATCTCTCAAGCTACAGGCATACCAAACCATGGTGAAAATTGGTTCAAACGCATGAACCTAGACCTAGAAGAGATCAAACCCTACATGAAATCACAATATAAAGGAGCCCACTCACATGTTTTCCCATTCAGATAATTGTTGGAGAGATATGCACCATTGACGAAGGCTGTCATGAAGTTCTTCAGATGTGAGGGAAGATTTTCTAGGCTATATCAATACCACATAAGACTCCTCATGCACTTTATAGCTCCCAAGTATCTAAATTTGTCTAGCTACTTGTATATGAGCCTAACCAAAATGTCTGAAAGGGTGCAATTGAAAGGAAAAGTGCATTATCCTAGCCTCTTTCACCATATCCTAATAAATTTTAAAGTACTCCATTAGTTGAAAGAGATGAAAATGACATGGGAGACCTTCATTGAGGTAGCCTTGAAAACACATATAACCACTTCACCAAGCTAGCACCAAACCATGTCAGTACAACCCATAGAGGTGGGGTCATCAAGCAGACATTATGAGCTTAAATTTTCCAAAACCCGCCTGAGCTTATCTATCTAGCCTAAAATAATTTACATTCTAGTCATCTCTTGGATGTGATTTCATAGAGAGAGCCCCCTTTGGTTTGGTAGGGCTAGCTACCAAACTAAAATCTTGGTATATGGTTACCTCTGTCGATCTCCTCATTAGCCTGGGACATTGTGGAGGATAACAGAGGGCACGACAAGTAGGGAGTGCTGAGGTGTTCTAGTGAATGTAAGGTTCCCAAGTCATGGGAAAATGTAATGCTAGCTGTGAGGTCATGAATGTCAAGGTGTGTTAGGGAATGCTAGGGCATGCTAACATGTTCCATATGTTAGAGTCCTATAGTGATAGGATTCATAACTTTGAATTGGCTGAGGTTAAGTCTTGTTTTCCATATTAAAAAAAAAAATATAAAGAGGGTATGTCCTAAAAGAAATATCAAAGGACAAGAAAAATAAGAAAATATTAAAAAATGAAAAAATATGAACCCTAAATGAAAACAGATCATGAAAGTGTGCAAGTCCAAGTGCCACTACTCTTTAATTTACTAGCTTAAATAATGGTTACGTGCAGCTTGTCACATATGCCACAACCCATGATAGTCAAATTGTTTAATCTTAACTATTTCATGCTTTGAATTTCATGTTTATAGTTAGAAATAAAAATCTGACCAAATAGTTTAAACTTGGAAGATTAGTAGATAGGTAGAGAAATAAAAAGAGCTCATCAGTTTAATCTGATCCCTTGAAAGATACAAGGTTATAAGTAGATAGTTTGTTTCATAAAAGAAAAAGGGAAAGAAATGGGTTTGCTAGCTTAAGTGCACCCAACAAAGTGAAGAAAAAATGCTAGGGTAAGTAAAACGGTAAGTAGAAGGAAGGTTTCCAAAATACAAGTCAATTGAAGCATAAGCACTACTATCGTGCTTAACAATGTGTTTCAGTATGCAGGAGTAGTTATCAAAGTGAAAAGCATGTTGATAAGTTGATTTTCCTAACTTCCCCTTCATTGCATTTCACCCCCCACTATATACTTACTAATTTCCTTTTTACCCCCTTCATGGCTTGTGAAAATGCCATTTCCATTCATTTTGACTCCTACCCCTTGGCTTCACACATTCCCTAGTCAATTTACCTTCTACATTCATCCCCCTTACCAAAAATCCTTTTCCCCTAGTGTGAAACCCTTTTTCCCCTTGGAAAAATCACTTTCTATGTACTAAATTCCCTAAAAACCTCGAAAACCCCACTAAACTTCTTACCTAACTTTATTTTTGCTCCTGTATTACTTTATTAACTCCAGAAATTCATTTTCGCCCGTTATATTCCATAAACTCACATTATTTCATAAGCCCGCAATTAATCATGGGTTAATTACGCTTAACCATAATTAATCCCATGGGTCCCGTTGACCTTCGCCTAGTCACCCAACCGTGCAATTCTGTTGCCCAATGATCATTGGATCATCCACTCCCCAATCTAATGGCCCTCGCCCATATCACTCCCACTCAATGTGTGACCTATGCGTGACCTTTACTGGCCTAAGAGCATGTGATATGGGCAGTTTTGCTCGGGCCCATTTTGCTACGTGTCGACCTCTCGCATACATCGTGTTCCCTCCGAAAAATACCACCTAACCCTCATAAGTGGTGTGATACCCTCCAATACCATCTCCCCATCATAAAGGAAAACTGCCACTGTTCATATAATTTCCCCGCCAATCCTAACCACTCTCGGTTAAAAGCCCTCATACCCCATTTTTGGCCTTTTTCGCTTGTTTGCACTGTTGAAGCCTCCGAAGCACACTAATGCCCTAAGAGCTCTTGCGACTAGTTACCACTGTCGAATACCTTCCGAAATGCCACCAGAGCACACCAGAAAGCTACAGAAGCCTCTGTAAACTCCATTCAAAACCAGTTTGCAGCCCCGACCATAAATTCTAGGTATTTGAGCAGAAAACTAGAATGCCCCTCTCATTTAAAAAACATACACTAAATTCATGAAATAATTGAATAAATTTAATTGAATTCCTTGTAAATTGAGACTATTCCCCCTCCTAAAATACAAAAACCCCAACTTGCAAACTGTTGATACCCTACTCCTGTTACAGAATTGTCAAAACTTTACTTCCAATAGTCATATAACCCAAATTTCCACAGTTTATTACAGAAATGGCTGCCCAGACCTCTCTAGATGTCATACTAGTGACAACCCCTCATTTAGACATTAACCACCTAGCCCTGGTAGACAAAGACTTCCAAATCAAATATATAGCCACCCCACACCACCTTCTCAAAATCCACTCCTGGGCCAAAGATAAGCTCCTAAACCATGTTGATGATATAAACCTTTGGGAATCTAATCTCCCCAATTATACATTCCCGAAATTCCACCCATTCCTAGACATAATACATTTCTACCAAGCCTATTATGTTCCAATCCATAGGGCTATTAAGGCACCAAACCATGAGATTTTATTCACAATTACTTTTGAATCCATCAACCAGATGTTGCAATTCTAGCCTAGTCCTAATTTCACTCCTTTATCCAATGGACACCTATTGTATTTTGGACGTATACATCACACTGAACCTATACAAGATCAAACAAATATTTCAGAACTTCATCATTGAGGAGTGCCATACTCCCAAAGACTTTCCATCCTATGTTGCCACTATTTTTTAGAGACTGGTAGGATTATTTCCAATTCATTGTAGACAAAATGCATGAAAAACTCACTAAACTACCCATTGAAAGAGTTTTAAAATAATCTTCAGTGTCGTTTCATATGTTAATCTATTCCCAGGTAGATAAATTCCCTTTGAAGATCCAAAAATTGAACACCAAGGGAAAGGAAAGATCAGTCATCTTCTGGACACCCTTGGTCCACAAGTTTTCCACCTCATAAAAAGACTTCATAGACTCCTTTGTACACCGACTTATGAACATGCTGACTTCTAAGACTCAACGTAGAATCAGCCCAGAAATTAAAAGAGTAATGTAATTAGCCAAGAGTAGAAAAGTGGGAGACTGGTACCTCTACCAGAATCACACTAAAATCAGGATCTATGGCTATGAGCTAGCCCCCTACAAATTGCCAAAATACCTTCCCATGAGGATATTTTCCCTTGAATACTTCAGGCAAATGATAGGTGCAGATGAGGTCAACTTCCTAGCTGCTAGGAAGAAGACACAGTTTAAGATGAAAAACCAAATGGGCCCTTTCATCTGCAACACTAGAGAGGCTAGACCTGAGGCTGATAAGATGCTCCAGGAATGGAAATTCAAGAATAGTTTCATCTGGCATTATGACCGTCATGGGGTTATAAACAAGCTCGGACAAAAGTTCAAGCTAGGACCTTACATCCACTACCCAAGACCTGACATTGAATAGTATGCCAATTAGTTAGAGTGGGTAGAGAATACATTGATTGACATAGAAAGCACGGTGGTGGATGTGTAGAACACCATGATTGATTTAGAGAAACAATTTGACCGAGCTCTTTCCTGAAGGTTCCAGAGATGGGAGATCCATTGAACATCCCTCCTATCATTTAGACCCCTCTTAATGAGGAGAAGAATCCTAAAAGAAACAAGGAGGAAGCATCAAGTTCTGCCATGGAGACCACTGATGAGTAGTTCAAGCTAAAAAAAGGCCCAAATTGAATCTTGTGTTTGAAGAGGAGGAAAACATTGCATATGAACACATCATTGACACTGAGGCAATGGGGAAGTGTAGTAAAGAGACAATAGAGACAACTGCATCAGCAAAAAGACAACAGCCGTCTACTTCCAACACACATATCATACAGAGACAGAAGAGTGTGGAGGTGTCTTCCTTTGTGAGGCTAGTTGACAAGGAAACAGATATCAAAGAAAGATTCAAGGTAATAAAAATGAGGAATGAAAAGCTGAAGGTAGACACATATGTCAAGTACCTGAAGATGACACCACCAAACCAAAACAAATTGATGTCAGCCTTTGACAGCAAAGAAGGAAAAATGCAGGTGTCACTCCTACAGCCCACTATACATCAACCCAAAACCTCTGCGGATTACAAGAAGACCAACTTTGAGATCTTGGCCAGAGATGTTCATCCCATAGATCATATAGAATTCCATAAACAGGCTGTAGAAATGATCTACTCCACCCTCATAGCAAAGGCCATGGTAGCATTCAAAATGAAATATTCATTGGACAATGTGACAACTTAGTATAAATTGGAGAAGGCTTCCTCCAATGCCAAAGACACCAAGATAAATTCCTTGGAGGACCTGGTTATTGAATTAGGCCATGACCCAAAGGACATCAAAGCTGCTGAATAGTTAACCAAGAAAAAGATTAAGGATATTGTAGCCCTCAAGAAATATCTCAAGCTGCCTAAGTTACAGCACCCACACACAAAGGAATTCCTAGAAAGCTAGACAAATCATGAAGAGATGATGGGCTTGGTGCTGCAACTCAATGACCAGTTGAAGGAGATGGAAAAGGAACTAGAAAGATTGATTTAGCTAAAAAAAGCTAGTATTGATAATACTCCTCCAACTGTCATCTTAACAGTGACCACAACTGTACCTTCCACTCTGGCATCGGCATTAGCTCCCATTGGTTCAATGGCGACTGCATTTCCATCATCAACTTCGACTACATCAACAACAAAGTCAACAGCAAGAGGTACCACAGGTGAAGAAGCTAACAGACTAGTCAAAGCAATGGAATAAATGTCCATTCAGACCAATGAGATGAACAAATTGAAAGAGAAAGTCAGCAGCCTTGAGACAGATTACAAACTTGCCGAGATTATGCATAAGGAAGAACAACAAAAGGCTGGAAGGATGAATGAGAGGATAAAAGGCCTAGTAAAAGAATTTACCTTGACTAAGCCAATAGGAAAGGCTAAAGAGTAACTATGGGCCAATATCATTTACTTTGTCAAAGATATTTGGTCATCTATCTAGGTCATTTTATAGCAGATTGATTTAATTAAGTAGGAAATAGAATCCATTGAAAGGGTGAAAACAGAACTTGGATATATGCCAGAGGAAACAACAAGAATCATCCAATTCCTCAAATCCAAGAATAAATATGAGCTGCAAGAGCTTGATATACCTGATAGGAAAAGTATAATTTTGGAAGTTAGGAGAGTCCTCACCAACAGAAATTTAATGTTGAATCTAGAAGATAAGTCTCAGAACATGCAGCTAGCCGTTGACAGGTTCATGGCTAAGTTTGAGCTGTTTAAAGAAAAGGGATTACCTAATCCTTTAATTATAAATGACAAGTTAATGACACAGGAAGATTACAACAAGAATATCAGGGAAGTGGCCAAAGAATAGGTGATCACCTCATCTATGAAGGGCATGCCAACAAGGAAGTCTTGCACAAAACATTTCAAAACTTATTTTACCTATAGCATGAGGTAAAACACTTTTTCATTAATAAGACCACTTTTTCCAAATATACAAAGGCAAATGAGATATATAGAAAAATTATCAATATCCAATTACCAGATGAAGAAATATGGGAAAAATTAAATGATTTATTGTAGTAAAATACAATAAATTATAAATGTATAGTAAAAAGTGAAACAATAGGGTAAAAGGATATTGAGAGGTCAGTAGGGTTAAAGTGTATCAAATGAAAGAGTATCAGGTGAAAGGTTAAATTAAAATAGGGCATCCAACGTGAAATCCAAACAACCTAACAACATGAAGGACTAAAAATCAAAGTCTAGAACCAACAGAACCAAAATAAAAGGGACAACATGAAACAGTGCAATAGTTGTCTCTATCTTATTGCAAGAAGATATTTCTTTTTTTCCTTGATTAGTTCTGAATATAGTTTCAAATGTTTTGTAATTCATT
This sequence comes from Pinus tabuliformis, assembly GCA_031772625.1. Taxonomy (NCBI): domain Eukaryota; kingdom Viridiplantae; phylum Streptophyta; class Pinopsida; order Pinales; family Pinaceae; genus Pinus; species Pinus tabuliformis. Next base: position 963,823,320 of record CM062812.1, read on the forward strand.
TTGTATAAATACTTTAAAATTCGATGTATTGGGTGGATTGCTATCCATTTTTAAGTTTATTTTGATCTTGAACCAAAGGGTAATTGTACCATTTCCAAGTCAACAAACTGGGCTAAAGTAATAAAAGCACTGAGTTGTAGGATTCATGAGATGAGCTATTTGCAGAGAATTATTTTCTTTATGTGATTGTGTTATCTTTCTTATGTTTTCACAAAATTAATTTTTTTCTAAATTTGAATGTATTAACTCGGGAAATTACTCAGAATTTGTTTAAGTACACTCTATTTTTCACAGTTAAGCATTTACATGTCTTTTGCTGATACCCAGACTTGAGAATCCTTCATTGCTCTCTCATCTCGGTTGACCTCTTCCATTCCTTCCACAATCCTGCCTAGGGAATTCTTAACTTATCCCTGGATCTGATTAGAAGAAACTACACCATCCAGCCCTTGAGATTTGCAAAAATTTCACCTATCTTTCCCTGCAGACATTGCCTTTTAAAGCCTTGATCCAATCTTGTTTGTCTGACCTTTGAGTCCATAGCCCAATCCCACAAACAAACTTTCTTTTCATCTAAGTAAGTAATCCCACCACCTAGAATAAAAAGAAAACCCAAGTGCAACCGTAACTAGCCTACTATCTACCAACTGAAACAAAGTTAAATTATAAAGATAGAGCCCTCTTTAAGTATCAGGCAGGCTTTGTCTTGATCTCCAAAAGTGGTTTGCAATTACCTCTGTCATTTCCTTCTTTTGAAACTTTTGATGGAATTTTTGAGTGATAACATTTATGGCGACCATACTGGGGACTCGATCCCCAGTTTCATAAAACTTTAGAGAAAACCTTAAATTACATCTTAAGCCCTTTAAAGACATTTTCCAAAAAGCTTTTTCGAATACACATAAAAAGAAGTTTAAAATTTAAAATTCTTGCTTCTAATAAGATTCACTAGGCTAGGACAAACCCAGATCCAAACCTTGCTACTATAGTTGATGACCCAGAGTAGATTTTAAGAAAACCCAAAATAGTAGAAAATAAAACCAGCAGTAGTCAGTTGATCATAGTCAATTCACTACCTAAAGAGTTGCTAACCTTAGAAGAACTCCCTTTCGACTTGTCATTTTATCTCTTTTTATTCATAAGTAAATCTGAGAATGATATCCAGGAAACAATTTTAGACGCTGAATTTCTTAAAATCATTGAATAAAAAAGGGTAATTCATTCAGATTTAGATAAATTTGTAGTTGATAATTTTGACAAAATAGAAGCTTGGGCCTCTAAGTTGATAAGTAATGTAAGTGAAGCTTACCTTCAGCAATCCTCTGAAACATTTGTTTTTACTACTATAGCCCCTAAAGTTTCTGTACCAACTTCACTCACTGTAAGTATCCCTTCTTTTACCACAACATCACCACTTTATCTACCACAATCCAATCACTTAAACCAGTTATTAATCAACCATCCTCATCATCATTTAGTTGCCTCCATTTGGTTCAGTTCCTGCCTCAAGAACCACAACTTTACCCCCTAGTAAGGCTAGAATCACAGTAATAGCAAACATATATGCTCCTCTGGTTCTACCTGCACAAATCAATGCTATGCCCCAAGATTATCAGAGTAAAATCTTCTTGTTTGATGCCAATGGTCAGTACACTTCCCAGTAGCATGTTAACAAGATGAATGATTATTTTGAGCTGCATGAGATAGACGAAACATATGTCTAGATGAGACTCTTTGCCCAAACTTTAACTAGAGATGTGAATAAATGGTTTAAATCCTTACCTCCTAATCACATAGCAGATCTAGCTAATTTTCGTAGGTTATTTCTAGATAGATGGGAGAGAAAGAAGAACCCATTGCAAATATTGTCTGAATATGAAAACATTAGAAGACCTCCTAATGAGTCAGTTCAAGACTATTGCACTAGGTTTAACAGTATGTACAATGTGATCCCAGCCAACATTAAGCCTCCTCTTGACTTGGCATTGATTAAATTCCCTGATGGTTTTGACACTGACATGTCATACCAGTTAAGGGAAAGAAATCCTCTAACACTGGAACAAATGCAAACCAATGTTGTTAGTGTAGAGGCCAACTTGTTGGCCAAAAAGGCCAGAATGAAGAATGAAAAAAGAGTTATTTTTAAGGAAGAAATTTCAACCTTGGATGGAAAAGTAGATAACTTAGCTAAAAGCATAGAAAGAATAATGGACAGGCTAGAGAACATGGAGAGAAAAAACCAATGGGAGAATCAACAACCACCACCAATAAGAAACCCTAATTTTAGAAAGAACCCTAATGCAGGAAAGAATCCCACACCAGTCCAACAGATTAGGCCTCCCTTCCAGGAGAACTATGTTGAAGCGTCACAATGCCAAGAAGGAGAAGATGATACCTAGATTAATTTACTAGGACTTAAAGATGAAGACATTGTTTTTCTTACCCAAGAAGAATAGGAGTTATACATGCTCCAACATCTGCAATTAGAATTTGGTGAATCTTTCAACTTTAAACAAGGCTATGAGTCGACTATATATGAGGTACATAAACAATATAGTGTAAGGAGTAAGAAAAATAATGAACCTCCCATAAAAATATCAATCCATACAAAAGCTAAAAAAATAAAAGAAGTTCCAGTTAACAAAGTATTATAGATCCTGCCTCGGGTAATACCTAAAACTTCTTCCCTTAAAATTGTAGATATAACACATACAAAATCACAAACTAAAAAAATCACTGAAACCAATCCACATAAGGGAAATAAAGGCAAAGCAATAGAAACCCAGACTGAGATGCCTAGTATTGATCAAAAGGATAAAAAATGTTAATGAAGATCTAAATCAAACAAACAAACCTCAACTCCCCTTCAATATAAAAACTGAAATATCCAAATTAAAGATAGCAGTTCCCTTGACCGAACTAGTTAAGAATCAATCCTACAGGTCACAGATAACTGAAACTTTGAATATAGGAGAGGGAGAAGATGTTGTTAACATGAATGATGATAAACCAAATTATTGTTTGGCCCTAAGGACAATGATATTCACCATCAAGGGGGAGTCCCTCCATTCTACTTAAGCTTGAACATCCATGACAAAATCTTGCACAATGCTATGTTAGACTTAGGGGCATCCCACAATTTGATGCCAAGAGCCATAATCGAAATACTCAACTTAGACATAACCAGACCATATAAGGATCTATTTTCCTTTGACTCTAGCCAGGTTAAATGCCTCGGTTTCATCAAAGACTTATGTGTAACACTAGTCCGATGCCCTGCAAAGAGTATCTTAATGGACATAGTAGTTGCAGATATCCCTCCTAAACATGGAATGATACTATCTCTCTCATGGGGAGTAAAAATACAAGGATCCTTGCAGTTGGATATGTCTTATGCCACCATATCTGTTTTTGGCCAACCTAGAAAAATATACAAAGAAACATTGATGAAGTACATGGTTAGTAGTGATGAAAATCCTCAAAAATTTCCCGTCTACTCCATGGATTTAGATATGGACTCTTTTATCTTATACAATGCAGATAATGACAATAATCAAAACATGGCTCATAGAAAGGAAATCATAGCTAAAGACTTAAAATACATAATAGATGACAATGAAAACATCTTTCATGAGTCCCTTTGGCACCTAGATTTTGATGAGTCTTTCAATAGGTTAGGGGTTGGTGTAGGAGTATGGATCCATAATATGGAAAATAATCACTCCGAGGAGTGTACCAATAACGTGGCCGAATATGAAGCCCTAGTTTTAGGGTTACAAATCATAAAAAAACTTGGAGCTAAAAGAGTTTCCATAATGGGAGACTCTGAAATAATTATCAAATAGATTAATGGTGAGTACTCTGTAAACAACCCTAGGCTTGGTCAACATAGGGAAATTTTTCTAGATTTCACCAAAGACCTCCTTGAAACAAACTTTATTGCCATCCCCAGAAGTCAAAACATGCAGGCCCACAATCTTGCTACTTTTGCTAGTACTTGTAAATTACCATTTCAACCCAACCACTAGTACACAGTAGAAGTCTAACATAGGCCTGTCATCCCAGACAACTTAAAGTATTGGCAGATTTTCTCCCAGGATTCCCAGATATACAATTTCATGAACAATGAGGGTGAATTTCAAAACTGTAGAATAGACACAGATTGTACAAGTATAGACAATGACATAGAAAATAATGTAGATGTAAATATTTTTGACATAGCTAAACCTACTAAATTTTCTAGAGTAGAAATAGATAGTTTAGATAATGTAGAAATAGATGAAATAATGGATTGTGATATAGAGATCCTTAATTTGAAAACAATTTTTTTCCTAAAGTCCATGTCCCTTTAGAAGATTTATTTGACTCTAATGATGTAGCTAGGAAACCCAAAATGGAACCTCTTAGAGCAGACATAGAAGAGTGCAATATAGGAAATGAGGATAATCAAAAGCTTATTAATATATTTAAAGCCTTACCTCCAGAGGAAAAGGTAAAATATATTAATATGTTTAAAGAATTCCAGGATGTTTTTGCATGGAGTTATGAAGACTTAAAATCTTATGACACCAGCATAATCCAACATAAAATACCTCTGAAAGAAGAATAGAAACCTTTCAAATAGAAACTTAGGAGGATAAACCCAGTTATTATGCCATCCATAGAAAAAGAGGTCAAAATAATGTTTGATGCTCAAATAATAGCCACCATAAGATACTCAGATTGGATATCAAACTTAGTTACCACTAGGAAAAAGACTGGAGAAATTAGACTTTGTGTAGACTTTAGAAATCTAAACAAGGTCTCTTTAAAAGATAACTACCCCTTACCAAAAATGGACCATATCCTTCAGAGGGTGGTTGGCTCTTCCAAAATCTCACTATTAGATGGATTCTCTGGCTATAACCAGGTCTTTGTTCAACCAGAGGATCAAGCCAAAACTGCTTTTACTACTCCATGGGGTACCTTCATGTATTTGAAGATGCCATTTGGACTAATGAACACAAGTGCCACTTTTCAGAGAGCCATGGATATTTCCTTTGCAAAGGAGATCCATGATTTCTTAGTTGTGTACCAAGATGACATTACAGTTTTCTCCAAATCTAACAATGAACACTTAGATCACTTAAGGAGAGTATTCATCAAATGTAGGAAATTTGGGATTTCTTTAAATCCTAAAAAGACACTCTTTAGTCTAGAGGAGGGAAATATGTTAGGACACATCATATCAAAAGATGGGATTAGGATAGATCCTACCACAATAGAAGCCATTTTGACTATCTCCCATCCTAGAAACATTAGAGAGTTACAATCATTTCTAGGTAAGATTAATTTTCTCAGGATATTCATCTCTAATATAGCAAAATTAATTAGGGAATTAAATAACATGTTTAGAAATGACTTTGTATTTAAATGGACAGTGGAGGCCAAATAGTCCTTTGAAGCTATCAAGTAAGTCTTAACCAAGACTCCAGTCTTGATAAGTCCATACTTTAACAAAGATTTTATTATTTTCTCTTTTGCTTCGAAACACACCATTGCAATAGTCTTGCTACAAAAGAACAATCAAGGATATTAATAGCCAATAACATTATTTAGTAAATCCTTAAGAGATGCCACACTAAAATACAATATCATATCAAACATTTGACCTTTGGAGATCATTGCGTTGAACCGAACGCCGCTCTGCATCTGCGCCTGAGGTTTCTCGGCCCTGTGGCCGCCCAAAGGCTCTCCTGAGTGGTGCATCAGCCAGCAAGGAATACACATCCCCTGCAAGCAGACAGATCGCATCACCAAGCAGGCTAGATTGACTATGCCCGCCGTGGTTTAGGTGAGCTCGATCCGATCGAGCTAAGGCTCCTCCCATGGAGTCTTCATCGACCCCCTGCCGAAGTCGAGGCCTTTGCTAAACTTTTGAATTCTCTGCCAAAAAAGAAAGCAACTGAGGTTTCGAAATTTGTGAAACGCCTGGATGATATCCCAGAAATCTCGCTCCCTCCTGAGAAACCGATCCAGGTTGCCCTTTCCCTGTCTGAGCGTGCCTTGGTGGGACAGTTCACAGGTCTCTGGCCCTCCCTCAAATCCACAGAAAACCGAGTCGCAAGGAACTAGGCAAGGTCACTTCATATTTCCTAGGGAAGGGTTTCTTCCTGTTCGAATTTTCTGAAAAGGAAGATAAGGATTTGATCTTCCGCAATGGACCCTATTTCATGGGCCCCCAGGGTCTGTACCTCAATAAATGGATGCCCAACTTCGATCCAGCAATAGACATGCCCACTGCCGTCCCTGTGTGGGTTAGATTACCTAACCTGCCAATGCACTGTTGGAACTGGGAATCCCTTAAGCATATCGGAAATACCATGGGTAAAGTCATTGATCGAGCAAACAGCAAAGATCAATATTACTGTGATAGAATTTGTGTTGAAGTTGACCTCGAGGTTGGCCTACCTGAGGCAATAAAGATCAGAGTTGGAAGCTGGATGCATGTTCAAAAGCTGGACTATGAACAACTTCCGTTCAAGTGCAGGAAGTGCTAAGTCTATGGTCATTTCGCTAGAGGATGCCCAAAAAATACTGAAGTAGAGAAAGGCAAAGAGGATGGATGGACGCAGGTTAAAAGGACCAAAAGCAAAGCCCCTAGAACAGGAAATACTAATGGGAAAGCTTTCCAAACAGGATCAGGGTTTCAAAATCGGCACATGGAAGAGAAAGGAAATAAATTTATACAGCTAAGTTCAGCAACAGAGGAAATCCAAGATCTGGAGACACAAAAGGAAGGATCGCCCCAAAAAGAGCCCCCCCAAGGACCAAAGCAATCAGATAGTAAAGCAGACAGAATGGAAGATGCACCCTCAAAAGAGGCTAAGGAAGTACAAGGCTCAGAGGACTCAGAAGAAGAAGGTGAAATAGGTGAATCGCAAACCTCAGCCAAAAGATCTTTGAGGGGCCAAAAATTTGCTCGTGAGAAAAGAGAGCAGGAGACCTACAAAGACAAAATGCAAGGAATTCAACCCACCCTCGAGAAACTCCTGGCTAAAACTCCAAAGATGAATAGAAACCCACCCCAGAGCTCTAAAGGATCTCTCCATTCCAAAAACAAGTGATGAGGATCATCTCCTGGACTATAGGGGTATGGAGAGAAAAATTAAAGAAGAAGCTCTCAAAAGTTTCATACAAACTAAATATCATGACATATTCCTCATCCAGGAGACTAAAATGGAGGACAAGGCCTTCCTCCATATCGGCAAAAATCTGTGTAAAAGAAGTGAGGGGCAAGTTGTCTCAGCCAGGGGTGCCTCAGGAGGCCTGGGCACCCTATGGAATGCAAACAAGTTCACAAGGATGAAAGAGATCGCCAATACTCATTGGTTGTTCTAAAAACTGAAGCACGTTGACTCAAATGAGACCCTCTGTGTCTTCAATGTGTATGCCCCAGTCAGTACAGGAGAAAAAAAGAATTGTTGGGATTCTATTAGAGAACTGACAGACTCTGAAGATTTAGCAAATGTCATCATCATTGGGGATCCAAATCTCACTTTAACTATGGCTGAAAAACGTGTAGGGAGAATTGTAAGGGATCCAGCGTGAGAATGGGTTGAGGATCTGCTCCAGGACTGGGACATGATCGACATCAAACCTTCGTTGGGAAAATACACCTGGTCTAACAAAAGAATCGGTTCGGGCCATATCACTGCAAGGTTAGACAGATTTCTTGTTCAAAGTTATTTTCTTCTTCTTGGTCTAGATTCTAGAATGCATATTCCCCCCTGTAGTGTCTCTGATCACAGGCCCATCAAGCTCGATCTTTTGGCTCACTGGGATCAAGGCCCCATTCCTTTTAAATTCAATCCTCTATGGATCAAGGAACAATCCTTTTTGCATTTAGTAAAAGATACTTGGAAGCAACCACTCAATGGCTCTGCGTTCTTTGTATGGGAGGAGAAGCTCAGGAGAGTGAAGGTTGCATTAAAAATTTGGGCAAAATCTCTCCCAAATCCTGCAGTGGAAAGGAAGAAGCTACAAGAACAGCTAGAGATCCATCATCTTAATTCAGAAAACGAAGAGATCACAAAGAAATTCTCGAAAAAGAGGCGGACCTCTAGCACAAGCTGTTGAAAGTAAGCCTGGCTGAGGAAGAGTACTGGAGGATCAAATCTCGCAGGCTTTGGCTTAAGGTAGGCAATAGGAATTCATCCTTCTTTCATAAGCAAGCCCAAGCATGGAAAAATTTCAATTCCATCACCGAAATCAAGGAAGAGAACATCATCCATAGAGACACTCAAAGCATAAAAAATGCGGCCTTCCTCCATTTCAAAAATCTATATAGCGAAATAGAGGGGCAGGGTCAAATTCCATCGATTGTAAATGAGGTTCCCACGCTGATATCTATCAGAAAGAATCAGTTCTTAGAAGCACAAGTCACAAATAATGAAATCAAATCCGCCCTCTTCTCTATGGAGCTGGACAAGGCCCCAGGCCCAGATGGCTTTACTGCCAGATTCTTGCAGAATTGTTGGCAGATAGTCGAAAAAGATTTATGCAGAATGCTCCGGAAATCTCAAACCTGTCAGAAAATAGGGGGAAGCACTAACTCGGCTTTCCTGGCCCTTATCCCAAAGGAAAGACGCACCAACTCCTTCTCCAGATTTCGTCCTATATCCCTTTGCAATATAGGATATAAATTGATAACAAAAGTGATTGCGAACAGATTGAAAATAATTCTCCCTGACATTATTTCAGAGAATAAGGGGGGCTTCATTCAGGGACGACAGATTGTGGACAACTACATCCTGGTTCAAGAGGTGATTCATTCAAGCTTGGCCCAGAAAGAGAAAGGAATGGTCGTCAAACTCGATCTTGAAAGTGCCTTTGACAGGGTGAGGCATAGATTCTTGCTGGATGTCCTTCACAACTTCGGGTTTGGGCATAACTTTATCAAATGGATCAAGGCTTGCATCAGTGAGCCATGGATTGCCCCTCTAGTGAACGGGAGAGCCACAGACTTTTTCAAAGCCTTAAGAGGGCTGAGGAAAGGGTGTCCTCTCTCCCCTTTGCTCTTTGTCCTCCAAGCCTCAGATCTAAGCTTCCTCTTGAATAGAAAATAGTGAGAGAAAGAAATAATGGGAATAAGCATTGCCAAAGGAGTTAAAATAATAAATCATGCACTATTCGCAGCTGACTCTCTGTTGCTGGGTGTTGCCTCTTTGGTCTTGGCCAAACGATTTAAAGAGGTAGTGAATGCCTATTGTGCAGACTCAGGAAGCAAGCTCAACAAAGGCAAATGCCATGTCTTCTGTTGGAATACCTCTGTCAGATCACTCCAAGCCATTTCTAATTGTTTTGGCTTCACAGCCACCTCTTCTTAGACATCATCCAAGTACCTGGGGCACCCTGTCTTTCAAACTAGAGCTCTCAGTAGAGAATGGCTACCTCTGTTGGAAAAATTCAAAACTAACATTCAATCCTGGGGATATAATTGGTTCAATCTAGCAGGTAAGACATTGCTAATAAAAGCAGTTTTGAACAGTCTACCCATTTTTCAGGCAACAATGATGATGGCTCCTATTGGCATAATGAGGAAGATGGAGGCTTACATAAAAAACTTTTTCTGGAAAGGTGGCAAAGCTAACGAAAAGAGAATGCCCTTAATAAGCTGGAACATGATTTCTCTACCCAGAATGGAAGGCAGTTTAAATTTTAAAAATCTCAGCAATCAAAATATAGCCATGGGTGCAAAATTGGTATGGAGGATCATCGCTCCAAAACCGGGTTGGGCCCAGCTTTCTCTGTGGAAAAAATATTATGGTGGGCAGAGAACACACTGCCTGAACAATCCAAAGATAATTACAGGTTCGATGATACACAAACTGTGCGAAAAAACCTCAACCTTGATCAAGCAATATGCGCATTGGATTCCAAGTAATGGTCAGCGCATTCAAATTTGGGACGACAGTATCATGGGCAATGAGCCGCTCGCTGAAGACCAATCTTTAGCCTCTCTGAAAGATTGGATGGACAGCGTAGGTATCAAAATGTTGTGGGATTTATCCCTCTGGGAAAATGATGATTGGCAACGATGGAAACACTTAGAGGTGCCACCGAATCTTATCAATGACTACGTTGTTTTTCTCTCCCTCCTGAAAGGCAAAGCCTCAATGAACAGAAGGAAAGCAGATAGCTGAGGTTGGGGGTTAATTCCTGGTAAATACACTGTCTCGCAGGGATATATCCAACTCTCCCGCTATCCTAATGCACCGCCCGATCCGAGGCCCTGGCAGGGGATCTGGTCATCAACAACGCTGCCCAAAATTGACTCCTTCTATTGGCTATTATGTCATCACAGAATTTTGACAGAAGATAGGCTCAGGAAAAGAGGATATTTAGGGCCATCTCGCTGCTCACTGTGTGAGGAATAAGAGGAAAATGCCTCCCACATGATGTTGTCCTGTAAATTTGCTGCAGATCTGTGGAAGGAAGCTTTAGGCCCATGGAGCATGAATTTCGCCCCTCAATCACTGCTCAGAACTGTTCTCTAATTGGAAGCGAATGTACCCTGGTGGCACTGCTCAGAACCCCCAAATCAAAGATGCATGGCTCACCCTGCCCAAATTAATCTGCTCGCATATCTGGTTGGAAAGAAACCAAAGGATTTTTAAGGATAAGAAGAGCGCTTCTAAGATAACCTGGGTTAAAATTAAAATCCACCTCAAAGATTGCATGGGAGACCAGATTGACATGACGGATCTCACTGAACAAGAAATAGTTTGGGGAGCCTCCATGGATCTCCAATTTTCAGATAAAGTAAAGGCCCCCTCTCCCCCCCTTAAAACCTTGGCAAATCCGCCTTAAAGACACAGAATTTGCTGAATTTGCATCAAAAAGGCGAGGAAAGCTCTCCTTTTTGATGGTGTAGCTAAAGGCAATCCAGCTAAATCTAGAGCTGGTGGTGTTATCAAAAGTGTAGAGGGTAGAACAGAAGCTAGATATGCTTGGGGAGTGGGCACTAATACCAGTATTCAAGCTGAATCTCTAGCTCTCCTCCAGGGGCTCAAGGTGCTCAAGACCTTGGGAATCAAAGATGCAGTTGTTTTTGGGGACTCTCAGACTATTATAAAGGCCATTATGGACAACTCCTCTCCCTGAGATTTAAGACTATCTAGATTTCTGAGCAGAATTAACTCCCTGACATATTCCTTCCAGAATTTGGAATTTCTTCACATAAAGAGGGATAACAACAAACAAGCAGACATCGAAGCCAATAAAGTGGTTCTCCTTCCTCTCGGAAAGTATATAAGAGACGGATAAGAAGGTTGGGATCCCATCCCCTAGCTATCCGATAAAAATGTTTGACTGTCTTCTATTAAAGAAGTTTGTTTTCATCTTTAAATTAGGAAAGATAGAGAAATCTGCAAGAAATATAGAATGCAAAATTTGCAGGATCTTTAGGAGGATAGTTATACAGTTCCTGGATGAGGCGAAATCTGAGCCCTTCCTCCCTTTTTGTAACCTAAATTGAGGCATTTCAGCCAAGAAGTAATATATCAATCTAATCGTTCCTGTTAAAAAAAAAATACAATATCATGGAAAAACAAGCATTAGATTTAGTAAAGGCTATCAAATACTTTAGAGTATACATTATGTATTCTCACATTATTGCTTATGTTCCAAATTCTATAGTTAAGTATATTTTGACACAAAATGGGCCTGAAGGCAAAAGAAGCAAGTGGATTGCCTCAATATTGGAATATGACATAGAGATAAAGCCAACTAAGCTTATCAAAGGCCAAGGTTTAGCCAAACTCATGGTTGAATCGAACTGTCAGGCCCTTGATATAAACTTCATTAGTGCCCTTGATGACTAGGAAGGTATGGCGAGTCCACCGATTAGTGAACCTTTTACTGATTCACCCTGGTATGCAGATATTATATTTGTACTACAAAATTTACAAGCTCCTCTTGGATTGACAAGAACTAAAGCTAGATTCTTAAAAATGAAATCATTAAGATATTGTATTATAGTTGATGCATTGTTTTGGAAAGGAAGTATTGGTATTCTTTCGAATTGTTTATAGAAAAATGATGCTGATAAAATCATGTGAGAGTTTCATGCAAGGGATTGTGAAGGACACTTGTACTGGAAGAGTATTGCTGACAAAATTCTGAGGGCTGGTTTTTACTGGCCTACTTTGTTTGCTAGGGTTATGAAACATGTGACCTTCTGTCATCAATGCCAGATATTTGAAGGAAAGAGAAAGCTTTTACCCTTGCCTCTAAAACCAATTTCCATTAAAATGCCATTTCAACAATGGGGGTTAGACTTCATTAGAGAAATACACCCAGCCTCCTCAGCTCAGCACAAGTGGATTTATGACAACCACTGACTATTTTACCAAATGGATAGAGGCCACAGCTTCAAGGCAAGCCACATACACTATCATAATCTCCTTCCTAGAGAGTAATATCCTATCAAGATTTGGATGTCCCCAGAAGCTCATTACTAATAATGCAGTTGGCTTTAAATACAAGAGAATGATAGATTTCTGTAACAAATATCACATCGCTCTCGGCCATTCCAAAACCTATTACCCTCAAGGTAATGGAATACCAGAGTCATCTAACAAAAGCCTGGTCAATATTAATAAAAAAATTGTTGGAAGATAACAAAAAGACATGGAACAAAAAGTTAGTTAATGACTTATGGGCAGATAGACTAACTACTAAGAAGTCCATTGAAACATCACCCTATCAGCTAGTTTATGGGATGGATGTAGTTTTCTCATCATCCTTGGGAGTGCCAATGATGAGGATCATCCAGGAACTACAGGGGGAACCAAATGATATTCAAAGAAGAATAAATCAGATCATACACCTGCAACAGACCAGAGAAGAAGTATATGTAAAATCACAGGTAATCCAGGAAAAAATCAAGAATGTCTTTGATAAAAAGACTAATGTAGATGATTTTTATATAGGAGATAAAGTACTTAAGTGGGATTCAAGGAGAGAAGACAAAGGAAAGCATGGAAAATTTGATTTTTTGTGGTAGGGGCCTTACGTCCTTTATGGCTATAGAGGCAACAATTCCTTTTTCTTGAGAAATATAGATGGATCAGATCTACCAGGTGGACCTGTTAATGGTAGGACACTGAAGCATTATTTTTCCACTGACTCACAATAGTTCACTTTACTTTTCATCATTGTACATATCATTGCAGAGTGTAGATTGGATTGGATGGTAATCCTTTGAAGTTGAAGCCTAGAGAGAAGGCCCTGAGCTTTGAAGGATTCACTGTCATAAGTATCAATAAGGGAGAATCAAAGAAGGACAGTTTACAAGGTAATTTCGGTCACAATTCAAAGGCTACTGGTCTTTAGAGTTCTTGAAATTTCACTAGGAAATTTGATCCCCATGTGCAACCACTGTTAGAGTCCTATAGTGGTAGGATTCATAACTTTGAATTGGCTGAGGTTAAGTCTTGTAATAGTTTACATACCTTTAATTTCTGCAAATGTTTTCCATATTAAAAGAAAAAAATGTAAAGAGGGTATGTCCTAAAAGAAATATCAGAGGACAAGAAAAATAAGAAAAGATCAAAAAATGAAAAAATATGAACATGAAAGTGTGTAAGTCCAAGTGCCAGTACTCTTTACTTTACTGTCTTAAATAATGGTTGTGTGTAGCTTGTCACATATGCCACAACCAGTGATAGTCAAACTGTTTAATCTTGACTATTTCATGCTTTAAATTTTAGGTTTATAGTTAGAGATAAAAATATGACAAAAGAGTTTAATCTTGGCAGATTAGTAGATAGGTAGAGAAATAAAAGGAGCTCATCAGTTTAATTTGAGCCCTTGGAAGTATAAGGTTAGAAGTAGATAGTTTGTTTCATAAAAGAAAAAAGGAAAGAAATGAGTTTTCTAGCTTAAGTGCACCCAACAAAGTGAAGAAAAAATGCTAGGGTAAGTAAAACAGTAAGTAGAAGGAAGGTTGCAGAAATACAAATAATTTGAAGCATAGGCACTACTATCATGCTTAACTATGTGTTTCAGTGTGAAGGAGTAGCTATCAAAGTGAAAAGCATGTTGATAAGCTGATTTTCCTAACTTCCCCTTCATTGCATTTCACCCCCCACTATATACTTACTAATTTTCCATTTACCCCTTCATGGCTTGTGAAGACACCATTTCCATTCATTTTGACTCCTACCCCTTGGTTTCACACATTCCCTAGCTAATTTACCTTCTACATTCATCCCCCTTCCCAAAAATCCTTTTCCCCTAGTGTGAAACCCTTTTTCCCCTTGGAAAAATCACTTTCCATGTATTAAATTCCCTAAAAACCTCGGAAAACCCACTAAACTTCTTATCCTAACTTTATTTTCGTCCCCGTATTACTTTATTAACTCTGAAAATTCATTTTCACCTGTTATATTCCATAAACCCACATTATTTCATAAGCCCACAGTTAATCATGGGTTAATTACACGTAACTGTAATTAATCCCATGGGTCCTGTTGACCTCTTCCCCGTCACCTAACCGTGCAACTCTACCATGTGACAACCATTGGATCATCCACCCCCCGATCTAACAACCCTTGCCCATATCGCGCCCACTCAATGCCCGACCTTTACCGGCCCGAGAGCACGTGATATGGGTGGTTTTGCTCGGGCCCATTTTGCTACATGTCAGCCTCTCGCATACATCATGTTCCCTCAGAAAAATACTGCCTAACCCTCATAAGTGGTGTGATACCCTCCAATACCGCCTCCCCACCATAAAGCAAAACCGCCACTATTCATATAATTTCCCCGCCAATTCTAACTGCTCCCGGTTAAAAGCCCTCATACCCCATTTTTGGCCTTTTTCGCCCGTTTGCACTGCTGAAGCACACCAGATCCCTCAGAGCTCCTGCAACCAGTTACCAACCCTCATATACCTTCCAAAACACCACCACAGTACACCTAAAAGTTGTAGAAGACTCTGCAAACCTCCATTTAAAATTAGTTTGCAGCCCCGACCATAAATTCCATGTATTTGAGCAGAAAACCAAAAAGCCCCTCTCATTTAAAAAATGTACACTAACTTCATGAAATAATTAAATGAATTTAATTGAATTCTCTGTAAATTGAGGCTATTCCCCCTCCTAAAATACCAAAACACCTACTTGCCAACTGCTGATAGCCTACTCCTGTTACATAATTGTCAAAACTTCACTTCCAATAGCCATATAACCCAAATTTCCATAGTTTATTATAGAAATGTCTTACCATACATCTCTAGACGTCTTACCAGTGACAACCCCTCATTTAGACATTGACCACTTGGCCCTGGCAGACAGAGACTTCCAAATCAAAGATACAACCACCCCACGCCACCTTCTCAGAATCCACTTCTGGGCCAAAGATAGGCTCCTAAACAATGATGATGATATAAACCTTTGGGAATCTAATATCCCCATGAATACATTCCCAGAAGTCCACCCATTCCTAGACATAATACATTTCTGCCAAGACTGTTATGTTCCAAGCCATAGGGCTATTGAGGCACCAAACCATGATATTTTATTCACAATTACTAGTGAATCCATCAATCAGATGCTACAAATCCAGCCTAGTCCTAATTTGACTCCTTTGTCCATTGGACACCTGTTGGACATATACATCACACTAAGCCCAAACAAGATCAAACAAATATGTCATAGCTTCATCATTGAGGAGTGCAATACTCCCAAAGACATTCCACCCTATGTTGCCACTATTTTTCCAGAGATTGGCAGGAGAATTATCACCGTGATTTCATGCGTCATAAGATGGACATCAGATGAGTTTGTGGATGAGATCATCATGGCCTTCTTGTCCATTTCTTCTCCAGGCAATCCTCCTTCCATTTTGCATGATTATGCCCATTTCATTGCAGACAGAATGCATGAACAGATCACTAGACTACTCACTAAAAGAGTTTTCAAATACTCTTCAATGTTGTTTCATATGTTCATCTATTACCAGATGGATAAATTCCCTTTGAAGATCCAGAAATTGGATACCAAGGGAAATGAAAGATTAGTGATCTTCTGGACACCCTTGGTCCACCAGTTTTCCACCTCATACAAAGAATTAATAGACTCTTTTGTACACCCAGTTATTAGCATGCTCACTTCTAAGACTCAGCCTAGAATCAGCCTAGAAATTAAAAGAGTACTGTAATTAGCCAAGAATAGCAAAGTGGGAGACTGGTACCTCTATCAGAATCACACTAAAATTAGGATCTATATCTATGAGCTAGCCCTCTACAAATTGCCAAAATACCTCCCCATGAGGATATTTTCCCTTGAATACTTTAGGCAAATGATAGGTGCTGATGAGGTCAACTTCCTAGTTGCTAGGAAGAAGACACAATTCAAGATGAAAAACCAAATGGGACCTTTCATCTGCAACACCAGTGAAGCTAAAGTTGGGGCTGATAAGATGCTCGAGGAACTGAAATTCAAGAATAGTTTCATTTGGAATTATGACCCTCATGGGGTTATAAACAAGATCAGACAAAAGGTCAAGCTAGGTCCTTAAATCCACTACCCAAGACCTGACATTGAATAGTATTCTAATCAGTCAGAATGGGTAGAGAATACATTGATTGACATGGACAACACAATGGTGGATGTGGAGAACACCATGATTGATTTAGAGAAACAATTTGACCAAAGCTCTTTCGTACAGGTTCCAGAGATGGGAGAGCCAATTAACATCCCTCCTGTCATTCAGACCCCTCTTAATGAGGAGAAGAATCCTAAAATAAACAGGGAGGAAGCATCAAGTTCTGCCATCAGTAGTTCAAGCTAAACAAAAGGCCCAAATTGAATCCTGTGTCTGAACAAGAGGAAAAGATTGCATCTGAAGAAATCATTAACATTTAGGAAATGGGGTAGAGAAGTAAATAGACAACAGAGATAGCTGCATCAGCAAAAACACAATATCCATCTACTTCCAACATACATATCATATAGAGACAAAAGATTGTGAATGTGTCTTCCTTTGTCAGGCCAACTGACAAGGAAACATATATCAAAGAATGATTCAAGGAAATAAAAATTAGGAATGAAAATTTGAAGGTAGACACATATGCCAAGTACCTAAAGATGACACCACCAAACCAGAACAGATTGATGTCAGCCTTTGACATCAAAGAAGGAAAAATGTAGGTGTCATTCCTACAACCCATTGTACAGCAACCCAAAACCTCAACAAATTCCAAGAAGACCAACTTTGAGGTCTTGGCTAGGGATGTTCATCCCATATATCAAATATAATTCCATAAACAGGCTGGAGAAATGATCTACTACACCCTCATAGCAATGGCCATGGCAGCATTAAAATTGAAAGATTCATTGGACAATATGATAGCCTAGTATAAACTGGAGAAGGCTTCCTCCAGGGCCAAAGACACCAGGATAAAGTCCTTGGAGGACCTGGTTATTGAATTGGGCCATGAACCAAAGGAAATCAAAGTTGTTGAACAGTTAATCAAGAGAAAGAATGAGGATATTGTAGCACTCAAGAAATAGCTGAAGCTGCCTCAGTTACAACATCCACAAACAATGGAAGTCCTGGAAAGCCAGAAAAATCATGAAGAGATGATGAACTTGGTGTTGCAACTCAATGACTACTTGAAGGAGATGGAAAAGGAACTAGAAAGCTTGATTTAGCTCGAACAAGCTAGTATTGATAGTGCTCCTCCAACTATCATTCAAACAGTGACCACAATTGTACCTTCCACTCTCGTAGCAACATTAGCTCCCACTAGTCCAATGGCCACTGCATTACTAACATCAACTTTGACTACATCAACAACAACATCAATAGCAACAGGTATGATAGGTGAAGAATCTAATAGGCTGGTCAAATAAATGGAAGAAATGTCCATTCATACCAATAAGATGAACAAATTGAAAGAGAAAGTTGGCAGCCTTGAGACAGATTACAAACTTGCCCAAATTATGCATAAGGAAGAACAACAAAATGCTACAAGGATGAATGAGAGGATAAAAGGCCTAGAATTGAGCCAATAGGAAAGGCTAAAGAGAAACTATGGGCCAATATCATTGACTTTGTCAATGATAATTGGTCATCTATCCAGGTCATTTTTTAGTAGATTGATTTAATTAAGCTAGCAACAGAAGCCACTGAAAGGTTGAAAATAGAACTTGGAGATATGCCAGCAGAAGCAACAAGAATCATCCACTTCCTCAACTCCAAGAATAAATATGAATTGCAAGAGCTTGAGATACCTGATAGGACAAGAATTTTGGAAGTCAGGAGAGTCCTCACCAAGGGAAATATAATGTTGAATCTAGAAGATAAGTGTCAGAACATGCAGTTAGTGGTTGATGGGTTCATGGCTAAATTTGAGTTGTTGAGAGGAAAGGGATTGCCTAATCCTTTAGTTATAAATGACAAGTTAATTACACGACAGATTACAACAAGAAGATTAGGTAAGTGGCCAAAGAACAGGTGATCACCTCATCTATGAAGGGCATGCCAACAGGTAGTCTTGTACCAAACATTAAAAAACTTATTTCACCTCCAGCAAGAGGTAAAACACTTGTTCATTAATAAGCTCACTTTTTCCAAATGTACAGAGGTAGATGAGAGATATATATAAATGATCAATATCTAATTACTAGATGAAGAAATATGGGAAAAATTGAATGATTTATTGTAGTAAAAATACAGTAAATTATAAATGTACAGTAAAAAGTGAAAGAACACGGTAAAAAGATATTGACAGGTAAGCAGGGTTAAAGTATATCAAATGAAAGAGTATGAGGTGAAAGGTTAAAGTAAAACAGGGCTTCTAGCGTGAAAGCCAAATAACCTAACAACAGAAAGGGCTAAAAATCAAAGTATATAGCCAACAAAACCAAAATAAAAGGGACAACATGAAACAACTCAATAGTTGTGTCTATCTTCTTGCAAGAAGATATTTATTTTTTCCTAGATTAGTCCTGAATACAGTTTCAAATATTTTGTAATTCATTTTGTATAAATACTTCAGAATTCGAGGTATTAGGGTGGATTGCTATACATTTGTAATATTATTTTGATCTTGAACCAGAGGGTAATTGTACCATTTCCAAGTCAACAAACTGGGCCAAAGTAATAAAAGCACTGAGATGTAAGATTCATGAGATGAGTTGTTTGCAGAGAAGTATTTTCTTTATGTGATTATGTTATCTTTCCTATGTTTTCAAAAACTTAATTTTTTTCTAAATTTTAATGTATTAACTGGAGAATTCACTTAGAATTTGTTTAAATACACTTTGTTTTGCATAGTTAAGAATTTACACGTTTTCTGCTGATACCCGAACCTGAGAATCCTTCATTGTTCTCTCATCCCAGTTGACCTCTTTCATTCCTTGCATAATCATGCCTAGGGAATTCATAATTCTCCCTGGATCTGATTAGAAGCCACTACACCATCCAGCCCTTGCGATCTGCAAAATGTTCACCTATCTTGCCTTGTAGACACTGCCTTTTATATCCTTCATCTAGTCTTGTTTGTCTGACCTTTGACTCCATAGCCCAATGGCAAAAGCAAACTTTCTTTTCATCTAAGTAAGTAATCCCACCACCCAAATTAAAAACAAAACCCAAGTGCAACCATAACTAGCCTAAAATCTACCAACTTAAACAAAGTTGAATTATAAAGAGAGAGCCCTCTCTGAGTATCAAGAAGGCTAGGTCTTGATCTCCAAAAGTGGTTTGTGGTTACCTCTATCATTTCCTTTTTTTGAAACTTTTGAGGGAATTTTTGAGTGATAACACCATATAGTACGAAGACATTTCAAACAAGCTAAGATGTGCCAAGTGCTAAGGCATGCCAAGATGTACTAGGGTGTGACAATGCATGTGAGGGATTATCAAGGCAACAAAAGGGAAGAACAAGTTAAAATACAAGGAAATGAGCACATAATAGGGTTAATAAGTCATAAATTTACCTTTTCCATGAGGGGCATGCTATGTACACCAACACTATGTGCCAATAGGTGCCAAGTGCCAATTTTCAATGCATTCTAAGTGCCAAATCTTCCTCTGTTTCTTCTCATCTAGTTTCCAATAATTTATATCAAATACCTTTAATATTAAACCATGCCAAAGCATACCAAGCCATTTCAATGCATGCCAAACATGCTTATAAGACTTTCCAAGTGCAAATGTGCATTAGGGAGTGTGATGCATGCTATGAAGTGGTAAAGCATATCGAAGAGTGCTAAGGCATGCTAGAGAGTGCCAATGCATGATGTCGAGTGTTAGGGAGTACTAGGAAAAAACAAGGGAGCACTAGGTAAAAATGCATGGAAGTGAATGAATATGAGGGTGTGTTGGGGAGTGTCAATGAGTGCTAACTTTCATGCCAAGGAGGGAGTGACAAGGTATGCTAAGCATGGGTAAGGCATGCCAGTGAATATCAGGGAATGTCAAGAATTGCTAGAGTGTGCAAGGTATTTCTGGGGTGTGCTAACATGTGCCAAATAGTGTCGAGGCATGATAGGTGCTAAGAAATGCTAGGATGTTCAGTGTTCTAGAGTATGCCAATACACATCAAGGAGTTTCAAAGCAACAAAAGGAATAACCAAGCTAAAATGCAAGGAAATGAACAAATAAGAGGGTTAATAAATCAGGAATTTATCTTTTTTCAGAAGGGACATGCTAGGCACACTAATAATATGTTCCAATACATGCCAAGTGCCATTGTATGCCAAGTGCTAATGTTTGTAAATGCAATATTAGGCCAAGGTGTTCCAGGAAATGTTAGGGACTATAGGGCATGCAAACAAATGATAGGGGAGTGTTGTGCTATGATAGGGCATGCCAACATGTGCTTGGGCGTCCTACTCATGGCAAGTTGTTATAGGTACAAAGATGATCCAAGTACAAAGATGTTCCAAGACATGCAAGGTGCGAAGGAATGTTAGTGTACTATTCCAAAGCATGTTAAGGTGTGCCATGAGTGTTGAGGAATGTTAGGTCTCTCTCATTGATAGAATTGACAAAGCTTGATTATGTATCAAATAATATAGTTCCTACACACACTAGTGGAACTTTATTTAAAGGAAATTTGCTTGATAATAAACCTAATAGAGATGAATCATTTGTTGACTCATAGGAAAACTATATTCTTATGACTTGTGGGAAATGATACGCACTAATTACTTCTTAACAAATTGACTGACTATTATAACCACCATGACCTTGGACACATAATGAAAAAGACTCCACAACAATGGCCTTAAATCATTATATTTTGACAAAAAATATAGTAACAGGTACATATCATCATCAAAATTTCATTCGAATGATCAATGATGACAAACAATTTTTGACCATCACCAAAAGTAACCAAGAAGAGAATTGGTGAGGGTCAATAAAATTTCATCACTAGAAGTGTCACAAAAGAGAGAATTAGTGATGGGCCTTTAACGACCCTCACTAAAAGTGTCACCAAAGAGAGAATTAGTGATGGGCCTTTAACCACCCTCACCAAAAGTGTCATTGAAAATAGCTTTGGTGGAAAACCTTAAAGGACCATCAATATATACACTTAAAACAACTATTTTTTGAAGGCTTTCACCATATGCGACATTGGTGACGGACCTTACAGGTCTGTCACAAGCATGAAGTGTCATCAAAAAATCATTGGAATGAACAATGATGACAAACATTTATTGGCCATCACCAAAAGTAACCAAAAATTTCATTAGTGATGGTCAATAAAAGATCATCACTAGAAGTGTCACCAAAGAGAGAATTAGTGATGGGCCTTTAACGACGCTCACCAAAATTGTCACCAAAGAGTGAATTAGTGATGAGACTTTAACGAACCTCATCAAAAGTGTCATTGAAAATGGCTTTGGTGACAAAACTTAAAGGACCATCACTATATACACTTACAACAACACTTTTTTAAATTCTGTCACCATATGTCACATTGGTGATGGACCTTAAAGGTCTGTCATAGGCATGACCCTCACCAATGACCTTTTTTCTTGTAGTGATTCACTGTTGTTTATATTCCACAGTGTAAAGTAGTTTCGTTGTGATTCTTGGTTTGGTAGTATTAGATATTTAAGAATCTATCCTAGACATTAGAGTCATGGATATTCAACATGGTATCATGGGATATTTGAGCTACTTTGAGGGACAATGAATCACAGTTTTCATGGTTAAAACACTCAGAGGGAGTTATGGGTGCAAGATCATGGAGTAGAGGGTTCAACTAAAGATGTGGGGATGTGATCTTGAATGGCTTGGAAGAGAGATTGGTTAGGAGTTCTAGTGGATTGGTGGTGAGCCTAGTGAACAACAGTTTGTTGTAGGGAAAGTTGTTGATCATGGAATTCCTTTGACTTGTTTGGATATTGGTAGGATAATGTCTTCAATAGGTAGTGATGTTACATATATGATATTGGAGGGATTTGCATGATTGGTATTTGATCTAGGAGGATGAGTGCTTGTAGGATTGTGCCAATGGAGATTGTGTAGGCTCAAAGGGAGTCTAGCCTCAAAGGGAGAATCCCTATGGAGGTTTGGTATCGTTAAGTTTAGATGTATTGAGGTAGAGGGGCTACCAAGATTGGAGGGTTCATTCTACAAGTATGCTGCAATGATGGATATCAGATGGGCTAGTATCACTAATTGATGATGGTTACTTCTTAGCCTTGGAAGTACCTCCCTCACTAAGAGGGAGTGTTGATTTTTGTAGCTTGGGAGGTAATCCAATCGTTTAGGATCAAGGGTTTGGAGTAACGAGTATCACAAATGGCCTTGTGGGCTTGAAACACAAGACTGGGGTTTTATACCCATCGATGTTCGGGCCAAAACCATGATGAGAATACAAAATATGGTGGATGAGGATGATATTAGATGACAAGATGAATCCAATGCATAGAGAATCATCCAATTCTGAGTTGTCATCGTTGAGATATGAATTTTTGAATATATGATGGGTTAATTTGTCTAACTGGGTAAGCAACTTGAGGTTAAAGTGGTGCCCAAAGACAAAATCATTGGAGCCACTTGATGCATCTAAATATAGGTCAAGTATGAGTAATTTCGAGACATCATAAGTGCATTCAACTTCATGGTTTATCTCTATGGTTTTGAGTGTGATCTTGAGGCTAGCAAGAGTAAAGGGCTACCGAGTTTGGGAGAGTATCTCCACATTTGGTGTGGTTTCTATCTATGGAATAGGCTACAACCCTCAAGCATGTAGGAAGGTGACATAAGGGATGTTTGTGGGTACCATATGTATATTGCCTTAGCTATATTAGGTTGCATCAAATCAGAGGTAGACAGGAGGATTTTATGTGTTATAGGTACAACAATGTGATGAGGTTATTTGTAGGGTCATGAAGCATTGTGAGGGTTTCCTCATTGAGCCACAACTACTAGAGGGTGGTGACATACTAAACAAATGAATTCTCCATGAGTTTGTGGGGTATTCATATTTTTGTTGTGAGAAGGTGGCTCTAGTGTGTGTTTAGAAGGAGCCTTGTGCCCTAAGACAATGTTTTGATGGCTTAAAGGACAACAAAGGTGAAAACCTAGCTAGAGGATGACACACAATGTTGGAGCAAGGGTTAAGGGTTATGTTGTGTACCCTAAGTAATCCTATGAATGCATAGATCCCAAGTCAAGGAGGCAACAAGAGTTTGAGGTTGTCGATGACTCCTTGCTAATAGTTGGATGTTAGGTGGATGGTAGTCCTCGCTTAGGATAGTTGTGGACATCCTGAGGAGGAGTTCATCAATGGTAGTACATGTGTCAAGTGGAGAAGTAGGAGGTTACTAAAAAAAGCTATGTTATTATGAGGATGATACAATTATTATTTCTAATGACCTCTTTGACATATTAGACAGTAAATATTTCTTAGATTATGATGAGGAATAACACAAAGACAATAACATGGAAGACCAATATTTGGATTGGATGACCCTAGGGGATCCTTCTCTTTTGGACAATTTTCATAAGATGCCCACAAATCAGGAAATGTTTCTCTCAAAGTATGATATGGATAAGAAGACTGTTGGATAATTGTCATTGCTTGTTTGGGTACTAGATGTAAGTGTGTTGGCATTGATGTCAATAGTCATGATGAGAGATCAAGTTGGGCAGTGGAAATTTCCTGACAATTATCAGGCGTGTTGGCATTGATGTCAACCAGATCAACATGTTTGTATGTGCTAGCATGATTTTAGGCAAGACAAAACTTATGTTCACTAGGCTAGTTGTGATGGTAGCAAATGTTAGCATTGATGTTCTTGATGTGTCAAGCTCAGGGGGAGTCCCATGATTGTTGCAATCTATGGTAGAGAATCACCATAGTGGGAGGCTTATTGGTGGTGTCGTAAAATAATGAATATGGTCGTGGGGGGGTCCCATGGTTGTTGTATTTCTCTATAGAGAATCATCATAGTAGAAGGCTTGTTGGAGAAGCCATAAAATAATGGATATGATGGTTTGGAGTCCAATACTTTGGATGACATTTTTTCCTCAAGATATTAGCTTAGATACTCTTGGAGTTAGTAAAGTTGGTTAGTGATCATAAATATCTTTTCAACGATATGTGGAAGTCCATGAATAGGTCCCGAGATCAAACTTTATTGACAACCGAAGTAAGGACTTTGAATTCCTCGAGAGGAGGCCAAATTTTGGACCCCAAATTTCAGGATGTTGAAAGGGATGAATCTCGGAAGGCCAAAATATTGAAAGGCAAAATTTCAAAGGTCAAAGCCATGTAATATTGGAGTAGGTACGAATATCAGAGTAGGCAGAACATCAAATCCTCGTAGGTTCAAGACCTTGAAACATCTTAGATCGGGGATTTTGTAACGCCCTCATAATTAATTTTTGCGAAAATTTCAATGCCACGGGGTCGATTCTCAGAAATTCTAAACTTCATGAGGTTGGAAAATCAGACGTTGGAAACTCATAACTTCTTATTAATTGAATTCTTTAAAAGCGTAGAGGGTTGTGAGGAACAAGAATTATAAAGGAATTAATTTGAAAAAATAAGGAGCGAGGGAACATTTCTCTCTCCTTTGAGAGGACACATGGCAGCGGGTGATTGGCCCTTAGGAGTTGATGATGGAAAATGATGTTAGCATGATGTGGCAGTACAAAGGACACGTGGAAAGAAGTTTCAACACCATTGGGTGGCCTAATGGGAAAATCCGGATGACATGCGTCGCCATTAAGGAAACACCATGTGGAGAAGACGATGAGAGCATGACATCATCTTAGAGGTTGAAATGTCGAAAGTTGGAATTTTGTAACTCTGTAATTATTTTTTAAGAAAGTCCTAATGCTAAGGAGATTTTGATGTTGAATGGTGCTTGGTTGTGGAATCCCAAGTAACCAACGGAAAAGAGAAAATACACAAGGATATATTCCCCACACAAGATCTTGAATTACTAAGCACCTAATTTCTATGTCATCGGTCATAGCATCTAGTCATATGGTGAAAAGTGGAAGGGGCTAAGA
The DNA here is from genome assembly GCA_031772625.1 of Pinus tabuliformis. NCBI lineage: Eukaryota > Viridiplantae > Streptophyta > Pinopsida > Pinales > Pinaceae > Pinus > Pinus tabuliformis. The sequence continues at coordinate 963,848,859 of CM062812.1, forward strand.
AAAAGGGGCTAAAGGCCAATTGGGAACTCACAATTTCATAACCCACATTAATAAAATGTTACGATATGCTGGAGCTCCGAAACTACAATACAAAGGAGTAATAAGTTGCCAGTCACAGTGCCCGATCCCATGGTGGAAAATCAATAGGAGTCTAAGTAGAAGAGGCTAAATCCCAGGATCAAAATCTCATCATTTTGAAATATCAATTTAATAAAATTTACCATATGTAGGGGCTCTGATATAACAACACATAGGTGTATGGAAGGTGAATGAGTTGACAAATAAAGAGTAAATTTTCATATTAAGGTGGGTCTATGGAGTCAATGGAAACTTTCATAGGCAGGAGATAGATATAAAGACTGTTGTGCCAAGGGAGAAAGGACCATGACTATGTAGGATGATTTAAATGGAGTGTATTAGCGAATTGAGACATCCCATCCCTCATATTACATGCATGATACAAGGTAATAAATGAAGAACACATAAGCCATGATGAAGTACCTGTCAAGCTATGTTAGCCACGAATAAGCTTGGAGAGTGTCATTAGAGTATGCAGGTTGACTAATATTTCAATATCAGCATGGCAACACTCTGGTGCCCATTCTTTCGTTTAATGCAGTGGAAGAATTCAAGTATCAAACACAACAACAAGAAGGAGTGCCATGCAAAGGTACACGTAGGAAGCATGAATGTCAGGATAGTGGTCAAGAGAGAGAGCATCGTTCCTAGTGCAGGAGACAAACAAAACCCAAGATTTTAGTTGAGCAACTTGATGAAAAGTCACATAGTTTCTAGTGAGATGTGTGGAGATCTCTATGGGTGTGAGCATGATGTTGAGGAAAGTTTGAGTAAGCCTATGTTGTATAAAAGAGACCGATAGTTCCTATGCAATGGAAAGAGACCCTGAGAGCCTACCTTGTTGTGTGAATGACTGAGAATAGCTTATGAACAAAAGATGTTGAGAAATGCCTATGAAATAAAATTTGCGAAGCATTGGTTGTATTTGTTGAGAGTAGAGGGTTGATAACATAAGCCAAAGTGTTGCGTGGGCTGTGAGTTAACAATGATCTATTGTAGAGTGAGAAAAGGGCAGTGGGTTGCATGGGCCAAGGGCAGAGAAGAATAAAGAGTATATCATGCATAGTTGTTTCCAATTACAATGAGTAGAAGGGTATCTTTTGAGTGTGGGTTGTGGCCTACATATAGGAAGTTGGTGCTTCCATCTCTATTGGGCGTCTGAAGAAAGCTTGGTGGTAAGTTCCTCCTGCAAGTTGGTTCTTGTAATAAATCAATGAAGTTATTGCTTCAGATGTTAATTTTGGTAATCTGATAAGGTGTCTACAAAAGGGGGGAGTTGGTGCTTCTCGATAGTGGGTGCTAGAAAATAATCAAAGGGAGTTGGTGCTTCCTATTAGTGGTGGCTCACAAACAGATTCATATAATAGAGTAGGTTCTCTTATTAAAAATTTGTGTCTCATGTGTTTTCTTCTCATGATGTGTATGCTTTTATTGGTTGCTATGGCTACAATTATCATTTCCCAATGATTTCTCTCATATAATGGATGTGAAATCTGAATGATTAAATATAAACTGGCACATAAGTGAAAATTTTCCTTGATACTAATTTACACCCCTTCCTCAGTATTAACATTGTTTCCAAAAATTAGTATTAGAGCCAAGATTCCTTCAGGAATATCTTAACTAGTACAAGTAAATGAAAGAAAAACAATGGCTAATCAGATTCGACTAACAGCAAAAGGAGTTCCATTTTTAAATGGATCAGACTACGAGCCCTAGAAGATCAAAATGGAAGCCTACTTAATGGTAGACAATGAAGAAATTTTTTTATATGTTATGCATGGAAAGGGGAATGAGTTCAATATAGAAGCCGAGAAAATAATCATGAAAGGGTTGTATAAGAAATATGATGATAAAGTAAGGTGTTGTGAGCCAGCAAAGGAAATTTTGGACAAATTGCAATTTCTAAATGGAGGAGAAAGCTACATAGCTCAAGAGGAGGTCGAATAACCTTAATTATGAAGAAGTGGGCCTGAATATGTGAAGGGTGATGTTGACAAGAAGAAAATAAAGAAAAAGGAGAAGTCATCTAAAGTGAAAGATGCTCAAATATATATTCCTATGAGAAAACTATTGATCTTCAATCCAAGGATGGTGAAGAAGAAGACCTCGATGAGAGGCCTTGTGTCTGAGAAGGTAAGCTATTTATTTCTACTAAATTTAAAGAAATAGGTCATTCATTATATAGAAAATGATGTGAATCAATTGAGGATAGAGATAGCCATGAATCTAGTAACATGTTGATGGTGTTGGACCCGCCAACATGTAAGGGGATCTCCCTAGTAAGAAGTCTCAATTAGTCCTCAGACCGTTTCGTGTAGGAGTCCTAGCGGTGGGTCGTACGGTAATTCCTTGACTGCAATTTCGCGTAGAGGCAAGTAAGATAAATCCATTGGTAGCAAGGGTGTGACAGCTCCAGCAAGCCAAGGAAGGTGCATGAGAGGTGAAACTTGTAATAGTATGTGGCTTGGAAGGGAACACATGAGCGAAGATGCATCACAAGTCAGAAAACAAGTTGGAGAAAAATCCAAAGCGATGCTTAAACCAACAACACATTTCAGAAAGATGCATACATACTTATACAGAATAGTCCATACATGCATGTGTAAGAAAACAAATACATATATCCTTTAGAGTAAAACAGATAGCATAGAATACAATACAACATATGCATGAAACATGCTAGCTTTTTTATATTAACTGTAAGTTCCAGTCATACAATGCATCCATGTCCAACCAGTAGTTCCAATAGTGCAACATTACAGCCAGAACCATCTGCTCCTCCAAAGAGATGTACTAGCTCTACACAGTGGAGAAGGAAAGGCTCATTACAATATTGTCCAAGCTTTCTCTAAGATACTCCTATTGAAGCTTGGCTGACCAAAAGCCTTTACAATGAGTTATGAGGTTCAGTTTATAGCAAAGGGTGGGGTGACCCTTGACATTCCCCTTTGTGACAGTTCACCTTCCCTAATGAATCTTCATCTACTATATGATTGTTACATCCAACTATTAACACTTGAACTTCCACTTGATACAACGTTACATTACAATACACATGTGCTCATGTGAGAGAAAATGGCTTGAGCAACCTGTGCAAGACACCACTGACACTCGGTTTGTTTTGGTGAGACCAACTCTTTGACATGCTTGTGATGGTGAAGGTGGTGAGCTGATGCCAAGTTTGGTCGTCAATTATGGTGTGCATGCACCCCATGGTGACATATTGCTGAAGCGAACTCTTGCCTCAATTCTTCATCCAACTCGTCTACTAGCATGTGGATTGTCTTCTTGGTGCAACCGAACCAGCAACACACTGATGCATAGTGTTCATGCTGATCTTCCAGCGTGTGTTTGTGGTTATGCGCATCAACTATTAACTACATGCTCAACTCCAGTTAGACTTGCTTCTTGTCTTCGCCTTGGTGAGTGTGTTGAATTGGTTGGATCACATGCATGTTGTTGAATCCCTTGCATGTGATCATCAACACTTCTCACCATGTCTACTCTATGCCAGCTGCTAGGATGGATCTATAACTTGTACGGGTTTAGTTTCATCTGTGAGTGCATGTTGCACCCCCTTCTATTCTTGTTCTTGCTACAACTAATTCGCTTGTCCTCACAGCTCATGTTCTTCCTTGAGTTGTTGCTTCAGCACATTCAACTCCTTCCTTTTTCCACTCTCTGTCTTCATTCAATATCCATGTCGTGTTGTCACCTAATAGTATGAGTCTCCAAAGTTTCTTTCATAATCAATGGATCTACTTGAGCTTGCAACTTTGTTCTGCCCCTATGTTGTCAAAAACCTTCCTCTCACATTCATTGCATCTTGTATGCTTCCTTCAACTAATGTTCATGATGCTTCTTGTTATGATGTTGTTTCCATGATATCTTGATGTCATTGTCTATGAACAACTTGATGTCTCCATGGGTAGGCAAGTTTATAGACACTTGATCGACTGCATCCCCAAGTCTGTTCTGAATGGTGTCTTCGTCTTTGCTCTCCTAGAAATCATTGTACCTATACTGCTGAGAGGTAGATGAACACCTATGATACCTAAAGACATCGTAACACTCATGGTAAGAAATCTGTTAGTCGAAAACCAAAATGAACTTGAGAATTGACTTGGAACATACCTAGGTGAATGATCATGAAGATTGCGGAATTTCCACCGGGAGGTTGGGAGACTAACTGCCAAGAGAGTGCAAGGCATAGTCTGGAATGCTGGAAGGTTGACTGACTACTGTAACAATGCAATTCATAGTGGAGTATGGTTTTTGACTACTAGAATTTTGCAATGCGCAATCTTAGTTGGAAATGGTTGCAAGCTTAGTGACTACATTGCGCAATTTTCTAGGCCAACAGTCACTGTCCCTCATAAATGTGCAAACAGTCCTAGAGGATAGTGCCTACGTAGAAATGTGTATTTATAGAGAGGAAGACAAAGCCTTCCTTCCATAGATTGCACAATGTTGTCTTAGTGAAGGTAGAGTTCGTGCCAAGGTTGGCCAGACTCACCGACGGGAAACTGAAAGCAAATATGATAGTGAATAGATGGCGACACTAAGTGAAAGTAGAAGTGATTGACATTGCATGCAAAAATTAAATGAAAGATTCAGTAAACAGATCAATGTGCATGTGGGTGAAGCGAGTTGCTAAAGTGAGTTTCTAAAGCTAGTATAAGCTATTATGTATCAAAACAACAGCAAGCACTCACTAAAATCAAGCAGACAACATTCATACGAAGCGAAACACAAAAAGCACTAGAAATGCAACATAAGACATGGAAATAGGGCTTAACGCAGAATAGGTGAGATGAATGTGTTGATGCGATGTGGGTTTCCAAAGCTGCAAGGTTGATAAAATCGAGGTTGTGACGTGCATGCCACAAATCTAGTGAAAACGACACTTCGTGGGAGGTTTCTGAAATGATGCTTGCATGTAACCTCCAACTGCCAAAAATAGATCCTTGAAACAAGGGATTCCTTTGCATGTTACGTTGGGAGAAGAAGCCCATGCATGAAAGCCCATTTTCTTGGTCCCGGAGGGAACTGATCAACCCAGCTACACATGCAAGAGGATCCTAAAATACTGGGAGAAAATGCACATTTTTGGCTTGGAGCTGGGTTGGCTGCTCAGAAGATTTACACAATTTCTTAGCAGAGTAGCTGACGCCTAGATTTGTGCAAATTTTGGGCTGAGCAGCCCAATAGGGAAGTATTGCGCAATTTTCTAGGTAAAGCTTGCTTAGTATAATTGTGCAATTCTAGGGCCCAATAGGCTACTAGTAAAGATTGCACAATTTTTGGAGGGAAGGTTGCTTTCCCTCCATATTAGCACAAATTCTTGAAGGAGCTACTCAACTTGCTGCTCAACTAAGTCTGTATGAACAACTTATGATGGGAATACATCAAGGTTGGATTGACAGTCTATCTTTCTACAAGAAAATCATTGCAGCTTCTATACTTGACGAAGCGAGACATGCTGTTGTGAAAGGTTGGCAGGGAGGCTCCAAAATAAGGCTAAGGAAAAATTTTGGAGGGTGCTTGTAGTCACTACAACACTTCGCGACACACTAGTAGAACTCTAGCTCTCTCAATGGACCTTATGCGTGCAAAGCAAGTCTAACACCTCTCGAATATTATTTAGTTCTCAGCTTGTCTTTGTTTCACACTAGCTTCATTGTAGGATGTAGCATTCGCCAATCTCTTGGTTGGTTGACACACATTCCAACCCAAGTAAAAACTTTTTTTTCGATTGTGGTTGCGGGGTATATTGATGCACAAGCATTATAGTAATCAGAGTCTTAGTTTCATCTATGTTTTTGCTCTACTGCCAGCAGGCCTCGAAAGTACCTCGATGGAGTCACATAGGAACACAAGCATGGCTCATTTTCTAACGATCCTGGTCAGTACCCTGACAGAGTTACTTGCATCACCTCTCTATGCAAGAATCCTTTCTCTTCTTTTTCCTTATTCATTTTTCATTTTTTCATAACTGTGCATATCACTTATTCATTTTAGAGGCAGGAAAGGGATCTCGACTTATTGAGAGAAAGAAGAGGTTCTTCTTGCAGAGAAGTAGTTTATTATACCTCTGACGTGCCTATTAAGGTTTCCCCCTCACCTTACTCTACTTGACTGAGCTGAAAATGATTAACCCAAAAAAAACGAACTAGAGTAGGTGATACTAGTGAGTGCGCAAGCATCATGTTTTCACCAAGGTTCACTTCGAATAGTACATATTTTCCATTGATGTATCATGGACTGAAGACAACAAGTTCTTACATAAGAGAGCGGACAACAGATAACCAAATGTTGATAGTTCTACAAGTCCTCTTGTACTTTACCTAGCTTGTTTCAAGAGTCATACATGGTTTCATGTGAAACTAACCTATGAATGAAATAAGAAAACAAATAATAAATCAAAGCAGAATTAGAAGAAAAATCGAAAGAAAAGCAAGAAAACAAACAAGCAAGCGAACAAACCAAGAAAGAAAGTAAGCAAACAGACTGAAAGAAAACACTACTCCTACTCCTAAGCTAACGGTGTATGGGCCATCTCACATGAAGTGATACTTCCAATGTAGCCACCGCCACATTGGCTGACCCATGTTGGTGAAGGCATGGTTCATTAACAAGACAACTATATGAACCAGCAAACAAGAAAGATATAATAGTGAAGACAAACACACTCAAAGTTTACAAGTGACCACAGAACAAAGATGAGTGAAAGCGCATGACATGCACTCTATGGAGCTTCCATGGTGCTATGCTGCACTACATGCAGATGTTGAGTGTGTGCATTCTCTTGACTATGACATGCAAGAAAATGTGAGAAAGGTATACTACTTATGTTATGCATGTGTGCTTACTGTGTAAGATTCCTCCAATGCATGAGCGATGGGATTGTGGAGTTCAAGTGGAGGAAGCAAAATTTGGGTGTTTGGTTGATCTTCAATACAAAGAAGAGAGTGATGAGGAGCCTTGAGTGTTTCAACATTTCCCGACTGGAAGTGAAACTAGCCTCAGGACAGTGAGGGCCTAACATAACCATCAGCTCAAGCTGAAGTGCATCGACAGTCTTTAGGGTTTTGACTTCGTTGACATATAGATCAATGTAGACCAGTGTCTTATACAGATTAACAATGATTGAATCAACATCGTGGTCAGGTGAAGAAGTAGAGAGATCACGACAACGAGTATCAGAAAATTCAAAATGTGTGTTTACATTCTCATGGTTTAATGAATCAGGCGGCGGGGTAGATGAGAAACAAAGATGTTGACCCTCTGCATTTTTAGAAATGACAGATGACAGAATGGACAGATTTTTGGAGGAAGATGTGTCCTCTCTACACTGTGATGATAGACTGACATCCGACGTGTCTTGTGAATGATCAAAAGTAGAAACATACAGAAATTGGCTTTCACAGGGGAAATCAATAGTGGCAGAATCACAAGGATGTTAGGATGAAGCAGAAGAGGTGCAGCTGGAAGGGAGTCATCCTTCACCATGGTTCTTCATTAGATTCCCACACACACTCATCATGAATGATGGCGTAGGTTGGCTGCATAACACCAAATCCATCGACAACTTGATCGTCGTTCAAAATAGGTGAGGAGTCTAGAATGGAAGAACACAATACAGTAAAAGCCAATGGATCAATAGAATGCGAGGACGGAGGTTGAGGGAATGAATCCACGTGATAACCAACATGCTTGCAAGCCAAATATATGCAAATATCAAGAGCATTTGGGGTGGGTGGATGTGACAGTTCAATAAACATATGTGCATGATCTCCCACATCACTCTGCGATGGTCGAGTTGTTTGATGAGGTGAGGGCAGACAGTCACTTGTAACAGCAACTGTGCCTTCTCGTGATTACGTAGTTCCATCACTGGAGTATGAGTAGTATTCTAGTGATTTCAAGAATTGTGGATTTTCAGATATTTAAAGAAGATACTCAAATCTCCCATTGAGAAATTCCCAATCAATCTCATCTTCATGGAATCGGTATGCAAGATTACAAAAGCGTGTGTGAAACTGTTCAACGGATTCATCAGGTGCTTTTCATAATTTCAGAAATTTTTTTGTTGAATCCTTTACGGTAAAAGTGATTAAAAGCATGGTCTATCTTTGCGACCAGAAGAGAAAGAAAATGAAAGGAATTTTTGGAAAATGTGGCACACCAGTGCATTGGGTGCCCTCAAAGTGTGTAGATGAATATCACACAGCTCATGTATTCTTCAAAGAATCCATGTCTTTCACATGAGTCTACGACACCAACTGTGTGCCTAACCAAGGCTATGTAGCCTCCACCATCAAATGTTTTATGAGATAAGTTATCTGAGAGATTTTATGAAATGATTAAATCGTTTGCATAATACATACACTCCGGAAGAGAAACTTGGTAGTTAGGCATGATATATATGTAGAGATTCAAAATAGACGTGAGGACTCATCTTGTCATTTGGCCCTCCCTCTAGCACCAAAATGTTCATGGTGCTGGACCCGCCAACATGTAAGGCGATCTCCTCAGTAAGAAGTCCCAATTAGATCTCAAACTGTTTGGTGTAGGAGTCCCAGCAATGGGTCGTATGGTAATGCCTTGACCATGATTTCACACAGAGGCAAGTAAGATAACTCTGTTGGTAGCAAGGGTGTGACAGTTGCAGCAAGCCAAGGAAGGTGGATGAAAGGCTCTAACTTGCGAGGGTTGAGATGAGTACACCCATTGGAAACCTATAATAATACATGTCTTGGAAGGGAACAAATGAGTGAAGATGCATCACAAGTAGGAAAGCAATTTAGAGAGCAATCCAAAGTGATGCTTAAACCAACAACACATTTTAGAAACATTATTACTTACTTATATAGAATAGTCCATACATGCATGTGTAAGCAAACAAATACACATATCATTTAGTGTAAACCAGATAACATAGAATACAATAAAACATATGTATGAAACATGCTAGCTCTATTATATTAAGTGTAAGTTCCAATCACACAATAAATCCATGTCCAACCACTAGTTCAAATAGTGGAACATTACAACCACAACCACCTACTCCTCCAAAGAAATGTACTAGCTTTGCATAGTGGAGTAGCCAAGGCTCATTACAATAATGTCAAATCTTTCTCGAAGATACTCCTATCGAAGCTTGGCTGACCAAAAGCCTTTACAATGAGTTATGAGGTTCTATTTATAGCAAAGGGTGGGGTGACCCTTGACATTCCCCTTTGTGACAGTTCATCTACCCTCATAACGCTTCATCTACTCTATGAATATTACATCCAACTATTGACACTTGAACTTCCACTTGACACGATGGTACATTACAATGCACATGTGCTCATGTGAGAAAAAATGGCTTGTGCAAGCCATGCAATATATCACTGACACTCAGTCCATTTTGGTGAGACCAACTGTTTGACATGCTTGTGATGGTGAAGGTGGTGCGCTAATGCCAAGCTTGGTCGTCCGTGATGGTGTGCATGCACCCCATGGTGACATATTGCTGAAGCGAACTCTTGCCTCCATTGCATCCAGGCGCATTGGTGTGGCCCCTTCATCCAACTCATCTGCTAGCATGCGCATGGTATTCTTGGTGCAACCAAACTAGCAACACATTGATGCATAGTGTCCATGCTAATCTTCCAGTGTGTGCTAGTGGTCATGTGCATCAACTGTCAACTACATGCTCAGTTCCAGTCAGAATTTCTTCTTGTCTTCTCCTTGGTGAGTGTGCTCAATGGGTTGGATCGCGTGGATGTGCACAATGACATGCAAGCTGCTTAATCCCTTGCATGTGATCAACAAAAATTCTCGCCATGTTTACTCTATGCCAGCTTCTTGGGTGGATCTATAACTTGTATGGGCGTAGTTTCATCCGTGAGTGCATGTTGCACCCCCTTCTATTCCTGCTCCTGTTGCAACTCATTTGCTTGTCTATGAAACTCATGTTCTTCCTTGAGTTCCTACTTTAGAACATGCAACTCCTTCTTTCTTCCACTATTTATTTGCATGTGATCTCCATGTCGTGCCTTCACCTCATAGCCTGAGTCTCCAAAGTTTCTTTCATCATCAATGGATCTGCTTGATCTTGCAACTTTGTTCTGCCTCTATGTTGTCAACAACCTTCCTCTCACATTCGTTGCATCCAGTATGCTACCCTAAGTTGATGTTCATGATGTTGCTCACTGTGATGATGCTACCATCATATCTTGATGTCCTTATTTATGAACAACTTGATGTCTTCATGGGTAGGCAAGTTCATAGACACTTGATCCACTGCATCCCTAATTGTGCTCTAAATGGTGTCCTCTTCTCTGCTCTCATGGAAACCATTATACCTATATGGGTGAGAGCCAGATGAACACCTGTGATACGAAAAGACATGGAAACACTCATGGCAAGCTATCTGTCGGTTGAAAACCAAAATAAACTTGAGAACTGACTTGAAGCATACCTAGGTGACTGATCAAGAAGGTCATGCAATTTTGACGGGGTGGTTGGGAGACCGACTGCCAAAAATATGCAAGGCATAGTCTCATCTACTGGAAGGCTAATTGACTACTGGAACTATGCAATGCACAGTCCATTCTGGCTACTAACTGCCAGAATTGCGTAGTGTGCCATCTCAGGTGGAAATCGCTACAAGCTTAGTGACTGCATTGCACAATTTTCTAGGCCAACAACCATTGTCCCTCAAAATTGTGCAAAACAGTCCTGGAGGATAGTGCCTCAGTAGAAATGTACATTTCTGGAGAGGAAGAAAAAGCCTTCCTTTCCCATATTGCACAATGATGTCTCAGTGAAGGCAGAGTCTAGGCCAAGGTTGGCCAGACTTGCTGATGGGAAACTAAAATGAAATATGACAGTGAATGCATGGAGACACTATGTGAAATCAAAAGTGATTGACAGTGCATGCAAACATTGAATGAAATATTTAGTAAATATATCAACATGCATGTGGGTGTAGCGAGTCGCCGAATCAGCGATCGTTTGTGCGAAACAATTTCATGCATGCAACAACAGTGAGATAGCAACGAAAACTGAAAGGGTGCTAGTACAAGCTAGTATGTTTCCAAATGACATTGAGCCCTCACTGAAATCAAGAAGATAGAATTCATACGAAGCAAAACAAAAAAAGCACCAGAAATGCAACATAAGACATGGAAAGGAGGCTTACCCCAAAATAACTTAGTTGAATGTGCTGATAACTCCTAGATGCAATGTGGGATGCCAGAGCTACAAAGTTGATGTGAGGAATGAGCTCTGCAACATCTATTAGATGATTTTTGATAAAATCGAGGTTGTGACGTGCATGCCATAAATCTAGGGAAAGCAACACTTGGTGGAAGGTTTCTGAAATGATCCTTGCTTGTAACCTCCAACTACCAAAAATAGACCCCTGAAATGAGGGATTCCTTTGCATGATACCTTGGGAGAAGCAACCCATGCATGAAATTCTATTTTTATCAGTCCTGGAGGGAACCGTTCAATTTGGCTGCACATACAAGAGGTTGCTCAACTACTGGGAGAAAATGCACATTTCTTGCAGGGAGCTGGGCTAGCTGCTCAGAAGATTTACACAATTTCTAGGCAGAGAAGCTGACTATTGCCCATATTTGCATTAATTCTAGGCTGAGCAGCCCAGGTGGGAAGGCTTGTGCAATTTTTTGGGTGAAGCTTGCTCATCAGAATTGTGCAATTTTGGGGCCCAGTAGGCTGCTAGTAAGGATTGCACAATTTATGGATGGAAGGCCGGTTTCCCTCCAGATTTACGCATATTCATGAAGGAGCTGCTCAGCTTGCTACTGGATCAAGTCCAGATGAACAGCCTGTGAGGGGAATGCATCAAGGTTTGATCGATAGGCTGTATTTTGGTAAGAAAATCACTTGAGCTTGTGTACTTGATGAAGAAAGAAATGTTGTTGTGAAAGGTTGGTAAGGAGTCTCCAAAATGAAGCTAAGGCATAATTTTGGAGCACAGTTGTAGCCGCTACAACATAACAATAATGAAGATATACCCAGTTTAGTAGCAATAGAAAATGAGGGATATTCTAAAGGAGAAGAGAGTATATCCTGTAGAGGGAATAGGGGTATCACTAGAAGTGATGAAGACAGAATACTCCTCAGACCAGTGGAATATTCCATGGACACAAAGATGGATTTAGACCTTTGTGATGGCTCATCAAATACCTCTAATAGAGAATAAAATTATCTGGATGAAAGGATCGATTTCAGGAAGAAGTTGATATCTACTCTAAAAGATATCAAGGAGTTATAAAAATAAAATCTCAAGAAAAAGTAGCACTTGCACGAGTATGAGCTTGAGAATGAGAATTTGATCAAAACAATAGTTGATCTTAATGCTCAATAAGAATAGGCTAGAAAGTTGAATGGAATTTTGACCAACCAGCTAAATGATAGAGAATCTTACTGTGAGAGCTACAAGATGAAATAGTCTCATTGAGACATGATCTAGAAAATAAAAATAAAGAAGTGTCTCAACATGAGAAGCTTGAGCAGAGAAAGAAGGCCTTAGATGAAATGCTGTCTAAGATAAATATCCATTCTCATCAAGGTTGGTTTGGGTTTCAAAGAAGAAACAAGCTACAAAAGGAAAAGGGTGAAGGGTAAGCTATCCAAGTAAGGGAAGTTGGAGGTTCCTACAAAAATAAGGGAAAAGACGTTGTTGGATAGAAACAACAACGAGGTTGACTGCAAAAGAGAGTTAGGTAGAAGAAAGAAAGAGTGCAAGGCAATATTGCAAACTGTCATGGAAGGCACATAAAAAACCAATAGAAGTCCTTCCCCCTCAAGGACAAAGCCTTCAAAGAAAAGGTAACTTCTCTCATCAAAAGCATGTTTATGGGTATTATTTTTCTTGCAATAATTTTTGACATAAATTCATAGATTGTAGATGGCATGCAAGAAAACAAGATATGGTAGGTAGAAGAAACCTAATAATGCAAAAATTAGTGAAGAGTAGGTATGTTGGCAATAGTAAAGGATTTGACAAGATTGTTGGAATATATGGAAACTTCTTTATCCCATTCTTAATTCATATTAATTGCTACAATTGTGCCAATCTTGGGCACAAGAGAGTAAGCTCCAGATATGGGGAGAAAAAGCATTCTTCTCATCATATGCATGAAAATGTAGTAGCCCAGGATTTCAAGACAAGAAGAAATAGTGGAGTAGAAGAATACAACTTTGCCTTCAGTGATCAGTGTCAAAATATCAATATGAAAAGAGGAGGAAGAAATCCAAACAAAACTAGGAAGAATGATCCTCCTACTCTTGTAGCAGACCCCTCTATAAGGTAGAAAGGAAGCAAAAATATTTGGGTGAAGAAAGAGGAGGTGAAGAAGAATATTTCTCTACCCATGTGCAACCAAGAGAAAGCCCAAACATGGGAAAATAAGAATTTGGAATGCAATGCGTCTATCAAGACTTGAAAGAAGAAGGCTTGGATGAAGAAAGATGACAATCTACTATGTGGGAGTAGATCCTTTATTTCTCTTCACTAAAGGAAGAGAGTGAATTCAAGGGAAGTCAAATAAGTGAGATGTAGGAAATCATAAATAATATCCATAGAGGCGCATTTTAACATTGGAGGTATGGTCGAGTCCCCTTGCTAATTATAGTGATAAATTTGTTTATTCTGAATGTATTAGCATTACAAATGAAGAAAGGAGTGAAGCTAGCAGGGTTTCAGGGGGAGTACACAACAACATCTTATGTTTTGGGAAGAAGAATATCAGTTGCAATAGAAGTGTGGAAAGATAAGATGCCCATAGTTAATTCAGGTCCACAAGATCAAGCCTGATGGAGAAGCGAGGAAGCACATGCAGGAGATCAGAGAGCATTGGCTCAGGGGGAGCTACTTTGATAGTAGTAGCAGGAAACAATTATTAGTGTCAAGAATAAAGATTGCACACAGAATGAAAGGTTTGCATCTTTGGTGAATTAACCTTATTTCAATTAAGTTGTGAATTTGATTTTGCCTAGCAATGTTGTGGTTATGAAGCATAATGGGTATAAACATTCAATGTCCCTTAGTCTTCAATTGGTATCGCTATGTCAATTGATGGTCTGGGTTCATATGGATAGCCTTTTGTGTAAGTGTACATTTATTTTTGAGAAAGAGCTATAATATGTTTCCTGGTATAAAATCCAATTTGTATCAATTTCTTAGTGCAATTCTTATTATTTAAGAAATAGTCCCTATTCTAGAAGTATGATCTGAAGGGGAGAAGTGACCATAGAGGATGGATCAACAACAATAGTGAAGAGAAAGCTCAATGAATCACTAATGATTGGTATTTACATTAGTAGAAATACCATGAGAAATTTTAATTGGTGTCAATTTATTTTTAATTAGTACAAAAGGTACATTGGCAAAGAGAGTATTCATTTGAAAACCATTAGGTGTCAAAAAATGGAGGCATTCAAAGTAGAGGAAATGTATGTTCTGGGGGAGCCTATCAGATATGTCCAGTTTATAACGTAGAAATTATTAGCCCTTGAAGAAAATTCTATTGAGTGGAATGCACATCAACATCTAGACCCTCGGCCATTGTCAGTCCGTGATTAAACTAGGAAGAAGAAGTAGCATGTAAGCCCCTTGCCATTGATGTTAAAGGGGGAGAGAAGCTTATTGGAGAAATTGTGATGGCCCATGCAGAGGAGAGAATGTCATTGGTGGATCATTCAAGGAGATGTGAATAATCATGAGGATTAGCGATCATTGTTGATAAGGTAAGACATGTTTCCATCAATTCTAGGGGGGATTGTTGGACAATTGACATTGTCTGGCTGGCTAGTGATAGTAAGTGTGTTGGCATTGATGTCAAAAATCATGCTGAGACATCAAGTTGGGAAGTTGGGATTGCCTCACAATTAGGATGTGTGTTGGAATTGACGTGAACCACATCAACATGGATGTATGTGCTAGCATGATGTTAGGAAAGACAATACTGATGTCCACTAGACGAGTTGTGATGGCAGAAGTTGTTAGAATTCACGTACTTGATGTGTCAAGATCAAAGGGAGTCCCATGGTTTTTGTATTCTTTGGTAGAGAATCACCATAGTTGCATTCTTACTTGAGAAGTTGTAAAATGATTACTATGGTGGTGGGGGAGTCCCATGGTTGATGCAGTTCCCTATACAAAATTATCATAGTAGCACAATTATTTTAGAAGCCATAAAATGATGGCTATGATGGCTCGGAGCCCCAGAATTTAGAGGAGATTATACCTAAAGAGATAAGATTGGGTACTCTTATGGTTAGAATAGTTGTTTAGTGCTAGAAAATAGCTTTTCAATGGTATGTGGGTGTCCATAAATGGGTCTCGGGATAAAAGGCTATTGACAACCGAAGTAAGGACCTTGAAGTCCTTAGGAGGGGGTTGAATTTAGGGATGTCGAAAGGGCTGAATCTTAGAAGACCAAAATATCGGAAGGCTAAATTTTGGAGTTTAGAGGCTCGAAATATCAAAGTAGGGTCGAATATCAAAGTAGGTATAACATAAAAACCTCGGAGGTTCAAAATCTCAAAACAACTGAGGTTGAGGATTTTGTAACCCCATCGTAATTGCTTTCTGTGAAAGATCTGATGCAAGGGCCTAATTCTCAAAGCATAAGAACTTCGAGTGCTAGGTCCATATAATACTAGTGATTCCCCCATTACTATTGTCGTTGTATCCCTTATTGTTATTGTTGTGCCCCTATTGTCCCCATATTGTTATTATTGTGCCCCATAGAATCCATCTATTGTTAGTTTTTGTGCCTTTATATTATTATTGTTAGGTCGGCTTGGTTATTTTGTTACCCCTTAGACTCCTATATATAGAAAGGAGGTTTTGTCATTTGAATCATCCAAGAATTGTTCATTTGTGTAATGTAAAGGAGGTTGTCCCCTCGAAGAGGCTTATTTCTAAGGCATTCATCTATCTTTTTAATCTTTTTGTGAGAGAGTTTCATAACATTTGGTATCAAAACTTTGGATTCTAGGGTTTTGCTGCTCCAAACAAGTCATCGTGGCATTTTCGCTATAACTTTTGTTCTATGATATTTCAGAAGCTAAGAAAAAACCCATTTGCAAGGAAATCGCGTTGAACTTGTGTCTGAATTTCAGATCTTGTCTCGCTATATTATTGGAGATATGATCTCAGGATGTTAGAGATTTTGCAGACTCTAGAATTACATTCCAAACAGGTGATCTGGGGAAAATCATCATAACTTTTTTCTGAGCATCACATTTGAAATTTCATAAGAATTTTCAGAAAGAGGACTTCCTATAGTTTTCTGTATATTATTTTCAGGTACTAAGGTTGAAACAATGACACGTGGAACTTCATACAAGTTCGCTCTACTGAACTAGTCTATAATCAGGTCATCGTGGTAGATTTGACATAACTCTTCATTGGAGAATCCAATCTTGATCAGACTTGCAGGGTTAGAAATATTACTTAGAGGGTTACCACGGGAAGAAGTTTTAGACCTAGGAGATCCAAAATTACAGAGATACAATAGATTCAATATCGATCTCCTACAAAGTGAAAAAAGATGTGTAGTTTTTTTTTTTTTTGAATAAGCTTGGTTTGAAAAATTAGTTTGAAAGAATTCAAAGGGCATAGTAAAGCATTATTATCAGTAATTGATGCCCCAAGGAAAGAAAATAAAAACACCTAGTAAGCAACCTGAAAGCTCTAGCATGACTCATGAAGAAGAGGAATAAATGCAACATGATATATCAAAATTACGAGACCAAGTGCAACAAATTTCACTCGCACAAAAAGTAAGAGAAAATAAGATGGATGGTTTAAAGAAGGACGTAGAAGTTAAGATGGATGGTTTAAAGAAAGGTGTAGAAGATAAGATGAATGTCATGGAAGCTAAGATGGATGGCGTGGGAGCTAAGATGGATGACGTGGAAGCTAAGATGGATGGAGTGGAAGCTAAGATGGATGATTTAAATAAAGGAATGGAAGATTTGCAGACAAATTTGAAGATAGATTTGACAAAGTGTATACAAGAAATGTTTACTAATGGTGAAAGGGTAGTAAAGGAAGCTCATGATGAGAAAAAAAAAATGTTAATCATGATTTCATAGACTCTAAATTTGGATCAAAGAACCACCATGTTCCAAAGATCAATATGAGGAATTTTGATGGCAAGGATCCTAGAACATGGATACTACAGATGGAGCAATCTTTCGATCTCCATAATGTGAAAAACACACAAAAGGTACGCATTGCAACTTTATATTTGGAACCAAATAAGTTTGTATGGTATCGATGTCTTTTCTCTTGTAAACAAATTGTCACTTGGGCTATTTTTATAGATGAAATGATAGCACATTATGAGGATACAAAAAGCAACACCTTTTTTAGCCAATTGATAGATCTCAAACAAAAGGGTTCAATGATGGACCACATTGAGGACTTCCAAAAATTGAATATAAGGGTAAAAGATATTTTAGAGGAGCATAGGATTGATGTGTTCATAGGGACTTTAAAAGATAACATCCAACATGAGGTTCGCCTTTGGGAACCAGATTCATTGGAGAAGGCATTCAGGTTGGAAATAAAAATGGAAAGCAAAATTATGGCAACAAGGAAGCCTACCACTCATAATCATAAATATGGAAGTATTACTACCCCTAGCCATCCACAACCTATAAGATTGACACCACAACAATTGGAAGAAAAAAGAGAAAAAGGGCTTTGTTATAGTTGTGATAGAAAATACACTAAATGTCATAAGTGTGCCAAGATGAAATTATTTTACATAGATTGTGAAGAGGAGGAAGAAAAGGAATAAGAAAGGTCAAAAGAAGAGGATATACACTATGAACAAACCCTTGAAAAAGAATAAATGAATCCGACCAACTCTTGTAATGCATTGGCTGGAATTACCACTCCTCAAACCATCAAGATAGAAAGGCATATCAAGAAGAAAAAGGTAATAGTGTTGATTAATTCGGGAAGTACCGATAATTTTATTCATTGTAAGATAGCCAAGGAGTTGAATTGCTTCCTATATCCAGCACCAGAGTGTCAAGTGATGGTTACAAGTGTAGGAACCATAAATTTCTTAGGAAAGTGCCATAATATCAAGCTATACATGGGAGAATATGTATTGAATAGCCCAATGCTTTCCATTCCAATGGGTGGTGTTGATGTTGTACTAGGAGTCCAATGGCTACAATCCTGGGGTATAATAGCTTTTAATTTTCAAGAACTTTTCATGAAATTCTCTTCAAAAGGAAAGAAAATTGAATTAAGGGGTATCGCAGGGAAATTGGGAAAGATAATCAGCTCTAACAGAATGAAAAATCATCTAAAGAAAGAACAACGAGGCATAATTGCACAATTATGTTCACTAGAAGTTCCCACATCGAAATCATCCATTTCTCCAGATCTCCAAAAAGTCTTGGACAATCATTCCAAGGTATTTGAGACTCCCAAAGGCCTCCCACCTATTCATGATCATGATGATGCTATTAATTTGATTCTAGGAAGTGTTCCTCAAAACATCAGGCCTTACAGATATCCCTATGTCCAAAAAAGTGAAATTGAATGTATGGTTACAGAAATGCTAGAGGATGGCATAATTCAACCTAGTAAAAGTTCTTTCTCTACTCCATTAGTATTGGTTCCCAAGAAGGATGGATCATGGTGCATGTATCCAGATTATAGGGAGCTCAACAAGATCACTATTAAAGATAAATTTCCCATTCCCGTCATTAATGAATTATTGGATGAATTGCATGGATCCATTTACTTCACCAAGTTGGATCTTCATTTAGGATATCATCAAATCAGAATGAAGACTGAATACATTCCAAAAACAACATTTAGAACTCATGATGGTCATTATGAAGTTTTTGTCATGCCTTTTGGCCTTAGTAATGTACCTTCTACATTCAAGGTTTGATGAATTCAATTTTCAAAACCTTCCTTAGAAAATTTTTGTTAGTATTTTTTGATGATATACTAATCTACAACAAGTCTTGGAAGGATCATGTCCAACATGTTGACATGGTGCTCAAACTATTGGAGGGGAAACAATTATATGAAAAAATCTCCAAATGTTTCTTTGGAGTACAAGAGGTGGAATATCTGGGTCATATTGTATCTCATGAAGGTGTTGAGCTAGACCATAGAAAAATTAAAACCATTAAGGAATGGAAAATCCCCACACCAATTAAACATGTACGAGGATTTCTTAGGTTGATAGGGTATTATCGCAAGTTTGTTAAGAATTATGGGAGAATAGCAGCACCTCTAACAACATTATTGAAGAAAGATGCATTTTCATTGACTCCAGAAGTAGCGAAGGCCTTTAAACATCTTAAAGAGAGAATGTACCAAGCACCAGTCTTAGCTACATGGAAAATTAAAAAAGCCTTTATTGTGGAATGTGATGCCTCAGGAAATGGAATTGGTGTTGTTTTAATGCAAGAAGAAAGATCCATTGCTTTTAAAAGTCATCGAATCAAAGGAAAGTATTCACACAAAGCTATTTATGAGAAGGAAATGTTAGCAATACTACATGCACTTAAGAAATGGTGACCCTACCTAATGGGAAGACACTTCAAGGTAAAAACAGATCATGATAGTCTTAAACACTTTTTAGAACAAATATTATCTTTAGAAGAGCATCAAAAATGGGTCACAAAGATGTTGGGTTATGACTTTGAAATCATCTACAAAAAATGGAAGCAAAATGTTGTGGCAGATGCACTCTCAAGAAAGGATGAGGATGTGGAAGCATTTCTTTGCACCATTTCTATTATCCAACCAGATTGGATAAATGAAGCAAGGGATGAATGGAAGAATGACGAGGAAGTGTGGGCACTAATTCAAAAGATACAACAAGATCCCACTACATATGATACATTTAGCTTGAAAAATGATGCGTTATGGTACAAGGATCGGTTATACCTATGTAAGAATTCGCAACTCAAGCAAAAGATTATTAGGGAATTGCACACCTCTCCCTTAGGATGGCACTCAGGATTTCTAAAAACGTACCACAGGGTTAAGAAGGATTTTTTGGGAGGGACTTAAATCGGATATTCAAAATTTTGTGGCAGAATGTTTGGTTTGCCAACAAAACAAAGTTGAAACAATTAAGACCCCAGGACTATTACAACCTTTATCCATTCCAAGCCAACGTTGGGAGGAGGTTTCAATGGATTTTATCATAGGTTTACCCAAGTCCAAAGGAAAGGGTGTTATCATGGTGGTATTTGACAAACTTAGCAAGTATGCACACTTTTATGCATTATCTCATCCATTTAAAGCATGTATGGTTTATACTACATTTATGGAAACAATTCAAAAGATACATGGAAACCCAAAGATTATTGTAAGTGATAGAGATCCCATTTTCACTAGAAATTTTTGAACAAAATTATTTTCTTGTCCTGGTACTCAGTTAGCTCATAGCTCATCTTATCATCCTCAATCTTATGGGCAAATTGAGATAGTAAACAAATGTTTGGAAGGATATCTTTGTTGCTTTATATCTGATAAATAGACACAATGGGTCAAATGGTTGCCTCTGCTTGAATGGTGGTATAACACTTCCTTCCATACTGCAACAAAAATGATCCCATTTATGGCACTTTATGGATGTCATCCACCATCTAAGGTGAAAGTAGTGGAAGATCACATCAAGCATCAGCAACAAGTTCTCCAACTCCTAAAGGATAACCTCACCTTGGTGCATAATAGAATGAAACAATAGGTAGACCAACATCGCAGCGAAAGAAGTTTTGATGTAGCTGATTGGGTATTTCTATGGTTACAACCATATAAACAAATGTCCCTCAAGCAAGCTAAGAAGGATAATAAATTATCACCAAAGTATTATGGTCCACACAAGGTGTTGCAAAAGATAGGCACTATGGCATACATTAGAGCTTCCTGCAGCTTCCCGAGTGCACCCATTTTCCATGTTTCATGCTTAAAGAAGGTTATAGGTGACAAGCTTCTAGTTCAAACAATATTGCCAGAACTTGATGAGGAAGGAAAAACCATATTGGAACTTGAAGCAGTCAAAGAAATAGGAACTTGATAGCTACGAAATTTAGCAATTTCAGAGTATCTCATCAAGTCAAAGAACTTACTCGTTGAAGATTCCACATAGGAGGATGAGAATTTTATATAGAAGCATCCAGAGCTACTCAAGTGTTGAGGAAAACACTTTTTTGAAGGAGATGGGCATGTTAGGTCCCCATAATACTAGTGATTCCCCCATTACTATTGTCATTGTATCCCTTATTGTTATTTTTGTGCCCCTTTTGTCCCCATATTGTTATTATTGTGGCCCATAGAATCCATCTATTGTTATTTTTGTGCCTTTATATTATTATTGTTAGGTCGGATTGGTTATATTATGACCCCTTAGACTCCTATATATAGAAAGGAGGTTTTTTCATTTGAATCATCGAAGAATTGTTCAATTGTGTAATGTAAAGGACGTTGCCCCCTTGAAGAGGCTTATTTGTAACGCGTTCATCTATCTTTTCTATGCTTTTGTGAGAGAGTTTCATAACTCCGAGACGTTGGAACATTAGAGGTTGAAACCTTGTAACTTCTTGTTAATTTAATTCCTTAAAAGAACCAAGGGTTGTGAGGAACAATAATTATAAAGGAATTCGTTCACAAAACCAAAGAATCAGGGATCCTTTGTCCCTCCTTTGACAGGACATATCGCAATAGATGATGGTGGCAGATGATGTCAACATGACATGGTAGTACAAAGGACATGTGGTAGACAACTTCAACACTATGGGGTGGCCTAATGGGGAAAATCTAGATGACACATGTCACCACTAAGGGGACACCATGTGGATATGATGACGAGAGTGTGACGTCATCTCAAAGGTCTAAATATCAAACATGGGGATTTCACAACTCGTCTATAATTGATTTTTTAGAAGGTCGAATTACCAGCGAACTTCTTATGTTGAATGGCACTTCATTGTGGAAGCCCAAATAACTAGGGGCAGAGAGAAAATACAAAAGGAGATAGATCCCTAGTGGGATCCTGAAGGCCTTAGCACCTAAGTGTTATGTCATTGGTCAAACCACCTAGTCATATGGTCAAAAGAATAAGGGTCAAAGAAAAAGGAATTAAATGTCAATCAGGAATAGTCTATTTCGTAACCCATGTTAATAAAAGTTTATGATATTTGAAAGCTCTGAAACTGCAATATAGAGGTGTATGAAGTCATCAGTCACAACACCCTACCCCATGGGGGAAAATCAATAGGAGGCTAAGAAGAAGGGGCTAAAGGACAAGATAAGAATATCGTGATTTCCTAATATCAATTTAATAAAAGTTACGATATGTAGGGGCTTCGATATAATAGGAGAGAGGTGTATGATAGATGAATGAGCCAAAAACTAAAGAGTAAATGTGCATATTAAGGTTGGTTGATGGAATCCATGTTGTCTGTCATAGGTAGGAGACCAAATTAGAGATTGTTGGGTTAAGGGAGAATGAACCATAATTCTGTAGGATAATTTAAATGGAGTCTATCAGTGAACTGAGGCATGCCATCCCTGATCTTGCTTACACGCTACAAGGGAATAAATGAAGAATAAACAAGCCATGTCGAAGTGCCTCTCCAGCTCTATCATCCATGAATAAGCATGGAGAGCCTTGTCTAGATGACTAAGATTTAATTCTTAGCATGGGGACACTCTGGTGGCCATTATTTGGTTTAGTAGCATAATTCAAGTATTAGACGTAAACAAAAGTTCAAGTATTAGATGCAACAACAAGGAGTTCCATCCATAGGTAGACTTGGGTAGCGTGAATGGTGGGAAAAAGCCCAAGATTGTAGTTGAGAAACTAGGGGGAAATAAGTGTAGTTTTCAGTGAGCTATGTCTAGAGCTCTGTGGGTGTGAGTGCACTGTTAAGGAAAGGTTGAGTGATCCTTTCTTGCATAGAAGAGGCTAAGAGTGCATATGTAGTGGAAAGCAGCACTAAAAGCTTGTTCTATTGTGTGAGTGGCCAAGAAGAGCCTATGAACAAGAGAGGTCAAGAAGAGCCTATGGAGTAGAAGGATCTGAGTGCTAACTGTATGTGTTTAGAGAAGAGGCCAGAGAATAAAAGATAAAGTGTTGTGCGGACTCTGAGTTGACAACGAGATGCTGCAAAGTGAGGAGAGGACAATGGATTGCGTGGGCCAAGGGTAGAGAAGAATAGAGCTGATATTAGGAAAAGTGGATGCCAATTATAGTGAGAAGAAGGTTATATTTTGAGTGTGGGTTGGATCCAACATACATGATGTTGGTGATTCCATCTCTAATGGATGTCTGAGGAAATCTTTGGTGTTTGTGCCTCCTGCAATCTAGTTCCTACAACAAATTCTTGAAGTTGGTGCTTCACGTGGCTCTTCTGGTAAGTTGATTAGGTGTCTGCAAAAGGAGGGAGTTGGTGCTTCCTGCTAGTGGTTGATAGAAAACAATCAAAGGGAGTTGGTTCTTCCTATGGGTGGTGGCTCACAAATAGATTAATGTAATAGAGAAGGTGCTCTTATTTTACATAAAAAATTAACAACAAGCTTTTGTGGTTTTTTTCTAAAAGAGTTTCCATGTTAAACCTTTTTGTCTCATGTGTTTGGTGCTCATGATGTGTATCCTTGTATTGGTTGATATGGATGTAGTTATTATTTCTAAATGATTTCTCTTATATAATGGATTCCAAATCCCCCCCAGACACTCAACCAAATGATTTAATTACCATTAGTTAGTACACAGTTGCCTTGTCCAACACTATTTCCCATTTCATAAAGGAAACTGTAATGGTAACATTGGCACTAAACTTTGCAGAAGTGATCACTATTGAGAAGAAACTGCATGTGATTGGGATCATTATAAATGATGAATAATCAAAATATTCCATAGAGACTAGTAGGAAGTCACAACATTCTTCTAGTAAGGCCAAAGAGAAGTATTCGTGAGACATTGAAAGCTTGACAAAGATGGTGAAGATGCCAACCAATGAGATTTTAGAACTAAAGACAAGATCAAGTGATAATTACACTATCATAAAACCACCCAAGTATTTCCCTTTTCGAAGGAGAAATAGTAACAATAACAATCAACATGCAAAGTCTGCGAAAAGCTAAAACGTTGTGATGAACATAAAAGGCATGGGCATGGATAAATATTATTCTTTCAATCAGGAATATCACTCATAAAGTACATACCCTCAATCGAACCACACCATGAATTCTTTTTCTATGCACATCATGGATACTCTATTCGAAGACGAGAAGGAAAATCAAACTGAGGAAATAGAAGAACCTATGGTTGAAGAAACAAAAAGTATTGGACATGCAATGAATGCATATCACTATATCTACAATGTTAATAAGAAGGATGTTGATGAACCACCACAGAAGGAGCCCCCTTGTCAAAAGAAAAATGGTTGATAAAATTTAAGGAGTAAAGGGCCTATATATGAACATGAATTTACTAGAAAAAAATTTAAGGAGAAATTGTTGAGAAGAATCTCGCCACCTATCAATCATACTCAGAATGCACAAAGTATGCCTGGAGGGGAAGCCAAGTCCAAGAGAACTTCCTCGAGTAACAAGAGTAAGTCTAGCACTCTAAAAGAATTGAATACAACCACCTTTCCAGACACTTCAACATTTCATGTTATAGGTTGAACGCTTGATTATAAGATTGTGGAAGATATGCAGAAGATGAGGGAAACAATTTCCATCTATGACCTTGTGAAGATCGCAAGCCATTATGAACTTATTGTCCAAACTTTTTCACAACCTTCAACAAGTGATAAAGCTTCCTCCTCTCAAAAGGCGTCAGGTAACTCTTCAGTTCCCCTTGAATCTATAGTAAGTGATTTAACACTAGAATTTATTACTCCTTTCCCACCATTTCAATTAATGTTTGAAATATTTAATTAAAATGACCGTAATTGTTTAATCAACTCTATTGCATCTATGAATGTCATGGTCCTATCCATAGAAAATAAAATATATGAAAAATGGGAGAAAATTGATGCACAGATCATTTAGTTGGATAGGTCTCCTTTCCAAGCTATTAATTCGCTTAAGAATGTTCTTATCAGATTATCAAAATATGACCAAGTTCACCAATGTATAAATATTGTAGTTATAAACATACCGAAAGACTGTGGTGTACTACCAAGCAAAGACTTGTCTAGAAAATTACAGGGATATTTTACAAAAGACTAGTAAAATTTGTGGCTTCAATATAAGGAAAGGAATAAGCAGATTTGAGTGAAAAGTGAGTTGTACATGAAACACACCATGACACAACTTGAGGGCGAAAATGAGCCTCATTTTTCTGATTTGATTTTTGGGAATTTTTTTTTTCAAACCAATCTCGGGTGCTATCAGGAACAACCATCACCCATTCCACCAAATACGCAGCTGAAATTCCTTCATTTTTCTCTACATAGTGAAAATGAAACATGTAATATAGATGTGCATAATAGAAGTAATATTATTAATAGTAGTATTGGATGCAACTTAGTAGCTTATAATTCTTGGACTTTATATTTTGATGGTTCAAATATGCTAGATAGTTCTACAGTAGGTTGTATTTTGATAGACCCGTGCAATTATAAGAATATCCTTTCATGTTGTTTGGAGTTCGGGTGCACCAATAAAACTACTGAAAACAAAGCAATCATAATTAGATTAAAGAAATCTATTAACTTGAAGGTAGAAAATCTCAAGGTAATTGGTGATTCAGAGGTGGTTACTTTCCAAGTACAAGATACTATACATTATGTTTCACTGCATTGTAAAAACTACCTGCAGGGGGGTATGGTGTTTAATTAATCATTTCAAAGCTTTCAATATAATTTTTGTTCCTAAATTTAGAAATGCTGACACAAATGCATTAGAAAATGGATCTGCTAGGATGTTTCCATTGAAAATTGGTTTTTCTATTGAAATTATATATAAACCATATGGGACAGACAATGTCACTAACTTACACATCTTCAATGACAACCAAAACATATTTCATTTCATGGATAATGTTTTAACGTATTCAAATATGCTTCCATAGATGAGCATGAGAATGATTGAGCTTTGTAGGATTGATGCAATGCAATGAAGGGAAACACTATGCCCAAGGGTGTCAAGTCCCTCGAGAAATTATATGACCTACAAAACGTATTTATAGGCCCAACCAACATAAGGAATCATAGTTCAAAGTTATCATATGAACAAGTCAATTTGAGAACTCCAAAAGATCTAAAGTACGAGAACCTTGGTACTTTTTTTTTTCCACAAGAATGACAAGTGTTTATCCGCTTATTCAAAACTTATCATGATGTGTTTACATGAAAATACGATGATTTAAAGATTTATGACACTCGTATTAACTAACGCGTCATCCCTATAAAAGAAGGGTTGAAATTGTTCCAACAAAAACTATGAAAGTTCATCTAACACTGGAACCCATTATACAAAAGGAATTGAGAAATATGTTGAAGACTCAGATCATATTTAAATTTTGACATTCCATGTGGGTTTCCAATTTGGTCCCAGTTAGAAAGAGGTCTTGATAGATAATATTGTGTATATTTCCACAATCTTAATCATGCTTCTGATAAGGATAACTATCGAGTTCCATCCATGGAGGAGATACTCTAGATAGTATATGGGTATGAAATTCTATCACTAATATATGGGTTCTTAGGTTATAATCAAGTGCTAGTAGTGGAACCAGATATATTAAAAAATACATTCCTGATCAAATAGGGAACATTCACTTTCAAAAGAATTCCATTTCAACTTATAAACACATGTGCGACTTTCCAAATATTAATGAACATTTCCTTTCACAACCTAATAGGTCAGAGAATTTTTGTTTATTTGGATGATGTTATTGTCCTCTCCAAGAAAATATTAGATCATGTACTTCATCTAAAACATATTTTCGAGCAGTGTCAAAAATATGGGATTTTCCTTAATCCCAGGAAGACCATCTTTGGTTTTTCCGAACAAATCCTGCTTGAACACATCTTGGAAAAGATCGGAATTAATATTGATCCCGAGAGGGTCAAAGCCATCAGGAAAATCTCATTCATGGTGAATACCAAAGCCATGCAATCTTTCATAGGAAAAAATAATTTCC
This sequence comes from Pinus tabuliformis, assembly GCA_031772625.1. Classification (NCBI taxonomy): domain Eukaryota; kingdom Viridiplantae; phylum Streptophyta; class Pinopsida; order Pinales; family Pinaceae; genus Pinus; species Pinus tabuliformis. The sequence continues at coordinate 963,876,125 of CM062812.1, forward strand.
TGAGAAAATACATCTCTCATTATGCTCAGATAGTTAAGCCCATATATGAGATGAACAAGAAAAATGCAATATACAATTGAAATAATGGGAAAAGGATGCTTTCGCTCGGATTAAGCAAGTCATTATCAATGCAGCTGCACTTTTCTATCCAGATTATGGTAAACATTTCTTTCTTTGTACGTTTGCTTCGAACTTGTCAGTTGTGGCCTTGTTGACTAAGAAATATATGGAAGGAAATGAATGACCATTATCCTTTATGAGCACTAGACTTGAAAGGCCCAAGTCAAATTTCCTACCATCGTCAAAAAAACAAATGAATTATACAAGGTAGTTAAGTACATCAGGCCCTACATACTAAAAGCTCACACATTAGTATTTGACGTCATCCAGCAGTATGAACATTGTTTGTGCAACAAGAGCTGTGTGTAAAGAGGGCTGATTGGATGAACTATATTCAAGAGTATGATCTGCAGTTCAAACCAATTCATACCATAGAGGGTCATGGCCTATGTAAGTTGACTACCAAAGCAAGATATGCTATTGAACAAGATCTTTTAGGATGTGAGTAGGAGATCAAAATGTATAATATTGAACATGCTCCTCAACCCACATCTATAAGACCACGATATGTATATCTATGGAAAGTTCTTGAGCATGGAAAATTTCCCTCACACTTCTCGAACAAGAAGAAATGGGAAATATGACTAAAATATCTCTCTTACGACTTGGTCCATGGAATGATTTTCCTAAGCACCACAATGGTGTTTTGCTAAGGTGCCTTGAGGCACACGATCTAGAGAAGGTCATGAAAGATTTAGAAAATGGACTGACAGGTGGCCATTATGTGGACAACACTACAACAAATAAGGTTATGTTTGTTGGGTGTTATTTGCCCACCCTTTTCAAGGATGCTCATGCTTTTGTCTGCAAGCACCAAGAATTTAAGAGATGCACTGGTTGCAATTAGAGGTCAGCCATGCCGCTGCTTAAAAATCAATTGAAGAACCATTGCAACTATGGAGACTTGATTTTATTGGATAATTTTCTCTTCATTTACAAAGAAACATTGATCTACATTAATAGTGATATATTACTTCCCTTAGTGGTCAGAAGAAGTGTATAAATTTTGAATAATATGATACATATTCACAGAGATTATCCTTATTATACACTTATAAGAGGAACATGCATAATAAATAACCTCCTCTACGTTGATCATCAATTTACAGAAGCAGAAACATTCACAGTTGCACATAGAAGCATCAATCACACATATCAACACAGTATTTTCCCGGGGAAAGCATCTCGCTAAAAACCCCAATTGTCTGTATATTATAGTGATTGAATCATGTAACAATACATAGTATAATACTCCTCACAAGTACTCAGTACTATCTCCACATGCTACACATAATACAACTCAGACCTGATCTCCAAATCTCCCCCGCTGCTTGCCTGCCTCCACAGCTCCATACCTGCTCAAGAATTGATGAGAATGGTTCACCAAACTCGTATTTCACCTGCAAAGAATCACTCACACTGTGTTGGATGTGAGAACAGGCAATTCTTGGTATTGGCCAATTCATTGGCATACTCAATCCCTTTGATTGTGCAAATCATCATGCACAACTATAGTCACAACTGATAGCGATCTGATCCTCTAACACCTGTCCCTGTTGAACTGAACATGCAATGACATGAAAATGAGTTAACTAATGTATTCTATAGTTGCACTATGAGTTAATAACTTGTGAATTAATTAATAACTAATTCACCCAACTCATCTCTAGTCTATTTTCCAGTTAGACTAAATACAACCAGTTTAACAAAGCTAAACTGAACACAACTCCATCAACTGCACCTCCAGTCCACTAAACTCAACTCACTTGAGTTCTAATTGAAGTCGGGCATGCAAATATTAGTCATCCCATAGGTAACCATGTATTTCCTTCTGGGATCTGCATGTACCACATCTGTAGCTCATCCTAAAGTGCTCCAAGAGAATAAGATCAAGTTTATAGTCCAAATATTATTATGAGATAATAATATTTGACTTTTCTATTTTTGACAGCCAGTCTAAAAATAGACTTTGATCACTCATACTGTGACCACCCATACTGCGGTCACCCATACTATGATCACTCATACTGTGATCACCCATACTGTGATCACCCATACTGTGATCATCCCTGCTGGGATCAAAAATAGAACTTGCGCCATAATTTCCCTGCCGGCCCACTTAGTGAAGGCGACTCCTTTCCACTAAGCTCCATCATCTTGTTGCATTCTCAACAATCATTTCTTGTTGCACACTTTTCAACACTACCTCTCAACAGGAAAGGCTTCCTCTCAAACCCAATCCTATAACTCTAGAATGTTCTCCATGCAACACATCTGGCCAGTCCACTTGCTCTGTCATCAAAGTCTCTGACTGCTATTGCCTCTGTCGACTAAAAAACTCTGCATCTCTATGCTCTTCAGTATCTGATTTCTCTAGCCTCTGTCACTTTGATCTCTGACTGCATCTGTGTTGCTGCTAGTTCTATCTCCCAACATTGCATCCGCACTGCACCTCCCAACTGACCTCCCTGTTGGGCTAGAAACACCCTCTGATGCTGAAGCTCTACCTGCTGCTGACAAGTGATCCCTCTCTGACATCTGCACTACTACAACATCTCCATGCATCTCGCACCATTGCACACCTCTATGTGCCACCTAGCACTGTGCAAAACACTTGTGCCTCTCGCATTGTTGCAGCCTGCTAGCTATGTGCTGTCCTGGGATTCCCTGCACTGTCGCTCTCTCTACCGCTCCATCTGCATCTGTCTCTACCCAATCATTTAGTTCCTGCTACTCCACATTGGGGCTCCCATAGCAAGGTCTCATCCAAGAGGTTGGGTACCTCAAGGATCCTGCCCCTCCTCCTTGGGACAATCAATCCACATCACCCCACCTCCTACTTGGAGGTATGGCTGCATGCGATCCCTCAGCCCACCTGGCTCGAAGTTTCCCCCTACTGGAGGTCTCTCGATGAGTAGATGTCTTTACTCGATTTCCTCTTAGCTTACCCTGTTGTGGCTCCTCCACAACCTCCTGAAGTTGCTGCACCAATCATGGCTCCTCCATAAACGTCTGAGACTTCTTATGGCTCTGAATGTTGAGAGGTAATATACGCTCCCTCTCAACCACCAAGTCTCCATCAGTTGCCTCACTGCTCAAGGCTTTACATGCATCTTGAACCTCAAGAGCATACAGGTTCCTGACCCGTGAACCAATCTCATGACAACAAAAGCATCTCACCTTCGACTTGTCAACCTTCTTCCCACCACTGGAAGAACTGGATTCAGAAAGAGAACCGTTCTCCTTCCCCTTCTTCACCTTACTCGCTAAGGCACAGTTCTCCTCATCCTACATGGATGAAGAACCATCTCTGGTGTGCCATCTAATCTCCTCCTGCATCAAATCCGACCATAGTCATTCCCAACCTGGCAGTTTCTCCCTTCCATTCACCGAGTCCTGGTAGCTATGCCAACTCTTAGGAAGGTCAAGAAGTGCTAGACTCACCATCCTCATCCGACGGTTACCCCCACACTTCCCAGCTCATCCCGGCATTGGGTAAACTTCATGACATACTAGGGCATACTGTCTCCATTCTCACGCTTAATGTTTCTGAGTTTTATCTCTTGATTTGGAAATAAATTCGAAATCCACCAGCTCAAAAACTCAACCGCCTCTGATCTAGAATTCGTGAGAACAAAGTATTTCTCGTACAAAGATTGACTGTATGGACATTCACAGGATATCTCACCTTCCAAAAGAAGGATGAATCCAGAGGCTACCTAGCCCAATTACAGACTCTACCTGAAGAAATAAAATGTAAACACTTTCTGAATAATAGATCTGATGATCAATACATCACTATTATCATCTAGAACTTCTTCTACAAATTAGCTAGCTCTGATACCATGTAGAAATTTTGAATAATATGACACATATTCACAGATATTATCTTCATTATACACTTATAAGCGGAACATGCATAATACATAACCTCCTCTACGTTGATCATCAATTTACAAAAGCAGAAACATTCACAGGTGCACATAGAAGCATCAATCACACATATCAACACAGTATTTTCCCGGGGAAAGCATCTCACTAAAAACCACAACTATCTGTATATTATAGTGATTGAATCATGTAACAATACATAGTACAATACTCCTCACAAGTACTCAGTACTATCTCCACATGCTACAAACAATACAGCTCAGATCTGATCTCCAAATCTCTCCCACTGCTTGCCTGCCTCCACAGCTCAATACCTGCTCAAGAATTGATGAGAATGGTTCACCAAACTCGTATTTCACCTACAAAGAATCACTCACACTATGTTGGACATGCGCATAGGCTACAATTATTGGTATTGGAAAATTCATTGGCATACTCAATCCCTCTGATTTTGCAAATCATCATGCACAGCTATAGTCACAACTGATAGCAATTTGATCCTCTAACACCTGTCCCTGCTGAACTGAACATGCACTGACATGCAACTGAGTTAACTGATGTATTCTATAGTTGCATTATGAGTTAATAACTTGTGAATTAATTAATAACTAATTCACCCAACTCATCTCTAGTCTATTTTCCAGTTAGACTAAATACAACCAATTTAACAAAGCTAAACTGAACACAACTCCATCAACTGCACCTCCAGTCCACTAAACTCAACTCACTTGAGTTCTAACTGAAGTGCTGCATGAAAATATTAGTCATCCCATAGGTAACCACGTATTTCCTTCTGGGATATGCATGTACCATATCCGTAGCTCATCCTAAAGTGCTCCAAGAGAATAAGATCAAGTTTATAGTCCAAATATTATTATGAGACAATAATATTTGACTTTTCTATTTTTGACATCCAGTCTAAAATTAGACTTTGATCACTCATAATATGATCACTCATACTGTGATCACCCATATTGTGCTCACCCATACTGTGATCACGCATACTGTGATCACCCATACTGTGATCACCCATACTGTGATCATCCCTGCTAGGATCAAAAATAGAACTTGCGCCATAATTTGCCTGCGGGCCCACTTAGTGAAGGCAACTCCTTTCCACTAAGCTCCATCATCTTGTTGCATTCTCAACGAGCATTTCTTGTTGCACACTTTTCAACAAGAAGTTCCTCTCAAATAAGTAAATGACCAGGAATTCATCCACTTCTTGCAATAAAACATTATGACTATGTTTTTCCTTCCTACTTCACTTGTCTTTGATAATGTGACACATTTTTCATTATTAAAAATTTATGAATTCACACTAAAAAATTGAATTGTATTTAAGCATGCATCTAATCACTATCGAGAGGGAAAAGGTTTGGAAGAATCCATGAATAAGAATCTTGTCCATATAATAAGGAAGACCATTTTCTTCGAGTGAAATAGCTAGCAATAATATTTTACCCTCTTTGGGCTGATAATCTTACTCGAAATCATTCCATAAGAACCTTGCCATACTTCCTCATTTACAGTAAAGAAGATATCTTGACTCTAAACTTGTGTCTCTCGGCCTTGCAACTCTCTCAAGAGTCACAAGGTAAACCCTACCTCCTAGTTCAAAGTAGGATAAATACCTTACTTAAACTTGAGGAATAAAGGCACAAGTCCAAAGGCTGATATGTAGTACATCATGAATGTGTAATGTGTTGGTTTGATAACATGTCTACAGGGGAAAATAGCTTTGATGTGGGTGACCTAGTCTTGAAGTGGGATAAACCCCATGAAGAAAAGGGGAAAGACAAAAAGTTCTAGCCTTTGAGGATTGGACCAGTTTTTTTTGATAAAAAGTTCAGCCATAATTCTTTCAAGCTCAAATCATTAAAGGAGAAGATTAACCCTCAACCTGTAAATGGTCGAAATTTAAAGAATCGCTTTTGATAGAAGCTACAAGTTGCACTTCATGTATAGTTGTTTTTTTTCTCTTTCTCTTATTTTTGTTTGTTGTTTGTTCGTTATGTAAGCCACGTCTTGTGTCATGTTGGTTGGTCAGTGTACATAAATAAGACCCTTGTGTAAAGTGGATGACTCAAAAGTATTTTTAGTGTGAAAAATAGGAGTGTGACAAGCAGAACGCTTGGATTTTTGTTGTTCTCCTTCTTTGTTTTGGAAAATGCCAAGGGTTTAGCTAAGTCTAGATGGAAAATAAAATTTTTCAACCATGAGAACCTTGAGGGAACCTATTAGATTTGTGGCTATGATTGTACATAAATTGATGGACTTGGTGTAAATCCACTTGCATAATAATTCTTGTCCAATCTAGTAGATAAGGGATGAGGGAAAAATCTAAAGCGAGAAAATGAATTTTAGAAGTCTTAAAATAATCTTTTGAAGGGCAAACCTCCTCTGCTCTCAATAATGTTAATTTTCTTAGGGTTATATTGTTCTTTTTTTATATAATTTCATTTCCTCATTTACACACTAAGTTCACCCCACAACATCATAACATTATTTAGATTTACATCATTATTTAGCGACATATGCATCTATGTAGAAATAATATTATCATCATCATAAATGAAGCAGAACATAAATGAACAATAGAAGAAAATCATTGACACATACAGATAACAGGATTGGTTAGAGACCAGGCCAAAACCAACTATGGGGAAAACCATTTCAAATTCTTCTTCTTATTAGATTGTCATTGAATGATTCAACAAAAGAGTAAAATGATGCATATCTTCATTCATACAACTATCTAGAAAAAATAATCTAGAAAATATCCATGAGATGAACCCAACAATGCTTGTAATCAAAAACCTTTATTTAGAAGCATGTAAGGAACCATCATTGTCTGTGATCAACTATGGAATATTGAAGTCAACGAGTGAAAGCTTTGGTCCATAGAAAATACAACTTTATGTCCCAGTCACATGGAGGAAGTGGGCATGTGAGAAACTAGGAGCTTTCAATCGCTACCTTGAGCCTGCAAGCACACGACCAGTCGAATCTATCCTTTGGAAATCTTGTGACTAATAGAAAAAACCCTAGAAAAATATGCTTGAGCTTTGAACACTGCAATTTCACCTTCGAGCGAACCCATTTCTCTGTGAACTTACATCATGTTATCACTAAAAAATGATCACCTAGCCATTTCTAACTATCTAGATCAAAATACACCATGTAGATTTGATTTTACCATAGTAAAATCACTTTTTGTGTGGAAAATAATTTAGTAAACCACTTTTATTCAATTATTTTTTGGTTTAAATAAAAAAACCCATGAGAATAATTAGATAAATCATTATTTATTTAATTTTCTCTATGAATAATTATTAAATCATTATTTGAACAATTGTTCCTTGTCACATTTGACTAAATCCCCCAGGAATAATTAAATAAATCACTTTTTATTTAATTTTCCTTATTTTTGTTATTGGAATTGTTGTTAATTCACTATTTAATAATTATTTCAATTTCACACAATTCTTAATTCTCGCAAAATAATTAAATCATTTTATTTGTTAAGTATTTCTAAATAAAGATATTGAACCATTGTAATATATTTTTCCTCTCCAATAAATATAATAAAATATTCCAAGCAGATAGATCTCAATTTGGTTAGTATTATTTTATTATTCTCCATTTTTGAGATTAACTCAATACTTTATTATAAACAGGAGGCTTTTTTTTTCATTCTTTCCCATGATCATAATCATCGTCACCATTATCATCTTTTTTCTTTTGATCTCCCATTCGAGTCCTCCACATTTTCTTTGGGTTTTTCACTTATTGAGAGAGAAGATCATTTTCTGAAGAATCAATGACACCAAAGGACCCATCCCACAAAGGGGGATTTACAAAGCCATCTATAGATCTCCTTCACCAAGTTATTGTATTGGATAATTTTACTATTGCTTTCTATTCTGGATCATCTATACCTTTTGTTACAGGTTTTCCATTTTTATTGTAGATCTGAATTGCAAGTAGACATCAACTTGTTGTTAGGGTCACGTGTCACCTAGTGACTTAAGTGAAGTGTTTTTGGTACACCTTCTAAGAAATTTCACACTAACAAATGGTGACTCCACTAAGCCTTCAGTAACATTTGTCGTCAACAAATGGCACAGACTCCACTAGTGCAATAACAATGTTTTTGGGTAACTAAAGCTTTAGAAAGTTTTAGGGTTTTATAAAACTATTTTTGGCCTCTCAATTTCTATTTATAGTAGTAAACCCATTTTTGTCAAATTTTCAAATTGTAGTGATTTTTCTGGTTCTTTCCACAGGTCACAGGTACTAGTTGAGTAAGACATGACAAAATCTATGTGAGATTTGCCAATCAAGAGTCTCGGGAGAAAAACACACTTTTCAGCCCCTAATATGCATTCCAGAGTTCAATATTTGGCCCTGAAACTGTGTTTTCCACTGCTCTAGGTCATTAACTACGTTTTGGAAAATTCTAGAATTTTTTCAGAGATTTTTTAGAGTTGTGGAGAGTGTTGTTTGCAGACTAGATTGGGAATTTTACCTCTGTTTTCAGTCTCCCTTAGGCTTATATCCACTTATTTTTTCTCTTGGAGGAAGGAAAGCCCCCCAGGGTTTAGAGTACACCTCCACATTGTTAGGAAGATATTTTATGAGTAAGGAGTCTACGGTTTTCAACATTTTTAATAATTGACTTTTAGAGTTTGATCCATTACTCTTTAGCTCCTTTGGATAGGTTTATTTTACCTTTTTTATGTTTAGAGTTTTGGTTTTCCTTTCCCCCTTAAGATCCCCTTGACCGTCGTAGGTTTTAGAGCTTCGCACCTATCCCTTGCATAAATTTTCACCTATGATTTTTATTGTTTGTCTACACCATTTTACAAGAGATTATTGGCTCTAGATCTTAGTCCCTTGACATTAGATCATTTAGGAATTTTTATGTGTCTTTTAGTAACTTGTTTTCCCTATCTTTTTTAGTTACTTAGTAACCTTTGTAGGTGGGGTTTTGTGTGCTTGATTGGTTGTTTACTTTCTATCATTTTCAGGTTTATTTACATTACTTCATAATTTTACCTTCGACAACACATGGCATCATGAAAAATGTTTAATTAAATCATCCACTTAACACATTATTTACCCACTCACACCCTAAATGAATGTGAGCTTGGTTAACACTACCAAGGCAAGACTTGAAATACTACACCTTAAAATATCAACACACATAGTTAAGCTCACTTGGGAACTCGGGCCAAATAATCTTTGTAGCATAGTTTGAGGATCATTGGGATAGGTTTTCAATAACAACCATTGATTTATTTTCATTGATACATAGAATTTCACATATTAGGGATTTAAAATCCTTCACTACCCCACGGTCTAAAGCCAGATTATGTCAGAAACCCGATTCAGAGGAAGTTAGGCTAGGTTATCATGCGAGTAATTCTCCTCGAAGCTAACCAAGCCATGGTAGGGAATTTCTTGTGATGGCTAACTACCCAGAAGCTGAAGATTGATTAGGGGACTTTTGAGGTCTAAAATGGACCTCCTAAGAAAAATGTACAACAAAAATAAACTTTATAAGAACCAATATGATTCAAGATGATGATGTGAACCTTTCCAACCATGTTCAAGGATGGTGTATAAGGAGGAGCATCTTTAGAGCTCCTTGATTTGAAGACTAAGTCTATATGGATTGGGTCCATTAATAGTTGTTGACCCCCATTTCTAAATATGTCGCATCAAACTTCCCCCAATATAAGGAAGATGCACTCCAAGTATCCATAAAATTTGATCTAATCTATAACGAGTTAGGTTATGTTTACATTGTCATCCCCAATCTACCTTGGCATGGTGCTTCTAATTCACTGAGGCCATCTCACACCATGGATGGCATAGATGGAACCATGTCACACCCTCAACTATATGCTCCACGTTAGATGAGTTATGGTACACCTAAGGGAAGGACTAGTTCCACTTACATGTATGCCTCCGCCGATCCACCACAAGGAAACCCTTATCCAGTTCCCATCATACCATATGCATATCCCCATCCACATCCATATATGTCAGGGCCAACTGTTGCACCTCCTATTTATCCCAATGTTGCCCCATCTCCTTATTATCAACATGCACCTCCTAGAGCTCCATACCCTCCAGCACCAGTGCTCCAACCCCCCTCCCTACTCCCCTTCTGCCACAACTACCACCTCGTCCATAAGGTCAAGTGTATGCTCAACAGAGTGGACCCAATCCCCCTAACCCCAAGAAAATGAAAAAAGGGAAGGGTAATTTGAACGAGTCTCAAGGTAATAAAGGAAACCAAGGTCCTCCACCCAATATCCCTCAGGGTATTTAACCTAATCCTGCAACACAACAATAGGGAAGTCATCCCAAGTAGAATGAGGGTGTTCATACGAACAAACCTTCTATTTTTTTGTGGCGTATATGGTCATTATAACTATGAGTGTCCTCTTTCACCTCATATGTGGCAAGTATGGGAAGCTTAAGTAGCTTCTCAAGGATCACATCCCACCACTCCTCCGCCCCCTCCTACTTCATCTCAACCAACAATTGTTACCAATCCTTTTCATCACCAAGGATATATAGCTACCTAACCGACACAATGTGAGGCAGCTCAAATAACTCCACCATCTAGTCGCCATGATTATCATATTATTATGATGAATTCTGATGAGGTAAATACCGAGCAAGTCAATCTTCAGATTCAATCGTGCCAATACAACAAGCCATCCACTAAGTCAGCAACTGAGTCCCAACCCAAACTATTCACCAAGGTTCTATCATTATCCAATGGTACCTTACAAATACCGTAGCCTTCAGTCTAGGTTATTCCCAAGATCACCAAAGGTTCGTTACGTCAAAATTCTACTTCTACCAAAGCCGCCCATACATATAGAATAGTAGATGACTTGGTACAGTCTCCTGGTACCATACCAATGATAGAAGTCCTCCAGACATGTGCATCCCAATGGAAAGCTATATTATCTTCCTTGGGTGTCATGGATCCTCAAGACGATCAAGTGATTTTCTTTCATGTTGACAAGTGAGAAACTCCTCCCCTTACTTCATCTATTGTGTTTCAAATACTAGTCTCCATTAGAAATGCCACTATTAAGAAGTGTAACATAGAAAAATGTGCCTCCACTTATGTTATGGCCACTAGTGTTTGGAAGCAACTTGGTTTCCCTGACCTATCCCCATCCACCATCAACTCTTCGAGCATGGGATGGTCATCGTTCACAACCCCTTGGATTATATCGCCACTTCCAAGTCATAGTTACTGGAAAGACTGTTTGTTTGACATTGAAGTAACTAATTCTCCCCTAGAATACAACATCCTTTTGGGTTATACTTATACTTATTCCATGTAATATATCGCATTTGCGGCTCACCGTCAGATGTGCTTTCCTCACAATGGAAATATTGTCACCATCGATCAGTTGATGTAGTATGACCACAAAGCCCAAAATTCACCTCACACCAAAATTTCCTCCATGGATAACAATATGAATGTCTTTGCCTTCATCAATGTCTCTCCAAGAGTCTAAAAATATTCCACTTTGCGTCATTCTTACTATGGTCCACTACCTACCCCTTCTGAGCTTAGCTCATCTAGTGTTTGCATGCTCCAAGGATTGTGGGCCACCCATAAATGGTCTATTATGCCTTCACAGTAGACCGCACCTCAGCAACGTGCTATTCCTAACTCAACCCTGCCTCCTGGTACTAGTCCTTAAGGATCATTTCCTTCTTTTAGTGTCTCTCCTAATCCATTCTCTCCTAGAACCGTTCCCATAGGCCTTAACCATTTTAGAGCAGTTCCTTGAGGCCACTATCCTTCTAGTCGTATATTTTTCTTATTTCCACCTCCTGTAGTTTATTCTACACCTATCATGGCTATGTTGAGTCTACCTATCATTACCTTGGGGATCCCAGTCTGGCACATTGATCCTCTCGCAAACACTCCATCCAACAAACTCAAACCTTACACTACTTTGACCCTAGTCCAACCTATTGTTCCTACCCCTGCCTCTGCTTTAGTTCCACAACTACCTCAACAGGAGCTGACTCATGTTACGAAAGCATATGGCAATAGGGAAAAACCTAGAAAAATGGAAATAAAGTCAACACCCCCTAGCAACTCCAGCTCCTCCTAAGTCGCCAAAGCCTATTCCTCCATGTGCTTTGTGTGATGTTGTCGGTCATGCCACCAATAATTGTCCTAAACTCCCTCATGTTAAGGATGTGCTAAATGATACTTCCCTAATTCTAACATTCCTGAGGTCCATGTCACCTTACCTAAGTCATCCATAAAGAAAATATCATTATGCACAAATCACCCATATGATTTGTGTGATAATTATGGCCACTATTCTCATTGTTGTCCCTGTCTCAAATATTTTCATGGTACACTTCAAGTTCTTCGTGAATTAGAAGCTGATCGTAGTGAGCCCACCTCTCCTCTACCTATATTTTTTGGTCCCATTCCTACATTGGAACATTAGGTCTCTTAAACTGATCCGGATCTTGGGAGGAGGCCCCCAAGATCTAAAAGATTGAAATGGATCTTGGGGGGAGAGACCCCCAAGATTTGAAAACTTGAATTTCCAGAAGAAAAATAGGAGAATGCCCAATAAACAAAACCACAAAGAAACGTTTATTTAAAATAATAATGGAAATAAACCAGCTAGGGCGATGGTAGCTTATCTCTGAGAAGAGATGTGGTGGCTACATGCCTCTGAACTGTAAAGGCTACATTGTGGCAGACAATCTATCCTTTTATAAAATGTGACTTGTTACTTATAGTATTTTTTAGTTACAATACCATGGGTCAATTCCATGGGTGAATGAATACCATGGGTGGATTTTACAATACCACAGGAGGGTGCCATTTACAATACCATGGGTAAATTCCATGGGTCGATGAAGAATATGGGTGGATGAGTACCATGGGTGGATTTTACAATACCACGGGCGTATGCCATTTACAATACCATGGGTAAATTCCATGGGTCGATGAATAATATGGGTGGATGAGTACTATGGGTTGATGCCATTTTCCATTCGGATCATTCCCCCCTCCTTAAGAAGCAATGGTCCCCATTGCGTAAAGTTCCCTCCTGCGAAGCCTTTGTGGAATATGAAGAGCCACTGAAGATAAGGGTTTTATATGGTTAACCCAAAACCCTGATAAACGAAGATCCGAGGATAGAGATACCCTGTAATGCTTGTGACCAACTGTGATTCTGACAGTGTGCGGCCTAGAAAATGGACTTCGATGACAAGGATTTTATGCGGTTGACCCATAACCATGATGTTGGTTGCTGATGAAGTAGCAGGTGCCTACATAGCCTAGGGTGGGAGGGCACATCTCCAAATGACCCAAGCCGAATGTTACTCCAGAAATAAAATGGACATAACTCGGCCAATATAAATCAGAATATTTATTATAACCTATTTTTGGAAGCAGAAGGATCATTTTGCATCTTCCCATGAGTTGGAAATCCTTATCTCGGCACTCTGAGATCTTAGATTCATGCTGCAACAGTTCCGTCGTCACAAAAATTCTGATAAAATAGCTGATTTTAAATCAACGATATCTCCCACATCCGGACTTCGATTTGACCCATTTATTTTTTGAAATTGGGTGATTTTTCGAGAGAAATCCAGATTTGGTATTTGTTTTTGTAAATTTTGTACCAAATGTTTCATATCTGATCTGAAAATTCGCCTCCCAAAAAAATTCCTGCAAAAAAATGAAAAAAGAAAAATTCTTCCTGCTTGACCCAAGAAAGTGCTCTGTGGAGGTTGTAGCACATGCCTGAAGTTTGTTGAATATTGTTACAAAATTTGAAACTGAAATATGCATCAAACCATCGTTCCCATGGAATCATAACCTACTCTGATACCACTGATCCAGATCTTGGGGGGAGGCCTCAAAGATCTAAAAGATTGAAATGGATCTTGGGGGGAGAGACCTCAAGATCTGAAAGATTGAAATGGATCTTGGGAGGAGAGACCCCCAAGACCTGAAAACTTGAATTGCCAGAAGAAAAATAGGAGAATTCCCAATAAACAAAACCACAAAGAAACTTTTATTTAAAATAATAATGGATATAAACCAGCTAGGGCGATGGTAGCTTATCTCTGAGAAGAGATGTGGTGGCTACATGCCTCTGAACTGTAAAGGCTATATTGTGGCGGACAATCTGTCCTTTTACAAATTGTGACTTGTTACTTATAGAATTTTTCAGTTAAAATACCACGGGTCAATTCCATGGGTGAATGAATACCATGGGTGGATTTTACAATACCACAGGTGGATGCCATTTACAATACCATGGGTAAATTCCATGGGTCGATGAATAATATGGGTGGATGAGTACCATGGGTGGATTTTACAATACCACGAGTGGATGCCATTTACAATACCATGCGTAAATTCCATGGGTCGATGAATAATATGGGTGGATGAGTACCATGGGTTGATGCCATTTTCCATTCGGATCATAAACACCCATTATGATCCATCCCCTAGATGTGAAGGTGATGGATAGTACCACTCCTATTCTCTACCTATCGTCATCCATGAGATCAATGCCTTGGAACCCCCCGATGTATCCTATTTTTATTTTTTTGAACCTTCCTGGATAATCGCCCTAGTCTCAACATTGGTAGATATTCCATCTACTTGCCATATGTCTCACATCCTTGACAATGTGTATGTGAACCTTGTCTCTCATGAATATGCCTTAGGTAGCTCTTCTCCATGATGTGGTCCTTCTTCCTCCTATCCACCCTTCTTCCATTCTAATGAAGACATCATGGAAGTTGTGACCACTCCTAATTATCCTTGGGATGATATGCACCATCATGCATACTTCCATCCGCAACAAACCCCTGACTGATATGGTGTGGATTCCAAAGAATTCATTCATGGTGAGGTTGAGTGGTTGAATGACCCCTTACTTCGAACCCATGAATTTTAATCGCATCCACCTTGATTCCCCTACATTACCACTCAATAGTTAGGTAAGGGGGAATTCATATTTGACAGTCGAGGAGAAGCAATTCTCCTCAACCCTCGTATTGTATCTACTAGTGTCGACTCTAACACCATTATTTTTCCCCATTTAGAAGAACCTCTATAGTATCATATCACTCTAGATCACCCTAGGAATGACCCACTTAATCATGCCTTCATCTTATATCAACAACCTAGTCCCTTAGAAATTGTTGTTGTTCAACTACCATGTTTTCTAGGTGAGCATCAGTTCCTTCTTTTAGAAACCACTATTTGGTATAGTGACACCATGTATGCAAACCCATTAATTCAATCCATTTAATTCATATATGTAGTACCAAATGAGATTGGTAGTCCATGGTTTCCTTTCTCTAACTGTATCTATCAATTCCTCCCATAAGAAGACGATCATAAGATAAACAGATGGTGAATGAAATCATTAAAATGTGTTTGGAGTCCACTACTCTAAATGTGTCTAGTATGCTCATAGAATACCCCATCTATAAATACAAAATTGGGGGGAACATATCCCATTACATCTATCCATAATCCTTTGCAAGATCTTGTGCCAGCAACCCTGAATGCATGAATCCATTATTTGCGCACTTTGAACATGATGGAACTCCATAAACTCATCAAGCTAGGGGGAATCATTCCCACTTGATCCATCCCATCCATCATCATATGATGGGGGGATGTATCCCATGCTTGTGGGCATGATTACCTCTGACCACATTATCACTTGGTTAATACAATTCTCGGCCTAGATCCCAATGATCTATGTATGGTTGATTATCCTCCCATTCCATGGATAGTTTGTCTTATTGGCTTCTATAGCGAGCCACATACACATTTCATATTGTAGATCATTGATACCACCTATTCAAACATTCTAGTTTATTTGATGTCACACTTACCACCCGGTCCCCATGTTTGACTTGGTGGGTGCAAATGATCCTAGATCTTCTCTTGTAGTTCACTCCTTTATTCCTTTCTTACCTTGATTCTTCACCAGCAACCCTCTTGCCAAGAAGCATTAAGGCCATTTTAGACAAGTAAGGCCACCTACTTGAAAGGCGTAGATCCGAGTTTTGATGGTCATTTTGTTTTCTATGATCTCCGCAAAATTTAGGACCTTTTCCTCCTCTCCAAATTCTCCATAGCTCATTATGCAAATGAATTGGATTTGGGAGGAAAAAATTACTTTTATAGGAAGAACCATAGTTTTTTGGTCGACCATTATGACCAAACCATAGCTTCATTTGACGAACCATTAGCACCATTGGGAATCACTCACTAAGTTCTATAATGGGTCTCTCTTTATTTTTGATAATTTGACAATTCACCATGAAGACTTCTTTTCCATGAGGTCTCACTTTGCGTCCTATTAAGATCAAATATCTTCATTTGAGTCAGCTCATTTAATCGTGCTTTTATGATCCCCTCCTAGCCTCCCTCATGTGACAGTATCATCGAGTAAACCTTGTTCAGAGCATCTGATATGAGTCACCCTTATACTTATGGAGTCCATTTTGAGTCCCCCTAAGTCCCATTACAATGTTTCATATGTCTTCGTGTCACATCCATCCCATTTTTTATATTTTTCCTCCAACTGTACTACTATGCCTTTAAAAAACCATCATTTGAATCATTGACCATCCCCTCTGGAATCAATTCAGTCACTGCCAAGTCAACCATACTTATTATGCTCTGACAAGGAAAATTGATAGTCCACCACCCATCTTCATTCATTCCATCACCATCCCTGGTGTTAAACCATCAATCACTCTACTATGATCCCTCGTGCCTTTGTTGAGGATTCCTTATTACCTTGACTCTGGCAGGCCCTCTTCTCTCGACCTCAACATGTTTATTCTAGAAGAGTGGTATAGTGGGTGGTGTACCTTGATTCTAGCTACCATCTTTGTTCGGTGCCTTGGATCAAGCAAAGGGACACATTATTGGCCTTTGACTTTGTTGTTTCTCACGTGCTCGACATAAGCTCCTTATCACATGATTGAGATTCGCATGCTTGAAAGTTCAGTGATCCAAACGATTTTCCTAGTGATTCCCGTGTGTTTGATATGTTCCAGACCTCATGAGTGGGTGACCCTTCAGACCCCCCACATGCCTGGATGACCACAGATGTTGATCCAACCTCTGTTGTAGTTTCGCAAATGTGATGGGTTTTATTTTTGCTGCTTATAGCGCCCACAACATGCATGTCTCCTTTACATGATCCATTCAAATCTTTAGATCCCTTTCCTATTCTAGAGGGATTATTTGGTTGTGATCCCCCCTCACCATGTTACCTCGAGGGGCATTATGTGTGATGTACTCAGCTGTTCTTGTATTTAGTCATGGCCTATGTTTTTCCAGGCGCATTATGTATATGGGATTCATTGTATTATTTTCTAGCCCATTAATTATAGTGTATCATGTATCATGTACTTTGTATCTCAATCCCACATTGTTGGGCTCATCATTATTCTTTGTACGTAGTTATCTTGGCGGGTATGGGTATGCCTTCCCCACCTCATTTGAGATCATGTACTCCCACATAAAAGGAGACCTCTATGAGTTTAGTAGGTCTCGCCCCCTCCATTATTTATGCATCCTTGACTTGCTTCAGATCCTTCTCTCTCTCTTTGACTCCCCTTTTGGTGTCTCATGAAAGTGTAACCTACAAGATATCTCAGGCATACTATTTTTTCCTAACACTCATACATGTGGGGGAAATTTGTTATCACCAAAAAATGATCACCTAGCCATCTATAACTAGGAGGATCAAAATACACTATGTAGATTTAATTTTACCAAAGTAAAATCACTTTCACTATAGAAAATAATTTAGTAAACCACTTTTATTAAATTATTTTCTTATTTAAATAAAAAACATATTATAATAATTAGATAAATCATTATTTATTTAATTTTATCTAGGAATAATTATTTAAATAATTGTTCCTTGTCACATTTGACTAAATCCCTTAGGAATAATTAAATAAATCACTATTTATTTAATATTCTTTATTTCAGTTATTGGAATAATTGTTAAATCACTATTTAATATTTATTTAATTTTCACACCATTCTTAATTCTCGTGAAATAATTAATAAAACATTTTATTTGTTAATTATTTCTGAATAAATATATTTACCCATTTTAAATATCTTTTCCCTCTCCAATAAATATAATAAAGTATTCCAAGTGGTAAGATCTTGATTTGGTTGATATTATTTTACTATTATCCATTTTCAAGATTAACTCAATACTTTGTTATAAATAGGTGAGTTTTTCATTCATACCTCACAATGACCATAATCATCATCACCATTATCATCTTTTTTCTTTTGAACTCCCATTTGAGTTCTCCAAATTTTTTCTAGGTTTTTCACATATTAAGAGAGAAGATCATTTTCTGAAGCATCAAGGACATCTAAGGACCCATCCCACAGAGGGGGACTTACAGACCCATCTGTAGATCTCCTTCACCAGGTGTTTTTCATAAAAGATTTGCTCAATTTAAGTCTTTCCATTTGGGTTATTGCATTGGATATGTTTATTGTTTCTTTATATTTTGGATAATCTATACTTTTTGTTGCACGTTTTCCATTTTTATTGCAAATCTAAATCACAAGTATCCATCAAGTTCTTTTAGGGTCACTTGTCACCTAGTGACTTAAGTGAAGTGTTTTTAGTACACCTTCCAAGAAATTTCACACTAACACCTCAAACCTATGCGAGCCAAAAATAAGAAAGAGAATAGAAGAATGATCCATGATGATGTGAAAATGAGATAGAAGTCACCCGTATTTATAGCCTTCCAAGGGTGTCGAATTTTATTTAGGGCCGACCTGATCAGATATGCACATGTGGGCTCAAAATTCAAAAATATACTTTCACTTATCCAAATTTGATTATCTTTAGGTCGATTTTGGTCCTCTCAAGAAGAGTAATTCAATATAATCATTATCGCAATCAAATGAGCTATCCAAAGTGGAATTTGGGCATAGTTTCTAGTTTCAACACTCCCTCTCAACTAAGGGGAATTCCACTTGCATGATGTCATGTGTATCATGTCATCAAATCATATCCAATATCGAGTATCTCATCATCATCTATCATCATTGTTCATATCGATTCATCTCTTGCGTATTTTTGCATATCTCTTGATTGCCCCTTCTCATATGATCAACATTCTCGAATCTAAAAGAATAAGAATTTGACATTAAAGGGGGGCTCAATCTACCACCCTCTATCCATCAGGGAGCCACAACTACCACCCAAAATCTCTGTGAACAGGGAGCCTAATTCTACCACCAGGGAAACATTAGAAAGGAGCAAAATCTATGACCTACATCAACATTGGAAGCTTATCTCAATCTGGAACAACATCAAGGAGCTTAATATTACGTTAGAATCTCACAAGAGAGCTAAACATCTACAACCCCATATCGAGTAGTAGGTGATATAGGTGAGCACATCTCAACCCATCCTATTTCCTACTGATCTTCCCAATAATGACCCTCAAGAGTCATGTGGTAGAACACCTACATCATAGTCCAATCGTTGTCTAGATACCTGACTTACCAATATATAAGGATCACATGCCCCAAGCCTCCTCAACCTATTTCCCATACGGGGAGGGACAATCCTAACAAGCCGTACTAGTGGGTATGATTCCAACTAGGGTAGAATATACAAATACTAATATAGGGGAGGAACATATCAGACCTTATGTGTAATAGATAGGGTTAACACCCTATTTTCCATAGATTCCTCAACCCCAGGATCCCTCCATCTAAATTCCACACCCTAGGAACTGAAACTAAGGGTACGAGGTAGATTAATGTCCTCGATCATTGATTCTCTATGTAGATCAACAACATATCGTTATGCTCATATCTGGTAATCATCATGTTTCAATATAATTTGTCTCTTATTCATACAAGACATCTAGTCAAATATCATATTAGAAAGAAAATATACATATCACAAAAAGGATACCATATTCATTCTCCCTCTCACAAAGTCAACAACCACAAGCCTAAGTTTGTCTCATAGAGAAACAATGTATCAATATATGAAGCCATCTTAGTCCTAGCTATATACGATATTGTCTTCCAATTATATCCCAATTGGTGTTATCACATTGTAATCTTTCCATATCCAAAATGTACTCAAACAACTCTCCAAAGAGCTTCTTCATCCTGCCTCATATCTATCCATGCTATCAACTTCATGCAAAACATCGATCATGCTTAAAGCTATGGATTTTGTCATCCAAAATATCATCAAAGATAAAATACTAAGGCAACACCAAAATGTGCTTATTTCATCAAAAAAGATTCCAAATATCATCAATAAATCCATGTAGTGTGATATCATCAGAAGAACATGTCTCATACCAAAAATACATATATGTGTTCACATGGAACATCAATGCTTCAATCGAATAGTGGTTGCCAAGATAGGTTCAATAATATTTTCATAACTTCTTGAAATTTGATCGAAATGTCCAAAGATTTTCATTTCCACTTTATTTAATAGCTTCACTATATAGATTTTATTTTCCCAACATTAGGATATAATACATCATGCCATGATTCTACATTTTTAAATTCAGAGCTCATCTCCCTCTTACTTGGATCATCATCTGCTCATTTCCTGTCAAGAATAGACCATCATTATATAAAACCAAAATAAAAGCCACACCTTGGACCAGTTTTGAAGTATAGGTTTGGATTGACACATCATCCTAGCTTCAACAAATAACTATCAATGCAGACAAATCAAGCTTAGGGATATTGCTTCGTACAATGTTTTCTGCAAACATAACACTTGACCAAAGAAATATGTTTAGCCTTACACAAATCAATATTGTGCAATCAAATCAACTATGTCAAATTATCAAAGTTTAGATATCAGATCAAAATTGATATCAAACTCATCAATATCACTTTAGCAAATTATTTGGACTAGGTGACTAGTAGAACTCATGTCGAAATGTCTAGTTACAACACTATTAATCAAACTTTATGATCCAAAATATTTTGCTTATAGATGTGTTAAAGAATTACATGCATAAATTGTAGCTTAACATTGAAAACTTAATGTGCACATGAAAGAAGAGGAGAAACACATAAATCATGAAAGAAGACAACAAGACTTGATAATGGAGTTCGTACGACTTAGACTACGTATCCAGGCCCTGCTCGACCAATAGGGAGGCCTTCATTCATTAAGTTGCATAAGAAAGAAGAGTACAAGCATTAGTTACAAAAAGAAGTTTTATACCTCCATACTGAAAAATGGCCAAAAAATATAGAACTTTGATGGACAAATGGAAAATCCCATTGTGTTCATGGCATCGAGAAGTGCTGAAACCATTTAAAATTTGTCAAATTCTGACAAAGTGAAAAATCAACCCTCCTGCAAAATCTTGCCTCAAACTGCTTGCACTGCCTCCTCCCTGGGAGCACTAATAAGTTGCGTTTAAATAATAACTGGGTAGTGTATTTTTCAATGAAACAATTATTACGTAGTTGGTGGAAGGTCCGGTTAATATGGAGGAGGTCGGGTGGTCAAACCTCGCCTCCTCCTTTTTACATAACAAAATTCCTTTATAATAAAACAATTGGTTGGGCCGGGCCCGTCCACCATACCCTCACTGGATCCATTGTAATTAGGTTAGCAGTGGTTATTTTGGGTGTGGTTGGGTCTAAGCCCCAAGGGTCGGCCCACCACCCATTACACATATTTCATACGGTGCCAAGGTGTGGGGTGGCGGGGTCATGGCCGCCCACCCCATTATGTTGTTGTTACAACCGTTTCGTGGGAGGGGTCGGGGGTCATGGTTTGTCCCTGCATTAACATAAATATTACGTTATGGCATGGGTTGGGGTGATGGGGTTGGTGGCCCACCACCCCTTTTCTTTATGTTTTTTTTTGTTTTAATAAAATCAATATGCCATTTTTGAAAAGTTAGATTTTTGACCGAAGGAGTCATTTTAACGAGGCAACAATTTTTCCCAGAATCTGGCTGGAGTTGGCCAGATTCTATTCACAAAAAAATTTCAAATTGTGTCCTTGTTAATCCTACCTAGTTAGCAAAAAGTCAACCCAACTTCGACTACTTCTATCTCCTTCATCCGGACTTGGATTGGAGTGTTGTTCATACTGTTGGAATCAGGGTGACGAGCACTTCGATATGATCTCAAGTTCATCACCTTTCTGCCACTTTGAATTTTGAGCTTTTGCCATGCCACTGGTGTCTGAAGATCCACCTAGATCAATCCTCCCCGTTCAGGAGCTTTTGGACCACCAAAGCTTTATCAGTCAATTGGCAAGCGAGGAAATTTTTCCCTCACTCTTTCTTTTACCAACCATTTTGCCTTGCTAGGGTGCATCCCCTTGAAGCCAACTCAAAGGTATTCTACATCTCCCCGTCATGAAGTCTTGGTTCTTCTGTCAAGGGTAATGTCTTCAGGTAACTCATTAAGATACTCTGGTGCAAATTCATCAACTGTAGGAACTGTGCCCGCCTCCTCAGTGTCCATAATCATTGGTGGCTCATACAACTTTAAGTTCCCCACGTTCACTATGGAGTACATTTACATATATATCAGCAAATCAAGATGAAAGGAATTGTTTCCAATCTTCTCCAAAATGGTGAATGGACCATACCAAATTGGTTACAACTTCTTCCCTTCTCGCTTCATCATGTCCTTGCTGATGTGGAACCACACTTTATCGTGCACTTGAAATTGATGGTCGACTCGGTGTTTTTCATGTCGAGCCTTATACCAGGCTTGACTTTTCTCCAACTGCTACTGTATTGTTTGGTGAATCAACTAGATCTGTTGAATGAATCGCTGCGCTTTGTCCTTGTCATCATGTCCACTGGAGTCATCTTCCCTTCCAAAGACCATATCAAAAGGATCTTTTGGCAGGTAGCCAAAACATGTCTCAAATGGTGAATGATGCATAGATGAGTGTAATACTCGATTGTAAGAATTCTACACATATGGAAGATGCTCATCCCACAACTTAGGATGTTTCCCACAATAGCCTCACAACAAGTGTACCACGGTGTGGTTGACAACCTCTGTCTATCCATCAGTCTGTGGATGGAATGTCGTGCTTCTTTTCAACTTGGTGTCCATCATCTTCCATAAGTTGGTCCAAATCTCTCTGAGAAAGTGAGAGTCCCGATCTAACACAATCGATGTGGGTAGCCCGAAACAGACCCAAACATGTTGAAAGAAAAGATAAGCAGTCTGCTTTGTAGTGATATGCTTTTTATAAGGCATTAAAATTCACATATTACTAAAATGGTCAACAATGACATACAAATAGTCATGACTTTCCCTAAACAAAGGAAAATCTCCTACAATATCCATCGACACACTTTCCCATAGACGACTTAGAATAGGGAGTGGTGCATAGAGCCCAAGTTTTCTATTAGAGGGCTTTGAAATATAAAACATCACACAACCCTTTACATAGCGAATGACAATGTTTTTCATATGAGGCCAAAAACAAAATCTTTGTACATGACACAAATTTTTTTCAATACCAAAACGACCAGACACAGGAGAGGTGTGGGCCTCCTGGATTACATGTACCCTTTCTCCTATGGGTATGCATAATTTTCCAAGGTGATACAATAGTTTCCCCTAGAAGTGATAGTTTTCCACCCGTGAACCATGTGTTAGTTTTGCATAAATCTCCTTAAAGTCATCATTGTTATCATGTTGTTTAGCATAACTTTCAAAAGATAACGAAGCATTATGCAAAATAACAAAAGCAGAAATAGGAGGGCGAGATAGCATATCGGCCACTTTATTGCTAGTGCCCTTCTTATACTTTATTACCAAATGAAACTACCGAAGAAAACCCATCCACCTGAAATGATGAGATTGTTGCAACTTGGTTTGTGACTAAAGATACTGCAAGGGATGATGATCCATATGGATGATGGTCTCCTTGCCGATCAGGTCATGTTTCCACTTTTTCACACTCTGGACCAAGGCATATAGCTCTTTGTCATAAGTGGGATATTTTATCACATCCTAAGAGAACTTCTCTTAATGGTAACATATCGACTTATTTTGCTACATCAATACAACTCCCATGGCATATCCACTGGCATCTGTCTCAATCTCGAATGGCTGTTGGAGATCTGGTAAGGCCAAGACCGGTGTTGTGCTGATTATTTCTTTCAATGTTTCGAAGGACTTCTACTACTTTCCTCCCCATTGAAATACTTGCTTTACACTTGTCAATGCATGTAAAGGTGTTGCAATAATAGAGAAATTGGCAATAAATCTCCTCCAATACTGTACTGTAGCCAAAAAGCTGCAAAACTTAGTTACACTAGTAGGCTTAGGCCAATTTACAATTGCTTCAACTTTAGAAGGATCAATTTTTAGCTGACCATGACCAACAATATGACCTAGGTAAACCAAAGAGGTTTTCCCAAACTCACACTTTAACAATTTTATATAAAGTTTTTCATTTTTCAATACATCAAGCACTTTCTTCACATGGCATACATGATCATTCCAACTTTTACTAAAGACAAGAATATCATCTATATATACAAGAACAAAATCATCAATGAAAGGCCTAAAGAGATCATTCATGACCCTCATGAAAGTGGTTGGAGCATTGCAAAGTCTGGATGGCATCACCATCCGTTAGAAAAACCCCTGTTTATTCTTGAAGGTGGTTTTCCACACATCCTGCTCTGCAATTCAGACTTGGTGATAACCACTACGCAAATCCAATTTGGTGAAATAGATAGCATTATTTAAGTTATCTTATAAGTCATCAATGTGGGGAAGAGGGCAATGATTTTTCACCATGATTTTTTTTAGTGCTCGATAATCCACATGCATCCTCCATGTTCCATCGTTCTTCAGAACTAAGACAATCGGTGAGCCACATGGAGAAGTGCTTAGTCTAATGACCCCTTGGTTCAATAGTTCTTGCACCTTCTTTTTGATCTCCTCCATCTCAATGGTAGACATCAGGAGCGTCATGTTGCAAATGGATCTCATGTTGGATTTCCCTATTCGGAGGTAACACCCTTGGTTCCTGAAACATCTCATCACAGCTAGAAATTAATTCACATAATTTCTTTTTATGCACATGATCACAACCCTGGAAAGCATCAGATAGTTCTACATCTTTTCCCCTTACAATCATAAGAATGCAACCCTTACTGGAATTCACCAACCTCTCCATTTATCTTGCACTTACAAGGATGGCATTGATTTTAGTTTGATAAGCCCTTACAATATATTCTACCCCGTCTTTTGTTATTTGGTATTTGTTTTCATGACAGACGAAGATTGACTTTCTATCATATAGATATGGACTCCCTAATAACATGCCGCATATATCTAATGGTATCACATCAAGTTTTACCTCATCCACTAACTTAGAAGTGGTCACAAATTTAACCTTGCACTGCTTAGTTACATTCAGTTTTGATTTATCGTGTATCCATCCAAGTGGGTAAGGTTTTGGATGTGGTTTGGTTTCCAAGCCTAGCTTCTTTACCAAGGATTCTGAAATTAAGTTTGCTTGGAAGCTCGTATCAAATAGAGTTTCCATTTTTGTATGATTTATGATAACTCTAATATGAAATAGTTCAATTCTCTTTCATTGATTAGGAACAGACTCATCTATTGAACTAGTGCCTTCATGTGATTCAAAATTAACATGAGGTGTAAGACTACCTTTTGTTCATGTTGCTATGATCAATGCTTCATCTCCCGAATTAGATCCAAGGTCTTGCTACATAGTTGCCATTGTCTTCTGCTTGCCTTTTCCTCCATACTTCTTTGGTTTCCTTTCTAGGTACTCTTTCCAACAATGATCGTTGTCATGACCTTCCTTTTTGCATTGATTGCAATAAGGTCTTTCTCCTTCATCTTTCTTGGTTGATGCCGTCCTCTTCTCCTTTCCTTTTCCTTTCACTTTGGGTTTGCCATTTGGAGGTTTGAAAGGTGGTTTTTTGAAATGATCATCTCTTTCATTTTCTCTCATGTTCTCAAGATGAATTTCCTTCACACTAATGAAGTCAACAGTATTTGGTTCAAACAATAATAATGAATGTCTAAGGTAACTATGTAATGATCCAATCTACTTAGTTACTACTTCAGGTGAGTCAAGTACAATGCCCAAATTAAGTGCCTATTTTCTAAATTCCTCTGTAAATATTTGAACATCCTGACCGCTGCCTTGCCTTAAGTATTGCCAATCCATTAAGGCTTTTTGTTTATAACCCAAGTGATAAAATTGTTCCTTTAATACAGAAATGAAAGTAGGCCATGAGGAAAGAAGATTACCCACACTCTTATTGCTTTGAAATTTTCTCTCCCACCAAACAAGAGCAGTGCTACTCACTCGAAGAGAGGTCAGCGGAATCTTTGCCTTGTCCTCTTCGATTTCTTGAATCCTGCAGTAGATTTCAATCTGCCTACTCTAGTTATTAAGATTTTCTGCATTACTTTCATTGTTAAACATGGGAAGATAAATTTTGACATCTAATTTAAAGAAAGGTTTCTTAGATGCATCCCTTCAATTCCTATGATGATGGTGATGAGGGGAGGAAGAACTTTCACTCGTGGAAGGAGAAGGAGGAGGTTCTTCTTCACCATTTCCATGCATCAAACCTTGTTCTTTTGCCTTTTGCTTCTCTGCTTTCTCCAGTCTTGAAAGAAAGTGGCCAACATTTTTCTGCCACTGTATAGAATGTTTTGTAGAAATTGATATCCTCTTCATAAGGAGCCACTTCATCTACCATGTTTCTCCTTCGATGTGCATGCCTCGCTTCGGGATTGAAAGACTTTAGTTTCCCTTTGCCTCTTCAGAGCCTGTTTCTTGTTAGCATACAAACATGCAATTCACATCTAAAAAGACCTGCTTCGATACCAATTGATCCAAAATCTTTTTCTTATAGATGTGTTAAAGAATTACATGCATAAAGTGTAGCTTAACATAGAAAACTTAATGTGCACATGAGAGAAGAGGAGAAACACATAAAGCATGAAAGAAGACAACAAGACTTGATAACTGAGTTTTTCTGACTTGGACTACATCGCCAAGCCCTAGTTGATCAATGCGGAGGCCTTCATCCATTAAGTGGCACGAGAAAGAAGAGTACAAACATCAGTTACAAAAAGGAGTTTTATACCTCCACACTGAAAAATGGACAAAAAATGCAGAACTTTGATGGAGAAATGGATAGTGTCATTGCATTCATGGCATCGAGAAGTGCTGAAACCATATAAAAATTGTCAAATTCTCACAAAGTGAAAATTCGGCCCTCTTGCAAAATTCTACCTCAAAATGTGTGCACTGCCTCCTCCCTAGGCGCACTGATAAGATGTTCTTAAATAACAATTGGGTGGTGGATTTTTCAATGAAAAAGTTATATTGCAGTTGGTGGAAGGTCCGGTTAATATAGAGGAGGTCGGGTGGTCAAACCCCGCCTCTTCCTTTCTACATAACAAAATTCCTTTATAATCAAATAATTGGTTGGGTCAGGCCCGCCTTGGGCGGCTCGCCCACCGTACCCCCGATAGCTCCATCGTAACTAGGTTGGCGATGGTTCTTTTAGGTGTGGTTAGGTCCGAGCCCCAAGGGTCAGCCCACCACCCATTACACATTTCGCATATGGTGCCGAGGTGTGGGGTGGCGGGGTCATGGCCGCCCACCCTGTTATGTTTTTGTTATAACCGTTCTGTGGGACGGGATGGGGGTCATGGCCCACCCCTCCATTAATATAAATATTACGTTATGGTACGGGTTGGGGTGGCAGGGTTGGTGGCCCGCCACCCCTTCTTTTTATATATTTTTTGTTTTAATAAAAACAATATGCCATAATTTTTTGAAAAATCATATTTTTGACAGAAGGAGTCATTTTAACGAGGCAACAATTTTTCCTATAATTTGGCTAGAGTTTGTTGGATTCCTTCCGCTAGAAAATTTCAAATTGTGTCCTTGTTAATCCTGCCCAGTTAGCAAAAAGCCAACCCAACTTTGACTGCTTCTATCTCCTTCATCCAGACTTAGATTGGAGTGTTGTTTGCACCATTAGAATCAGGGGGACGGGCACTTCGATCTGATGTCAATCTCATCACCTTTCCGTCACTTTGAATTTTGAGTTTTTCCCATGCCATTGGTGTCTGAAGATCCACCTAGATCACTTTATCAATCCACATTCATGATCATAACACGAACCATTTCTGCTACTAAATATGAATGGATAGATCAAGGACAAGTCATATAATTTTCCTCACAAATAAAATCGCCCCTACCCCCAAGGGGACACACTGGGTCTAATATAAAATTTATCCAATAGTTCTTGAAGATGCATTTGTAACTCTTTTAGCTTTGGAACACTCATTTTGTAACGGGCTTTGGAAACTAGAGTAACTCTAGGGATCAATTCTATAGTAAAATCAAGATTCCTTTTGGGTGGTAATCTTAGAATATCTTCTAGAAAGACATCCTTAAATTCTTTAACAATTGGTATGTTGTCCAAGACATATAGTTTATCTTTAGAGTTAGTATATCCTACCTAGACTACGTAAATTTGTCAGCCTTTACACATACTTTTCCCTAATTGGTGAGGTGTAATGGGTCACAACATAACTTCTCTTCTAATACCCCGAATCTCTACTTTGTTGCCATTATTAGATAGGCAGTTGATTGCTTTCCCTTACAGTCTAATATGTTCCAATGTTGCTCCAGCCAATCCATACCTATTAATACATCATAGAAACGTAATGATGGAAAATTTAATTGGTTTTATCCTGTTGTTTGGGCAATTCAATTACATAATCATCTACCTTTGCATTAGCTCTTCTCTTTCACCTTGTTGCTAATGGGACCATCCAAGGATTCCTAAACGTTGGACTTTTCAAATGACATAAATCAACTATTCTTGGGTTAACATAGCTTAAGCTTGCACCCAGATCGATTAGAATGGAAACAAGGTGGTTGGATATATTACCTTCTAGTTCCACCATTGATGGTTGTTATTCTGCCTGTTGATCCTCCCACATTGTGTTAATCCTTGGTATTTTCCTTGCCATATTGCAAACAGTAGAAACTTCTTGAACGTTCACAACTAGTTCAATTCTCCCTCGACAGGGACATTTTTTGTAGTAATGGGGTTCTCCACAACCCCAAAGTTGCAAAGGAGGCTTAGGAACCTGATTAGTTTCCATCTTGCTAGATGCTTCACTCTGTTTCACTTCACTTTGAGGTCTATACCTTTGTTGATTCCTACCTACTGGTCCACTTGATCCTTTCCGACCTAGATATCTAGTACTAGTATTTTTCATGCTCTTGCTGGTTGGGAAATTTCTTTGCCCTTTCTTATTTGTCCAATTTTTGGTGTCCTCACCCTTCTGCTTCATCTGCTGATAGAAAATTTGAACCTTTTGAACAACCTCATCTGTCATCTTAGGATTGTCAAATTCCAACTTTTCCTTCATATAAATTGGTAAATTGTTGATGAAGTGCTGGACTTTAGCTTTCTCTTCTTGAATGTAAGGAAAATATCCCAACATGGAGGTAAACATAGCTATGAACTCATTCATTTGTTGTGCCAATTTGAGGTCATGAAGCTCTTTTCCCTTGTCATAGTAGAACTACTCATTCAAATATTTGTCCTTAAAATGCTTATGGAATTGTTCCCATGTGACTTTTTGCTCATCAATTTCCCTAACTATTTTAATTTCTTCCCACCACAAAGTGGCCTTACCCTGCAACTGGTATATTGCTAACCTTACCTTCAAATTATCATCGTATTCATAGATTTGAAAGTATTTTTTCATGTTGATTAACTAATCCTCTGCTGCTTCCTCAACCTCTCCATTGTATATTGGTGTCTCGATCTTTTCAAATTCCCCTTGAAGTTTAGTTTTTTGTCTCTTAAATCATTTTTCATCAGAAAAATTATCAGATTCTTCTTCATGGAAAGTTCGCCCTCCCTCAGACTTTGGATGTTCATCTTGCTATGTATACAAATATTTTCTATTTTCCTCATCCTGACTGGGATTAGCATTCCTTTGATTCTGCGTGTCTGAAAGACACTTCATAATTTTTTCCTACTCCAATCGTAATCTTTCATTATCTGCTTGTAAGTTCAACATCTATGCTAGTAGTTGTTGGACTGTTTCTAGTATTGTTTCCAGTATTGCAACATTTTTGTTCTAATTTGGCTCACTCAACTGTATCCAAACCTCTGGGTTATGTCCAGTTGTCCCTCTATAGGGGTCATATCCTACTCCTTGTCTCAAAATGCGTCAACCCTCTTCCTCTGTATATCATAATTACTTTTGTTATTCAATAATCTTCCTTTTAGGCCTCAATGTAGCAACCTGAGAGCTCTGATACCACTTGTCACACCTACATGACCTAAGTATAAGGTAATGAAAGAAAATTTACATTCATATTAGCGTTTACCTTTTAACTCCCTAGCTCATCCAAATTACCATAAAGGTTTATTCAATATAATTGCAGAATTAACTCAAGCAATACAATCATACCATAAAGATTTGATTAATTACATATATCATTATGATCATGGTACAAACATTTAATTGGAATAAACGTGACAGAAATTACAAATCTAAGTTTGGATTTCATTTTATATTGCCAAACAATTATTATGAGATTTAACCATGGTAATTCCTATATGCGCTCATCAATGGTTCTTAAACCCTCGAGACGCCCTCCAAGTGCATGTTGATCCACCCTCCACTTGGAAGCCTTTCCATATTGTTTCCCTGAGGAAGCCCATCAGACGCTCGAGAGGCAAGAAATGAGGGTTAGCGTACTTGCCTACCTGGTTCATCATGGACCATCCTTGTTCTCATTCCTTGTGTCTAGAGAGACGAGCTCGACTCTTCCCTGGTTCTGCTATTTTCCACTGGGAAAATCGATATGGTCCCACTGTTATAGGTTCATGGTAAGCTTTCCTTATTGCTCAATGGTCAGTACAGGGTATTGCCACTTCTTAGCCCTCAGCCTACCCCCGTTGGGTCACCCCACTTGTAGCAAATTCTGGTAATCCTCATTCAGTTATTAATTTTTGGTATTTTTTGTGGTGTTGTAGGCGAATATCCAGCTTAATGTCCGTGTCCCGTGTCCTTCTGTTTGTAGGTTACCCAATGGGTTTTCAAAGAGGCGGGTAAGATTTAGGGTCCCAAAGGATGGCTTGGAAGGAACAACTCTCCACCTTCAAGTTGGTAATCGCATATGTTCCCTTGTGGCTCTCATGAAAAATTATCCCTGTCATGCATAAAAAGGAATAGCCTCTTAACGCATTTCTTTAGAACAGACCCTCAGAGGTTTTGTGTTTGCACTTCAAGCTTGTTAATGGATCTAAGGACTAATTCAAGTTCCTTTTGGCATTTCACCGAGGTTTAATATTTGTTTTCAAGAGGGTTTCACCCTCGGGTTTATCTCCTATAGCTTAAATGTGACACTTAAGTTTGGTTAATATATGTATATCAAGCATGATTTATTACTCCTTTCCATTTGAGAGCCATTGCTCTGTATTTCATATTTGACTCTTTCGATTGTAGGCCTGCTGCTGCACCGTCAGCTAGGTTAACTAGTCAAGATTCCTCGATGTGACTTTGTTGTTGAGGGTTTCGGTCTCTCGGACTATAAGATTTGAACTACCTCTGTTGAGTTCAATGTAGTTAAGAAATGCTTCCCAGCGACTTATATGCGTTCTGCGCTTTGTAATGGCGAGAATGAATGTTGTATGTTATTTATGTTTGCTACTTATTTGATATTATTGAAGCTATTATCATTTTGTGTGTTATGAATCAATTCGGTTACAATTAGCGGCTACCTTGATAACAGGGTTTCCTTTCTTTAAGGTAAAAGTCTCAGATTTCACCTTCAACCACCAGGATCTAGCAGCGATTTACCTTTAAAGGGAAACAAAGCAATAAAGAAAGGAAAAGAATTAGTTCCCACCGATAAGTCAAATGAAGCAGATTCTCTGTGATAATATCTTGCTTGTGAAAAATTATGGAAATGGAATAGGGAAGGTATCCTGAGGCCAATAACACACTTTTACTATATATGAATTTTAAAGAATTTTAATAGGATCTCGTACATAAATGGAATGCATCCTGCCAGTTCAGATATGAAATATCGTAGGTTGGAACATCCCATTTGAAGTTTTGGCAATGTTGAAGTCGCTTGTGATTTAAACTGCAATCTCTCATTCCATCCTGCCAGTTCAGATATGAAATACCGTAGGTTGGAACATCCCGTTTGGAGTTTTGGAAATGTTGAGGTCGCTTGTGATTTAAACTGCAATCTCTCTCCCAACTAGTTGGAACATCAACTAGTTGATTGTTGCCCAAATAACATAGTAATAGATTCCTTTCTATCAAGAACGAGAGAATATTATGGAGAACTACATTTGAAGAAATGTAACATTTGATTACACTTTCAATAGGGTCATTTGTTACAAAGGCATGTTAGAAAAATGTATTTGATTACAGTAATAATCAATTGAAATCTTTAGGATTGACATATCTCTAAGATTTAAGATAATAGATAGTTGACATATTTATATGCTTATGCTTATTTCACTTACTCTAGTCATTCAATAGGGTCATTTGTTACAAAGGCATGTTAGAAAAATGTATTTCATAACAGTAATAATCAATTGAAATCTTTAGGATTGACATATCTCTAAGATTTCATATAATAGATAGTTGACATATTTATATGCTTATTTCAGTTACTCTAGTCATTTTAAAAGTGACCCGATTTTGAAAAGGGGTGATGCAGAACACACATGTTTTTTTTAGAGCATAGTTTTTGGCACTTTAATCTTTTTAAATTCTTGTTATGTACATTGCGTTTTAGAATGGTAGTGATTTTCATGATGATTTTAAAAAGTGGTTATTCTGCATCACACCCTTTTTTTAAAAACCTTTTTTTCGATTTTAATTTTTCTAATGTATGAAATGTAAAAAATTATTTTGTAAATTTAATAATTTCCGAAGTGGTCTTCCTCTTCATATTTTCTTGTTTTTATTTTTATTTTTATTTTTTTTGTAGTGAGGTTTTTATTGATTTGCATATTTAAAGAAGAAGGTCGATATTTTTCATTTTCGATATTTTTAATTAAATTTTCAATCCAAATGAAATAATTGTCTCTAAAAAACAAATAAAAAATTATATATAAAAAAAGACAAAAATAAAAAATAAAAAATGTTAAAAAAAATATCTTATCAACCATAAAACAATTTGGAAAAAAAAAACGAAATTAATATAAATATATATAAGTCAGTAAAAATTGAGGAAAAAAAAAAAACATGAGCAAAAACTAGGGAAAAAAATAAAAACAAACTAATTAAAAAAAAAATTAATTAATGAAAAAAAAATTTAGAAAATAGTAAAATTAATATTTAAAAAAAAATGTTAAAAAAATTATCTCACAAACCATAAAAGAATATGGAAATATATATATATATATATATATATATATATATATATATATATATATATATATATATATAAAGTAAATTAAAAAAAAAACATTAGAAAAAACTGGGGAAAAAAAATTAAAAACAAACTAGTTTTAAAAAAAATAGAAAAAAACGAAAAAAATTTAAAAACTAATAAAATTAATATTAAAAAAAACAAAAAAAAAAATCAAATTATAAAAAAAAAAAAAACAAAAAAGTGTATTTTTATTAAAAAATGTAATTATTTTTTATTAAACATAGATATTTTGTTTAAAAAAAAAAACGAAAATTTAATTTTTTTTTAAACAATTTTTTTTATTATTAAAAACAAATTTTATTTTTATTTCTATTTTTTATTTAAAAATAAAATTATTCAACATATCCTTTATATTTAAAAAAAAAAAAAAAAAAAAAAAAAAAAAAACTAAACCTATATTTTATATTTAAAAAAAAAAAAATTTACATTTAATTTTTTTTTAAACAATGTATTTTTATTTAAAAAAAATGAAAATTAATTTATTTTTTTTAACAATTATTTTCTTAAAACCATTTTTTTTTGTTATAATTAAAAATAGTTTTTTTTTAAACCAATTTAATTTCTTTTTTAATTTAAAATTTTAAAAATTATTAAAAAAAAAAATTAAAAAATCAAAAATTTTAAAAATTAAAATTGTTTTTTTTTTAATTAAAAATTAAAAATTTTAAAATTTTAAAATTTTAAAAATTAAAATTGTTTTTTTTTAATTAAAAATTTAAAATCGTTTTTTTAATTCATAAAAAAAAATACATTCGTGGCCCCCCGCCACCCGTGGTGACGCGCGCAAGCCCCTCTGCCCACGGTAGCGCGACCACGGGCGGCTGGGGGGCCCACGAACATATTTTTTTTATTAATTAAAAAAACAATTTAAATTAAAAAAAAATTAACCAAGAAAAATTGGTTTTAAAAAAGTAATTGTTAAAAAAAAAAAAAAATTTCAATTTTTTTTAATAAAAAAACATTGTTTAAAAAAGAAATTTAAATGTAATTTTTTTTTTAAATAGTAAATATAGGTTTATTTTTTTTATTTTTATTTTTAAATATAAAAGATATGTTGAATAATTTCATTTTTAAATAAAAAATAGAAATAAAAATAAGAATTTGTTTTTAATAATAAAAAAGATTGTTTAAAAAAAAAAAATTTAATTTTGATTTTTTTAAACAAAATATCTATGTTTAATAAAAAATAATTATTTTTTTTTTAAATAAAAAATTCATTTTTTTTTTTTTCTAATTTGAATTTTTTTTGTTTGTTTTAATATTAATTTTATTAGTTTTTAAATTTTTTCATTAATATCTATTTTTTTTTAAACTAGTTTGTTTTTAATTTTTTTTTCCCAGTTTTTTCTAATGTTCTTTTTTAATTTCTCTATTTTTACTTACTTTATATATATATATATATATATATATATATATATATATATATATATAGTTTTCCAAATTCTTTTATGGTTTGTGAGATAATTTTTTTAACATTTTTTGTTTTTGTTTTTTATTTTTCTCTTTCATATATATTTTATATTTGTTTTTTAAGTAATTAACATTTTAATCTTAATTTTAGTAGCTTTTATTCTTTTTTTAATTTTCTATTTTTTTTTTTTTTAAATGTAGTTTGTTTTTAATTTTAATTTTAATTTTTTTGTTTTCTTGTTTTGTTGTTGTTGTTGTTGTTTTTTTTTTTTTTTTTCACCCACTTAATTTTTTGTTTTTTCTTTTTCCATATATATATATATATATATATTTCCAATTTTTTTTGGTTTACAAGATTACTCTTTTTTTCCCCATTTTTTTAAATATTTATTTTACTATTTAATTGTTTATAATTTTATTTTTTTTTTTAGTTTTTTATTTCTTATCATTAATTTCGTTCTTTTTAGATTTTATGATTGATTTTTTTTTTTTTTTCATTTTTTTTTTTTTTCATTTTTTTTTTCTTTTAATATATATTTTAATCTATGTTTTGTTTTTTTTTTTTTTTTTTTTTTTTTTTTTTTGTGTTTTTGATTGTTTTATTTTTTTTTTTTTTTATTTATTTTTTTTTATTTTATGTTTTCATTATTTTTTAAAATTTAATGTTTTTTCGGGGTCATGATAAAATATTTCATGCCATTATTTCGAAATGTTGAAATTTTACTTTTGAAAAAAAAAATCTTCTTCCAGAATTAACCCTTTTCGTTTTGAGGGTGTTTTTTGGATATTTTTTGCGCAAAAAATTGGTTTTCACCGCCATTTTTAAAACATGTTGAAAATTTAACCGAGAAAAGAAAAGGTGTTATTCCAGCATCAACACTTTTCACTTTTAGCAAGTGTTATTCCAGCATCAACACTTTTCACTTTTAGCAAGTGTTATTCCAGCATCAACACTTTTCACTTTTAGCACTGTTTTTGATGTTTTTTCGGGGTTTTTTGTCCAGAGTTCCCATTTTGAGTTTATAGTTCCAGTTTCAAAGTTTATATTGTTATATCTATTTCTTTTAAATTTTGATATTTCAATGTATATGAAGGATTTATTTTATATTTTTCTTTCAGTTATCATATTTATCAATTCTGTTTATATAAATTTCTTTTTTGCAAAACATTACTTATAAGTATTAGGTTCGTTATTTAATTTATATTAACTCATATCTATTATATGGTTGAAATACAAACTCTTAAGAGGAGTTGAATTTTTGGAAGTGTAGAACTATTTTAAAGTATAAAATTTTAGGAATAGTTTACATTGCTACACATTATATATACACACACACATTTACTCAGTTTTTCTAGTGAGATCATTTTGTAGATGATCAATATTATGTATATGTGTATGTTTGAGATGAATCTAATCATTTTCAATCTTTTAAGTTTTTTTAGTTTGTTGAGAACACAGTTCATATTATTAAGAATTATACTTTAAAATTGACACTAGGAATAAGTTGAATACAAATAAAGTAATAATGTTTAATGATGAAAAAATTACAATGAAATCAATGTGTTGATTTCAATGTACATGTCAATTTTTAACACAATGGTTTCAATATCCATGTCAATTTTAGTTTATACTTATATTCATGTTAGTTTTTATTTAATTTCAATTTTAATATCAACAAGAATTACTATTTGTGGTTGATATTTTCTATTTAATTTCAATTTTAATGTCAATGCAAATTACTATTATATTTCAACTATTGGCACTTCATACTATATACCAAAACCTCAAGCTAGCAAGGGGTTTCTCAACAAGCTCACCCTAGACACTCTTTATGATCATATAGATCTATTAGAAACGAGAGAGTAGAAAATAAAATGGAGTTAGATCCAAAGCTTATTAAAATTGTTAGAAGAGATGTAGGACAAAGAAACTATTAGGGTTTGTGATTCAAATGGAAAAAGGGTGTTATGTCCACAACCCCCGATTGGGAAATGCTAGCACAACCAAATCACTCATAATGCCAATGTTTAATTGCATAAATGAGAATTGGATCATAGTATATGGGGATGACGTATGTTCAAAATGCATAAATACAACATTTACATCTACAAGCCATTATACACCATAAAACATAATTTCACAATGGAATACTATTAACCATTGATGCATTATTAGTGATAGCAATGCATATAATCTAGAAAATTAGCGTTTCCAACAGACATTTATTGATTGAATATAAAATCACATGATAAACATGAAAAATTATCTATAATGAAATAAGAAATTGGTTGTAGGCTCTCCACAATCCACCCAACCATAGACCATAGGGTTCATCAATCTCAAACACGATTCACCCCTATGGCTACAACTCCACAACTCCACAGTGAATGGTGTAGAAACAAAATAAGAAACACATACTATTGAACAATGTACTTGTCCAACAAACACTAGCCCAACCACATGCTCCCACTCTCCGAAACATGCACTAGTGGAACACCCCTTATCTATGCCCTGGTAATCTCTCAATGGTGCCCACCTTTAGGGTTGTGTTAAATCTAGTTAAAGACAGTGAAATCATGGGCTTGCAAGACATCTCACTAATCTCTTGGCACCTTTCCAACCATA
Organism: Pinus tabuliformis; assembly: GCA_031772625.1. NCBI lineage: Eukaryota > Viridiplantae > Streptophyta > Pinopsida > Pinales > Pinaceae > Pinus > Pinus tabuliformis. The sequence goes on from CM062812.1 coordinate 963,913,775, forward strand.
AATTGAAATACCTTCCAATTAGCCTAGAACTCCAAGCACAAGGCTCGCTAACCATTTGCACCATAGTTGATTAGACTAAAATGGGATAAAATAAAGTGTCAAATCCATAATGACTCCCTCTATCTCCATTAGGAAAATATACACATTTTAAATATGTATGGCCTTTCTCTGCCATGTGGCACTCCATGAAGCCATTTCGGCCCCATGATCCCTTTTCCCCAACACTGAAACAAATACCCATTTCCTATCGCCATGGAGTTACACTATCCCCATACTCTTTTCCATGGATTGGGAGCTGCATCCATCCATTATAATTTTAATATATAAATATGTAAAACATTTAAAATATTGACCCTCGAGCCACTTTCCCAAAACAACATATATGTCCCTCAAAAGATAGCTCCAAAATCCATATATGCATATACACACATACATAGGTCTACAAAAATGAATCTTGCTCATCAACCTAATAATTATATACACTCAACTCACCAACCTATTATCTCTTGATTTTCATAGCTTGGGAGGTACTCCAAGCCTTGAGGATCTAGGGTTTGAAGGAATGAGTTCCACCGGCCTTACTGGCTTCAAACACAAGCTTGGGGTTTTGAACCCATCGATGTTTGGGCCAAAACCGTGATGAGACTTCGACATGTGATGGATGAGGATGATAGTATATGACGAGACAAATCCAACACATTGATAATCGTTTAATTATGATTTGTCGTTGTTGAGATATGAATTTTTGAAGTAATGATGGGTTAATTTGTCTAATTAGGCTAGTCGGCTTGAGGTCAAAGTGGTGCCCAAAGACAAATTCCTTGGAGACACTTGATGCACTTAAATATAGGTCAAATGTGAGGACATTTGAGACATCCTAAGTGCAATGAACTTCTTGGTTTATCTTTGTGATTTGGAGTGCGAGTTTGAGGCTAGAGAAAGGAGTAAAGGGTTGTTGAGTTTGGGAGAGTATCTCCACATTTGCTGCAGTTTTTAATTGTAGAATAGGCTGCAGTCATGAAGAAACCAAGAAGGTGACATAAGGGTTGTTTATGGGCAACGTATTTATATCTCCTTGGCTAGATCAGGCAACATTAAATCAGAGGTAGGGAGGAGGATTTTTTGTGTTATTTTGGTGTGTTATATGTCTCTGTATGGTCCACACGAGAGTGATATAGGTATAACATTGTGAGTAGGTTATTTGTAGGGTTGTCAAGCATTGTGAGGGTATCCTCACTGAAACACAACTATTGAAGGGAGGCAGCAGCCTAAACAAAGATATTCTCCTTGAGTTTGGAGCATATTCATCTTGTTTTTGTGAGCAGGTGGTTGTAGGGTGCGTTGAGGAGGAGCCTTATGCCCTAATACAATGTTTTGAAGGCTTAGAAGGACGACAAAGGGGACAACCTAGCTGGAGGAGGAAACATAGGTTTAGAGCAAGGGTTAAGGACTATGTTGTGTGATGTAACCAATCCTATGAATGCATGGATCTGAAGGGAAGGATGCAATAGGAGTTTGAGGTTGCAAATGTCTCCTTGGTGATAGTTGGATGTTAGGTGGATGGTAGTCCTAGATTAGGACAATTGTGGACATCTTGAGGAGAAGTTCATAAATATTAGTACATGTGTCAAGAGGAGAAGCAATATGTTGCAAAATAGAGGTATGTTTGTCCTCTTGAGTAGATGTGACTTGCAAGTGGATGGTGTCACTGGAAAGGTAGATTTGAGGAGTCTGTTAGCGGCCATGTGGAAGGGTCTCCATAGGTGTTGGATACTCTAACTCAGATTTGTTGCTACAAAAATATTGGTCATTTGTGGTCTATTGGAGGGCAGCGTGAGAGTGGACCAAGTGTGGATGTGGATTGGGCATCTATGGAGGACAACATGGTAGTGCCCAAGTTGGAGCCCAGTGTGCACCATCTTCATCGACTTAGGTGGTTGCTAGAGTGGAAGAAGTTGAATTCAAGGTATGATCAGCTAGAGGGGTAGTTGAGAATCCATACACTTGTGTGTGGAGAAGGACATCCTAGCCGATGTTCATTGTGGGAGATGGACATCTTACAGTGATAGGTGGAAACCCTTCATGCCCTATGTTGGTCTTCATTTGAGCAATGCAGGAAGACCATAGTGGGCTAAAGTCCTTGAGTAGCTGAGGAGCAACAATGGGTAGTTGTCAGTTGTTCACAAATGGATTTGTGAACAACTCAACATGAGTCTCAATGTGTTGACGTGTTGATGGAAGATTAATAAACTAGTGAGCAGATTGGATAGCTGAGATTTAGTATCCAAATGGTCTTGGAGCATTAATAGAGGCAAGAACTACAGATCGAGAACTGAAGGACCAGGCAAGTATAAGGTACGACCAAGAGGAGCTATGAGTGCATGTTACATTAACCAGATGGTGAGAGTATCTTTTGGAGGGTAGAGTGCTTGTCGATGGACTAACACCAAGCACGAGTTTTTATTCTTGTACAGGTGGATGTATGAAGGCCATTATCCCTAGTGCGGGAGCCCTATATTATTATATTATTTAGTTGGATTAATATAACAAATTTGGGTTACTCTACAAAATTGTAAAAAGTTATCCATATTTTTTGCACTAGTAGATTCACTGTTGTTTATATTCCACTATGCAAAGTAGTTTCGTTGTGATTCTTGGTTTGGTAGTGTCAAATATTTAAGACTCTATCCTAGACACTAGGGTCATGGATATTCAACATGGTATTAGGGGATATTTGAGCTACTTTGAGGGACAATGAATCATAGTGTGCACGTGAAAAAAATCAGAGGGAGTAATGGGTGTCTAGATCAGGGAGAAGAGGGTTCAACTCAAGATGTGGAGATGTGATCTTGACTGGCTTGGAAGCAAGATTGGTTGGGAGTTCTAGTGGATTGGTGGTGAGCCTCATGAATAACAGTTTGTTGTAGGGAAATCTATTGATCATGGAATTCCTTTGACTTGTCTTGGATGTTTGGGACAACTCCAAGGTTTCTCTAGCTTGGAAAATATGAGGTTGACTAAGATAGATTCATGTGATGTAATGGATATTGGTAGACTAGAGTCTTATTAGATCGTGATGTTGCATGTATGATATTAGAGGGATTTTCATGAGTGGTATTTGATCTCGGAGGATGAGTGCTTGTAGGACTGATCTAGTGGAGATCGTATAGGCTTAGAGGGAGTCTAGCCTTAAAGGGAGTAGCCTTATGGAGGTTTGGAATCTTCAGGTTCAGATGTATTGAGCAAAGGGGCTACCGATATTGCAGGGTTCATTCTACAGAGTATGTTGCAGTGATGGACATGAGATGGGATAGTGTCACTGATTGATGATGGTTATTTCTTAGCCTTGGAAGTACCTCCCTCACTAAAATGGAGTGTTAATTTTTGTAGCTTGGAGGTACTCCAAGCATTTAGGATAAAGGGTTTGGAGGAATGAGTTCCACAAGTGGCCTTGTGGGCTTGAAACCAAGCTTGGGGTTTTATACCCATCGATGTTTGGGCCAAAATCGTGATGATATTGTGACATGTGATGGATAAGGATGATATTAGATGATAAGATGAATCCAACGCATAGAGAATCATCCAATTCTGAGTTGTTTATGTTGAGATATGAATTTTTGAAGATATGATGGGTCAATTTGTCTAATTAGGCAAGTCGACTTGAGGTTAAAGTTGTGCCCAAAGACAAAATCGTTGGAGCCACTTGATGCATCTAAATATAGGTCAAGTGTGATGAAATTTGAGGCATAATAAGTGCATTCAACTTCATGTTTTATCTCTGTGATTTGGAGAGCGAGTCTAAGGCTAGAGAATGGAGTAAAGGGCTGCTAAGCTTGGGAGAGTATCTATGCATTTGGTGCGGTTTCTATTTGTGGAATAGGCTACAACCCTAAAGCATCTAGGAAGGTGAAATAAAGGATTTTTGTGGGTACCATATGTATATCTCCTTACCTAGACCAGGTCACAACAAATCAAAGGTTGGGAGGAGGATTTTCTGTGTTATTTTAGTGTGTTAAATATCTGTGTATGGGTTGGAGGAGAGTGTTATAGGTACAACAATGTGAGGAGGTTATTTGTAGGGTCATGAAGCATTGTGAGGCTTTCCTCACTGAGCCACAACAACTGAAGGCAAGTGACAACCTAAACAAAGGAATTCTCCTTGAGTTTGGGGGAGATTCATCTTGTTGTTATGAGAAGGTGGCTCTAGTGTGCGTTGAGGAGGAGCCTTGTGCCCTAATACAATGTTTTGACGGCTTAGAAGGAAAAAAAAGGTGACAACCTAGTTAGAGGAGGACACACAGGTTTGGAGCAAGGGTTAAGGGTTGTATGGTGTGCCCTAAGTAGTCCTATGAATGTATAGATCCCAAGGCAAGGATGCAATAAGAGGTTGAGGTTGTAGATGACTCCTTGGTAATAGTTGGATGTTAGGTGGATGACAGTCCTAGATTAGGATAGTTGTGGACATCATGAGGAGAAATTCATCAATGGTAGTACATGTGTTAAGTGGAGAAGCATGAGGTTACCGAACAAAGGTATGTTAGTCCTCTTGAGTTGATGTGACTTGTAGGTCGATGGTGTCCTTTGAAAGGCATATTTGAGGATTTTGTTAGCAGCCATGTGGAAGGGTCTCCATAGGTGTTGGGTTCCCTAACTAGGAGCATATGCTACAACAATATTGGTCACCTATTGTGTATTGGAGGGTAGTGTTAGAGTGGACCAAGTGTGGATGTGGATTGGGCATTTATGGTTTGTTGGAGGACAACATGGTAGTGACCAAGTTGGAGCCTGGTGTTGATTGTCTTGATGGACTTAGGTGGTTTCTTGAGTGGAATAAGTTGAGCTCAAGGTTTGATAAGCCAGAGGGGTATCTGAGCAGTCATAGACTTGTGTGTGGAGAAGGACTTCTATAGTAGATGATGGGCAGTCCTCCTAGCCCATGTTCATTGTGGGTGATGGACATCTTGCAGTGATAGGTGGTAGCCCTCTATGCCTTATTTTGGTCTTCATTGGAGCAACACAAGAATACCATAGTGGGTTGAAGTCCCTAAGTAGTTGAGGAGAAATAATGGGAAGTTGGGAGTTGTTCACAGATGGAGTTGTGAGTAACTCAATCATATTCTCGATGTGTTCATGCATTGATGGATGAATGATCAACTAGCGAGCAGATTGGATAGCCGAGATTCAGTGGCTATATGGACTTAGAGCATTGATAAAGGCATGAGCTGCATATCGGGAGCCGAAGGATTGGGATGGTATAGGGTACGACTGAGAGGAGCTATTAGTGCATGCTACATCAGCCAGATGGTCAAAGTATCTTATATTATTCTATTGGATTAATATAATGAAGTTGGGTTATTGTAGAAAATTATAAAAATTTGTCTATATTTTGTGCACTACTAGATTTAATGTTGTTTATATTCCATTGTGAAAAGTAGTTTCATTGTGATTCATGGTTTGGTAGCGTCAAAGATTTAAGACTCTATCCCAGACAACAGGGTCATGGAAATTCAACAATATGCAAGTATATATATTTACATCATAAACGAGAAGGGGTATTACTTTCCTCCAACTCTTATTTTATGCAACATCCTCAGTGAAATATATATATATATATATATATATATATATATATATATATATATATATATATATATATATAGATATAGATATATATATATATATACAACTCATCATTTAAAAAGTTGAGGGTACTTCCCCCTCATGACATCTTATTGCTCCCAATTAGCCTCATGTCTATTGAGCAGGGTCCATTATACCTTTACCATGTCGACTTCCTGATCCTGGAAGACCTTGATCATCCTATCCAAAATATGTACTGGTTGTACCTATAAATATCGTTCAAGTTCCACTTGAATAATATGTCAATCAATCACCTAATCAATACTAGAAATATACTTTTGAGAAAATAAAGATGGAATTCATCATGAGCATTCATCGATGTGGGTAATGGAAATCTATATGTAGTAGAACAAATCCTCTTTGTATTCTTCAATGGCCCTATTAGGTCCTGTTTTCATTGCTATGACACCGTCAAAAATTTTTCCGCAACTAAATTTTGGATCTTACCATCATTGTTGTATCTAGAGTCGTTTTGATTATCAAGTGTTGTTTCCTATTATACTATGTGTCTCAAGTGTCTTTGGATTGTGTCAAGTGTTGTCACATTGATTAAAACATCTTTTAGTGCAGTTTGTGGTCATAACATCTTTGTTATCGTAAAACGACACTTTTGGGTTGCAGTCGCACACACATCACTTGTTATACTTTGGGAATGTCTACAAAGTGGCATTTCAATGAATATTTACCATTGTTCAAGTTTTTCCAAGTTTTCTTGATGAGTCAGTGTACGTCACAGTTGGTTCTATGTCTAAACTCATCTTATTCACCCCGTGCCCCATATCTGATACTTGGACAAATTTTTGGTTTGAAGTGAACTCATTAAGGCTAAGAGTGCATGATCTGACTCTAAAGCTTTGACAAGGAATCCTTCATTGTTTTGAACTGCACGATGTTCCCTCCAAGGGCACTAGGCACACTCCTCAACCCTCTTTCCCTTTCCTTACTCTGAACTGCGCCCTTCAAAAGACCAAGGCTTCCTTGAGCACACTCCTTCGACTCAAATAAGCACACCCTACTTGAGCATATTGGTGCAGTCTGAAGGCCTTAAGCTTCACCCTTCAACCTTCCCTGATGTGCCATGTGCCCTCTTTGACTCCTTCATCACATGAAAACACTCTCAAGGAATGAATCCATAGCCTTTAGCCTTCAATATTGAGCCTTGTGTCCTCCTGGGTCTCTTGAGCGCATGACAGGGAAAATTTTAGGGGTTAATATTCGTAGGTGGGCTAATTTTCAATGATTTTTCCAAAAATAAAATTGCCAATTGCCATTTGTTTCTAAAACGATTCACCCAAAAATTGTATTAAAAAATTTTCTTACCTTAAAAATTGCCAAAATTATATATTGACAAATATAAAATAATTATAAATATAAATATTTTTATACAAATATTGTCAAACATTTTATAGTTTTCATATTAGGGACTAGTAAGATTCACTAGAGTTTCTAAACTTTAAGATAAACTTCCATCCTTAATTTTTTCCTTGGTCCATGATCACACCGCGAAGGCATGAATCCTTGCTCCTTTAGACTTCAAGAGTGCACCATGCACCCTCCATCACCCCCTTGATTGCATAGCGCACTTGGGAGGCCCAAAGATCCACCCTTTATCCTTCAGACTTGCGCCATGCACCCTGTCTTGAGTGTCTTCTTCCTTTGAGTGCATGAGCACATGTCTAAGCTTCCAAGCCTCTCCTCTTTAGTAGTTAAACCTTTCAAAGTGCACCCATCATCCATGTTCCCTTGAACCCATTTTGTTCCTCTTGAGCACACCGGTTTGAACAGAAAATATGCATGAATCATGGCAGAATAGGATATTTTTTGATTGATAGTTACTCGACATAAGTGATTGAAAACACGGGTATCCTAGAAAAATTGTGGCAAGCACCCATGAGGAATATTTGCCAAGGATACCAAATAAAGGAAGCTCAGAAAGAATGAAGAATACAATTGAATCTTGATGATAAAAGAAACACTAGAGACTCCATTAAATTAAAGACCATTTAGAGGGTAAGGACATCAATTATCGAAGTTGCTCGAAGAACAAAAATACAACTAGAATCCATGTCATCAGTCAATATTAGTCTGAGTCATCAAAGATAGTGACATGTCAAGTTTCATCACATGATGATGTGGAAATCATGATGTATTTTTGTAATCATTGTAAAGAAAAATAAGTGGAAGTCCAAGAGTCATGTATGAACTAAAGATTCATGGAGCTAGTGGTGTTCATTGCATTTATGTATCTTGGGACTTTTGCTTAATGTTGAAGCCTTCTAGGGAAACACATTTTAACACATGGATTGTGAATGTTTCTAAGATTATTCTTTAAATGTTTATGGTTCATGTTTTCTTCCATTAGTACTAGATTAATTGAACTATTTTAGTTACTTCAGTGCTCCTTTTTGGGAATGTGTTGTTATGCTATAATGATCATCACATCCTTGTGAACTATTTCACTTGATGTTAAACATGTCTTACTTATTTGTGTGTGTCTCCATTAGGATAGTACTATTACTTCTCTCTTAAAATCTCACTTAATATTCCCTTTGCATTATAAGAACCTTGATACATTGAAAACTGAACATTCGCAAGGCATACTAGCTTGCTATTTCAAAAGGACACTTATGCTTCTCTCCCATGCTGACATCTAAAGCCCAGGCATAGATTTAAGTAAAAATATAGTCAAGTTGTATTTCAGATGGCACTCCTACACCAAAAGATGTGAGGTCTAGTGGGGAATTTATATCAGTGAGATACCTTGTAAGCTGATGGTATCCAACATCATCAACATTATGATGCTAGAAGAATTTTTTATGACTAATAACTCCGCACACCCAAATCATTCATCTTCTTGACAAGGTAGAAATATTTTGAGAAACACTTTGAATCCTATTCCTGAAGGAGGAGGATCTTCTGAGTCATGTCTAGAATCAACTTGTGAGGTCACCTATGAGAAAATCTAGGCAATTCAACGCATAACCTGTCAATATGGAAAGTCCATCAGATTAATCCCTGGAGTGTAGAATCTTCCACACTTTTTGAAGAAGAAAGAAACAACGAGTACTAGTGTATTAGTTTCTATAATGGAAGCTTTAGTATTTGCCACCCTTGAAGAGTTTGAAGAATCTGCACATGATACATAACATGAACAACATATTCCACCTCTTAACGAGGGGTATGAGGAGGATACAATTATTATTTATAATGACCTCATCGACAGATTAGGTAGTGAATATTCATTAGATTATGATGAGGAAGAATGTAGAGACAAGAACATGGAAGACCGATATTTGGATTAGATGACCCAATGGCGTCTTTCTCTTTCAGACAACTTGCATAGTATGCCAACACATCATGAAAAGTTTATCTCAAAGTATGATCTTGATAAGAAGACTCTTGGACAGTTGGCATTGTTTGTTTGGGTAGTGGAAGTAAGTGTTTTGGCATTGACGTCAATAGTCATGATGAGAGATCATGTTTTGCGGTGGGCATTTCCTGACAGTTATCAAGTGTGTTGGCATTGATGTCAACCAGATCAACATGGATGTATGTTCTAGCATGATGTTAGGCAAGACAACATTGACGTCCACTAGGCTAGTTGTGAAGGTAGTAGATTTTAGCATTGATGTGCTTGCTGTGTCAAGTTGAGGGGGATTCCCATGGTTGTTCCAATCTCTGGTAGAGAATCACCATAGTAGTAGGCTTATTGGTGAAGCCATAAAATGATGACTATGGTTGTGGGGGGGTCTCGTGGTTGTTGTAGTTCTCTATAGAGAATCATCATAGTAGAAGGCTTATTGGAGAAGCCATAAAATAATGGTTATGATGGTTTTGAGTCAAATACTTTGGAGGACATTGCCTCAAGATATTAGATTAGATACTTTGAGAGTTAGCAAAGTTGGTTAGTGATCATAAATATATTTTCAATGGTATGTGTAAGTCCATGAATGGGTCTCAGGATCAAAATTTATTGACGACCGAAGTAAGAACTTTGAAGTCCTTTGGAGGAGGCCAAATTTTGGGCTCCGAATTTCAAGATGTCAAAAGGGATGAGTATTGGAAGGCCAAAATATTGAAATGCAGAATTTGAAAGGTCAAAGCCCCATAATATTGAAGTAGGGCCGTATATCCAAGCGGAGGTTTGGAAGTGAGGAACATCGGAGGTCGGGGATTTCCTAATGCCATCATAATTAATTTTTGTGAAAGTTCCAATGCAAAGGGGTCGATTCTTGAAAGTTTGAAACTTCATGAGGTTCGAACATTAGAGGTTGGAAACTCATAACTTCTTGTTAATTGAATTCTTTAAAAGCATCAAGGGTTGTGAAGAACAAGAATTATAAAGGAATTCATTTTCAAAACTAGAGAGCCAGGTAACCTTTCTCTCTCCTCTGACAGGACACATGGTAGTAGGTGATTGGCCCTCAGGAGTTGACAATGCTAGATGATGTCAGCATGACATGGCAATATGGAGGACACATGGCAAGAAGATTCAACACCATTGGGTAGCCTAATGGGGATAATTTCAGTCACATGCGTTACCATTAAGGAAACACCATGTGGAGATTATGATGAAAGCATGACATCATCTCAGAGGTCCAAATATCAGAGGTTGGAATTTCGTAACTCCTATATAATTATTTTTGAATAAATTCTCAATGCTAGGGACCTTTCGATGTTGAATGGTGCTTGGTTGTGGAATCCCATGTAACCAGGGGCAGAGAGAAAATACACAAGGATATAGGTTCCTTGTGGGACCTTGAGTGCCTTAGCACCTAACTTCTATGTCGTCTGTCATAGCACCTGGTCATATGGTGAAAAGTGGAAGGGGATAAGAAAAAGGTGCTAAAAGCAACTAAGGTACTCGTGATTTCATATGCCACATTAATAGAAGTTTATATTATGTTGGAGCTCCGAAACTACAATACATAGGAGTAGGAAGTTTCCAGTCAAAGCTCCTTGTCCCATGGTGTAAAATCAATAGGAGGCTAACTAGAAGAGGCTAAAGGTCAAGATCAGAATCTCATAATTTCATAATATCAATTTAATAAAAGTTACGATATGTAGGGGATCTGATATAACAACACATAGGTGTGTGGAAAAGGAACGAGTTGACAAATAAAGATTATGTTTTCATAGTAAGGTGGGTTGATGGAGTCAATGGAAACTTTGATAGGCAGGAGATAGAGACAAAGATTGTTGCGCTAAGGGAGAAATGACCATGATTGTGCAGGATAATTTAAATGGTGTCTATCAGTGAAATGAGACATGCCATCCCTGATCTTGCATGCATGCTACAAGGTAATAAATGAAGAACAAAGAAGCCATGTTGAAGTACTTGTCAAGCTATGTTAGCCATGAATAAGCATGGAGAGCCTCGTTGGAGTGTGTAGGTTGACTAATATTTAATTCTCACCATGGAGACACTCTCGTGCCCATTCTTTGGTTTAATGCAATGGAAGAATTCAAGTATCAAATGTAATAGCAGGAAGGAGTGCCATGCAGAGGTACACCTGGGCAGCGTGAATGTCAAGATAGTGGTCAAGAGAGAGAGCATCATTCCTATTGTAGGAGAGGAACAAAACCCAAGATTGCAGTTGAGAAACTTGGGGAAATTCACATAGTTTCTAGTTAGATGTGTGGAGAGTGTTGTGGGTTTGAGTGCATTGTTGAGGAAAGGCTGAGTAAGCCTGTGTTGTATAAAAGAGGATGATAGTTCCTATGCAGTGGAAAGAGACCCCGAGAGTCTATGTTGTTGCATGAATAACTGAGAAGAGCCTACCAAAAAAAGAGGTTGAGAAGAGACTATGGAATAAAATGGGCCAAGTGTTGACTGTATGTGTTGAGAGTAGAGGGTCGAGAACATAAGACAAAGTGTTACATGGGTTGTGAGTTAACAATGAGATGTTGTAGAGTGAGTAGAGGACAGTGTGTTGCATGGGCCAAGGGTAGAGAAGAATAAAGAGTATATCAAGAAAAGTGGTTTCCAATTATAATGAGAAGAAGGGTATGTTTTGAGTGTGGGTTGGAGCCTACATACAGGAATTTGGTGCTTCCATATCTAGTGGGTGTTTGAAGAAAGCTTGGTGGTAGGTGCCTCCTACAAGTTGGTTCTTGGATAAATCCAAGATGTTGCAAGTTGGTGCTTGCAACAAATCTATGAATTTAGTGCTTCACATGGTGCTTTTCGTAAGTTGATCAAGTGTCTACAAAGGGAGGGAGTTGGTGCTTCTCACTAGTGGGTGGTAGAAAACAATCAAAGGGAGTTGGTGCTTCCTATGAGTGGTGGATCAAAAAAAAATTGATTAAATAGAGTAGGTTCTCTTATTTTACATCAATAACAACAAAAATCTTAATGGGTTTCTCCCAAAAGGGTTTCAACATTAAACATTTGTGTCTCATCTGTTTTCTGCTCATGATGTGTATGATTTTATTGGTTGCTATGGATAAATTTATTATTTACCAATGATTTCGATCATATAATGGATGCCAAATTTGAATGATTAAAGATAAATTGGCATAGAATTGAAAATTTTCCTTAATAATCATTCACCTCCCCTCTCAATATTAACATTGTTTCCAACAATTAGTATTAGAGCCAAGAGTCCTTTGGGAATAACTTAACTGCTACAAGTAGATCAGAGGAAAATAATGGCTAATCAAATTTGGCTAACAGTAGAAGGAGTTCCATTTTTAATTGGATCAGACTACGAGCTCTGGAAGATCAAAATGGAAGCCTACTTGATGGTAGTCAATGAATAAATTTGGTTATATGTTATATATGGAGAGGGGAATGAGTTCAATATAGAAGCCGAGTAAATAATCATGAAAGGGTTGTATAACAAATATGATGATAAAGTAAGGTGTTGTGATCCAGGAAAGGAAATGTTGGACAAATTGCAATGTCTATATGGAGGAGAAAGCTAGATAGCTCAAGAGGAGGTCGAAGAACCTTACTTCTCAAGAAGTGGGCTTGAATCTGTGAAGGGTGTTGGTGATAAGAAGAAAATAAAGAAAAAGGAGAAGGCATCTAAAAGGAAAGATGCTCGAAATATTGAAGATATCTATTACTATGAGAAAACTATTGATCTTCAATCCAAGGATGGTGAAGAAGAAGACCTTGATGAGAGGCCATGTTTCTCAGAAGTTAAGCTATTTCTTTCTTTTAAATGTAAAGAAATAGGTCATTCAATATATATATATAATGATGTGAATCAATTGAGGATAGAGATAGCCATGCATCTAGTAGCAGTAATGAAGATATACCCAGTTTAGTAGCAATAGAAAATGAGGGATCTTCTTAAGGAGAAGAGAGTATATCCCATAAAGGGAATAGGGGTATCACTTGAAGTGATGAAGATGGAATACTCCTAAGACCAATGAAAGATTCCATGGACAAAAGATGGATTTATACCTTTGTGATGGCTCATCGAATACCTCTAATAGCAAAGAAAATGATCTAGATGAAAGGATATATTTGGGAAAGAAGTTGATATGTGCTCTAAAATATATCAAGGAGCTATGAAAAGAAAATCTCAATCAAAAGTAGCACAAGTATGATCTTGAGAATGAGAATTTGATCAAAACAATAGCTGACCTTAATTCTCAATAAGAAGAGGCTAGAAGGCTGAATAACATATTGACCAATAAGCTAAATGATAGAGAATATTACGGTGAGAGACTACAAGATGAAGTAGTCTCATTGAGACATGATCTAGAAAATAAAAATAAAGAAGTGTCTCAATATCAGAAGCTTGAGGTAGGGAAGAAATGCCTTAGATGAAATGCTTGCTAAGAAAATATCCCCTCTCATCAAGGTTGGTTTTGGTTTCAAAGGAGAAACAAGATCCAAGAAGGAAAAGGCTAAAGGGTAAGCTATCCAAATAAGGGAAGTTGAAGGTTCTAACAAAAACAAGGGAAATACGTTGTTGGATAGCACCAACAATGAGGTTGACCACAAAAGAGAGTTAGGTAGTAGAAATAAAGAGTTCAACGCAGTAATGCAAACTTAGATGGAAGGCACATAAAAAACCAACGAAAGTCCTTCCCCCTCAAGGATAAATCCTTCAAAGAAAAGGTAACTTCGTTCATCAAAATATTGTTTATGGTGTCTAGCGATAAAAAGGTGTCTTTTTAACTCCTAATTACCTTCACATTAATTATCAACCCAGGGACGACTTTTTATTTCAAGAGTGTACTCAGTCTGAGGCGGCTATTTACTCAAGAGTAATGTTTTGCAGTATAGTGCTTAAAATCCAAAAGTAAATGAATGCTTGAAAAAGAAATCTAACAATAACATAAACTTAAATGCTCTGAAATCCAACTATTCACTCAGCAGACATCAATTGAGGATACAGTAGCAATAACTCATTCCTATAGGGATTGATGCAATTGAAATCAAACTAGAACAAGACAATCAATCTGGGAACAAGGAAGCAATAACCAATGTTCTCTATAGTTGACAGTCCTGCTTTAAAGCAATTAAAAGGAAATAGAAATTTAACTAAAGCTGCCATTGAAAGTAAATTAGGAAAACTCTTTAAAAGCAAACTATTGCAATTAATCAACAGAAATGAACAACAAAGTAAATGGGCAGCAGACTGTAATTGAAGGAATTTGAACAACAAACTGTAATTAATGGAAATGAACAACAACAAAACCAAATTAATAGCAATCTTTACTTTAAGAATAAATCGGACAAGACACGGAAATAGAACAGCATTGATTAATGATGGAATATGAAACAACGCAGGAAAGTCAAATATAAATACAAAATAACTTAACACACGACACACCTTAATAGTAATCTGATCTTGGTAATCCAATTATCAGTCTTAGTTATAAAGAATACGACTGTATTTTGGAATGGAACAACAACATTCATAGATTTAGCAATCACAAGGAGATATAGTCTCTAAGATGAATTCAGTAATACCAATTAAAGAGTGTTACAACACGGATACGCTGTAATTGAACAACAATACATTCTATAAGGACCAGCAATGTTATATCAATGATTAAAAGAACAACAATGCGTTACCAAGTCAAGATGAATCAATACAGCATTCCTGTCATAGAGAACGATATTACTCAATTGAACATAAATTAGATAACAAAGTCGTGATGTAAAATAATAGAACATACCAGATTACCAAATAAAGTTGATAACGAAAACCACGCATAAACCAAAGAGATAATATACAACAGCAGCACAATCCACTAGAGGCTGGGCCCTTAGCCGCCAGTGGATGCTACTGGGTTACTTCAGGATCAAAGATGGAATGGCAACCAGATTTATATTAAAATATCAAAGTAGAGTTACAGTGGATTACAACAAGAAATCTCTCCATCTCTCAGCCATTATCCATTCTCTCTGTCATCCTCAATTCTGAATCTCTAATTCATCCTCAATTCCATCATTCGAATCCCTCCCCCTCTCTAATCTCTGTTACAATAGAGATAATTACAACATGATTTCTGTTACAAAATTAGATTGTTTCCAACCAATTGATCAACAAGAAGATATATTTCCATCCATCTTTCAACAAGAACAAGGCGAATTTGGCTTTGCAGCTGAGATTTGGAAAACGGCCACACAACGAATCTGAGAAAAGCATGCTCAAAGAACCCTGCGTTTCTCTCAATAGAAGCTGAATTTGGGCAAACCATTTTTTGCTAAAGTTAATTTGGTCCGTTTTGGACAAAACCCATGTTCTAGATTTTCCAGATTCATCTTCAATTGCTCAGAATCTCAACCGCAAAACTGTCACTTCTTATTCCAACGCATTTCTGAGTTGGCACTTTTAATGATCAAATCTTCAATCTGGAAATTATCTTGGAGGCTAAAAATGGTGAATAATGTTATAATGAATTTATTCAACTTTCATTGATAAAATCATGCATAATCATCAATTTATTAGAAATAAAGGAGAATAAATAATATTTTTACATAAGAGTATAAATCATTGTAAAATAGAATTATATGATAAATTATGATAAATGACGTGATGAAGAATGGTAGAAATGGGTGGAATAAGCATTCAAAAGTGACAATAATAATGGTATATTAACGACCCAACATACCCCCACACTCAATATGTTGCATGTCCTCATGCAACCCAAAGACAAAACCCATGTGTTAACCAAGCAATAAAAAAATTTGTTCATCCCAGCTCATGAAATGGATAGAACAAATGAATTCTTCCTTAATTAATGAATATTCACTTTTAGCACTCTTGATGAAGGCATAACAATTTTTACATTGACGTTCAAGTTATGTGCATATGAAGTTGCAGCAAAATATGATATAAGTGACATCAACCTTCATTAACCATTTTCCCAAAAAATACAAACCAGATTTTGCTGAAATGTTGCAAGTAGATTTGCAATATATGAATGCCTTTATCATCCAAAAATCAGATCGTTTTGATGCACGGATCATGTGATATTAAAAAAATGGTTGTAGGTGAGAGTGCATGATTTCGAAAATTTTATGAACCAATTTATCTTGAAATTATCTGGGTATGTGTATTTTAACAATATGTTTGTGTTTTCCAGAGATCACAAGCATTGAGTTCAATATTTTTTATTTTTTTTTTAAATATTATGGAAATCAATTTCTGCACTATGTAAAAATGAAATTGTATGCCTTAAATGAGAAAGAAAATAGAAAGCATCCATCATACATAGCAATTCCTCCCCCTCTCTGAAAAATTGGCATGTCCTCATGCAATGCTAGAAAACAAATAGAGGTGGTTGCGAGGAGCTGTTGAGTTCGAGGCTTGGTGTAAAACAACATGGAATAAGGGAGGCATTGAGAAAGAATAAGAATAGTAATGGATGATAAAGAATATGAATGACATGGTCATCAGAAAGAAATGAATGAAAGCAACACTCCCCCAAACTAAAAGATGATATGCCGCTGAAAAAGGGAAAGTGGTAAAGATGTGGAATGAAGGATGATAAATAATGCTCAAAATGGATTTCAGTAAATTCTCCTAAATTTGTAATAAATCAGAAAATTATGCTATTTTACCTCAAGTTTTACCTCCAAAAAGAAAAATGTGGAATGACATATATGGATTGGCATTTGTTGAAGCTGATGTAGATAAAGTTGGTGCTGAAAGTGATGCAAAAGGTGGAATCCAGGCAAGCACATCATGTCTGAAGAATTGTTCACATTCGCGAGTTGCTCGAGCCTCTTCTGTTAGTTGCAATTGTGTGGTCATGCTGCGAATAGAGTTCTGCCCCCATACTTGTTGTTCTCCTGTAAAGAAATCACACTTGTGCATACAATGTTCTTGAATCCATAGTGTTAGTTTTGAATAGCAACAGATTAAGATGTATGCGAAAATTTCAATTAGAAAAACTTGTGTATACAGGCAATAGTAATATTTTTTCAAATCAACAAGTTATGGTAGAGTGCAGTAATCATATCGCATGCTAGCCCATAATGCATACATTCCCCCCTCCAATTGGAAAATGGATTCCATGACCATACAACACATGAAAGGTGTTGTGCTGAGAGCAAGGCAAAGGAATGAGCAATACAACAGTAAATGAAGCAGAGTACACATATCAATGATAGGACAGCAGGAGTTATGGTTATAATGAGAGTAGAGTGTGTAAAGATAGTTATGAATAAGAGATAGGATGCTTTGGATTGATGATAAATTATGAAAAAGAGAAAAAGGATAGCAATATGCAAAAAAGATGCTTTACTGACAGTATTCTAGCTGAAAATGATGTGATTGATCATAAAACAATTTCTCATGCATAAAGGTTCAAAACAGGGAAAAAAAAATTAAGGAAATAACTTCTCTAATAAAAAGAAAGAATAAGAAAAGGGAATTATAGTAATAATTGACGATAAGATATAACTTCAATACCATAAGCAGATCCGCTGTTGCTAGCAGGCATCCATAGCCTCGATAGGGTTGCTTTTTAACCCATATGAGCCAGGATCCTCAATTTATAAATGGAGAGTTATCGTGCTATTCCACAGAAGAGATCAGTGTGCTAGCGTGGTAACCAGATAACCACACTGCCATTCACTGGGATGTAGCAAAAGTGATCAGGCTGGCTCGTGATGAGACCTCCTATTCCAAGGATAATTTGGCTATCCAATGGATCATAACCCTGGTGTGGTGGCCATAATGGGAATTTCACTCTATTACAACCTTATGAACATGGTAGGCTGGCTCGTAATGAGACCCCCTATCCTCCATCTGCGAAATTGCTTTTGTTGTTATTACACATTTTTATGATAAAAAGAGGGAAGCTTCCTACTCCTTAAGAGCATGGATGATGGAAGAAGTTGAACATGTCAATAGAAAAAAAATTATACCCATAATCTCATTTATTATAGATAGAGAATATTATAACCAGGAAGGATGGAACCAGCATGGTATTAAGATGATCAATCTGAATCATGTACAGCGGAAAATAATGCAGTAAAGTAATATATAAATAATTGTGTCCCTGTTGGAAAGATTCTATCATCAAGGAGCTATCCTATTAAAGATCATAACGTGAATGATATTCGCTCGCTTCAAAAGAATCCATAATTCTTGTCCTCATAAAAGTAGTGTACTTCATGCCATGAAGGGGAATGAGTAAAATGTGGTTGAGATGAACTAGGGATAATCCTACAAGAGGAAGAAAGGGTTGCTCTAAAAAATAATCCCAAAGTGTTGCTCTTTTGAAGGAACAGTAAAAACATTCAAAAAGTGGTGTTCCGTGTAGGGAACAACAAAGAAAATGCACACCAAAAAGAAAAAATACACCCAAAAAAGTGTGAAAACGCAAATGCCATTCCTTTGGAAAATGGAACAACAAAAACTAAAAGTGCCGTTCCTTTAGAAAAGGAACAACAAAAATAAAAAGTGTTGTTCCTTTGGAAAATGAACAACAAAAATGCAAGTGCTATTTGAAAAGTGTTGTTCATTTGGAAAAGGAACAGCAAAAATGAAAAGTTTCGTTCCTTTGGAAAAGGAACAGCAAAAACGCAAGTGCCGTTCCTTTGGAAAATTAACAACAAAAATGAAAAGTGTCGTTCCTTTGGAAAATGAACAACAAAAACGCAAGTGCCGTTCCTTTGGAAAAGGAACAACAAAAATAAAAAGTGCCGTTCCTTTGGAAAAGGAACAACAAAATGAACCGCGAAAAAGGAACATCAAAATGAACCGTGGAAAAGGAACGGAAAAATGAACCATGGAAAAGGAACAGTAAAATGAATCGTGAAAAAGGAACAACAAAATGAAAGTGAAAAAGGAACAACAAATTGAACTGCTGACCCAAAAGGTGTTGTTCCTTTGGAAAAGGAATAGCAAAATGAAAATGTTGTCCCTTTGAAAAAGGAACAGCAGAAACAACAAAAGTGCACACAAATGTTGTCCCTTCAGAAAAGGAACAACAAAATGAACAAGCATAAAATGCAAGCATGGAAAGAAGGAATTTGTTGTTCACTGTATTGATGCTGAGGATGGGTTATAGTTTGAATGAAGCAACACCTGAAACACAAAATATAAGAGAAATCAGGAAAGAAACAACATTTTATTTAAAAAACAGTATGTAAATAAATAAATTAAGTTACAACAGCTATGATATTATGTAAAAAAAATGATCTCTTTGAAAAATGTTTTGGCAGCAGTGATGAGACATGAATCTTCAAATTGAAATCAATTATTCATTTGTTCTATTATAAATCCGTTGGGTAATGAGTTGGATGAAGTTCCTTTGTTTCATTAAAATTTGTTTCAAGAATCACTTGTCCATAAATTGACCTTCTTTTTCTCCTAGGACCTGCAAAAAACGAGTGTCTACCTACAATAAAACATTAAATCATGGAGAAAGAGAGGTGCAAGGCTCCCCTAATCCAAGAATTATGCAAAAAACTAACAAGTAGTTACTCTGTAGAACAAATCCACGGAGAAAATAACAAAGTAAAATTTATTTGTCACTTGTGGGAGCGCAGTGGCCAATCATGCTAACCTGCAGTGTTTTGATCACAACTTCTTTGTTTTTTGTCTAAATTGAGTGATTCCAAAGCCAAATGAGAGATAATTAAAATTTTTATCTCCAGTAGCAACAGGTTTTAAAACTTCAATGATATGATATTTCAATTTTAGTTAGAACAACCTGCATAATAGAGTCATTTTCAATTACCAAACTTAGACCAACAATTGATACTTCAAGCATAAATTTTTCGTTTGATGTCAGAATCAAATGATTCAAATTGGAAATGAAAGTAGATTCATTTATTTATCTCCAATAGAAACAAGTTTTGAACACAAGAAGAATTGATAGGTCAAAGACTATAAGTAACATCCAGAAAGACATAGTTTTAAGGGTGATGATTTACGATAGACAGTCAGTATTTTGATCATAAATTCCCCATAAGATATCAAAAATGAGTGATTCCAATTGAATTGTAAACTAGATTCATAGGGAAATCTACCATATAAACAGGTTTTAAAAATTCATTCATTTAGGCCTCCAAAAACTGACTGTCCCAACTCTGTTCCTAAGCTGCCCGCTAGATACCATGTCAATGTTTTGGTTCGAAATTTTTCGTTTCAAATCCAGATTGAGTGATTCAAATTGGGTTGGAAAGTAGACATCAAGGGCTACTTAGGATAGAAACAGGTTTTAAAAATATTTCATTTTGGTCCCTCAAAACATGACTGTACTGACTATTTTTTTCAGAAATTTCATCAAGCCCGCAAGCCAAAAAAAATGTGATATTCAAGCATTTTTTCAAATTGGTGATAAAAGTGAATATGAGTGTTTGTAGAACTATTATTTCTATTATAAGTCATTTACATACACAAATGAATTAAAAATTTATCACCGATGTTGATTTCCATAGCATGTTGCAACAAAAAACAACTAGCTTTACAAAAATAAAAATAAAAAAGATGTGTTTGTTTTATTTGTTTATTTATTTTATTTTCTCCACTATCCTACTCTTCTTTGAGAATCGAATATGTTTATGTATAAGAGTATTTCCAGTGGAGCCTTTTTAGAAATAAGGCTTTACGTATGCACATACCCAAATTTGAAAAATGCATGTTGATAAAAATTAGGGTATGAGAAGCCAACTTCCCTTGAAAAGATGGTATAAAAAATTGTTGAAGTATGGAGTGATGATCCAAACACGTGATGGAGTGAAACCAATCTTCAATATATCCGTTACTTTCTTGATTTCCCATCATACCATGAAGTTCTGGAGCTTTTAAAATGGTTTGTTGGTGCAACCCTAAAGAAACCTCATTTTATTCCATAGCTTCTACAATTTTTGAATTTGAAACATTTTGAATCTCATTGTAAGTTTTCTCTAATGGCACATGTGAGATAGAATGGGTGGGAAGGTTGGGTAAATTTGGCAGTTCAACACTGTAAGCATGTTGTACTGGTTTATTATGGTGAGGGTGTGGAATTAGTTGAGCAGGAAATTCAAAATTAAAAATGTTGGGCAGTTTCTTACTAGAAGATGTTCTTCATGTGTTCCTTCGAAACTCCTTCTTCCAATGTTCCTGTCAATTAGCTAGTGAAATGGGTGGTGCTTACATCACCACTTGAGTGAAATCATATGATTCATTTTTCAAAATTTCTATTTTTTCCCTAGTCATTCACACAAAAATTCAAACATCTATTTCTACTCTAAGTTATTTAACAGTTCTGTTGCAAAGCGGACGGGGGAGCACGGCTTTTACATGCTCTGTACATAGGTTCTTACCTTCCATTTTTAATACCCAATTCTTTCCTAACAGACACTCATCGGATGCACACTACTCTTTTAGAAATGGCTACACTCTCCCCGGCAACGGCGCCAAAATGTTGAGTGATAAAAAGGTGTCTTTTTAACTCCTAATTATCTTCACATTAATTATCAACCCAGGGACGAATTTTTATTTCAAGAGTGTACTCAGTCTGAGGCGGCTATTTACTCAAGAGTAATGTTTTGCAATATAGTGCTTAAAATCCAAAAGTAAATGAATGCTTGAAAAAGAAATCTAACAATAACATAAACTCAAATGCTCTGAAATCCAACTATTCACTCAGCAAACACCAATTGAGGTTACAGTAGCAATAACTCATTCCTCTAGTGATTGATGCAATTGAAATCAAACTAGAACAAGACAATCAATCTGGGAACGAGGAAGCAATAACCAATGTTCTCTACAGTTGACAGTCCTGCTTTAAAGCAATTAAAAGGAAATAGAAATTTAACTAAAGCTGCCATTGAAAGTAAATTAGGAAAACTCTTCAAAAGCAAACTATTGCAATTAATCAACAGAAATGAACAACAAAGTTAATGGGCAACAAACTGTAATTGAAGGAATCTAAACAACAAACTGTAATTAATGGAAATGAACAACAGCGAAGCCAAATTAATAGCAATCTTTACTTTAAGAATAAATCAGACAACACACGGAAATAGAACATCATTGATTAATGATGGAATATGAAACAACGCTGGAAAGTCAAATATAAATACATAATAACTTAACACATGACACACCTTAATAGTAATCTGATCTTGGTAATCCGATTATCAGTCTTAGTTATAAAGAATACGACTATATTTTGGAATGGAACAGCAACGTTCATAGATTTAGCAATCGCAAGGAGATATAGTCTCTAAGATGAATTCAGTAATACCAATTAAAGAGTGTTACAACACGGATACGATGTAATTGAACAATAATACATTCTATAAGGACCAACAATGTTATATCAATGATTAAAAGAACATCAATGCGTTACCAAGTCAAGATGAATCAATACGGCATTCTTGTCATAGAGAATGATATTACTCAACTGAACATAAATTAGATATAATAGAACCGTGATGTAAAATAATAGAATGTACTAGATTACCAAATAAAGTTGATAATGAAAACCATGCATAAACCAAAGAGATAATATACAACAGCAACACAATCCATTAGAGGTTGGGCCCTTAGCCGCCAGCGGATGCTGTTGAGTTACTTCAGGATCAAAGATGGAACGACAACCGGATTTATATTAAAATATCAAAGCAGAGTTACAGTGGATTACAACAAGAAATCTCTCCATCTCTCAGCGATTATCCATTCTCTCTGCCATCCTCAATTCTGAATCTCTAATTCATCCTCAATTCCATCATTCGAATCCCTCCCCCTATCTGATCTCTGTTTTCAGTTAAATATAGAGAGATAAGAGAGAAGTTACAATAGAGATAATTACGACATGATTTCTATTACAAAATTATATTGTTTCCAACCAATTGATCAACAAGAAGATATATTTCCATCCATCTTTCAACAAGAGCAAGGCGAATTTGGCTTTGCAGCTAAGATTTGGAAAACGGCCACACAACGAATCTGAGAAAATCGTGCTCAAAGAACCTTGTGTTTCTCTCAATAAAAGCTAAATTTGGGCAAACAGTTCTTTGAATGACATTAATTTGGTCCGTTTTGGACAAAACCCATGTTATAGATTTTCCAGATTCATCTTCATTTTCTCAGAATCTCAACCGCAAAATTGTCACTTTTTGTTCCAGCACATTTCTGAGTTAGCACTTTTAATGATCAAATCTTCAATCTAGAAATTATCTTGGAGGCTAAAAATGGTGAATAATGTTATAACCAATTTATTAAAATTTCACTGATAAAATCATGCATAATCATCAATTTATTAGAAATAAAGGAGAATAAATAATATTTTTACATAAGAGCATAAGTCATTGTAAAATAGAATTATATGATAGATTATGATAAATGACGTGTTGAAGAATGGTAGAAATGGGTGGAATAAGCATTCAAAAGTGACAATAATAATGGTATATTAACGACCCAACATATGGGTGTTGTTTTTCTTGCAATAATTTTGGATATAGATTCATAGACTGTAGATGGCATGCAAGAAAACATGATATGTTAGGTATAAGCAACCCAAGAATGAAAAAAATAGTGAAGAGTAGGAATATATGGCAACTTATTTACCCCATTATTAGAAATATTTAATGCTAGAATTATGGCAATCTTGGGCACAAGAGAGTAAGTTGTAGATATGGGGAGAAAAAGAATGCTTCTCAGTATATGCATGAAGATGTCACAGCTCAAGATGTGAAGACAAGAAGAAAGAGTGGAGTATAAGAATAGATCTTTGCCTTTAGTGCTCAATGTCAAAAGATCAAGATGAAAAGAGGAAGAAGAAATATGAAGGCAACCATGAAGAATGATCCTCCTACTCTTGTAGCAGACCGCCTTGTAAGGAAGAAAGGAAGCAAAAATATTTGGGTGAAGAAAGAGGAGGTGAAGGGGAAGATTACTCTACCCATGTGCAACCGAAAGGAAGATCAAACATGGGGAGATAAGAATTTGGAATGTAATGCCTCTATCAAGGCTCAATAAAAAAGGCTTGGATGAAGAAAGATGACAATCTACTCTGTGGGAGTAGATCCTTTTTTTCACTTCACTATAGGAAGAGAGCGACCTCAAGGGAAGTCGAATAAGTCAGATGTTGGAAATAATAAAGAATAGCCAGAGAGGTGCATTTCAACTTTGGAGGTGTGGTCGAGTCCCCTTGCTGATTATAGTGATAAATTTGTTTATTTTTAATGTATCACCATTACAAATGAAGAAATGGGTGAAGAGAGCAGGGTTTCAGGGGGAGTACACAACAACATCTTATGTTTTGGGAATAAGAAGATGAGTTGCAGCAGAAGTGTGGAATGACAAGAGCCCCATAGTTAAGTTAGGTCCATAGGATCAATTGTCATGTAGAAACAAGGAAGAAGAGGTAGGAGATCAGAGAGCATTGGCTCAAGGGGAGCTACTTTGATAGTAGTAGAAGAAAACAATTATCAACCTCGCGATGAAAGATTGCAGAGAGAATGAAAGGCTTGCATATTTGGTGAAATAACCTTATTTCATTTAAGTTGTGAATTTTGCCTAGCAATATTGCATTCATGAAGCACAATGGGTATAAACATTCAATGTCCCTTAGCCTTCAGTTGGTATCACTATGTCAATTTATGGTCTAGGTTCATATGGACTAGCCTTTTTGTGTAAGTGTACATTTCTTTTTGAGAAAGAGCTATAATATGTTGCCTGGTATAATATCCAATTTGTATCAATTTCTTAGTGAAATTTTTATTATTTAATCAACAATCCCTATTGTAGAAGTACGATCTCAAGGGGAGAAGTGTTTAAAATTCTCAAGAGAAGTAACCATATAGGATGAAGTAACAACACCCATGAAGAGAAAGGTCAATGAATCAATAATGATTGATATTTGTAGCAGTAGAAATACCATGAGAAATTTTAATTGGTATCAATTTCTTTTTAATTTGTACAAAAGATACATTAGCAAAGAGAGTATTCAATCGAAAACCATTAGGTGTCAAAAAATGGAGGCATTCAAAGTAGAGGAAGTATATGTTCTGGGGGAGAATATCAAATATGTCCAATTTATAGCACAACAACTATTAGCCCTTGAAGAATTTTTTGTTGAGAAGAATGCACATCAACATCTAGACCCTCGCCCATTGACAATCGGTGATTAAATGGGGAAGAAGAAGCATCCTGTAAGCCCCTTTCCATTGATGTTAAATGGGGAGAGAAGCTTATTGTAGAAATTGTGATGGACCATGCAGAGGAGAGAATTCCATTTGTGGCTCATTCGAGGAGATGTGAAGAAGTATGAGGATTGGACATCAATGTGGATAATAAAAGAGGCATTTCCATCAATTCCAGAGGGGGAGATTGTTGGACAGTTGACATTGTCTATCTGGCTAGCTGCAGTAAGTGCGTTGGCATTGATGTCAATAGTCATGATGAGAGATCAAGTTGGGAAGTTAGCATTTCCTCACAATTAGGAAGTGTGTTGGCATTGATGTGAACCACATCAACATGTATGTATGTGCTAGCATGATGTTAGGTAAGACAATATTGATGTCCACTAGGCTAGTTGTGATGGCAGAAGTTGCTAGCATTGGCGTACTTGATGTTTCAAGCTCAGAGGGAGTCGCATGGTTTTTGTAGTCTCTAGTAGAGAATCACCATAGTATAATTCTTATTGGAGAAGATGTAAAATGATGAATATGGTTGTGGGGGAGTCCCATGGTTGCTGCAGTTCTTTGTATAGAATTATCATAGAAGCAGGTTTATTGTAGAAGTCATAAAATGATGGCTATGATGGTTGGGAGTCCCAGAATTTGGAGGAGATTCTACCTGAAGAGATAAGCTCAGATACTCTTAGAGTTAGCATAGTTGGTTAGTTCTAGAAAATATCTTTCCAATGGTCTGTGAAAGTCCATGAATGGGTCTCAAGATCAAAATTTATTGACAACCGAAGTAAGGACCTTGAAGTCCTTAGGAGGAGGCCGAATTTCGGGACGTCAAAGGGCTAAATCTCGGAAGGATGAAATATCGGAAGGCTAAATTTTGGAGGTCAGAGCCTCAGAATATCATAGCAGGGCTGAGTATTGGAGTAAGTATAACATCAGACCCTCGGAGGTTCAGAACCTCAAAACATCACAGGTCGGGGATTTTGTAACCCCACCATAATTTCTTTCTGTGAAAGTTATGATGCTAGGGGGTTGATTCTCGAAACTTCATAACTTCGGGAGGTTGGAACATTGGAGGTCGAAACCTTGTAACTTCTTGTTAATTTAATTCCTTAAAAGAACCAAGGGTTGCAAGGAATAAGAATTATAAAGGAATTCGTTCACAAAACCAAAGAACTAGGGATCCTTTCTCTCTCCTTTGATAGGACATATGGCAATAGGTGATTGGCCCTCAGTAGTTGATGGTGGCAGATGATGTCAACATGACATGGCAGTATGAAGGACACGTGGTACAAAACTTCAACACTATGGGGTGGCCTAATGGGGAAAATCTAGGTGACATGTGTCACCACTAAAGGGATGCCATGTGGATATGATGACAAGAGCATGATGTCATCTCGAAGGTCAGAATATCAAACGTGGGGATTTCGTAACTCCTCTATAATTGATTTTTTAGAAGGTCCCATTACTAGGGAGCTTCTGATGTTGAATGAAACTTGATTATGGAAGCCCAAAGAACCAGGGGCAGAGAGAAAATGCAGAAGGAGATAGACCCTTGGTGGGATCCTGAAGGCCTTAGCAGCTAAGTGTTATGTCACCAGTCAAAACAGGTCCTCATATGGCGAAACATAGAAGGGGCTAAGAAAAGGGAGATAAAGTCCAATCGGTAGCTTGCGATTTCATAACCCATATTAATAAAAAATTATGATATTTTAAAGCTCTGAAATGCAATAAAAAGGTGTATGAATTTGTCGGTCACAACACTGATCCCATGGTGGAAAATCAATAGGAGGCTAGGCAAAAGGGGTTAGAGGACAAGATAGGAATCTCATGATTTCGTAACATCTATTTAATAAAAGTTATGATATGTAGGCGCTTCGATATAATATCACAGATGTGTATGATAGATGAAGGAGCTAACAACTAAAGAGTAAATGTTCATAGTAAGGTTAGTCGATGGAGTCAATGGTGACTATCGTAGGCAGGAGGCTAAGACAAAGATTGTTGGGTCAAGGGAGCATGGACCATAATTTTGCAGGATAATTTAAATGGAGTCTATCAGTGAGCTAATACATGCCATCCCTGATCTTTCTTACAAGCTACAAGGGAATAAAAGAAGAATGGACAAGCCATGTCCAAGTACCTTTCAAGCTCTATGATCCATGAATAAGATTGGATAGCCTCGTTGGCATGTGCTAGATGACTAAGATTTAATTCTTACCATGGGGACACTCTGGTGCCCATTCTTTGGTTTAATGCAGTAGCATAATTCAAGTATTAGACTCAACAAAAAGAAGGAGTTCCATCCATAGGTACACTTGAGTAGCGTGAATGGTGGGAAAAAACCCAAGATTGTAGTTGAGAAATGGGGGGAAAGAAGTCTAGTTTCCAGTGAGCTGTGTCGGGAGCTCTATGTGTGTGAGTGCACTGTTGAGGAAAGATTGAGTGATCCTTTCTTGCATAGAACATGTTAAGAGTGCCTAAGTAGTGGATAGTGACCTTGAGTGCCTGTTTTGTTTTGTGAGTGGCTGAGAAGAGCCTATGAATAGAAGAGGTTGAGAAGAGCCTATGGAACAAAAGGGTCAGAGTGCAGACTATATGTATTGAGAGAAGAGGGTCAAGAATAGAAGACAAAGTGTTGCATGGGCTCTGAGTTGACAATGAGCTACTGCAAAGTGAGTAGAGGATAGTGGGCTGCGTGGGCCAAGGGAAGAGAAGAATAGAGATGATATGAGGCAAAGTGGCTACCATTTATAGTGAGAAGAAGGTTATATTTTGAGTGTGGGTTGGAGCCTACATATATGATGTTCGTGCTTCCATCTCTAGTGCATGTATCAAGAAATCTTGGGGGTTGGTGCCTCCTGCAATTTGGTTCCTACAACAAATCCATGAAATTGGTGCTTCACATGGTTCTTCTGGTAAGTTGATCAGGTATCTGCAAAAGGAGGGAGTTGGTGCTTCCTGCTAGTGCTTGATAGAAAACAATCAAAGGGAGTTGGTTCTTCCTATGAGTGGTGGCTCAGAAACATATTAATGTAATAGAGAAGGTGCTCTTATTTTACATAAAAAATAAACAACAAGATTTGGTGGCTTTTCCTGAAATAATTTCCATGTTAAATATTTGTGTCTCATGTGTTTGCTTCTCATGATGTGTATCCTTGTATTGGTTGATATGGATGTACTTATTATTTCTCAATGATTTCTCTCATAAAATGGATTCAAAATTCCCCCTAAACACTCAACTAGATGATTCAATCACCATCGATTAGTACACAATTGCCTTGCCCAACATTATTTCCCATTTCATAAAGGAAGCTACAACAACAACATTGGCACTAAACTTTGTAGAAGTGATCACCATTGAGAAGAAATTGCATGTGATTGGGATCATTATGAATGATGAAGAATCCAAATATTCGAGAGAGACTAGTAGGAAGTCACAACCTTCTTCTAGTAAGGCCAAAGAGAACGATTCATGAGTCATTAGAAGCTTGACCAAGATTGTGAAGACACTGACCAATGAGATTTTAGAGCTAAAGAAAAGTTTAAATGAGACTTCCACTAGCAGAAAACCACCCAAGCCTTTCCCTTTCCAAAGGAGAAATAGTAACAATAACAATCAACACGGAAATTATGAATGAAGCTCAAATGTTGTGATGGGCATGCACAATTATTTTTGTTTCCATTAGGAATATCACTCAAAAAATACATGCCCTCAATGGAACCACAACATGAATTCCTTTTCTATGCACATCATAGATACTCTATTGGTAGACGAGTAGACAAAACAAACTGAGGTAATAGAGGAAGCGATGGTGGCTAAAGAAATAAAAAGTATTGGACATCCAGTGAATGCATAGCAATATATCTACAATGCTAATAAGAAGGATGTTGATGAACCACCACAAAATGAGCCCCCTCCTCAGAAGAAAAATGGTTGATACAATTTAAGGAGTAAAGGGCCTATATATGAACAGGAATTTACTACAAACAAATTTAAGGAGAAATTGTTAAGAAGAAGCTCACCACCTATCAATCCTACATAGAATGCACAAAGTAAGCCTAGAGGGGAAGCTAAGTCCAGGAGAACTTCCTCGAGTAACAAGAGTAAGTCTAGCACTTTGAAAGCATTGAATAAAGCCACTTGTCCAGACACTTCAACATTTCTTGCTATAGGTGGAACGTTTGATTATAGCATTGTGGAAGATATGAAGAAGATGCAAGCCAAAATTTCCATCTATGAGCTTGCAATGATCGTAGGCCAGCCTGAACTTATTTTCCAGTATTTTTCGTAACCTTCAACAGGTGATAAAGATTCCTCCTCTTAAAAGGTGTCAGGTATCTCTTCTTTTCCTCTTGAATCTATAGTAAATGCTTTAACATTAGAAGTTATCACGCTTTGCCCACCATTTTTATGAATGTTTGAAATATTTAATTAAAATGTCCATAATTGTTTAGTCAACTCTGGTGCATCTGTGAATGTCATGGACATATCCATAGCAAATAAAACAAATGCAAAATGGGAGAAAATTGATGCATAGATCATTCATCTAGATAGGTCTCTTTTCCAAGCTATTAGTTAGCTTAACAATGTGCTTATCAGATTATAAAAATGTTACCGAGTTCGCCAATGTATAAATATTATAATTGTGGACATACAAAAGCCTATGGTGTACTAGTTAGTAGATTTTGGTCTAGAAAATTATAGAGATATTTTGCAAAAGACTAGTCAAATTTGTGGCTTCCATATAAGGGAAGGAATAATTAGATTTAAGTGAACAGTGAGCCATACATAAAACCCACCATGACAAAACTTAAGGGCCACAACGAGCCTCTTGTTTTTGTTGATTTGATTTTTGGGAATTTTTTTCTTGAAACTGACACATGTGGTATCACGAACAACCATCACCCGTTCCACCTAATACACAGCTAGAACTCCTTCGATTTTCTCTACTTGGTGCAAGTGAAACATGTAATATAGATGTGCATAATAGCAGGTAATAGTAGTAATAGTAGTATAAGAAGCATCTTAGTAGCTTATAATGCTTGGACATTATATTTTTATAGTTCAAAGATGCAAGATGGTTCTACAGTAGGTTGTGTTCTTATAGATCCCTACAATTAGAATCATATCCTTTCATTTCGTCTGGAGTTTGTGTGCACCAATAACACTGTTGAATACAAAGCACTCATAATTAGATTAAAGAAAGCTATTGACCTGAAGGTAGAAATTCTCAAGGTAATTGGTGATTCAGAAGTGGTTACTTGTCAGGTACAAGATACTATACATTGTGTTTCATTGCATCTTAAAAACTACCAGCAGGGGGTATGGTGTTTAATCAATTATTTCAAAGCTTTCAATATCATTTTTGTTCCTAGAGTTAGAAATGTTGAAACAAATGCATTAGAAAATGAATTCGCTAGGATGTTTCCATTGAAAAGTGATTTTTCTATTGAAATTATATATAAACCATATGAACCAAACAATGTCACTAACTTACATGTCTTCAATGATGACCAAAATATATTGCATTTTATGGCTAATGTTGACGTATTGACATATGTTTCCATAGATGAGGATGAGAATGACTGAGCTTTTAAGGATGGATTAAATGCAATGAAGGGAAAAATTATGCCCAAGGGTGTAATGTCCTTGGAGAAATTATATAACCTGCAAAACCGATTCAGAGGCCTAGCCAACACAAAGACTCATAGTTCAAAGTTATCATATGAACAATTAAATTTCAAAACCCTAGAAGAATTGAAGTATGTGAACCTCGATACTTGTTATTCTCCACAAGAACGACAGGTGTTGATCTGCTTATTCAAAAGGTTTCGTGATGTGTTTGCATAGATATACAACAATTTAAAGACTTATGAAACTCGTATTAACTAACATGTGATCTCTATAAAAGAAGGGTTGAAACTATTCCAAAAAAAACTATGGAAAGTTCATCACACTAGAACCCATTATATAGAAGGAATTGAGAAATACGTTGAACGCTCAAATAATATTAAAATTTTTACATTCCATGTGGGTTTCCAATCTGGTCCTAGTTAGAAAGAAGTATGGAAAGTTAAGATTATTTATAGATTTTCACAATCTTAATTAGGCTTTTGATAAGGATAACTATCGAGTTCCATCCATAGAGTAGATACTCCATATAGTTTATGGGTCTAAAATTCTTTCACTACTATGTGGGTTCTTAGGTTATAATCAAGTGCTAGTAGTGGAACCAGACATATTCAAAACTACATTCTAGATCAAATAGGGAACATTCACTTTCAAAAGAATGCCATTTCAACTTATTTCAAAGCCTAATAGGTTAGAGCATTTTTGTTTATTTGGATGCTGTTATTGTGTTCTCCAAGAAAATATTAGATCACATCATATAAAACATATTTTCGAGCAATGTAAAAAATATGGGATTTCCCTTAATCAGAAGAAGAGAATCTTTGGTGTGCGCAAAGAAATCTTGCTGGGACACATCTTGGAAAAGATCATAATTAATATTGATCCTGAGAGGGTCAAATCCATCATGCAGATCTCGTTCATAGTGAATATGAAAGCCATGCAATATTTCTTAGGAAAAAATAATTTCTTGAGAAAATACATCTCTCACTATGCTTAGATAGTCAAGCCCATATAGGAGATGATCAAGAAACATGCAATATACAAATGAAATAAATGGGAAAAGGATGATTTTTCCTAGATTAAGAAATCCATTATTGATGCACCTGCACTTTTAAGTCTAGATTATGGCAAACATTTCTTGCTCTATGCTTTTGCTTTGAACTTGTCAATTGTGGCCTTGTTGACTCAGAAATATATGGAAGGAAATGAATGACCATTATCCTTTATGAGCACTAGTCTTGGAAGGCCCAAGTCAAATTATCCTAACATCGAAAAACAAGCATATGAATTATACAAGGCAGTTAAGTACATCACACCCTACATATTGAAAGCTCACACATTCATAGTTGTACCTCATCCAGTAGTATGAACATTGTTTGTGCAACAAGAGCTACGTGAGAAGAGGGTTGATTGGATAACCTGTCTTCAAGAGTATTATTTGTAGTTCAAATCGATTCATACCATAGAGGGTCATGGCCTACGTAAGTTGGATACCGAAGTAAGATATGCTCCTAAAGAATATCTTTCAAGATGGGAATAGGAGATCAAAATGTATAATATTGAACGTGTTCATCAATCCACATCTACAACACCATGGTATGCATATTTATGGAAATTTCTGGAGCATGACACATTTCCCTCACACTTCTTGAAGAAGAAGAAAAAGGATATATGACTAAAATATCTCCCTTACTAATTATTCCATGGAGTGATTTTTTGTACGCACCGTAATGGTTTCCTGCTAAGGTGCCTTGAGGCACACAATACATACAGGGTCATGAAATATTTAGACAATGGACTAACAAGTGGCCATTATGTGGGTGACACTACAACACATCAGGTTATGTGTCTTGGGTGTTATTGGCCCACTCTTTTCAAGGATGCTCACGATTTTGTCCGCAAGTGCTAAGAATGTAAGAGATGCACCGGTTGTGATTAGAGGTCAGCCACCCCACTGCTATAAAAGTAATTGAAGAACCATTCCAACTGTGGGGACTTGATGTTATTGGTGAATTTTTTCCTCATTCATCAAAGAAACACTGATATATATTAATAGTGATAGATTACTTCCCTTAGTGGTTAGAAGCAGTTCCTCTCAAACAAGTAAATGACTAGGAATTCATACACTTCTTGCAATAAAACATTATGACTAGGTTTGTCCTTCCTACTTCACTTGTCTTTGATAATGCGACACATTTTTCATTGTTAAATATTTATGAATTCACATTAAAAAATGGAATTTTATTTAAACATGCATCTAATCACTATCTAGAGGGAAATGGTTTGGCTGAATCCATGAAAAAGAATCTTATCCGTATAATGAAGAAGACCATTTTCTTCGAGTGAAGGAACTAGCATAAATAATTGACCCTCTTTGGGCTAACACTCTTACTCCAAATCCTTCACTAAGAACCTTGCCATGATTCCTCATTTATAGTAAAGAATCTACCTTGACTCTGACCTTGTGTCTTTCAGCCTTGCAACCCTCTCAAGAGTCACAAGGTAAACCTTACCTCCTAGTTCAAAGCACGATAAATACCCTACTTAAACTTAAGGAATAAAGGCACAAGTCCAAAGACTGATTTTTTGTACATCATAACTGTGTAAAGAATTGGTTTGATAAGAAGTCCATAGGGGCAAATAGCTTTGATCTGGGTGACCTAGTCCTTAAGTGGGATAAATCCTATGAAGAAAAGGGGAAAGACACCAAGTTGCAACCGTTGTGGATTGGATCAGTTGTTCTTGATGAAAAGTTCATACGAAATTATTTCAAGCCAAAATAATTAGATGAGAAGATTAAACCCATTCTTGTAAATAGTTGACATTTAAAGAATCACTTTTGATAGAATCTACAAGTTGCAGTTCCATTATAGTTGTTTTGTTTCTCCTTCTTTTTTTTTTGTTTGTTGTTTGTTTGTTCTGTAAGTCATGTCTTGTCACTTCTTGTTCATTGGTCAGTCTACATAAATAAGACCCTTGAATTTCTCCTTCATGGCCTCCATGAGGACCTGCTCGACACATTTTTCGTCAAACATCATGGCTGGATTTTCCCCTGTATAGGGAAGCCACATGATCCTATGGATTAGCCTATCAGTGATGGGTATTGGCTCCTCTAGCCATAGACACCCATCGTGCATAAATCATAGCAACTACTTGATGATCAATACTGTAATGGGGGTGCGATTGTACTCTAGTACCCATAGCAGGTTGAGGAGACTTGCCTTGTCTACTCCCCTGAGCCACTTTTGAGGTTCTAATGTAGTCATGCCAGTGGTTGTGTGAACAATGTGGTGCATGAGTTGTTCTGTCGCCAAGTGTCGGAACTTTTCATGGTCAGCTAAGTCCCAATCTTCTAGTTTTAATAGAGGAACCCACCTTAAGCGTGGTCCTTCAAAGACAATCTCATCCCATAATAGAGGTGTGTGCAAGGTGACCTTGATTTTGTTAATATCCTTTGGCACCTTGGTCCTTCCCTTGTGTGGAGGGGTGTACGCGGGAAACTTAGTGATAGGATCAGAACCCTTGACTTCAAATTCCTCCACTTCCACCCAAAAATCCTCATCATCCATTTATATGTCCTCAATTTCTTCCTCCTCCAGCTCTAAGTTAATGGTTTTTCCCTTTTCTTATACAGTGGGCTTGTCCTTCTGTGGGTTTCTTCTAGGCGATGCACGCATTGGTATTGCATCCTACTTTCCCTTTTTGTCCTTTTCACTCTCCTTGGTCAAGGTCATATTCGGTCTAGGCATCCGTAGTGACTTGGGGACTTCAACTAATACCTCTGCAACCTCTGGAGAAGCTCCCTATGCCTCCTTAACAAACTCCGACCTAGTCGCCTTGGCTGTCACTGCTTCGGCGTCCATAGCTTCGAATCCTGGGATAAAACCACAGATGAAATTGCGGTTGAATTCTGGGAATTGATCAAACACTAGGAAGTTGAGAAATGCTTCAAGGAATGCACGGATCATGCACTTCTGAGAGCTCACCAACACAATTTTCAAAATGGAAAGTGTTTTTCATCGGGCCTCCACTTGTAATTTATAGGCCATTTTAAATTAAAATCCAACTGTTCCCGCCACATTTGGTTCATTAATGCCAGATTGGTAGTAGATTTCCAAGGATCTTACCCATAAAGTTTGTCTTAAATGTTGACCACCCATTCCATTTGGCTGCATTATTATCATCAAATCACGAACAATGAATTTAACAGTCACTTTCCAGCCGACCTACGCAATTTTTCCCTGATTAGCGCAACTCTCTTCGCACTATTGCAAACCCTCTAACATTTCCTCGTTCCACACAATCCTCCAATCATGCAGTTCCCCAACTCGGGTAGTGTAGTTTATAGTCTCACACCTCCTTTCAGTTGCCTGAATCGCTAAGACTATGCTACCTTCATATAGTCACCTAGCCGGATCGCCAATGTATGGCTTCAATCAACTGCCATTCACCTTTCCTGGGAAGGGGTCTCCATTCAGTTTAACCAACTGAACTGCTCCACCATCAGTAATCTCCTTAATGACATAGGGCCCTAGCCAGTGCATTTTGAATTTCCCTAGAAATTTATCAAACTAACTGTCATATAAAAAAACCAAATCATTTACCTGAAAGGTGCATAGCTTAATGTGCAGATAATGCCATGCTTTTTCGCGCTGCTTTTGGACCTATTGGTGAAATCCAACTAGTAATATTTTTTCCTCAAGCTCAAAAAGCTGCACGAGACTCTCTTCTAGGGCACCATAATCTGTCATACCCATGAGTTCTACTACATTCAGACTAGGCACAATGTATTCCATGGGCATCAGTACTTCAACACCATATACAAGCCTAAAGGGTGTCTGTCCAGTCAACTTTTTACATGTCGTTTGATAGGCCCATATTACAATGGGTATGCGTACATCCTAATCACTTTGCTAAGCATTGCAAACCTTGGTCAGCACATTATCCAACACCTTATTGAATGCTTCCACCGTCCCATTAACCTGTGGGTGATAAGGCACACTTTTATGGTGATATACCTAAAATTCATCCGTCATCACGCTAATCATCTCATTTAGAAAGTGCATACCATGATCACTCATCAAAATATTTGGACACCCAAATCACATCAGTACGTACTCAAAGAGAAACTTTGTGGTGGTCGCACCTATGCAGTCCTTCATAGTCTGTGCCTCCTCCCATCGAGTCAAATACTCAGTCGTAGCGATAATGTACTATGCTCCTGTCTTCTTTCCTTGGGGCTGAATGGGTCCAACAAAATCTATCAGCCATTTCTTGAAAGGTTGTAACATCATTTGTGGGTTCAGATGTAGCTCATATCTCCCCAATGGCCTACTAGTCCTCTGACACACATCACATGCCCTGCTGTAGGCCTTGGAATCCTGATGGAGGGTTGACCACCACAACCCTATGCGTAGAATCTTCTACGTGGTTGCTCTACCTACATAATGGCCTCCTGCTAGGCCCCCATGAGCATCCGCGAGGATACTGCTCCTTTCAAACTTTGGTACAGATCATCATAATACTTCATCAGATCCCATTTTGTACAAATGTCACGTAATGACAGAAAATTCTACCACACGCACCACTAACTCCTTTCTCTACTAGACGGTGTAGCCTTCTTGGGTAGTTCATGTTGTTAGGAAGTGTATGATGTCTTAAAAGTGACCATCAACAACATCCACTACAAATAGCTGCGTGTCAGGCAATCCCTCATCCAAATTAGTTGGCTCTTCCCCCATTTTGATGTGCAACAGATGGTGTGGTCCCACATTCAGTCATCTAAGCTTCAAAATAACATCAAAATCATACTCTAGGAACAATAACAACCACCTACAGATTCTCCCGCCCAACACAGGCTTATTGACTGGGTATTTCAACGCAGAGTGATCGTATACATCTTAAAATGTCCACCCAACAAATAGTGTATAAACTTTTGGAGCACGTATACCATGGCTAATCCTTTGCACTCAGTGGTGGAATAGTTCTTCTTAGCCTTGGATAACCTCTTTCTTTCGAACGTTATAGAATGGTCCAATTCTCCTTCGCCGTCCTATGTCAGTACTCCTCCTAGTGCTATACATGACGTGTCTCCATGTACATGAAACTCCTTCTTCCAATCTAGGAAGACCAAAATCAATGCGGTGACCATTTTTCCTTTCAATACATACAAGCTATTCAGGAAGTCCTCATTCCAATAGAATGTGACATCCTTTTTCAACAACTTCTCCATAGGTGTGGTGATCTGGGCATAGCCCTTGATAAAATTCCTATAGTACCTAGTATGTCCCAAGGTTGCGCATAACTGTTTTACACTCCTCGACATGTCCAAGTTAGGTATCACTGCGATCTTTGCGGGATCTACCATCAGTCCCTATCTATAAACCACATGACCCAGCAGAGTCCCAAAAGGAACACAAAATAGGCATTTATTCAGATTGAGCGCAATATGGTACCTTTAATAGGTATCGAGCATTAAGCACAAACTTGCCACATGTTGTTTCACCAACCCAAACACAGTCCAGTCATCGAAGTACACCTCTAGAAATTATGAACGAATTCCTTGAATGCAGCAATGACTACACGCAAAGAAATTGTAGGTGCATATTCTTCAATCCAAAAGGCATTACAGTGTACTGAAAACATCCCCATTCAGTCGTGAAGGTCATCTTGCTTCTATCTTCAGGTGCGATTTTGATATGATGGTACCCAGAGAACCCATTAGTGAAGGAGTATGCTTCCATGCCACCTATATTATCCAATACCTCATCAGTGAACGGAGTCGGGAAAGGATCATGTATGCAAGCGTCATTCAACTTCCTAAGATCTAAACATATCCTTATTTCATTCTTCTACTAATTTTCGTGTACCACCATTGGGCTTACCCAATTAGATTCTTCTATGGGCTCAATGATGCCTACTGCAAGCATCTTGTCTAGCTCTAAGTGGACCTTCTCCTTATACTTTGGATTGAGACGGTAAGGTCTTTTCTTAACCGACTTCGTATCGGGTTTTAACGTGATCTTCATAATGCCCAGGTCTCATATTATCCCCTTTAACTTTGTAAACTTGGTAGAAAAAATCCTGGTATTCACGGAGCAATTCAGTGACCTTATCTACTATCACGTCATCCTAGTAATCTCTAATATTTGTGAATTTGGGCTCCACCTTGGTACCATTATTTACCTGTTTCGTTTACAGTGGCGTGGTTATATCAAATTCTCAATTCGTGGTCCCTCAACCTCACGATGACCATCGGTTTTAGGGATATTAATCTTTCATGGATCCTCGTCTTCTTATTCAGCAGTCATGTTATAGCATTCCAGTGCGTGGCTCAACTAAGTAGTCCAATCAGGTTGAATTAGATCCAAGGGATCCCGCAGTATGCTAAAGATTGTTGCTTTAACTTCTCGTAGCACTTCATCAATGTAGTCAAACTCATGTTCGAAGCTGAACATCGTTATGACTCCTTCGCGAAGAATATCCCATTCACCTATGCCATGGCGGAGCTCTATCTCCAAGTACCAGTTCATCGGGATGACATTCAAGGTGTAACAGAACAAGTGCACCCATTCAAGTTGGGGCTTCACTCCATAAGCATTAGCCCATTTGGTCAAGTGCGCGCATATATCGTCTTTCCCGTCATACATATCTATCACTCATACCATCGAGTTCCCAAAGCATGTTCTCATCATCCTCCTACACTCGCACCAATCATCAAAACTACTCTTGTGTGTACCCCACCATCTCGCGAGCATAGCGCCGAGTGCCCGGTCCAAAGCCTGGAAGCGTTGCTTCTCTGGTACTTCCCTATCAAATGGATACAAAAACACATCCACATCATTCAATCCATCGTAAGCGGCCAAATTTCTTTCCTCTGATGACACACAGTGCAACGACTGAGTCATCAAGTTACATCTCAGAATGGTTACTTCATCTAGTCGATTCTACCAACACTCTAATTATTCATCTGAGTCTGATGTGAAATAACTCTCATGATCCCATGTAATCCATCCACCCACTGTCGAATTCACCGAATCTCGATCTCATGCTATTATCTTATATATGCAGTCCAAATCATCATCACTTTTGTAATCATGGACTGGTTCCACATAGCGTGATCCTTCAGAAAGATCTAGGGGTACTATTACACGAAGTGATTTCTTTTCAAATATCATATTTTGCTTCTTTAGGTTGATTACCCCATTCATGTCAGTGGCCCAATCAATTCCAAGGAGTGCAGGGTATGGGTTGTTGTCATCCACAATTTCTATTACCTCAAAATATGCCAATGTGCTCACACCTTCAATATCTACAATTACTCCTTGCAACTGTCCCATGGGGATGATATTCTGCTGATTGGTCATCCTAAACTAAATCGGAGACCACTTCATTGCAGGTCTCCCTGTCCACTCCTAAGTCTTTTTTGGCAAAATGTTTGTGTCTGACCCCATATCCAGAATGACTTGATCCATTTCATATTCTCCTATCTGCGCGGTGAGTCTCATCTCATGCCCTGTCCTTGCCTTATGCTTACCAATCTTCCATAGCATGTGCAGTTCACGCAGAGTGTTTCCAACACAATATTTTATAAGTTCCTATAACCCCTTCATAGCCTTGCTATCACATAACAACTTCATGTAGGTCTCTAGAAAGGTTGTAAGCATAAAAGGTTCCATTTCCTAATCATGCTTACCCCGGCTCCCTGAGGTAAAGGCCTCAGCGAAGCTTTTCTTTGCTTCCATAAAAATTTCGTGTGCGCACTCCAAATAAAATTCAACCTCCTTCGCGAGAGCTTGGCGACCCATGCACTATATTCGGGATATTTCCCCTTATCATTTCCCATTACAATCCCACTTAGAAGCACTATATTCACATTCGGATTCTCTTCGTGAGGCTCATCCCTAATCATCTGCAGGTTCTGAGTCGGTTGCGGTGGTAGCACCCTTTTGTCGTATATCCTTACTATTAGTGTAGGAGAGTCCTCCATCTCATGATCAAACTGAGTACAATATTTTCACAACGAATGCGTTGGGTTAGTGCATTCATGAGTGAAGTGTCTTGGTCCTCCACAACTGTAACAGATCAGCTGTCCCTGACCTCTGTGAGGTCCTCCTCTGCCTCAGCCTTGTCTGCGGCCCTGAAAGCCTATTCGCGCCATCCCAATGCTCTCATCAGGGGGTCACATTTCTGCCTAAACTCTATAGGTAGGTGTTCTATCCATCATCAATTCATAACTTCAGTAGTTGCACTCATCATGCCCTACTGACCTATAGAAGTTTCAGAATAGTTGTTGCAGTGTTTGTACAAACTTCTGCAACAAATGAAAATTATCAGTTGTATGTTTCCCTTCTACCTGACATATAGCACACCACAACATAGGCCCCGCACTTAGTCCTGATTGGGCTTCCGACCTCAAAGGCATCATTCCACCTCCTACAATATAGCTCGCAAAGACTACGCAGTGGTATTTGTCATGCCCCTGACCTTTACATTTCAGGCACCATATCTCTTCGTGTGCCTCCAGTCAAACTGTTTTGTCTTACTTCAAAATTTGCATTTTGAGGAAATGATTTTGCAACTGCACATGGCTCTACTGAAATCGTAGATTCAGATCTTGCATTGGTGTCTCATGCAGCCTTATTGCAATCTCCAAGCCCTCTGCCTGAGTTGTAATCTTCTGTTGTGATATTGCAACCCTTAGGTGAGACAAGAGCGAAGCCATGAACCATTTGCAGTGTTGTCCATATGTTAAGTTCATATTAGCTTCACAGATTTTACACTTCAATCTCTGATCCAATTCCCAAGGTGTCTCACCTGGTTTCATCATTATTTCCTTGAACCCCATAATTTACTGCACCTCGTATTTAGCCCTACTGAACTCTTTATTTAACATGGTATGGATTTCTGCCAACCCAACGTTTGGGTTGTCATTGGAGTACTTGATGTACCAAGTTAGTGTGTGATCCTACATAGCACTAACCAACGTTACCTTCTTCATGTGATCGTTTGTGATGCCCTAAGATTCCCATATAGCTTTTACGACCGACTAGAACTGGTTTGGGTCCTCATTACCTAAGCCCTTAAACAAAGGTAGCTTCATTGAATTCGCCATATTGAACTTTGGCGGAGGTGGGGGTGGTGTGGGAAAAATCGTAAGTGACGGTGGTGAAGTTGGAGGTGGTGTAGGGGGAGGTGGTGGTCGTGGGAATCCCTATATTATTAACTGAATTATACTTCACAGAGAAGCCTATGCTACTCCCTCTTCGTCACCCAATGGAGGTGAAGTCAATAGGTTATATTCACGACCCTTTCTTCCTTCGTTCTTGTAAGTCTTTCCACTTCTCATAGCTCTGAACATCAAGGTAGTTGCATAACCCGTTTTTTGCACAATAACATCTTAATACAAGTATTTAAAGACTTCAAGTACTTACCTCACAGACCTTTGAAAAAGAATCGCTCTGCCTTGTTGTAACTAACTGAGGTATCGACCACGAATTGAGTCACAAATCCTCCTATGTATGATCGAGCCAATGATCGACAACGTGAACGATCTTATCCTCAAAAGCTTCTAGTCTCTATACTAACTCTAGGGTCCAGAGAATAGGACCATCAAGCCTCCACCTTCCTTGGCTATCCTCTAGATTTACGATCCACTTGTACAACTAAACTGGGAATGAATAGAAAAAGATTTCATGGATTTATGTATACAGGTACCTGTCTAGCGACTATTCCTTTGTCAGATGTGGGTTTCTATTCTCCTGTGCCGTGAATTCATGGATCTTCCTATCCAACCAATCTTTGACCTCTTTCTTCGTTGGATTCCATTAATACAACATCACACATCCCTTATGCATATTCCGGTCCCGGCAACAGAACCATTTGTTGGCTTTGTGGGGCCTGACCTAGGTTCAACATTAGTTAGCCAAACAAATCCCTACAATACTGGCACTTTTGGCATCAGCCCATGGAGCGCGGACTAAAGTCTCACCTGAAACAATATGGGGGGATGCTGGAACCAAGTTTCCACACCCTAAGATGGTCGTGATGTTAGTTTATACCATCTATTCCTACTTTCACATAGATTTTTAAGCCTTATGGCTTTATCATTCTACCCTTTGTTCTGCCCTTCATTATTTTTGTGAAGGTGTATGATTGACCTTCGCGCAACCCTAACCCATGGTCCAGGTACCTTTGCACATCTATGAAAATGTATTATATAAGTTCCCAAGTTACCTCAAGTGTGTTAATTATCTTACTAATCTATCATAGTTAGCGCGACGTAAACTGATATCCTTACTTTTGTTCAATTAACTAATACAATCACATATATTCGTGCATCACATGAAAATTGTAAATTAAACCTAAAACACAATACAATCAGATGCATTGACAAGAACTAAATACATAGAATTTGTGGAATACTTATCCTTATTTATATCTTCTAGTTCAATACAGACTATATCCGCCATGTGCACACTGTTGCAGGGATCTGCGCACTCTACTGTAGACTTCCACCCTGGGCCTTTGTGCACTCAGTTGCAGAGCCTCTACCTATGATAAGACTCAAAACACATAGACTTCTCTACCAAGACTCCAATGCCTTTTTTTTCTCTCTACTCTTCTTCTTTTTTAGAGGTTACTTAGCTACTTTTTATACAATCCCATGGTTTGCGGACCATGGGTATATCTTTACAACTGACTTGACACTTTACAAAATAAGGGCAAAAAACCCTTTATGACTCTTGACACCTTTTCACTCCATGACCACAGAAAGTGGAGACTTTACAAATTTATTATCCGAAACATGGGCTTTTAGCCCCAAAACTGCTCTTGGGGGAATCTCTTCCCAACAATTCCCGATGCTCAACACTTAGCCTATCCCCATCGTTTGACCCTGCTTGCATTAAAATTTTGTAATCCTCATTCACTTATTAATTCTTGGTCTTTTCTATGGCGTCAGAGGCGAATATCCAGCTTAATGTCTCTATGCTTCTATTTACAGGTTACCCGACAGGGTTTCAAAGTGGCAAGTAATGTTTAGGGTTCCAGAGGCTAGCGTGGAAGGAACAAATCTCCACCTTCAGGTTGCTAATTACATTTTTTCCCCTACAGCACTCATGAAAAATTATTCCTGTCATGTGGAAAAAGGAATGGGCTCTTAACATGTTTCTTCATAACAGAACCTCAGAGGTTCTTGGTTTTCACTTCAAGCTCGTTAATGGAGCTAGGAACTAATTCAAGTTCCTTTTGGAATTTTTTTGAGGTTTAAGCTTTGTTTTTAGGAGGGTTTCACCCTAGCGTTTATCTCCTCCACTTAATTATAAAACTTACTTAATTTTCATTAATATATGTATATAAAGCATGATTTATTACTCCTTTCCATTTTAGAGTCATTGCTTTGTATTTCATATTTGTTTCTTTTCATTTGCATACCTATTGTTGCATCGTCAACCAAGTTAACTGGTCAAGATTTCTCGATGTAACTCTGTTGTCGAGGGTTTCAGTCTCTCAGACTATAAGATTCAAAATTCCTTTGTTGAGTTTAATCTAGTTAAGAAATGCTTCCCTACAACTTATATGTGTTCTTCTCTTTGTAATGGTGAGAATGAATGTTGTAGGTTATTTCTTTTTTCTACTCATTTGATAGTATTGAAGCTACTATCATTTTGTGTGCTATGACTTAATTCACTTATAGTTAGCAGCTACCCTGATAAACGGGTTTCCTTTATTTAAGGTAAAAGATGCAGATTCCACCTTCAACCACGAGGAACCACCTACTCACTCTCCTAATGGGAATGACAAAAAGGTAAAGATGGTGAATAGGTTCAGTATTTTTCTTACTATTGGTTAAACATGACTCAAGTTCTCTATTCAGAATGAAGAGTTGTTTTTTTTAGGTTCACAATGCAATAGAAAATCTCTCGTTGTTAATTATTATAAATCAACACAAGTACCCATAGTTATTCCTATATCTGTATAGATGTTTTATATTCATTCTTATTATGATAGTGTTACTGCTTTGGGGTGCCATGCATGATTTTTCTCTATATTTAGAGGGTATTACTAGTAAATTGAAGAAAATTACTCACAGGGTGCATAACCGTAACAAGAATCCATTCACCATCCTATTCTTAGGTACAATCCTCGCCTTTTAATTATGAAAATCTTTAACAACACAAACACACCTTTTAACTAAGAAATCCTTTTAACTACAGTAACAGGTTGATATAATATAATTTATTTAGTTAAAGGTGGAAGGATGAAGCTCCGGTGTGAACCACTATGGGAGCACAACTAGGGATTGTAACATCCAGGAATGCATAAACCGAAACTGCACATAACCATCTCTCCTACTGCATTGTCATCATCACTGTCATAGTCGGCTAGGTTCACCCTTTGATTTCATTGTGATCTATCTCCATGGTCCATCTCTTTTCATTGTCCTTGGGATTGACTACAACATTTTGGATATGGATGAGGGTGTTATAGACATTTTTGGGCACTGCAACCTCAATCATAAATGTCCATAAACCAAAGGATCTTAAGTCCCTAAAAGTGTTGTTCCAACCTCTAAAAGAACAAGGTCAATTGATTACATCTTCTCCTAGAAGTTCTCCATGAAAAACTACTCAGAACTGGTCAAAACTAGACCATCTCACCTGCTCCATGGTCAAAGTGTGCTGCATCCCACCTAAATACACACGGGAGTTGCGATGCATCTTGAAAATCCCTTCTATGGGGTGCGATGGGCAAGAGTGGACAAATGGCAGGGTCAATCTGTAAGGTGGAGGATCATGGAATCTTCTAGAAACTTCTCCTATGACACTTGCCTCTCTGCATTTGCCCAGGGATGAGTAAGAGATCATCAATCTCCAAGTGGAATCAAGAACTATCAGAGAGAGGACACTAATGAAATCTCAAAAGCTGATTCACCCCCCTTG
This sequence comes from Pinus tabuliformis, assembly GCA_031772625.1. NCBI lineage: Eukaryota > Viridiplantae > Streptophyta > Pinopsida > Pinales > Pinaceae > Pinus > Pinus tabuliformis. Next base: position 963,958,551 of record CM062812.1, read on the forward strand.
CAAACATCTATATATGGATCCCTAATCCCAGAGATCTGGAGGCTGGAATTTTGTATCTTGTAAGGAGGTGCTGCTGGTTTCTTGGTGTAACATCATAGTGTTGGGTGATCTAAGCTTTTCATGAGGTGAAGAAGGGCTTTCTTGCTGAGAGGATGATGATGGGTCAGAACAATTGATTGTAATCCTCTTTTCTATTCTTGATTATTAATAAAGATATTCAAGTTTTCCTCCACATTCTTGTATGATTGATGATATATGCATTTGTGTGGTCCATATATATCTGGTCCTATATTGTTTATGATAATATATCTATGTTCTTGGATAGTACTATGCTGCTTTGATTCTACAGGTGCCCTTTGAAGCTGGGTAGACGAGGAAGTGAGTGGCAAAGATCTATGAGAAGGGAGAGGAATCAAACAAGGAACCAAGCGCAAGACAGAGGTTGGTCTCCTTTATTCCCCTCTTATCTATTTCTCATAAAGGAAAACAAAAGTGGTTTTAGTTTGTTTGTTTCTAAGGTAGCTACCAGCCTTAGTGGGACTAGCAGCTCTACATAGACAATAGATTTCCTGATAACAGAGGGCGTGGTCGATTATTCAGTAGACCCTAATCCCTATGAGCCCATCTGGTCAAGCCCTAATGATTTTCCATAGGTATTGGTTGCTCGGTTCTTAGAAATGCCATATCTGTTACACACTCATTTTCTGCCTGACCCTTCCAATCCCAGCCCTTCCATGTCTAGTTTGTCATTATCCACACTCTCTATTGCATCTCTGGGCCTTTACTGCCCTCCCCTTTCTCTGACTACGATTCACCTTCTTTCTAATTACATCCCATCCTCCCCCTCATTTGACTCTCTTCCACTGGTTTCATCATCCCATCCATCCTACTGTGGCCTCCACACCTAAGTAGGGTTTGTTACTCCAGCTAACTTCTCTCCATTACAGTCATATTCCTCCCCTTTCCCTTGTACCACACTGTAGCCCAGTCTATCTACCTCCCCATCTGGATGCTTCGACACGTCAACAACGAACCCTTGGTCTGGTAACCTTTTATCTTAGCAGGACATCCCAAATGCATAGGACCCCCTTTACGACCACCCAAAAACCCCTCACTCTGATAAGGTCAAGAAATTGAAGTGTGTCAAAGCCTCACGTAAGGAACCACTACAAGAAAAAATGTCATTGGTGAGGGTCATGCCTATGATAGACCTTTAAGGTCCATTAGCAATTTTTCATATGTTGACGGCCTTTAAAAAGCATTGATTTAAGTGTATATAGTGATGGTCCTCTAAGGTTTGTCACCAAAGCCATTTTCAATGACACTTTTGGTGAGAGTTGTTAAAGGCCCATCACTAATTCTCTCTTTGGTGACACTTTTGATGACGGTCATTAAAGGCCCATCACTAATTCTCTCTTTGGTGACACTTCTAGTGACGATCTTTTATTGACCCTCACCAATGCTCTTTTTGGTTACTTTTGGTGATGATCAAAAAATATTCGTCATCTTTGATCATTCCAATGAGTTTTTTATGATGCTTCATGCCCGTGACAGACCTTTAAGGTCCATCACCAATGTCGCATATGGTGACAGTCTTTAAAAAAATGTTTTTGTAAGTCTATATAGTGATGGTCATTTAAGGTTTGTCACCTGAGCCATTTTCAATGACACTTGTAGTGAGGGTCATTAAAGGTCTGTCACTAACTCTCTCTTTGTTGACACTTTTGGTGAGGGTCGTTAAAGGTCCATCACTAATTCTCTCTTTGGTGACACTTCTAGTGAAGATATTTTATTGACCCTCACCAATGATCTTTTTGGTTACTTTTGGTGACGATAAAAAAACTTCCATCATCATTGTTCATTCCAATGAGTTTTTTGATGACGCTATGTACCTGTTATTGTATTTTTTTTGTCAAACGATAATGATTTAAGACCATTTTTGTTGAGTCTTTTTCATTATTTTCCAAGGTCATTGTGGTTATAGGAAGTCAATTTGTTAAGAAATAATTAGTGTGTATCATTTCCCTCAAGTCATAAGAATATAGTTTTCCTATGAGTCAACACATGAACTAGGAAAAATAGTGCTATGCAATGTGGACAATAAAAATAACACCATAAAATTAAATCAAACCATAAGACCACAAAACTATCTAGAATGTGTTAGCATGCCTTTTCATTCCTTAGCACACCCTGGCACTCCTTAGCTATCATGCCCTCAAAACTACTCTTACATTTTTTGCAACACGAGAACCCAAAAAAATCCTGCATCAATTATAACAACAACTTGACCAAGTTACAACTACTACAACTAGACAATGCCTTGTTCACCTAAGAACTTCCTATAACTCATATTAGGCTACTCATGTATAATTTCAACTTATCCAACTTAAAAAGTTACGAAGACAAGGATCACATCCAACCATGGTCGTAAAATTAAACAACTAAGGAACAAATTTTACATCTTGACAGCCATAACATCTAGCATGCCTAATAATCCCTTGTCACTATATAGCACGTGTTAGTGTCCCCTACATTTCTTGGAATGATTTGGCAGTCCCTAGCACTGCCTGACACTTAACACACCTCATACTCGCTAGATAACACTCATTTTCACATGCTTATTCATTAATTTACATACATTTGAAACTACTTCTCCCTTGTGTTTCCCTAGAACTTGGCCCTAAGATTCCCTAGCATGTGTTGGCGCCACACCCTGGTGCTTAGAACTTCTTGACATGCCTTAGCCCTTGGCATGTCTTGGCATTCCTAAAATGACTTGGAACTGTCCACCATGTGTTAGTACTTCCTAACATTTCCTAGAACACCTTGGCACACCCTAGCTATCATGCCCTCATAGATAACCTTACCTTTTTTGCGACTTGGGAACCCAACCAAGTCATTGCCAAAACAATGTTGTGTCCAACCTAAATTCGCCCTTTCTCTGAAACTACTTTGTGCACACCTTAAAAAACCATAGGCTTGCCTCCTTCAATTAATATTATGAACGTATCCTAAGACACTTCGTCCTTGGGACACTTGGAATTCGCTAACACTCCTTGGCACACTGCACTTTTATTTGTTCATTTCAAAGCATTTTGACCTAGTTTTACCTTATGATGTCTTGGCACTGGCTAGTATACCTTTTCACTCCCTCTTTAGCACACTTGGAACTCACTAACAATTAGTTTCCATGCATTTGAAATTGGTTCTCCCTTGTGTTTCCTTGGAACTTTTCCCTCACACTCCGTAGCATGCATGGATAAAATATTTGCAAAATTTCCCATATCCTACTATCTAGGGTTTGGTTTTTTACTAACTAAAAATATGATAACTGAAGATATAATCATGGGATATCATATAAAATTCCTAAAAATTCATTATCCAAATATATTTTAGGTCAACCATGCCAATTTGGAGTTCCACCAAGTCAAATTTCAAAAAGTTCTAGAACCTTGTCAGTAATTCTAGTCTGGCGAAATTGTGAGACATGGGTCTCGAAGTGCCACCTATAACTCCAGGACAGTAATTTTTGCGTAAACACTGAGAGAGGTTTTTGTTTTTGGGTATGTTATGAACAAAAACCTCCTACCATTTTCAAAAATACTTTCCCATTTGTTCAGAATCCAAGCTTGAAGTTAGTCACACAGAAACACAACAAATCCATGCAAAAGTGCAACAAATAGTTGACCTGAAATTTTGATGACTTGATTAAGGTTTTGAGTGTTTTTGAAGACCAATGAAGAAACTTGGATATGTCCACTACACCCTGGAGCTTTTAAACCATGCAAAAACATCATTTTAGCCTCTTCAAACTTGATTCCAAAACTGACCGTCCAGAAGCGCATTGAAAAGAGTAGCAAGGAATACAAAATCCTATATATTTAACCATAACACTTGTGAAAAAACTGAAGGAGGTTATTTTTCTTGGTTCGATTCTTAAATAAAACCTCAGTTTGTTTTCCAAAATTCATCTCTAGTTGGTCAAATATATCTTTTGAAAATGATGATAAAAATAGAGTCAAAAGTGCAGCAACTCTCCTGTAGCAATTGTATTTTGGTAATATCTCCCAAAAGGTAAATCCAAATTGGATGAAATTTTTACAAAAGTTAATATCATTGTAATGAACCTCCAAAAAAATTTCAGCCCAATTAGAGTCACAAATAGCAATAAAATCCCAAATTGGTTGTAGATGATGATGGGTCATTTCTCGAAAAACATGCATCATCTTGATCTGAAAATGAGTGTGTGTTTTCATTTCATCCCCATGAATACCCTACAAAAATTTCATGGAAAAACGGTGTGAGGTTTAACAGATATGATGAGAACATGGTGACTAGGTAAAGGCACAACAAAAAAGAGCAACAACTTAAGGGAAGGGAATGAGAGGGAAGCGAGGTATGAAAAATTATGGGAAAAATGCAGGCAATATCTATGGGTGTTAGGAAAATAATAGAATTGGAATTTCTCAAAAATATGATAAAAAGGGAGGAAAAAGGTCAAAACATAGACCTAGCATAAAAGTGCAACAAATTTCTAGGGTTTTTGGTAAAATAAGGAAATGAAAGGATTTTGATGAGGGGAATGATGGAGAATGGTTAGTGAAGGATGGTTAAGGAGGTATAAGATTAAAATGAAGGCCTTTGACTCCTAAATGAAGTTATGAACCATGAAAAAGGGAAAGTGCAACAAAAACCCTAGTAGCATAATTTTGACTCAATCTCTGAGGAAAGAAGGTGCAAGTATGATCGATAGGGTTTGGATGACCATGATTAATCAAAAGACTCATGAAATATGGATATGACCTACCATGATGAAATTATCTTCATTTTTAGAGTGGGAGTAGCAATGAAACCTATATAGTGACTCATACTCTTTGCTTTATAACCTGGAAAATTTTGCTAGTATAGACCAAAATTTGACTTTTGACCTTGATTGACTTGAAATATTAACAAATCCTAATTACTATGGAACATAGGACCCTAATAGAGACCATATCATATGTTGATCAATATCACTAGGTTTTATGCACAACTTTCATGCTTCTATACATCGAGTACCCATATGGAAGAGTCCATATTTCATCTAGTATTTAACCAAGACATACCATGCACATGATTCCAAATATATTTCTGCATCTAACTCTTCCTAGCATATCCCTGAATACATGAATTCTACTTTCTAAAGAAGTTCTCTTATCTAAATACGCACATACCTCTTTCCTTCGTTTTCTCATCTAGTCAACATATTTCACGAACTGCCTCTTTCTTTCAAGAAAATGTCTATGATGAGGCTCCTTTATCAAGATGATAAAATACTTCAATTATGCCTTCATGGTGCAACTAAACTAGTAAACTTCTTTGATGCTTGCTTCCATAATATGCCATATTGCATCCACAAACTTCTAGTGGAATATACTCTTTCCAAGATTCTTCCATATATTGAAGAACCTTCTCATCAAGGATCCGTGTGATCCTTTCTTGCTAGAAGACTATTTCTATAACATGCCATGCCCACAAGAGGACATCTCTGAGGTAAAAAATCTTTGTCAATGTATCATCAGTGAGAAATTTGGCTTGTTGCAAACAAGGAAAAATCCTTGTCACTGCTACAGTGATATGAAACATAAATAAGGATCCTTTAAAAGGGAAAAATGGTGCCTGTTACCATCTCCCATGGATATGCATGAATTTGCTTGTCAATGAACTTAGATCATTTCTTTATAACTTGTAATCAATGGGATTTTTTACTCTTGGCTCCTTAAGCTTAAAAAAGAAGAAACATGCCCAGTTAGGACTTAGGAGTCAGGACCTCAGAATGCTGACCATTCATCACATGTTCTAGGCATTAAGCACACTCATTCCTGCAACAAAATAAATTATATGCATATTCTGTCTCAAAGCCCTCTACCATATAAGGACCTTACACTCTCGAAGAACAAGAGAACCATTATCCTTGTGACATCAGTAATTCTAGAAATATGTCCCAAAACTTTATTTGAACATAGTCAATGTGTACATCAAATAAGCCACGATCTACATATTCTTCGCACCAACATATACAAAGACTAAATCCTTAGATCGAATCATAATCATTAAACTAGCTCACTCATACCCACTTAGTTATATGCTCAGGTCAAACAAACTTGTGTCATAGATCTCTATATAAGGGATCTGACCTATTGTGATAATTCATGAATACACCACAAATTTGTACAGAGTGGTAGAAGAAATAATTACATTGGACTATTTTTGTATGGAGTACACATTTTTCAAATGTAATTGGATTGATGTATACAATAAGAGAGGGATCAAGATTGATGATTTGGGTTTTACAATGGTGAAGATGAACAAATACTTAAGTCAAAATCATTGGCAAAATGATCCATTTATTCTAGCATCGCAAGCTAAACAAGTATTCTATGTACAAGATCTAGTTGAGACTGACTGGTATGTAGTGTTAACATGTCCTTCAAAAGGATTGAGAAATAATACATCATATGAACCCGAGTATTCAGATATGTCATAAGTTGTCAACTTTCAAGAAACAAAATGTGTAAGTGAAGAACATATCGATGATGTCGATGTCAATGTTTACGTGAACATGGACTATGTCCATTTAGATTATGAAGAAGTATGGTTGAATATTAAGAAATAGAAGATATCAATTTTTCTATTTTGTTTTGATAACTCCAAAATTGATATTGGTTATGAAGAGAGATTTGTTTGTTTCTTATATATAAAATGCTTTAGACCCATTTAGTAGATCTATTTTCAGTCCCTCCCTACAACAGAGACTATTTTTTTCGGCTTACACCATTAATCTTGTCAAATTGAACATATAAAAAGTTGATTTGTGAGAAGTTTCTCTAACTTTTATATTTTTATATTTTTTAATATTGAAATGCTAATTTTCTATATTATTATTGGACCAAAGCCTTAAAATTTACTCATTTAAAAGAACACAAAAAATACAAATTTATTGGGCACATGCCATTTGTTTAGCCTTCTTCTGTGCTTGTTGGTTCTTCACATTCAAACAAATAGAGGTGGGTTTTGGGAATGATGTGGGTGTGCTAAGGAGATCACCTACCTCTTCATTGCACATGACTTATGCATGTTGGATGTGTAATGCCCAACAACAACATATTTTTATCTCATGAGGAGAAACATTGCTATAATATAGTAGGGCTCATCTTGGGACACTATTCGTAGCTTTCCCACGAGATGGAACTTACACATCTCATCAAGGACACCTCAAATAGGTCATCTATATCACATATGTTTGGAATTTATCTTGTTGATTATGGGATATCCCTCGAGATTAATTTTAGGAAATTTCAATCTAACTAAATAAGAAGAATCTTCTTTTTTGATCCTCGATGAAGAAAGATAATGGTCATTAGATACATGGAAAATAGATTTTGGCTATTGCAGAATGCAAAATGGTAAGGGTTTTGATTTAATATAATACTATCTAGTCCCACTCATTGATTCTTTTCATCATAATTGTAAGGATGAGAAGAGGTTTTCACTGTGAACCTTAGCTAGCAAGAAGGAATTCTTTGTTGAATCTAATAAACTAGTAGTGGTAACATCATCCCAATTGGCTAATTCTATATGTTGGATGAACTTGTTTGCACCCCTTCTTGGTTTTTAGCTTATTTTATGCCTTCTTTTATTCCATAGCAACTTATTGTTATCCCATAATGGAAGACGAGTAAAACGTAGATATTGGGTAAGATCTATCTTTGCCTATCGCAAAAGGTTAGAGAAGCATCCACACACACATAGGAGGAGTACACTCATCCCTAACATACATGGTATGGTGTTATTATGCCTAGGCCAAGGAGATACTTATCAATGATTTAAATTGGATTTGACGTGGAGACTATGAAAATTAATAATATCATATGGCACATTAGAAACACTAAACGAGTTTGAAATCCTCCTATTGCATAGATACACACCATAACAGGGGGTGAAACCCTCATAAATGAATAGGACACCATTGATGGCTTTGAAAAGCCTCCGACCTCCCCCCATATAACACTTGACGGGTTGAAACCCTATAGCTGGAAGTAAGGAAGGAAGGATGTGTTCACATTTTGGTTGCGGACCATCATATTGGATGGGGAAACTTCAACGTCTCGATGCAAGTTTCGTTGAGCCTATCAATCAAAGACATCCTGCCACTATTATGAAAACCCTAGGAAATGCCATTTTCCCATTTGATATCACTAATGTGGTATTTCCGCATTGAACCACTCAAAATTAGGTTTTGACAATATGACAAAATGTGAAATGAGAGCGATCTATTGGAGTAAGTATCATGCTAACTATTTACAAGGAGGGAGGGGTTTGCATAATGGACCATAATAGCAGGCAGGAAGGAATTGGTGTTTATATAGCTCTCAACCATAACTACTCTCATGGTGGTGCACTTTCATGGTGGATAGTTCAATTTAACCTCCTCATCAACTATGCGGTTACAAAAATCCTCTCCTATTTGTTTTTTTGAACCTCACTAACTTCATGGGGAACAACAAATTTGGCTATCCAAACAACCATACAAAAAAGTTGCGTCTCACTCAACCTCAAAGAAAGCCAAGGGGATATGGCTCACTTATGGCCTAACACTTATTGACCTAACATAACTACCTAATAGTCCTACCTGATAGTGAAAACAAAACACTTGTGTGGTTGAACCTCCCCATTCTTGTCCATGACAATATAGGTGAAAATTAGGTCCCCCATGGGGATCTCCACGAGCTCATGTAGTAGCCTTACACCTCGGCACGTGGGGACCTGAATCTTGAATAGCTCTATTAACTGCTTAGTGGAGCCTCATCTAGAGGCACAACCTTCCTTATGGTACAATCAATTGCAAATGGATATACCATTTGAGGTGTTGATGTTTCGACTCCATATTTGTCAGTACCTACCACCTCATCCTATTTGGTCGATTGAAAATCATCACCTATTGGTTGAAATTCGTCTCTAATTAAAGGAATCATGGAAGGAATTAGCACATTCATATAAAATAATATCTACATTATATAATCCTATGAAGAATATGATTCATCTAACCCTGTAGAATTTGGGCTAACCTCATCATAGTGCTCATAGACTCTCATGTCACTGGTAACACCCAATCGATTTACCACAGTTTCATTCACCCTTACATGGTAAGATCCTGAATCCTAAATAGCTCTTCTCCATGACGTGGGAATTTCCTCAGAACAATCAAATTGACATAGTTTAGTCTCCCTTCGTCAGTAACCATGAGAATAAGAGAAGAATATAGAGAAAAATATCTGGATATTTCCCATTATTCCCTTTCCATGAGATAGAATGGTGATGAGATCTAGACCATATACCTGGTGAAAATAGCAGAAGCTAGAGTTCAGGCTAGGGCTTTGGAGATGGATTGACTAACCCCACTAAACTAATTTGTATTAGTTAACTAGGATCAAGGTGATAAAGATGGCCTACTTATAGTATGGGAGGAGGGGGTCTCAGAAACTTACCATATGTATTGGTGTTTTGTAACCTCCTCTTGGTGTTCCCTTATAAGAAGCATCAAAGCTTATGCCTTCTTGAACACTCATTGTGGAAAACCTACTAATGCGGGAGATCCCAAGAACTAAGAAACTTTTGGGGATCTATCTGTCCCAACCAAATGTAACATGGGGAGGACATGGGTATGTGTCTAGTGGGTTACACTCTGGATGAAGCATTGTGGTAGCAAAACTCCTATCAGTGGTTGTAGAAACTCATATGGAATAGGTATTGACCAATACCAAGCCACAAGAGGTCTCGGGGAATGGGTGGGTGCCTAAGAGATCACATACCCCTCTTGAACAAGTAAGGTTTTCAATATATGGTCCAATAAACAAATGAACATATTAAAATTACCTCAAAATTAAAGTTTTGCACTTAGGGATAATTTTGTTAGGTCTAGATGCTATGGCAACGTCTGAGTCTAGTGGAGGAACATTTTTGGTTATGTTAAGTAGTTAAGTGCTCACTTTAACAGCCAAGGGCGAACTAGGAGATACACTACCTGAGATATAGGCCATAAATTTAGGTCAAAAACTACATAATTCAAAGCCATACATAGGGAGTATAGCACCATGATTTGATTTAGTACTGGTCCACACACATATGGAATGATTGATTCTTATGTACAAAAGGTAAAGGTAAAAGCCTCCATGTCTTCCTATATTCACATCACAATGTGGTTGTTAATATGGTCATATTTCTTCTCCATGGTTCCTTCGGAAGTAAAAAACCTTCTAGCCTTCCATGGCTCATGATTGGTTCATGATTTATGGTTAAAATCCAAAAAGCTCTTACCTTTCCATGTTCTTGGTTCCTGTCTTCCATGGTTGTTCTGTATTGGTTCTTTCAGGAGAAAGGTTGCTTTGTTAAGCCCTAGCTTCCGTAATAGGTGTGGTATGTATGTGTTCATCAGAACTATTGAGTACTCACTAGGATATGGATACCACTTTACCACACATAATGAATCTACCATGGGCACGGGCTCACTCATGCTGGTTACTGAACTAATATGGGGAAAATGGCCCACCCACATGGATTACACTACATCATAGTGCAACTTAGATTAGAAGAGAATGTAGCTACATTCAAAGGGTAGGGTTTGAAAGCACAAATTTTCCAGTAAATGTGCACCTTAAAACCCTTGCTTAATCCAAAATAAAGAATATAAAATTCTATTCAGTGTGAACAAGAGCCTGTGCTGCAATAGCTGTCATAGAAAAACCTAGAGCCATAATCGGAGCCATAGCTAGACCTAGAGCCATAACCGGGAGGGTCATAGCCGTTTGAGCCAAGGGGAGATTACATATATCCTAGGGATGATATAGTGCCTGATTCTACTGGGTATAATTTAAATTGAACAATATAATAAGAAAACATGATTGAAATCAAACTTTTATTTTTATTTTTATATTAAATATGTAACATAAAAAATAAACATTGATTTTTTTTACATAAATAGAAAACAATAATTTAAAAAAGACAATCATAAAACAATAAAATATATATTTTATTGTTCTAGAAACCTTCCTGCCAATTCAATTGTGCAACACAAAAAATATCTCCCCATACACCTTTCTCCACCTTAGGCCTATACACGGATCCATCCAATGCTGGACGAGAATACCAACAGGCACAAGTGTTGAAGAGGCCACATGCAAAATATCCACTCAGGCATCAAGAATTTTTTGGTTTCCTCCCAAATCCCTCATTTCCAATTTCCATGGGCTAGCGAGGGCTTCGGCTTGCTGTTTTAGTTTGCACCCTTCATCTCCTACATGGAGCGTCACATCCACAGTTTCATATGTCGAGCTGCATCATGACTTTCGTTTGCATGAAGGTTTCAATTTTTGAGCTGCATCAAGGTTTCATGTGTCCATCTGCATCAGGGTTTCATGTGTCAAGCTTCAGACTACAATTTTACTAACGGTAGAGAGTTTGATTTGCAGCCATGGATGAGGTGACATCCAAGAATGAGCGGCTCCAAAAGCCATTCCTAGAGCTGCATTGCCATTATTTGGCATTGGTAAACTTTAGTGTTCAGTGAAAGGAGCTCGAAGACCACTTCAACGACTTGGAGAAGTGCATGTAGAAGTGCTTCGAAGAGCTGAGATGTGTTGCGAACCCAACAACATTGGTTTTATAGACCCTGAAGGGATTTTATCCAAATGGTAAATAGACTACAAACATTGATGCACAAAGACATGCCGTGTTTTTCTCTTGGAGTCCCTTCCTTTTTTTTCGTCACAAGACAGGGTCTCCTCAGAGGCGACAAAAGAGACTTAGAAAATTACTGCTAAATGGAAATTTAGGGTGACTACAATGATAAGCCATGGATCTACGATCACTAATGGAAGGATCCGACATGGAAGTAAATCTGCGAGTGAAGGAAACATATCATGTGCCTATGAAATGGATCCAAAAAATTCTAGTGATTTTTTTACTGTTGCTCCCATGATTTTTTTAATGAAAAACTCTTAACAGTAAAACCCTAGACCCCATTTCTCATCAAGGTCTGATGTATCCTCATGTCAAAATATGCTCTTGACATCTGATATATCAAAGCATTCTCTACTTACCTCTTCAGGCAATGACAAAGGATCCATGAGTACATTTTTATTGGCTTGTTTTTTGAGAAATAATTTTGATGTGAATGTGTCAATAATATGTGCATTTATAGGTGACTACTTATGACCTCATATTCTCAATGAAGATGTCAAACCTGATCTAGAATTTGAACAACAGATTCTCAGAAAGCCCACAAGTTTAACCCAATAGAGTTTCAAGGGGAGGTCTCCTTCAAGGAGTTATACGATCTCTGAGGAAGTTTAAAGACAATGGAGCGATATATAGCACAAGATCTTCAACAATCCTTACCTCAACAAATTAGGAATTCTAGCTTTTGATGGCAAAAGAAAAATCCATGCAATGACCTAGATTCACAAGTTAGAGACATGTTTTCAATCAAGCGAATGAATTAAGAAGAGATGACCAATTTTTCAGTACTTAAATTGGAGGGATTCAACAATGATTGGTGGAATCAATGGATATAGTCTATACCAGAGGACATTTCCATTGGTTATGACACTTCTAAGGAAAAATTTATATCTGATTTTTTTTTATAAAACTGTTGTTGACGACTTCCTTCAATAAAAAAATGTAAGACTCTTGATGGGAGCTTTGGTAAAGCAGTGGAGGTGATATTATCCCACGAGGGTTCATTCCATCATGTATATGTTATCTTCTCATGGGCCATCAAGAACAGCTTCTGCGTAAATGTCCCTTGGTGCAAACAACCTTTTGCCTCGATGTTGACTTTTGCCTCATTGTGGATTTTAATTTATTTTATTATTTGGCAACAATTTTTAATTCAATGTACATCTTCTGACAAAATATGGATCCATGATGTGGGTGAGTTTCATGTTTCAATGCATAGAGAAATTTTGAATTCAATCATGAGGAAACATCTTTGGTAAACTATGGATCTATGTTGTCTACAAAGTCATTTTCCTCCCATTTTTATCCATGAAGCCCATGGTGTTTCTTAATGAATAAATACCAATATTTACCAAAGTTAATTAGTTTGGGTTCAGGGCCTTTTAATTTAATATGCTACTTTCATATTACTTTCTGAATCAAATTGACTGATAATTATCATATTTTGCAACATGCATATGCCTCCACAGTTCCTCATTGGCAGTCTCAAAAAATATCTACATCAGGTTACTGTAATAACTTCCTAAGAAGGAGGATCTTGACTGCATGTGGAACTATCCTAGAAGAGACCTGTCTCCACCCTCTAGAAATGGAAGAAAAAAAAGGATTGATTTTATAGAGGTTTTGTTGAAATGGAGAAGAGGACGTCATTTACACAAGTTAGTAACATGGGAATTTCAATGTAGAAAATGGAAGGAAGATGGGAATTTCAATGTAGAAAATGAAAGGAAAATTGGAATATTGTAGAGAGGGACTTCCCTAGAGAGATAAAAGAGCTACGAAGAAACCATAAGAACTGTTATAGAATGGGGAAACAAAAAGGAAAGCTCAAAGGAAATAACAATACTATATAAGGCAGTTCAGTCCCATATGTGAAATGAAAATCCAAGAATACTACAGTTAAAAATCCATGGAAGGACAAATAAACTCTACCTCAAATGAACAAGCTAGAACAAATTGAGATGTGAAAGGGGGAGGTGACAAGAACCTAATGAAGATTGAGGTTATGGAACATGCCATATTTTTTGATTGGAGGAGATTGAGACCTTGTAGCATTTCCTCATTCACTACATGGGACACAATCACATCATATTTGTACTGGATGGAATCAATTGGACAAAACAATTTTAGAGTAGCCAAATGGAGGTAATTGGGAGGAGGGCCACCATGGTGATGAACCACAAGTGTTTTTTTCTTCTCATATCCACTTACGTCAAATATTTTCACAAGAAAATGTGCATCATCCACATGCCTAAAAAAAACATTATCTTCAAGCTGTATCTAGTGATTAGAGACAAATTTTTCCCCACCTTCTGTAAAAATTGTTAATTTTTCATAAAAATGCACCCTTGTCTACCATAAGTTACTACATGGGCTTTCCAAAATTGCAACTTTGAGACCCTTAATCTGACTTTGTTTAAACCAATTTGAAGGCACCTCTAGAATGGATGAAAATATTTCCTCATTATAGAGGTAGTTATTTGTCAATAATCTATGATGAGTTCCAAACTTCCATTTATGGTTTTCTATGTTCAAGGACTTTTTCTTTTTAGAGTCTAACTGCATAATTTGTGATAAAAAATATTTTGACTCTCTCATTCTTGAATATCATTTAGCATTTTCTATATTTAGTTTAGTAGAAAAATAATTTCCTAGCATCTTTAGATGTTGAATTTCATTTACTAAATGAAAACTTAGCCCCTTTAGAATTAGAATCCCCTACTATAGAGGTAGTTCTTTGTAAGTATATCACCTTTGCCAAGTTCCATTAGTGGTTTACAATGTTTGAAGAATTATTCCTGTTAGAGTTAAATCCATCATTTAGAAGAACTATTTCATAATTTTTCACCCAATATCTTTTCTTTAGTTGTCAGACCCTAAGCTATGCTAATATTGGGAAATTCTAACTTTTGGGGTGTCCATTTGTGAATGCTTTGATAAACACTCTTGTTGTGACTTTGCTTCTGCATTCATGATGTTTTTCTTAATCTTAACCATGTACTTAGCTATTTTTCCATTGTTGATATCATGGATTTAGGAGTTGCTTAGGAAATTCCATTATGTAGTTACAGTGGATGTATTGTTTTAGTCCCATTGATCTAGTTTTGTGGTCTTTTGTTGGACAGTAATAAAGTTATCTTATCTTAGATTCGATGTTTTAAGTTTAAAATTAGAATATACATCATTTTTCCTTTTCAAGGTTGTCTTTAAAATTTTACTACAACTAGCAGCTAGCCCTGATTCTATTCCATGACTATTTATAAACAGTCTACCTGAAGGCGGCCTTTAAAAATATATATATTTTTCTTTCTACATTCAACCAAAAGGCTACAACAAGTACTACATTAACAACATAAAGACACCTGAAACAAATGCTAGGGGTTTTGAAACATGCATCAGAACAACAATATTTTAGAAGCTGATAATTATGTCCCTCCCTTGAACACTTGTTCAGTAAGGGTCCCTTCCTGTAGCAACAGAGTTTTTTTTATAACTGATCAACCATGCTATTAAACTCTTTAGAGATATGTGAAAAATATAGACCATCAAATCTCCTCTTAACCTCCAGGAACTAATTTATGATAGGTCAAGTAACAAATTATCTGTTGTGCACTTATTATTAGACCAATTGACCATCAACTTCGAGGCACAAAACACTTGTAACTTTTCTATACCCTATATGTTGTTTTTTTCTAGAGTTGTCACATTACATAAATTTTTGTTTGGTTGTTTGTGTCAGGTCCTACTGCTAACTTTAGTTTGAAATGGTAATGTCGATCCAAAAATATAATGACACCAACCCACACAAACCTGGAACTCTCTGACAAGCTCCATCAAAAAAAACCCAAGTTTGGTTGTTGCTATATTTTTGCTTCATTTAGAATTCTGGTTGCTTACTCTTTTGAGGAAGATTGATTTCCATTGAAAGTATACCTAATTTTATTGGCAACTTGTGTTGGTCTCAACTGTAGATCTTAGAAGATCATTATGTTTCTGGATAAATAAATACCCCACATCACAAAAGATTGTGATGCCTTGAAAAAATTTACAAATTTGTCTACAATCCAAGGATAAAAACATTGAGTAATAGTCCACTACTCCCATTTATTTGTCCCACACCAACAACACCAAAAGAACCAATCTAAAAAGGCAACAATGGTATGGTTTCTCAATGAGAGAATTGAAAGGCAATGGAAGATCCAGCCTAAGACCTCAGATGGCTACTTCATGCATTATTTTTTCATAATCTAATATATGATTAATTTCTCCTGGAAATACTATTGAATGCAGGTGAAAAACTCCCACCCCCATTATATATTGGCACCGAGCTGCAATGTCGTTTTGATCTGTTACCAATCCGTTACTTGTCAGCTTTCTTATCATTTCCATCGTCTCTATGCCCATATGGGCTGGAACTATACTCTATTCATGCTTTTCAATAAATAATATATTACGGATTATCCATAGGTGAGCTTAAAAACAAGAAACAAACAAGTCATCCATGGATTCCTCACTTGTCTTACACAAAAGACATATTCCAGGATGCCCTTATCCCAAGTTAAAATTTTGTTGTCTAAAGCTAACCAGCGAAATATTTTAGCTTTAAGAGGAATTTATAACTTTCAAACTAAGTGCCACCATGGGGATCTTTCCCTCATCATTTCTTCTTCCATCATTACCTTGTATTCTAGTTTGGCAATATATTCATGAGGTCCCTCATTTTTTGACCACTTAAATTAGCTCATCTTGTTTAGAAATTTTAATCATTAATGGCACTAGAATTTAAGCTATGGTTTCTGGCCTCATTTTTTACCCCTCACAAATTCAAACCCCGTGCTAAATTCAAGCCATGAGATAAAAAATTCTTGCCATCATTTGTTGCTACATTTTCCCTGGAATAAATCCCTAAGAGATGGATATCTCTTATTAGCTTACACAGTTTGAAATTACCTTTACAGCCAATCTAGGGGTCTTCCCCTATTCTTACCTTGTTCCTTTGAATCCTCCATGTTGTCCATTTTCCAATTAATGGGAATTTTTTCACCAAATGTTTCCAAACAATAGAATTTCCATTAAAATGTTCCCTTTCTTCTGTAAACTAATCTTATGTAGAAATCATTCTCAAATGTTTGGTTTTCGTAATTTTCTCCTACAAACCTTCATTGTAGACTAACCTCTTCAGGATTTTAGTAGCTAGAGCTAGATTGAAGAGATTTGTATTTTTTTATGCCCCACCCTCTAGCTTCTTTCAAATTTACCACCTGGCTCCATTTAACTAAATAAATTCCTTTCATTTTCCTTCTATTTTCAATTTTTTTGTTAATATCTATATCTATATATCTATATATATATATATATATATATATATATATATATATATATATATATATATATATATATATATATATATATATATATATATATATATATATATATATATATATATATATATATATATATATATATATATATATATTATTGTGTTTATGATGCCTTTAGGGACATGGAAAATGGATATCCGATGCACAAGAATAATTTCCAACATGGCCTTGACTAGAACTAATCGCCCTCCCCTAGAGAACCATCAATTGCACCATAATGAAATTCAAGCTTCAATTTTGCTCTACAACCAAGTTCAATCATAATAAACATAATCAGCAGGCATTAAGATCCCAAGTATATGTTTCCTTGATCTAATTCCATAAGATTCAATGGAAAGAACAACATGATTTAGGCTTTTCTTCCTTAGCGAAAGAATTGAACAACATTGTAGAATTCCTCATAGTGATTTCCATACCTATAGTTTTGCAGTAAATATGCATTATACATTTTAACTACCTTAGTGATTTTTGCCTAGATGTGATGATATCATCAACAAACAATAGATGAGAATATTTAAAGTAAGAAATTTTTAGTCCTTTCACTATCCCTCTTCTCCTTGCATCCATGATCAACATACACCTTCAACCACTAATAGGAAAAGAAATGGTGATAGAGAGCACCCTTGACACAACCCTCAATATGCATTAACCGTTGATTAGAGCTATAAAAGGATCTGAAGTAAGGAATTCAATTAACCATTCTACAATCTACAAGTTTGATCCCATTTGAATCAACAGTAGTCTAAGAAAGAGTTAATTCATTTTTTCTTACGCCTTTGCAATTTATAGCATCATTGCTAAAACATGAATCTTGTGAGTTTCAATTGTATGTATTCATTCATATATTGTTCCCACAACAACATAGATTTTCCTATTATAAAGGAGAATGAATTCTTCTTCATAAATTCAACTGTCCATCTATTGGGTATATGATTTTTAGTCTTTTGAAGTTTAAAACTGCTTTTATCTCCTCTTTAGACACCTCTACCTCGAAGTCTATCTCATTTCATCATTGATAATGCTAGGGAATAGCCTGATAATTTTCATGATCTCACGAATATTTGATGCCATTAGACTTTTAAAATGTTTTTTTCTCACTTCAGTTATCTCCTTAAAAGACTTATTAACATAGAGCTATCTATCTTATTGTTTTCCCAAATACTGTTAATGTTTCTTGTATGACTTGTGTACTTGTGAAAAAGTTTAGTATTCCTGCCATTTTCAGAGAACAAGATGGTTCTCCTTTTTATCTTAGTTTCTTTTTCCTCTTTGGCAAGATAGTTTGTTTTCCCTTCCATCTCTTTGAGAGGATTGATTTCATCTTTCAAAAACACCCATGCGTTATTATTATTAGAGGTTTTTAATTCATTTTTCGACATCCTTTAAATCTTTTTGAACAAAGCTTTCAGCTCAATCTGCAGCTTCACCTTTTAACCTTTTCAGATTATCTATGAACTAATTCATGTCTCTATCCTCACTATTACTATCGTAATGTCTTCAATTCTTGATGACCACAGCCTTGGAATCATTTTCATTTAGCCAGCAAGTCATTAAAATTAAAGGGGGTTGGATACTTCTTACTCTCTGATTCAATTTGCAGCAATATAGGGCGAGATTCCTTAAAAAAATTTATGATCTCACTCTCTGAATCTAACATCAACTGAGTAACAACAAAGGATTTATCTAGCCTTTTTGAAATTCCACTTCTGCCTTTTTAGTTATTTCTCCACGTAGGTGTTTATTTAATTGGTTCTACATCAATCAACTTTTGAACTTCGAAGAAATGACTAAAAAATCATTTAGAAATGCGGTTTTGCTTGTTGTAAGGGTCCCACTGATTCTCAAACATGCCCTTTCCCTCCTATTTTTTTGAAACCATGAGTTTTCTTTAGATATATTAGAGTTCCTCCAATGGATACTTGGTGGTGATCTTGATCAAGTGTTAAACCCCCTTCTAGACCGCAAAATCACCCACAACATTCTTTCTTTGATCTTGGATGGTAAGATGCCTTGAAGATCTCATCACCTTTATTTTGTGAGCCCTCTTTAACTGGTTGACCACCCAAATAGGACAAAGAATTAATCTTATGAAGCTTCTGAATACTAGATTGCACGGTATAAAGAATGGATAACTGGTATGAAGAGAATGCCACAATTTTCTCAAGCAAAAGATGGTCCCGAATTCCAGTGTGGGGGCTTAAAGTCCATTAAACCTTCCTTAACGTTACAAACAATTTTGGAACACCCAATAATGGAAAGGGATTATTTTAGTACTATTTGATAGCATGAGGAATTGATATAAGGGAACCTACCTTGAAAAGTCACATGAAGAACATGTGTTCCTTCAACCACTTTAGGACCACATTCCTGAGACTAGCACATATCACCTTCCAAAGCTAGAAGTTAGAACAACATCTGAATTAATAGTCTTGATACTTGCTTGCCACTTTTTTTTACCCTATCCAGACTTCAAATTGGCCTCCAAATTAGAATTTTTAGACACCACCGTTCATACTGTTTGATCTCTCTATAATCTTCTCACAAAATTGTATGAGAGCCAACACAATGAAATGGGACTTTTCACTGTTCATAAGTCCAACTTCTAGTTTAAAATCCATTTTCCTTGGGAAATCTAAGTATCTATAGGAAATCTTAGTATTTTCATAAAGATCAATTTTTTGTAGCATTTTAAGCACTCTCCAATCTTTGAAACTGAAAAATTTATCTAAGGAGATAAAATTGACCTATAACATTACTGACCCTTCCAAAATTTCTGAATTCCTCCACAACTCTAAAGGGAGATTGAATCTATTGCAAATATGGTTATTCCTCCTTTGGGTGAAAACCTAGTTTCCACTTTTTAGGCATATTCTAGAGGGCCCTCCACATCCAATCTTGCTTGAGAAGTAGGTTCTAATCCTCCTAGCTTTTCCCCATAAAACAAGTCCAGCCCCAAACTAAAATATGTAATGAATGTTGAGTTTTTTAGCTCGAAAGGTACTTCTAGTCTTGTGTCTTGACTAGAAAGACCTTGATTTGCCTTGTTATGACCTTGAAAAATGATGAGCCATGGCTTCTATAATGGTTTCTCAGACATTTCTTAGAACAACCTCTGCAAATTTTTCCATTTTCCAAGCTGAGAAAATGCAACTGAGAAGAATGCAACTTAAAGAAAATTTCCAAACCTGAAATCTGCATAAGAATATTCACACTAGTTTTCCATGTATGCAAAGCCAAGATGCAAATAAGGCAAACCCTCCAAAGCTTCTTTCACCATTAATAATGTCCAATTACATGTAGCAGGGAAACCGCCAATGGCAATGTGCATTAACTCTCATAAAGGGGATTGAACTGTCCATTCCCATGAACTCAACACATTTCACTTGACCAACAAATGAGTCACATATGGAGATGAGAGGTATCTAAGAGTTCATCCCTACATATTTTTTCCGAGGAGAAAATCCGTAATTTCCATTAATTTCATAAAATTACACGTTGTAGATGCTTAACGCATATGCAGAAGTGTGGGAAAAGCCACATACAATAACAATACTTCAAGAGAAGTATTCTAGAAAAGCCCACAAATTGGGAAGCAAGTAAAGGGTATGTAAACCCCAAACCAATCTATAGAAAACAGAACCGTGGAGGATACCCATACCCATCACAACAAAAACAAAAAATAAAGAAAAAACATAACTTCTGTGGAAGAAAATGAAACAATAAAACATCTAAATTTGGCTACCCAAGTAAGTATGAGAGGCACGAAATGAGGAAAGTGAAGCCATGGTAGCCACTCCTCCCCCGCCCCCTCAAAACTCTCCTCCTGAACCCGACGAAACCAGAGGTAGAGACCAAACTACCCAAACTTCCTTAGCCGCCTGCATAAACCCCAACAAATAAAATGGCTATGATGATGCGGCACAAAAAAAACAGAGAAATACACCTCCACACCGTTGTTCCCTCAATGCTTCAAAAAACCGCAATGGAATGCTAGCGAGCCATCAAAAAATCACCAACTGCCACAACAGAGGAACCCATCTGGTCCCAGCCAGAGTAAAGGTAGGTCGAGGGCCAGAGGCGGCTAGGGCAGCCACCTTGCCCCCACAAAGAGTGATCTAAAGATCAAAATATAATCTCGCTCCTTCTCCACTGTGCAGTCAAAAACACCAAAAGAATCTACTCCTTTGCTTTACTACCAAGCAGAGCCACACGGAAGGTTTGATCAGGGGCTGCCAAAGTCTTCAAGGCACTGAGTCTCACCTCAACCGCTCAACAGTAGCGATGCAAGGTGCCCCGAACCTCTTCTGTTCAGAGCCCAAGACAAGCGGGCCTCCAAACAAGAATCTTAGAGCTGAAGCCAAGGAAAAGGATTCAGGTCAGCAGGAATGGGGAAGGCACGGTCTGAAAGATGAAGCTCCGTCTCAAGCTGAGCAGGAACTGATAGTCATTCAAATCCCCAACTGAAAACTGTGAAAACCGATTAGACCTCCGACAACTCAGCAATGGTGATGATGTTCAAACAAAGGCATCAAGAAGGGCCGCCAGAACCAGGGGCGTCCCTGCCACCTCTTCCCAACGGTGGCAGCAGGGGCAGTAGAAAAAACACTATCTCCATGCCTCCCATCCATACATATTTATTTCTATCATGTCTCTATTTTTTTGAATTGTATTACCCTTCTTATAGTTAGATATTTACTTATAAAAAGTTAGTTGTTCATGTTTCAGTCTTTTAGTTTACCACATGATATTTGATGGTGAAGGCACTACGATATAACATTGGTGTAAATATTTGAATAAAAAATCTACAAAAACGTAAATCAAACGAGACAATATGAAAGGGAAAAAAATAAGAAAATAGGTGCCAATTTATGTGTAGAACATGTGGTTAAATTATAACAATAATCACTTAATTACTCAATCCAAAATGAATTCCTTGTCTCCATATGACTTCAAAATGTATGTACAATAGCTTCACATCCTCAGTGTGTTACTTTGGACAAACCAGCAGAGCTACTTACAGTCAAATAAATTGCTATGGCACATGGTACTTTTATAAATAGATTTAACAAAGTGGGAATTGTCAATGTAACAGATTGATAGAGGTCAGTGAAGTTGCAGTATTTATAGATGGATTAAAGGACACTATTAAATGTATGTCAATGACTCAAGGCTAGTTCTCCAAATCCACATAAATAATTTTTCAAAATATGCATCTAATTCCTGAGATCAAATGAATGTTAATATACTCCTTGTCAAGCATGAGGTTGAGTTTACTTGCAAAGGTTTCTGTCCTTGTTCAATTGTTTACAATTTGATGTGTATTTTTATGTAGAAATACTCCTTGTATGACGATTTCATCCTTCAGACAGATGATTATTATGTTTAGTATGCCTTTAGTAGAAAGGTTTGTTTACTAGTTGCCTGATGATTTAATTCTTTAGACATATATGATTATTATGCTTAATATGGATTTAGCAGAAAGGTTAGTTTACAAGTTGGCTGATGATTTAATTCTTCAGACATAGATGATTATTATGCTTAATATGCCTTCAATAGAAAGGTTTCTTGAACTTGCTAACTCTTGTGCTCTAAATTATTTTGAAATTACTTACAAAGTTGTGGGTTATACAAGTTGTTTCAAGACTTTATCAGATTCTAATTGGTTGATTGTGGGCCTGCATGACATGTTTGGTCTTGTTTCTTATAGATGTCGTGGAAAAATTGTGCAATTAAAGTAAAATGGATGCTTTACAATTTGTCTCTGCATTTGGAATTGTAGAAAAATTTCCACTTGTGCCTTTGTTAAAGGCATATCTTGAGCATCAAAGGAAAGCATCAGAGGAAATAGAAAAAAAAGGAAGAGATCATGTTGGGTCACTAGTATGTTTATTCTTATTGGTGTGGTTCATGCTCGCTTGTCAGTATAAACTATCAAAATATTAACTTTTCATTAGACATATTCTCTAAGCACTTCCATGTCTTATTGCAAAATTCAACAACCTCAAAATAAATTCACTCCATGAAAAATGTAATAAAGTGCATTGAAGTGATTCACGTCTATAAACTTTACCAGAGATTTTATTGAGTCTTTGGATGTGGTTATACTTTCAAAGCAAACATACAAGAAGACGACAAATAATATGCTAGACTAATTTCAAGCTATCTTCCTACGAATAGGGTGTTCCCTTCCATAAACCTGACGACTCACTCTGCTTCTTTCTAGTGAACAAGTTTGGGACTTTTCATGAATTGTGAGACAATTCCAACCCCGTAACTACAAGTTTATTATTTAAAGTTATACCCATTAGATTAGAACCCGCACAAGGAGAATTCCATTCCCGTTTCAAAAGAACCTGCAATCGACTTATACCATGATATTTAATATTTTATGTATTTATTTTTCTCCTTGGTTTCTGACATAAAGATGCAACAGGCTACCTTTCATTTTCTATACTAACACTCCTAAACAATAATAAAGTATGCCCAAATATGTCATTTCAAATGATCTATGCAACTCACATTCTGGTTTTTCAATTATCGAAGTTGTTACCTATATTGATGATATCATCTACAACCGAGGCCACAATGACAATATATATTAGATTTTTATCCGTGTTGCATTAAAGGTGTTTTTTCTTCAGTAGCACTACAGTACATTATAGTTTCCATTCAACGGAGAAGTGTACCCAGTAGCAGCCTTGGTCTCTGTGCAAATGGGTTTAATTCACAGTAGACTTTATATGTCATTTTCAAGGTGTTTCTCCTTCAATAGTACTTCGTCTCAGTAGATCCTTAAAATATTCACCTTCAATAGATGCATACATCCTTGGGGTGCATGCTACAAATTCTAGTTTTGTTGTGAGGGTATAAAAATAATGAAATAAGCGAATTGATTTTAGGCATCTTATGGTTGTTGTATGCAAGAATGCTTGTATATTGTTTCCCAAACTTATATAGAGCCATATTTAGTATATTTTTATAGTTTCACTTAGATGCTCACTTTTCTTAATTTAGGTGTTTTTCTTAGTACTATTTTATGCACAGATTTATCTTTAAGAAAAGTGCATAGTAGAGAAGGGTTCTATATTTTGAGAAGGGGACACTCTTCTAGGTAGGAGGTACTCTATTCTAGGGATCTCTTTTCATGCATGTTAGGTGATTTATCCTAAACAAAGTTCCAAGTGCCTTCCTCCTTGACAAAGTCCCTTCCAGACAAGACATTGGTGGACAAAGTTCCAAGTCCCGAAATTTTCCGAAAACCCACTTGAGCCAAGCTATCTAGCATAAAATACTTTACATTCTAGTCATCTCTTGGCTATGATTTCATAGAGAGAGACCTCTTTGATTTGGTAAGGATAGCTATCAAAATAAAATCTTGGTCTATGGTTACCTTCGTCGATCTCCTCATCAGCTTCGGACATTGTGGAAGATAAAAGAGGGCATTAAAACTATGGAGTGCCAAAGCGTTCAATTGAATGTAAGGTTCCCACGTCATGGAAAAATGTAATGCTAGTTGTGAGGTCATGACTACCAAGGTGTGTTAGAGAATGCTAGGGCATGCTAACATGTGCCAGATAGTACGAAGACATGTCAAACAAGCTAATATGTTCCAAGTGCTAAGGCATGCCAAAATGTGCAAGGGTTCCAAGTCCCTGCATCCCCTTCTTCCATATGCTATCCACTTATGACATTTCCTTTACAATATTTGGTGCGTTTGCCAGTTATAGTTCATTTATAGGTTATAAATGTCTTCAGAGTTTAACTTCTAATTAAGTATTCAATTGAACATATTGATTCTATTATACATAACTATTTTTCCCTCCAACCACTTTTCATAACTTAAATAACCATTAGGTAAGGACCTACAACTTCGATGTTGCTTTGCTTGTTTACTAAAATATTTCCAAGACTTTAATTTATTGAATGTTGTAGAATTTACAATTTATGAAGTTTCAACGTCTAATTTTTAAAAGTATAATTCTTTAAAGGGTGCTACCTTAATGGAAGAGCACTTGCTTTACAAACATGAGGTTGGTGGTTCGATTCCATCGTGCACTGACATCCACATGGAATGCCGACAACCAATTTCTGGTGATAGAGGTTGTTTTGAATAGAACCAATGAGGTTTGGTGACATTTTTAAACCCTCACCAAAAATATGAAATGGTGACGGACAACAAATGCCACCATATATATGCATCAATAGTGATGAACCTCAAATGTTTGTAACCATAAATAGTTGTTGTTGATATGAAATGGTGATGATCATTGTCCGTTATTATAGTCATTATTCATGATGGACCTTGAATGTCACCACAACACCTATAGTTTCGGAAATGTGGTTTTTGGTGACAGTGAATGAACGTCACCATATATATGCACCAATAGTGACGACCATTAAATATCCCTCACAATAAATCATTATTTTTCATACGAAATGGTGATGGTCACTATCTATCATAATAATAAATATTCGCGATGGACCATAAATGTCACTATAACACCTATACTTTTGGTGATGAGGCCTTTGGTGACGTTCAATTTTCGATGACCGAGGCTATGGTTCGTCACCATTGCTCATATGCAATGGTGACGGTCACATTCCATCATTATAAATCATTTTTGGTGATGAAATTTGAATGTCACTACAACACCTATAATCTTGGTGACCCCACCTTTGGTGATGTTCAATTTTTGGTGACGAATTCTATGGTCCATCACCATTGCTCATATGAAATGGTGGCAATCGCTCTCTGTCATTATAAATCAGTATTGGTGACAGACTTTGTATTTCATTACAACGCCTATACTTTTAGCGACACCACCTTTGGTGACATTCAGTTTTTGGTGACAAATTCTCTTTTGACCATCACCAACGAGCTGATGGTGAAATTTTTCACCCCTCACCAATGTCCTTTTTTCTTGTAGGGTTAATTTTCCCTCAATTTTGGTGAGGGGGTGAAAATGGGGGAAGTTGTGGATAGTTGGCAGAGCGAGAGGTAAAGCATATACAACTGCATGTGTGTGCCTCTCGGTCATGGAAATTTCTGGGAATATCTTCAAGGAGCTCCTGATTATTACTACCCTAGCTTAGGGATGGTTTGCACTCAGCTTTCAGAGGGAGGAATATACCTCTTGGGTAATCTCGAGGTATTGGCATATCAAGATGGCTCTTGTATTGCTCAAGCGATGGAGCCCATTATTTGATCCCGAGCAGGAATAAAGAGGCACAAGATTGCTTTGGGTTAGGTTGCCTGGGCTACCCCTCCACTTCTGGTCCAAGGATATCTTCACTCGCATTGGGAATGCATTTGGAACGTTCCTGGACTACGACAAGTCTTATGCTACTTCTAGCACTAAATCAATGGATCGCATTTTGGTATAATTGGATATCAGGGAGTGTTTGGAGGAGGAAATTACATTATGTTGGAAAATATTTATGCGTATTCAAATTCTAAATTATGAGGGGGTTCCTTTTAGGTTTAGAAGGTGTCATAGTGTAGGCCATATTTATAAATAATGCCCTTGGTTTTCTCTATCGCCTCCCCCTCCAAAGCTGTTGGTGATGTTGATCCAATTGCATCTTCATCTGTTGAAGGCTAGATACCTTGGTCACAGGGTCCTAAGACAATAGAGTGCGGATCAACTCAAGTGCCAACCTCAGCCTCTCCCTGTCCTCCCTCCCCGCCTATGATGAGACCCAGGGTGGCAGCTACGGCTGCTCACTCATTGGGTACTCCTCTTCCCCTCTACTTTGTATCTACTATTTCTTTAACTCGTTTTGCACAGTGCTTGCATGTTGGATATGCATCCATACCTTTCATTTCTTCATGAACTATTACGTGTCCACTAGAACTCACCATCCATCTATCCCGACCACTATGCCATTTATTCCTCGGTTGGCTTACTCAATCTCATCCTCAGATCTTTTGACCACATTTGGACATTCACACTCATACAATATTCGATCTCGAGTTTCAAACCCTCTTGAGCACATCATGATTGGGTTGATCTCCACTCCTAAAATCTCCACGAGCACCACGGGCCGATACTTTTTCATTTCAAAATCAATCATGCATGTTGTGGTTGAAGTGGCTCATGGCAGACAATCCACACTTGACAGGGTACTTAGAGCATCGAACACCCTCCCATGGTCCCCCCCATGAGGTGGATCTCCTTTAATTGCAGAGGGCTCGCTAGCCCTCCTAAAAAACTAGCCCTTAGAAGACTGTTCAATTTTGAGCCTAATCATATCATTTTCCTTCAAGAAACCATTGGCATGGATGATTAGGTTATCCCTGTCATGCAATCTCTGAAGTCGAGCTAGACTTTCCATGCATTTGATGTCATTGGTAGATGTAGGGGCATTTCCCTGGGCATTAATTCCCACACTATCAATACCAGTGCTTCTTGGGTGGGTGTTGGTTTCATTGGTATGGACATTTTCTCCTTGTAGCTTGGTATGGACTTCATAATTATCAATGTATATGCTCCCTGTCATAATAGAGCTGATTTTTGGAACCATATCCTCAACTTATCTCTAGCCACCTTCGAGAATCTTATTCTGGGTGGGGACCTGAATTTATCTATTGGATATGGGGAATCTTGGGGAAGCAATGCACAACTGGATCATGAATAAAATTCAACATAAGAACTAGACATGTAGCAATTGCTAGGCGTTTGGACCGATTCCTCATGAAGGAACATCTGGTAAGATCCTTGTCTAATTATAGACAATGGGTGGGATCTGGTGGCATATATTACCACTCACCTAATTTCTTTGAGTTGTTGGGCCCCTTCCAGAAGCCTAGGGATCCTTTTAAATTCAATTCTACTTGGTTGAAGGACCCTAGTTACATCAATTTGGTCAATGATTATTGGCATTCTCATCCACCTGCTCAGGGGAGAATCGTTGTAGAAGGATTTTGTCACAATCTCCTTGAGATAAAGAGATTATATATAAAATGGGCAAAGGATAAGAGAGATCAAGAAGATCAGACCCTCAACGACATTGAGACCAATCTGGCTGATCTCTTGGATGAGCAGCGTTGAGGGTTTACATTTGATGAAGCAAAAAAAATTTGTATAGATTTGTAGACTCAGAGATACAAGATCCTCAAATATCGGGAGGAAACTTGGAGCCTTAGGAGTCGTTCTATTTTGTTATATGATGGAGATCATATGACCAATTTTTTTCATAATTATGCAAAGGAGAGAAAGGCCAGCAACACTATTTCAAAAATGAAAACTGAGGATGGCCATTTTGCCCAATATTTTCACCAATTGGCATATTTGGGCAATTCACATTTCTAAAGTCTTTTCAAGCCCCCCCTGGAGCCACTCTTGCTGAATTTGTTTGAATTGCTGGGTTCTTCCCTCAGTTTGTTGACCCATATGAGGAAGAGGATCTCATAAAACTTGTTACTATGGGGGAATTAGAAAGCACACTCAAATGTTTTAAAAAGGACAAAGGCCTAGGTCTGGATGGTTGGCATGTTGAATTTTACTTAGCCTTTTTTGAAACCATTGGACAGGACCTCCTAAAGGTGGCAGAGGATTGTAGGCTATCTGGACACATGTATGAGGCTATCAACTCTACCTTCATCGCACTCATTCCCAAAGTGGACTCTCCATTTTCATTCAATGATTTTAGAGCTATATCTCTTTGCAACTATCTTTACAAGATCATTGCCAAGATTATTGCCAACCGCCTTAAGCCTATTTTATCTAATCATATCTCGCGTGAACAATTTGCATTCTTGCATAACCGAAAAATTCATGAGGCTATTGGCACTGCACAAGAGGCTCTCCATTCCATTAAGATTAAGTAGCTCAAAGGTGCCATCCTCAAAATCAATATTTCCAAGGCTTTTGATTGGGTTAGCTGGCTCTACTTAATAATGTTCCTCATCAATTTAGGCTTCCCACTCTCTTTCATCAAATGGATCATGTGCTGCGTCACTACTGTATCATTTAGTGTCCTGATGAATGAATCTACCTCCAACTTTTTTCATGCAGAGCATGGTCTCATACAAGGCTACTGTCTTTCCTTGCTCCTCTTTCTCTTTGTCATGGAAGGACTTAGTAGATTGATATCCCTGGCTAAAAGGGAGGGGTGATTACAGGGTATCAAAATTACTCACTAGTTCACTCTTACCCACCTCCTTTTTGTGGATGATGTGCTCATATTTCTCAATGGAGGCATTTGGGATACCATTTTTTTCTATGACATTTTGTTTATTTTTTCATCTACTGCTGGTATGGAACCTAAAGGTTGAAGTCCATTATCACTCTCTCAGGTTACACTCCACACGAAGCTTAGAATGCAATACAGAAATTTCCATTTCAGAGCCTTCGATTGGAGGATGGGCTCAAATATCTTGGGTTCTGAATCAAACCCCATTCTTACAAAATTGTGGAATGGATATGGCTTGTGGCCAAGGTTGAAAAGAGATTACACAACTAGAACCACTAGTTTTCATCAAGAGCAGGCTGATTAGTTCTTATTAAATTGGTCTTGGAGGCTACTGTGGTGTATTAGATGTCTTTGGCATGGATTCACAAAGGAATTCTTTCTCGAATACAAAATCTTTGCTGCAGATTCTTTGGAATGGATATAAGGAAGGAAGACCATTTTCTTGGGTGGGATGGAGACACATTTCAATCCCAAAGAAATGGTGAGGATGGGGCTTGAAAGACCTTCCCGCATTTTCTCATGCACTTGCTACAAATATGGGATGGCTTATTCTTACCTCTCACGACCTTTGGACTGAGGTGGTGCACTATAAATATATATGGCCTTACCAAATTATGGATTGGATCCATCTACTGACATGGAAATGAGATGGTATATCTATGATTTTTTGATTTGTCTTACACACTCTTCCCACTATCAGAAATGGACTTACTTGGCAAATTATAGATGGCGCATCTGTGCATATTGGCATAGATCCTTGGACTAGATGTGGCAACATGTACTGACTTCCTCCTCACCTCATTCAATTTCTCAAGAATAGAGATATCCACATGATCACCAACACTGTTTATTCAGATAACAAATCCATATTTGTAAAAGCATGGAAATTAACTAATCTACTGGGTATACATGTACAGTGGCAGTAGTCTTGGGCAAGATATATTACTGCATTGTCAGAATCTCATGTTTGCATTAAGGAGGGTGTGGATGACCTTATTTGGATGCCTGATGGGCATGGTAAATACACACCTAAAGAAGGTTATCCTATCATACATGCTACCCATATGCCACCTGTGCTTATGGATTGGTGGTGAACACTTTGGAAGCTAAAAGCTCCTCCCTGAACCAAATTGTTTATGTGGAATGTCTTAATGATCAACACACCAACTGATGGTAATCTGATGAAAGCATCCTTCTATGCTCCCTCTATGTCATCAAGCAGAGGAAACAAATGATGACCTCTTTCTCCATTTCCCTACGGTGATCTATATATGGGAACAAGTCCTATCAACATTCTCGATTTCCATCAGATGGCACAAACAAAATACTTTGGAGGCCTGGAATCATTGGAGGGAGGGTCGTTGAACCAGAAAATTCACTGCCTTCCTCTGATTATTTTTTGGACCATCTGGCTGAATAGGAATGGCTTCATCTTTAGAGATAGAGTGGCTCGTTGGCCATCATCTATTACCCAGATTATTAATGCCTATCATGATATACCAGAAGATGATCCCACACCTCCTAGCCACATTTTGACACTAGAAGTCATTGAACGTAATCTCCCTTGGGTTTACCTTGATGTTTCTACCCATGATCAAGGATGTGGGGGGGTCATATTATTGCATAAATCTGAAAATCATTATTTCTAAATCCAAATGGGCTTGGGGATTGGCACTAACAATTATGAAAAATTGATCTTTCTTAGACATCTCCTCGATTTTGCACTTGCACATGAATGCAGGCATATTCAGATATTTGGAGACTCTAAAATCATCTTTAACTCATTCAATAACTCATCTACATGTCATATGCACTCACTCAGAAACATATTGGATGATGTCATGCTCTTAAAAGCTCAATTTACTTATATTTCTTGTCAACATATTTACAGAGAGTGTAATATGGTTGCCGACCATCTTTCTAAGGAAACCACCATCCAATCTAGGGGATTGTGGATAATATAGGAGCAATAGGGAGCTGATAACTTCCAATACTATCATCGGCCTTATATAGATCAGTTCTACCAGCATGCCAATAGGACCTATTTTTTGCAGTATATAGCAGTGATTTATATGAGAACTTGGTTTATATATTGTATATATTTTTTCCATGAATAGCTACAATATACCCTGCGTGGTAATTTTTTACAGACTCATATTTTTTTGATGGCTATGAACAACTTACAGCATATACCATACAAGCATCTACAACATATAATTTTCTAAATTAATAGACAATTGCAATTTTTCCCGAGGGAAAAAAAACAATAACAAGTTCTCCATGTTATTATCATAAACATTGTCTATAGTTTTCCCTTAACAAGGATTGACATACTCGCAGATACACTCTGTTGGTATGTACCAACCATTAAACTTTTACTCCTAGCTAACTTCCATATAATAAAGAACTACAAGAAATATTTTTAAAGCAACATCCAAACCTTTATTGATTTCCATTCATAAATGAATTCATAGTGTCACACATTATTGTGAACTTATTCTATCATAAAAAATAGTGAATAACTTATCTCAAATTCCTTAGATGATTAAGAGTTTTGAACTAGAATGAGACCAGTGTGCCCTTCCAATGGAACTGGAAATTACGTTAGGATTCCCCCCCAGAAAATATTTGGGACAATTGTATATAATCTGTCAAGGTTAGGCTTCCAAACCTCATGACCTGAGTCGAGTCTCGAGCTTCTCAGAAATCAATGTGACTGGAGGAATTTCCACTGGTCCAAACCAGCTATCGAAATACTCCTGTAGTTTTCATGTATCCTTCTTCTTCAGGTGATTCCTCACTTCGCTTTAGTGGCCAGCCCCAAATTCATCCCTTAGGATCCCTTTTTATCTCGAGGACTTAAAAGAAAGGAAATGAATAATAACTACCTCCAACCATTTTCCAAAACTTTCTTTAGATTATCCTCGAATCTTCATTATGTTGTGACTCTTAACCATTTTGGAGAATTCCACAAGAGAAATTCATTATTATCTATTGTAACTATTCATTTTATATTTATTTTCATAATTACAAAAATTTAAAATAAAAATACTAACGACATTTTTTACTTCCACATCTCGGAGTGTTACTTATTTACATGATCAAAATATTAATTAAGAAAAAACAAACTAACCTATAGCAATTTTGAAGTTGAATTTGTAAAACATCAAATTTATTTGACTATCATATCTAATGGTTTACTTTGTTCGTTGATGCTATCGTGTGTTTTAGGTACTATGGTTTGCAAGGCATCAACAATTGTGGTTCAACCTGGTGGCTCGCTATTTAAGGAAGGCCAAGAGTTTCAGAACAATACTATGAATTACATGGAGAGGGATATGAATGGAGGTATGGAGTACTTACTAAGTAAATGGATCTCTTTGATTACAGTTGCATAGGCAAGCACCATATCTAATGAAGGTCGAAACCCAGGGCTTGGATTCTATTGACAGATCAAACAGAAAAACTATCACTAGCCATTCAGGTGTTCTTGGAATGGGATATGTTGGATATGGCAGTGATTTACCTTCAAAGGGAAACAAAGCAATAAAGAAAGGAAAAGAATTAGTTCCCACTGATAAGTCAGATGAAGCAGATTCTTTGTGATAATATCTTGCTTGTGAAAAATTATGGAAAAGGAATATGGAAGGTATCCTGAGGCCCATAACACAATTTCATTATATATTAATTTTATCGAATTTTAATAGGATCTCATTCATAAATGGAATGTATCTATTTGGAGTTTTGGCAATGTTGATTTTGTTTGTGATTTAAACTGCAATCTCTCTCCTAGCTAGTTGAAACATCAACTAGTTGTTTGTTGGCCATCTTAATTCATCGCAAATAGCATAGTAATAGATTCCTTTCTATCAAGAACAAGAGAATATTATAGAAAAGTACTTTTTAAGAAATGAGACATTTGATTATAGTTTCCATAAGGTCGTTTAGTGTCATTTGTTACAAAGGCATGTAGTTAAAAAAATGTATTGATAACAGTAATAATCAGCTGAAATATTTATGAAAGAATTTAGGATTCACCTATTTCGAATATTTTAGATAATAGATAGTTGATCTCTTCACATTGCACATATTTATATGCTTTTCTTAGTTACTAGAGTCATTTTATATATGAACTTGCAGTAGGTCATTGAATAAGAGG
Organism: Pinus tabuliformis; assembly: GCA_031772625.1. Classification (NCBI taxonomy): domain Eukaryota; kingdom Viridiplantae; phylum Streptophyta; class Pinopsida; order Pinales; family Pinaceae; genus Pinus; species Pinus tabuliformis. The sequence continues at coordinate 963,992,061 of CM062812.1, forward strand.
CTTTTAGAAATGGAAGCAGGTGAATGAATAAATAGTATTTTTCAATGTGAATAGATGCACTTCGATGAATAAATGGTGTTTTTTAATGCTGTATGGATGAAATATATTAGATGAGCCTTAATGTTCTCAAATTCAATGATATACTTAGCACTTGGTTATGGTTTTTCTATTGGATTTGAGGGTTTTATATTTTTATTATTTTGATGACTAAGTGATATTTATTTATGTTAAAATTTGATATTTCATTGTATATGAAGGATTCATTGTATATTTTTTTTTCATGTACCATATTTATCAATTTTGTTTATATAATTTCCTTTTTTTCAAAAAATTATTTATAAGTGTCAGGTTCATTATTTAATTTATATTAACTCATATCTATTATATGGTTGAAATACAAACTCATAAGAGGAGTTGAATTTTTTGAAAGTGTAGAACTATTTTAAAGTATAAAAGTTTAGGAATAGTATACACTGCCACAAATTTGGTCTTTCTAGATGTTTGATAAGGATAATATTAAAATGGATGTGAGCTAATTTTAATAATGGAAAATCACACCACATTTATAGATAATCAACATTATGTATAGGTATATGTCTGACATTATATATATATTTACTCAATTTCCTTAGTGACACCATTTTGTAAATGATCAATATTATGTATATGTGTATGCTTGAGACGAATCTAATCATTTTCAATTTATTCATTTTTTTTAGTTTATTGAGAACACAGTTCATATTAATAAGAATTATACTTTAAAATTGACACTAGAAATAATTTGAATACAGGTAAAGTAATAATGTTTAGTGATGAAAAAATGACAATGAAATCAATGTGTTGATTTCAATGTACATGTCAATTTCTAACACCATGGTTTCAATATCCATGTGAATTTTAGTTTATACTTATATTCATGTTAGTTTTTATTTAATTTCAATTTTAATATCAACAAGAATAAATATTTGTGGTTGATATTTTCTATTTAATTTCTATTTTAATGTCAATGCAAAATACTATTATATTTCAACTACTACCACTTCATACTATATACCAAAACCTCAAGCAAGCAAGGGGTTTCTCAACAAGCTCACCCTAGACACTCTTTATGATCATATACATCTATTAGAAAGGAGAGAGCAGAAAATAAAATGGAGTTAGATCCAAAGCTTGAAAACAAATTAAAATTGTTAGAATAGAAGTAAGACAAAGAAACTATTAGGGTTTGAGATTGAACTACAAAAATGGTGTTATGTCCCCAAACCCTGATTGGGAAATGCTAGCACAACCAAACCAATCATAATGCCAATGTTTAACTTCATAAAGGAGAATTGCATCAAAATATATGGGGATGATGTATGTTCAAAATGCATAAATACAACATTCACATCTACAAACCATTATACACCATAAAATATAATTGCACAATGGAATGTTATTAACAATTGATGCATTATTAATGATAGAAATGCATATAATCTAGAAAATTAGGGTTTCAAACACACATTCATTAATTGAATATAAAATCACATGATAAACATGAACAATTATTTAGAATGAAATAAGAAATTGGTTGCACACGATTCACCGCTAGGGCTATAACTCCATAGTGAATGGTGTAGAAAACAAATAAGAAACACATACTATTGAACAATGTACCCATCCAACAAACACTACCCCAACCAAAGGCTCCCACTCTCCGAAACATGCACTAGTGGCACGCCCGTCCTCTATGCCTTGCTAATCTCTCAATGGAGCCCACCTTTAGGGTTGTGTTACATCCAGTCATAGAGACAGTCTAATCATGGGCTTGCAAGGGCTCTTACTACTCTCTCAGCACCTTTCTAGCCATAAATCGAAATACCTTCCAACTAGCCTAGAACTCCATGCACAAGGCTCGCTAACTAGTTGCACCATAGTTGATTAGACTAAAATGGGATACAATAAAGTGTCAAATCCATAATGACTCCCTCTATCTCTCTTAGGAAAATATACACATTTTAAATGTGTATGGCCTTTCCCTACCATGTGGCACTCCTTGAATCCATTTAGGTCCCATGTTCCCTTTTCCCCAACACTGACAAAAACACCCATTTCCTATCACCATGGAGTTGCACTATCCCCATACTCTTTTCCATGGATTGGGCTCTGTATCCATCCATTATATTTTTAATATATAAATATGTAAAATATTTAAAATCTTTACCCTCTAGCCACTTTGCCAAAACATCATATATGTCCCTCAAAATCTAGCTCCAAAATCCATATATGCATATACACATGTACACAGTTGTACAAAAATGAATCTTTCTCATCAACCTAATCGTTATATACATCCAACTCACCAACCTAATATTTGTTGATTTTCATAGCTTTGGAGGTACTCCAAGCCTTGAGGATTGAGGGTTTGAAGGAATGAGTTCCACAAGTGGCCTTGCTAGCTTGAAACCCAAGCTTGGGGTTTTGCACCCATCGATGTTTGTGCCAAAACCATGATGAGATTGGGACATGTGATGGATGAGGATGATAGTAGATGACAAGACGAATCCAACACATCGATAATCATCTAATTGTGATTTTTCATTGTTGAGATATGAATTTTTGAAGATATGATGAGTTAATTTGTCTAATTAGGCTAGTCAACTTGAGGTAAAAGTGGTGCCAAAAGACAAATTCGTTGGAGCCACTTATGCAATTAAATATAGGTCTAATGCGAGGAAATTAGAGACATCCTAATTGCATTCATCTTCTTGGTCTATCTCTGCGATTTGGAGTGTGATTTCGAGGGTAGAGAAAGGAGTAAAGGGTTGCTGAGTTTGGGAGAGTATCTCTACATTTGGTGTAGTTTTTATCTGTAGAATAGGTCGCAGTCTTGAAGCAACCAAGAAGGTGACATAAGAGTTGTCTGTGGGAACCGTATTTATATCTCCTTAGCTAGATGAGACATCATCAAATCAGAGGTAGGGAGGAGGATTTTCTATGTTATTTTGGTGTGTTATATGTCTCTGTATGGGTCACATGAGAGTGCTATTCGTATAACACTGTGAGGAGGTTATTTGTAGGGTCTTGAAGCCTTGTGAGGGTCTCCTCACTAAGACACAACTATTGAAGGGAGGTTGTAGCCTAAACAAAGATATTCTCCTTGTGTTTTGGGATATTCATCTTATTGTTGTGAGCAGGTGGTTGTAGGGTGCATTGAGGAGGATCTTTATGCCCTAATACAATGTTTTGAAGGCTTAGGAGGATGAAAAAGGGGACAACCTAGTTAGAGGAGAAAACATTGGTTTGGAGCAAGGGTTAAGTACTTTCTTGTTTGATGTAACCAATCCTTTGAATGCATGGATCCAAAGGCAGGGAGGCAGCAGGAGGTTGAGGTTGAAAATGACTCCTTGGTGATAGTTGGATGTTAGGTGGATGTTAGTCCCAGATTAGGAATGACATGGGCATCTTGAGGACCATTTCATCAATAGTAGTACATGTGTCAAGAGGAGAAGAAAGATGTTTCAAAACAAAGGTATGTTAGTCCTCCTGAGTATATTTGACTTGCAAGTAGATGGTGTCCTTGAAAAGGATAATTTGAGGAGTTTGTTAACAAACATGTCAAAGGGTCTCCATAGGGGTTGGATGCCCTAACTAAGGGATGATGCTATAAAAATCTTGGCCTCTCGTGGTCTATTGGAGGGCAACATGAGAGTGGACCAAGTGTGGATGTTGTTGTTGGGAAAAGTATCCAATTCGGAATGCCCCTATCCTACTCTAAGGTGTGATAGTGCCTTAGCAACAAACAAGGAAACTTATTTGAGTATTCTTCTTTATGAAATGTAAATGAGGAAGAAAGATCTAACTAACCTGTACCTTCCGCTAGTTTGTCGATCCAAATCACTCCTCTCTTCAGTAGCTCCCAGTTTCTTGCTCCTTCACCAGCCCAACTTCACTGAATTCCTGAAAGATCACAAGAGATAGAAACTACACAAAGATACAGATATACATTCATAAAAAGCTCAAGATCAGATTAAACTAAACATGTAAGCATAACAAAACATCATTGGTACACAACATGTAGGAGAAACTCAAATAGTTTATTGATAGAATAAGAGAGTCCAAGAGGAGATACAACCAAGTGAGTTCTGATCCAGCATCTACCTCCCAGCAAAGGAATCCCTTCCTCTCCTCCAACAAAGCATAAATCACCCAATGTACTAATCTCAATCTCAAACCAACAGCAATTCTCTGTAAAGTACAAAATTCCAGCCTCCTGAACCTCTCGGTGAGAGATCCATATATAGATGTAAGCAGAGAGGATGAGTCAGCTTATGTTTTGACTTGTGGCTTCTCTCTGTTAGTTCTTGCTTCCACTTGGAGGTTGAGAGCCTCTTACTCATCACTAGTCGAATTCATTGAGGCAAGTGTCATTGGAGAAGATTCTGGAAGCTTCCAGGGTATTTCCACCTCGTTGAATGAGCTTGCCATTTGTCATTTCCCGCTCAGCGCACCCTGGTAGTGCTTCCACCTACGTTGCAGTGCACTTAGCCAGTGTAGCCTCTGCATTTCAACGCAGACAGCTAGTGGAGCCACTGAATTGATCCTGAATTGACTGTTTCTGAGTGGTTTTTGGTGGAGAACGTCTGGGAGATGCTGTTATTGGTTGACCTTGTTCCTTTAGGAGCTGTAACAACATCTTTAGGGACTTTGGATCCCTTGAATTATGGACATTTCATGCTCATAGTTGTAAGGCACAAAAATGTCTATAACAGTTGCCCCCTAAAGTATGAGGCCGTTTATCAGGTGAAATGCTTTATTAGGAGGATCCGAAGTTCATTCAATGTTGGGAGGAGACCTGTAATAAGATACAATACAATACATTATTTTTCATACTGTTTTCATGATCTAGATGAGGCGGGCATTCCCATGCTTAGCTTTATAAATTCATTTGTATGTACATAGGACAGACAATTGTCTGATGATAGACTAATGATCATGCTGAAATCATCATCCTTTGGTAGGATGATTGTCTGTGCTGGAATGTTGTACATGTCAATGTATTTATTTTTCCTGAATATATATCGCAGCCCGGATGGATGAAACTAGATCTGGGGTCTTCAAACTCATTCGATCTTCACTCTAAGTACAAGTCGATCCATGTGAGAAATGTTCTGAAGTCGAACATGGAAAGACATCGCTTGATTACCAGTCAATGATGTAAACCGTTAACAAGTGCGAGAGGAATCACCGATAATGATAATGGCCCTCAAGGTACTGCAGTACAATTCACGTGGTGTGAATAAAGGACTTGGCATCGAACACCACGCAAAATCGTTCGGTCGAAGGTCATTGATGTATAAAATTTGTTGTTGGGAAAAGTATCCAATTCGGAATGCCCCTATCCCACTCTAAGGTGTGATAGTGCCTTAGCAACAAACAAGGAAACTTATTTGAGTATTCTTCTTTATGAAATGTAAATGAGGAAGAAGGATCTAACTAACCTGTGTCTTCCGCTAGTTTGTCGATCCAAATCACTCCTCTCTTCAGTAGCTCCCAGCTTCTTGCTCCTTCACCGGCCCAGCTTCACCGAATTCCTGTAAGATCACAAGAGAGAGAAACTACACAAAGATATAGATATACATTCATAAAAAGCTTAAGATCAGATTAAACTAAACATGTAAGCATAACAAAACATCATTGGTACACAGCATGTAGGAGAAACTCAAATAGTTTATTGATAGAATAAGAAAGTCCAAGAGGAGATACAACCAAGTGAGTTTCGATCCAGCATCTGCCTCCCAGCAAAGGAATCCCTTCCTCTCCTCCAACAAAGCATAAATCACCCAATGTACTAATCTCAATCTCAAACCAACAGTAATTCTCTGCAAAGTACAAAATTCCAGCCTCCTGAACCTCTGGGTGAGAGATCCATATATAGATGTAAGCAGAGAGGATGAGTCAGCTTATGTTTTGACTTGTGGCTTCTCTCTTTCAGTTCTTGCTTCCACTTGGAGGTTGAGAGCCTCTTACTCATCACTAGTCGAATTCATTGAGGCAAGTGTCATTGGAGAAGATTCTGGAAGCTTCCAGGGTCTTTCCACCTCGTTGAATGAGCTTGCCATTTGTCATTTCCCGCTTAGCACACCCTGGTAGTGCTTCCACCTACGTTGCAGTGCACTTAGCCAGTGTAGCCTCTGCATTTCAACGCAGGCAGCTAGTGGAGCCTCTGAATTGATCCTGAATTGACTGTTTCTGAGTGGTTTTTGGTGGAGAACTTCTGGGAGAAGCTGTCATTGGTTGACCTTGTTCCTTTAGGAGCTGTAACAACATCTTTAAGGACTTTGGATCCCTTGAATTATGGAAATTTCATGCTCATAGCTGTAAGGCACAAAAATGTCTATAACAGTTGCCCCCTAAAGTATGAGGCCATTTATCGGGTGAAATGCTTTAATAGGAGGATCCGAAGTTCATTTAATGCTGGGAGGAGACCTGTAATAAGATACAATACAATACATTATTTTTCATACTGTTTTCATGATCTAGCTGAGGCGGGCATTCCCATGCTCAGCTTTATAAATTCATTTTTATGTACATAGGACAAACAATTGTCTGATGATAGACTGATGATCCTGCTGAAATCATCATCCTTTGGTAGGATGATTGTCTGTGCTGCAATGCTGTACATGTCAATGTCTTTATTTTTCCTGAATATATATCACAGCCCGGATGGATGAAAATAGATCCGGGGTCTTCAAACTCGTTCGATCTTCACTCTAAGTGCAAGTCGATCCATGTGAGAAATGTTCTGAAGTCGAACATGGAAAGACATCGCTTGATTACCAGTCAATGATGTAAACCGTTAACAAGCGCGAGAGGAATCACCGATAATGATAATTACCCTCAAGGTACTGCAGTACAATTCACGTGGTGTGAATAAAGGACTTGGCGTCGAACACCTCGCAAAATCTTTCGGTCGAAGGTCATTGATGTATACCTGTCGCCGGAAGTGAGAAACTCGCCATTGAGGTATGCAAGCTTCAAAGTACTGAAGGGGTTGTTCCTAGATCAACTTCTTGGATAATGAGCTGATGTTGACAAGAAGCGATCCATCAAAGGAGGGCCTTAATGTATCCCACATCAGTGACACGGAATGGAGCAAATGATTTTGATGGAGGTGAAAACGATCTAATGATATATGGTTCAGGGTGGCGGTCATGAAAGAATGAAGGATAATGTATGGTAGTGGATGGGACACGGTTGACTTCTCTGGATGACTTCTCTTGAACATATCGGCGAAGCTTGTGTGATGGATTGGTAGCATTTACCCCAAAGGTGGATGGTATGGCGAGACCATGGCGATGTGACCGGTGAATGAAACAACCCAACCCGACTCAGGCACAGAGTGGAAGTGTCATGTTCAAGAGCGACTTGCTACCAATAAAGTTCTTTGAGTTTCTTCCCAATTTTTCCCCAGTCATTGCTGACCAGTACCTCTTTATTTTTTTCAAGCTTGAGGAGGATAACATATGCTTGTTCTATAATTTTCCCTTCGGGCAAACCCATCGCTATGTTTTAACGAGCCTAGCGATAGTGAAACTCGTTCTCGTCTAAAGACAAGTTTGTCGCTATTTAATGTTTTTAACGAGTCTAACGACAAAGATAACTCGGTCCTTTTCATTTTTAGAGAGTCTAAAAAGGTACGTAAAGTCAACACCGAAAGTCCTTTTTCGTCATCTAATCCCTTAAGTCCGAAAAAGTATAAAACAATACAGAAGGGATGAATTTTCGATAGTTTTAACGAGCCGAATAAAACAAGCGCTCGATTTTTTTGTGTAATAATCCCTCAGGTCCAAAAAGATTAAAATCTAGAGGAGGGATAGCTCTTCCGGTTTCTTTAACGAGCTGGAAGGCCAAAACTCGACAATCTTTTCATATTTTACGAGTCAGATGAAAAGAGCTTAAAGAAGACTCGTCTTTTGAGGAACGAGTGATAAAACGGGTAGCAGCTGATTCCAGGTACGGGTTGGAATTTTCCAATCACGGCAGTGTCACAAGGATGGCTAGTGAAATCACTGTTCGCAGCTGTTCCTCAAAATGGGTAAACAATCAATATGGAGGTGAATGATCGGCCAATGGAAAAGTGGGGGTGACGGTGCAAACACGACCAAGGCTTTAATGGCTGATAATGTTACATTCACGGTTGTTATTTACCGAAGGATAATTCATTTTTTAACGAGCTTAAACGCGGGTTGAAACACTTGCTCGATCTTATGTTTATTTTTTAACGAGCATGAATTATGTGCTAAAACTGCTCGATCTTATGTTTATTTTTTAACGAGCATGAACTATGTGCTAAAACTGCTCGATAACATGGTCTAGTTTTGATTTTTTACCATAAATAGCTTTGCCTTTTCAAAGATACTACTGTACCCTCAATTGCTGCATCAAACTAGTTAGAAATGAATAACATTTGCTTGAAAATGAGATTAAAACACCAATATTTCACTTTGAACTATGTAAAAGCTATTAAAAAGTGTTTTTACTTCTCATTTTACCATTTCATTTGAACTTGGTTTGTTGGAGCTTTGGAGGTGCTTCTTCCCCCTTGATTTTCATCAGCTGATTTCGGGAGATTCTGTGGACGATTCTCGGCGCCTTCTGGACCAGGTAGGAGCTAAACCTGAGCTCTTTCATTTCATGGTTTCCTTTCTGCATTCTGTGCTTGATTTCCTGTTTTTCTGAGCCCCTGGGGTTTGATGGGGTCGCTCTGCCATCAGCGCACCTTGTGCACTCGAAACCTGCGCTGAATGTAAGCAGCATGAAGGCAGTTTGACCTTCAACGCAGGTGGAACATTGTGCGGTTGCGCTGGGCGCAGAAAAGGATTTTGTTGCACAATTTTTGATGAAAAATTTTGCCTGTTTCTCATCAAAACCAGGATCTAACTCATCTCATGTTTGTTTTTCAGAGATATTGGAGCAAAATGACCCTTACATGGCGAGAACGAGAACATGAAGAAGAGGACATGATTGCCCTACATGATCCGGTTACGGTGAACGCGCTGCGGAACTGTGGTCTGCTGAAGTTCTTCCGCATCTCTAGCATGAGATAGCAGATCAACCTACTGCAGTATTTGCTCGATGCTTGGGATCCTATCAACCAAGTTTTCTAGATTAGGGGCAAATCTATCCCCTTGACCGCAGTAGACATTTACTACTTGACTGGCTTGTCGAGGCGGGGTGCCCCCATCTCTTTGTCAAGTTCGGCCCGAGGGAGTGACTCTGTGAGAGATTATGTCCGCCAGTATTGCAGGGAAGGATCGTAGCCGAGTAAAGACGGCAAGATCGTTATCCGTGAGGTTGCTGACAGGTCCCTTAGGTCTATCCTGTACACTATTGGTAGGATGGCCGGTAGTGCGTCTCTTCATGTAGCCAGCAGATCTTATATGCAGCATGCCTTGGAGTGCCTCCAACCGAAAATATTCAACTGGTGTGATGTAGTACTTCTTCAGATGAAAAGTCAATTGACCAAAGTAAAGGACGGGAGGTTGAAGAACTTTGGGTTCGGTTCTATTTTGACCTCCTTTGCTTTGGAGAAGATACCACTGATGCAGCCACAGTACATTGCACTCGACTTGCCTTCTCCTACTGAACCACGCATGCAGAGATGGGTTGACCACATGTCTAGGCATGCTGGTCAATCTCAGATTTCTTTTTCTGATACCTTCTTCAGGTGGTTTGAGCGTCAGGAGATGGTGTATTCTGAGTATCCATATGTTGGCATGGAATTCTGGGGTGATTCGGATTTAGTACTGCCGGACGGCGAGCAGTGGGGCGCTATTGGTAAAATCTTCGACCATATCACTGTTTACTGTTTTTATTCATAATGTCCTTGTGCTTTATTCTATCAAGACTTTAATCCAACTCATGTGTGCATGCAGATGTTGGTCCTGTTCGTCCAGTAGTTCGCCTGAGAGTGCCAGCCGCTGCCCCAGCAGGAGAGGCCGCCGGGAGGGTTATCCTTCGTGACCTTGATGTGGTCGAGACCCTTACAGTTGTGCAGGAGCAGGTTGAGAGCCTTACTCTCGGTATTCCAGATGTGACAATCGACGAGTTACCTTTACAGTTGTAGCGGCATACTACTGGTGTGCCTAGACGATGGACTCGTCTCTTACGCATGATTGCACAGGCTGTGACGTGCTATCACGAGCATCACTAGACTAGGGTGCCCCCTAGCATTTTGAGTTTTTGGGTCATGTGACCGATTTGGTCTTGGTTACAGAACATTATATGTAAACAATAAACAACTTATATATATATATATATATATATATATTGATTTTCGGGGTTTTATTCTGGTTGAGTTATGTGATCCACATGTACAACATTGATGATCTGTTTCTTTTTATAAATGTCGCAAATGTCTATCTAACACATAGTTTGCTAATGAGTCGGTTAATGTGTTTAAGTTTCTAGAAATATGTTGGTATTGAATTAAATCAAATTGTCTTTCCAAAATTTTAACCTTTAGGAACATGTGATAAACGGCTGGATTTCGGACGGAATATATACCATTGAGTTGTAGTATTACGAGTTGTGAGTCTAGCCTGACGATTAGTCGGCGTATACCATGGGTGATGGCATCAGAGAGCAGTTCTATCAACGCGCTATACTCAGCGATGTTATTCGTTGATCGACCAATACATACACCTCTGAAACTTACTAACTCGCCGCTTGGATCAAAAATGGCCCAGGCTGCGGAGGACAGGTTCCGCGAACTACGACTCGCTCCGTCGGCATATCCAACACATGTCTCCAAAAGGTTTGACATCTGTAATAAATGTAAAAAGGTAGATTACTCGACCAAAACAAACACTTCAGCGAACACAAAATACAACAAAAGCATACTGGTTACTATTTAAGCATAGTAACGCTTGAGGTACAACCCATTACGGGGTTGCGCCAGTGGAATTCCGTCATAATCCATTAACTCGTAGGCTCCTTTCGCTAACACTCGTTTAACAATATAGGGGCCCATCCATAAAGAATTAAATTTACCTGCTCCCAATTTATCGGATTCTTGGTCGTAAAGCAAGACCAAGTCACCTTCTGAGAAGACACAGGGTTTGACATTTTTGTCGAACTGCGCCTTGACTCGTCTCTTATGGGCTTCGTTAGCCAAAGTGGCATCACGACGGGTTTCATCCAATTGGATTAATTCCAAGAAACGGGCCTCTTCTTCTGAAGTTCCGGGGAGGAGATCAATTGCGAGTTTAAGAGGCGAGATTTCACACTGGACTGGTAAGACTGCTTCCAGGCCATATACCAGTTGGAAAGGCGTGAACCCAGTCGCATTCCTTACCAATGTTCGGTAAGCCCACAAGGCTGAGTACAAGATTAGGTGCCACCTTCTTTTGTGAACTCCGATCATCCTTTGCAACATACGCTTCAGGACTTTGTTGATCGCTTCAACTTGTCCGTTGGCTTGCGGATAATACGGGGTAGAGCTGTCGTGAGATAGCCCTAGCTTGGCAGCTAATTCAACCGTCATGTGATTGCGAAAATGAGATCCATGATCCGTAACTATAGCCTGTGGTACGCCGAATCTGGCGACTACATGATTGAAAAAGAAAAGGGCAGTTGTTTCACCAGTGTTATCTAATGTAGGCATCGCCTCGGCCCATTTGGTAAAATAGTCAACGACGACTATAATATACCCATGCCCCACGGTCGAGGTGGGGTTACATGTCATGAAATCGATGCCCCATTTGGCGAAAGGCCCAACAGCAACTATTGGCTGTAAAGGTGTGGGTGTTCTTCTGGTTTTGCTATCAAAAATTTGACAAGCATGGCAACTTCTGACTGCGGTTATGCAATCTTTGAACATGGTTGGCCAGAAGTATCCTGCTCGTAAGATTTTTTGTGCTGTAGCATATCCAGATTGATGCCCCCCACACGTGCCTGAATGACACTCATTCAGGGCTTTTTCGGCCTCCTCATGGGTGAGGCACCTTCTCAGAACTATATCGATACCACGACGGTAAAGCGTATCACCGACGATCATGTAGTCTTTTGCTTGGTATCGTATACGTTTTTGTTTAGAGTGAGAGGTATTTGGCCTGAAGATAAATTATTATATCTCCATACCACTCATTGCTTGTAGATATCAAAAACAAATTCTCATCCACGATTGATTCTTCGGATGTTTCATCGTTGGACGACGATGGGAGATCGCACAATAATTCTGCGAAAACTAGAGCTTTCTTTGATTTGGATTTTACAAATTCCAGATCAAACTCTTGAAGGATTGCTATCCATTTTGAATATTTGCCCCCCAGCAACTATCGCGACAATATATAAGTCATGGGGTTGCAATCAGACAAAATGGTAGTTTTCCGAAAGAGGACATAGTGTCGAAACCTTTGTATCGCTTGAACAGCTGCAAGCGCTAGTTTTTCAACATAAGAATATTTACTTTCTGTATCATTTAAGTTTTTACTTAAATAATATATAGGGTGTTCAATTCCATTGACTTCTTGAACTAAAACCATTGCGATGGTCGTATCTGCTGCAGCCAGATACAGGTTAAAGTCTCTTTGATAATCGAGTGCGTACATTAATGATGCTTTTATTAAGGAATCCTTTAAAGCATCAAAGGAAGCTTCCGCGACCTGATCCCAGACGAAGGGTACCTCCTTTTTCAAAAGACGTGTATAACCTTTAGCAAGTTCAGCGTAATTTGGAATGAACCTCCTCAGAAAGTTTGCTTTCCCTTTGAGTTTCTGAATCTGAAGCAAATTTGAAGGTGGAGGCAAATTGATGATTGCCTGGACCTTGCAAGGGTCGAGACGAATCCCATCCTTTGAGACTACAAAGCCAAGTAAACGACCAGAACTGACGTAAAATACACATTTGTGCGGATTGAGTCGTATCTTGTAGTGTCGGCAACGTAGAAATATTGCTCTTAAATGCTGCGGATGATCAGTCCGCTTTCGCGAATGAGCCAGAAGGTCGTTGAGGTATGGTTGAACGATGTTCTTGATGTCATGGAAGGCATAATTCATTGCCCTCTGAAACGTTGCCCCTGCGTTCTTTAAACCAAAGGGTAATTTTCGATATGCGAATGTGCCCCACGGACAAATGAATGCAGTCTTTGATTGGTCCTATGGGCGGATATTTATTTGATTATACCCAGAAAATCCATCCATGAATGAAAAGATTTCACATCCAGCGCATTCATCAATTATCTGGTCGATGAAGGGTGTAGGGTAGTTGTCTTTCAGACAAGCTTGATTTACATCCCTATAATCGACACACACTCTAATTGTCCCTTGTTTCTTCATAACAGGGACAATATTCGATACCCAATCGGTTAGAGGAAACGGGTAGATTAAACCAGCATGGAGAAGTTTTTCAACTTTTGCCTTAATGGCAGCGGCTTTCTTGGGGTGCACCTGCCTTAGCCGTTGTCGTACTGGTTTGACATCTGAATACATCTTAATTTCGTGTTCAACGATACTCGAGTCAATGCCTGGCATTTCATCATATGACCAAGCAAAGACATCTCTGAACTCGCGAAAAAGAGCGTTATATATTTCCAGTTCTGAAGGAGAACAACCTTTGCCGACATAAATATTCTCTACAACATTTGTTTTAGTTGAGATATTTATGGCTATAGTCTCTTCAATATTGGATAAGTTTCGCTCGGAATCCACCGTATTTACAGTATTTGATAGGAATTCAAAAACTGTAGGGTGATAAAGGTCATCTTGAGTATCTTCTTCATATTCTGGAAGAAGGGAATGATGGTGGCAATCATTCCATGGTGTCCCTTCAATCAACATTGATTGTAGAATTCCTTCATCGGTTCCATGCACTCTCGACCAAGGATCTAACGGGGTACCATATTCTCTAGACCTATCTACCCAAATGCTTGATGAACGTTTATTTGGGTTTGCCTCCCATGCCAGAAACATTGATTGCTACAATATTTCTATTGGGCTTGGGGGCGAAACCATTGCATGATCCATGTTGATATCGTCTTCTGAGGTCTTCGTGGAAGATATCATATTGCAGGTACCTATCGACGCTACTTCCGCCAAGTTGATTGGAGGTGGAAGAGCGAAAGTTCCCATTAGTATAGGATCTTTTAGTAGGTCTACTCCGATATTCTGAAGCGAATGGGGGCTTCCATGGATCATGGGAATGCTTCCTGTAACTTGTAAACCATTAGGGAGGAAGTTTTGTTGGTCGACGATCGTAATCCCCCCTTGAAAGGGGAATGCAATCTTTCTAAAATAGGTCGACACAACAGCTACCATGGCATAGATCCACGGTCTTCCTAGTAGGATGTTGTAATCAAGATTCCCATCGATGACTTCAACATCTATTTCTACTGTTTTTCCCCCTAGTTCAACCTTCAAGTTATTTAGGATACCATATGGGGTATATGTCCTTCCGTCTAATGCTTTTAATATTGTCGAGGATCGTGACAAGGTTGGAGATCCTAAAGTTTTCCAGCAACTCATCGACATAATACATGTAGTTGCTCCCTCATCAATAATTGTTCGATGAACAGTTTTGTTGAGGGCTTTCACTTGGATAAGGAAAGCTAGTTGAGCTGGTAACTAAGGATCGTATCCTTTGTGGTCAAAGGATACAAGATTGGAATCCTTAGGATCAACCCCACCAATGGCTGATAACAAAGCCTGCCTTTGAGATGGACAATTTTGTAGTACTTCAAGAGTCGACATAGCGGATGGCGATTGGGCCAAATATTCCACTATGTTATAATGTTGCGCTGCTCTGGCGCGAGGATTAAATGTCGACTTGTGTACTACTCCCTTTGGTGGTTTTATTGTTAATTCAGGAATGATGGGTGGTACAACTTCTGTCGAAGTTGTTGTCGAACTGCTTGGTTGGTCTTTTTCCTTGTCGTTCGACAGCTGCGGATTCCCGTAATCTTTGTTCCTTGTCGAAATCAAAGCATCATTTTGCTGCTTCGAAATTGACAACATTAGCACTTGCGATAGGGAATAATTTCCACTTTCAACCAGATTTGTTCCTGGATTTGGAAACAGATCAGTTAACACAGCTGAGGTTTGCGAACTTTTAAAGAATCTTTTAAGCTCAGCTTTGTATGGACAATCTCCTGTTCGATGATCCTCATCACATATTTGACATGGATATTTTAGTTTCCTATTTCCAGGAGGGTTTGAAGAAGTTTTTCAGGAGATGACTCACCCTGTTTCTTCTTCTTCCCTTTGTTTTGTTTCTTCTTGCTTCCTGGTTGTTTGGTTTCTTTGCCTTTATCCGCTGATACGACATTTACTTCCGAAGCAAGAATTTCGTCTTTTGCATTTTGATCTAAAATCTTACGGGCCTTCTAGGAGTTGGCCTTTGTCGATTTCGCGTTTGTCGTTCCAATCACGCCATCACCGGCATTAGAGTCATTGTCTGATTTAGGAGGAGGAGGAATTGAGAATTTCGGTCTAGGGGCGTCTTTTGTCGTAGAGCGTGCCAGACTGAGTATAGAACAAGTCTAGATATTGCGCACGAGCGATAACTTGCTCTTCCATTATGACTCCCCCCTTTGCCACATCTTCTGTTATAGCAGGAAGTAATGACTTGATAAACCATTCAGCTAATAGCTGATCGGGAACGTACATTTTTACCATCCTACGACGACGTCGCCACTCATGTATATGATCAGATATGTGAGTGGCCGTTGTCTGTTTGAAGTTGGTTAAGATTTCTGTTCTCGTTTCATACCTTATCAGTAATTGAAAATGGGTTAAGAAAGTCGTGGCTAAGGTGCTGAAATTGTCGAACGAAGCTCTAGGAAATTCAATATACCATTTTGCCGCTGGACCCGTTAACGTCCTCTGAAAAAGGCGAAGCCTTATCGAATCATCGTTTAGGGTGTTTGATGAACACCATAGATGAAATGTCATCACGTGATTCGATGGGTCCTCATCTGGATTTCCATTAAATTTAGGAATATCTGAAGGAAGTTTGTGAGGAATCGCTGGCCACCAAGGGGCGTAAGCAATTGGATCGTTTGTTAACCGGTGTAAATTGGGTAACTCTAAAGTTGCCACGAATGGTAACTATTGATTCAGGTTAGGTGAAGCATACCCAGGATACGATGGAATTGCCTGAGCAGTTGGCCTTTGCATACCAGCATAATGTAATTGATGCTGGTATGACTGACACGGTTGGTGGACATGACCACCTAAAGTGGTTGATTTTGACCGTTTTGAATGTACGGTTGTCCACTGTTCGCAAAGATCTGCTGCTCAGAACCTTGGTATACTTGTTGGAATTTTGGTTGTTGATATTTCACCAGCCACGGTTGCGAAGCCGTGTTCTGTTGCGCTATACTAACCGTTGGACCAAGGTGTGGGGTAATTGTACCCATTTGGACCTGTGTCGCCCCACCAGTAGGCGATTGTGGTTGAGTCACAGGGTCAAGGGGCTATTGCATTACAACCTGAGAAATCTAAGGTTTACATACAACAGGCAACGTTTGAACTTGTGACACGGTCACAATAGCTAGTGTAGTCGGGATGTTCGACATAGGTACACATTGTTTCATAGAATACACAACCCTTGGTTGTTGGGGTAGTATAGGTACCCAACCACTTGATGTATCTCCAGTATAACCTGAATACTGTTGTGAACTCCCGTATGGATATCCTCCCGGAGGGGGTAATGAAAGGGCATACTGCCCCCCATACGGTGGCAATCCGGAACTCAAGGGGATTGTCTGCCCTTGGGGACTGGATTGCCCAAATTGACCTCCAAATGGATCAATTTGGCGAGTCTCAACATAAGAGTTGCCGGATATTATTCCGGAGGAACAAACAGGAACGGACCATACTGTCGAAATAGTCCCTAGGTGGACTCCTTCTAGCGGTTGTGAGCTAGTCGGGACAGATGGTATGCCAGCAAACATTGTCGGAGTGACGGCAGGGAGTTCTGTTGTGGCTGTGTAATTCGACACAGTCCTAGATGTTGACGGTTGTTCAGACATTTTGAGTCTATCCAAAATATTACCTAGCGATTCTATAGGAACTTCCACTGGTGGCAGACTAACTTCTGATGTCGAAGGAAATAGAGTGACCCCGACTCCAAAATGTGTTGGAGTACTTGCTTGCGGATCTTCTATAATTTCCTCTATCACAATCAAACCAGGTGGAAGAGGAAGACCGTCAGGTCCGTAAAATATTTCTGGTGCTGAAGAAGGGGTTGAATCAACAACGACAGATGTTTGAGGAACAAAACTCTCTGAACCGGTTACAGATGGAACTGGTTCAGTAACACAAGTGTTTGTTCTCAGACTAGGATCAGTATCACTGTCGCTCTGTGGCTGTTGAACTTCTTCTGTAGAGGCAGGGTTTCCAGAAATGTTTGGAGTAACCGGAATCTCGGATGTTGTTGGAACACTTGTTCTAACTTTGATAGGATATTTCGAACCAGTTAAACGAGTTCGCTTTGTCCGTACTGTTTTCGATTCCGGAGACAAAGACGGTTGACTCGTAAGCCTCCGCGAACGACGGGGTTTCAATTGACTTTCTTCCACGATTGCGGATTACTCGATCAACAAAAATACAAAAACGGGAAAGTGTGTTTCCGAATTAAATGAATTTTTAGACGCTTTAGACACAACTTGCTTTTTCAATTTTAAAGAGTCGAGAAAAAGCAAAAGATGACTCTAGTCGCCTTCGATGCTTTAACGAGCCTGAAGTGACAAATGTTGGGATGGACTTTTTCCGTTATAGAGTCTGAAAAAGGCCAAAAGGAACTACTCTAGAGTTCTAGGTAGAGGGTGTGCCAAACTTTTCGCAAAACCGCAGAATACTTTTTAAGGTACAGGCGGTCAATCTTCCCGAATGCTGTGTTCAGTGCATTGCGATCAGTAGGGCGGCCGACACGGCTTCCTAAGGATAAAGGTTTTATGCCTATAGGGGTCTCCCAATATATACTCGACGGTACGTGGGAGCACAATCTGTACTGGCGCTATCGTCTCTCAGGAGGAATCACCCAACCATCAGCGAGATCGACAGTCACCAGGTTTTACGACGTCGGAACACATCTCTAGTCTAGACCTCTATGTTGTGTGTTAAGTTACAAAGCGTTGTTAAGTTCATTCAATTTATTTTAGGTTGATCTTTCTTAGAAGTTTGCCTTTTTGGATCACCATGAGATGTATGATACAATTCCTAAATGCAGTCTAAAGATGATAAGCAAGCTTTTATATCTTTTCAACAATGAAAATCCTAGCTACAAGGGGAAAAGAAAGACATAATCTTTTCTCAAAGAGCATAGAGCACACTGTAAATACACTTTTCCTAAATCAAAGCATGCAAACTATCAAAATGCAAATGCACATATGCATGTATTTGTTTTCGCTTTCTTAATATTGATGCCTAAAAAGAAAGCTGTTGTACAAATTTGAATTCGATTTCAAGTGAAAACATAAACAAGTTCCTTTTTCGAAATCAAAAAGACGATTACGACACTTTATGATTTACTTGTTTCGACACTAGAAATGCATAAATCCAAACCAAATGACAAAAGTAAAAGCTCAATCAACTGTGAACAGCAAACAAACTCACTCCTAAGATCAAAACGACACTTACGACAAGTCTAGATCTAAGGGCGACATTATGACTATTTTACTTTTGTAATGGGAAACTGCCAAATGATGTAACGAATACACAAAGAAAAAATACAGTTTCTTTATACAACTGAGGCAGAATTGAGGCAAATAAAAGGGGTTTCAGATAGGTACACTGACTAATAACAGGCTGCAAAAAACAGAGATAAAACTGAGCAAAAGGAAGCAGGGAACCACAACTGCATAAGGCAAAGGCTGATCAGCGCACCCTCAGCATAGAGAAACTGAACTTCAGCGCAGGTAGCCTTCGCGGGACCTGCGTTGAAATATAGAACCTCTTCACAGAGTCTGCGTTGAAGCAGAAACGAGAATTGTCTCTGGGTTCTGGGTCACGGTTTGCAGTTTAATCTACAGTTTTGGCCAGATAAAAGCTACCAATTAGGTACAATTAGGAGGATGATTTAAAGGAGGACTAAGATCTATCACAAAGGGCTGTTAGAGCACTTGTGGATCAGTTTGTTCAGATCATAAAAACAGGCCCAGTGAGTGGACTAGAGTGGCAGATCTCTACTTTGCATTTGAAAATGGAAAATGCATTTCAATTCGGCACTCCTGAGTTTATGAGAAGAACAACAATAGAAACACAAATAAACTAACAAGATACTATCCCCAGCGGAGTCGCCAATTTGTTGTTGGGAAAAGTATCCAATTCAGAATGCCCCTATCCCACTCTAAGGTGTGATAGTGCCTTAGCAACAAACAAGGAAAGTTACTTGAGTATTCTTCTTTATGAAATGTAAATGAGGAAGAAGGATCTAACTAACCTGTGTCTTCCGCTAGTTTGTCGATCCAAATCACTCCTCTCTTCAGTAGCTCCCAACTTCTTGCTCCTTCACTGGCCCAGCTTCACCGAATTCCTGCAAGATCACAAGAGAGAGAAACTACACAAAGATACAGATATACATTCATAAAAAGCTTAAGATCATATTAAACTAAACATGTAAGCATAACAAAACATCATTGGTACACAACATGTAGGAGAAACTCAAATAGTTTATTGATAGAATAAGAAAGTCCAAGAGGAGATACAACCAAGTGAGTTCTGATCCAGCATCTACCTCCCAGCAAAGGAATCCCTTCCTCTCCTCCAACAAAGCATAAATAACCCAATGTACTAATCTCAATCTCAAACCAACAGCAATTCTCTGCAAAGTACAAAATTCCAGCCTCCTGAACCTCTGGGTGAGAGATCCATATATATATGTAAGCAGAGAGGATGAGTTAGCTTATGTTTTGACTTGTGGCTTCTCTCTGTCAGTTCTTGCTTCCACTTGGAGGTTGAGAGCCTCTTACTCATCATTAGTCGAATTCATTGAGGCAAGTGTCATTGGAGAAGATTCTGGAAGCTTCCAGGGTCTTTCCACCTCGTTGAATGAGCTTTCCATTTGTCATTTCCCGCTCAGCGCACCCTGGTAGTGCTTCCATCTGCATTGCAGTGCACTTAGCCAGTGTAGCCTCTGCATTTCAATGCAGGCAGCTAGTGGAGCCTCTGAATTGATCCTGAATTGACTGTTTCTGAGTGGTTTTTGGTGGAGAACTTCTGGGAGAAGCTGTCATTGGTTGACCTTGTTCCTTTAGGAGTCTTTAGGGACTTTGGATCCCTTGAATTATGGACATTTCATGCTCAAAGCTGTAAGGCACAAAAATGTCTATAACAGATGTGGATTGGGCATTTATGGCCTCCTTGAGGACAATTTGGTAGTGCCTAAGTTGGAGCTAAGTGTGCGACATATTCATGGACTTAGGTGGATTCTAGAGTGGAAGAAGTTGAATTGAAGGTATGATCAGCTAGAGGAGAAGTTGAGAGGCCCTACACTTGTGTCATGAGAAAGACTTATAGAATAGATGATGGGAAATCCTCCTATCCCATGTTCATTATGGGAGATGGACATCTTGCAATGATAGGTGGAAACCCTTCATGCCCTATGTTGGTCTTCATTGGAGAAATGTAGGAAGAACATAGTGGGTAAATTCCCATGAGTATCTAAGGAGAAATAGTGGGAAGTTGTGAATTGTTCAAAAATGGAGTTGTGAACAACTCAACATGAGTCTCGATGTGTTGATGTGTTGATGGAAGAACGATCAACTAGTGAGCAGATTGGATAGCTGAGATTCAATTTCCAGATGGACTTGGAGCATTAATAGACGCAGCAACTATAGATCGAGAGCCGAAGGACTGGGCAAGTACAAGGTACGACCGAGAGGATCCATGAGTGCATGCTAAATTAGCTAGATGGTTAGACTATCTTCTAGAGGGTAGATTTCTTGTTCATGGACTGACACTAAGCACGAGTTTGTATTGATGTAGTGGTGGATGTATGAGGGCCATTATCCCTAGTGCGGAAGCCCTATATAATTGAATTTTTTAGTTGGATTAATATAACAAATTTATGTTATTGTAAAAAATTGTAAAAGGTTATCTATATTTTGTCTACTAGTAGAATATTTGTTGTTGTTTATATTCCACAGTGTAAAGTAGTTTTGTTGTGATTCTTGGTTTGGAAGTGTCAGATATTTAAGAATCTATCCTAGACACTAGGGTCATGGATATTCAACATGGTATCAATAGATATCTGAGCTACTTTGAGGGATAGTGAATCATAGTGTGCATGGTTAAAACACTTAGAGGGAGTTATGGGTATCAAGACCATGGAGCATAGGGTTCAACTAAAGATAAGGAGATGTGATCTTGAATGGCTTGGAAGGAAGATTGGTTAGGAGTTCTAGTAGATTGGCGGTGAGCCTACTGAACAACATTTTGTTTTAGGGAAAGTTGTTGATCATGGAATTCCTTTGACTTGTATTGGATATTGGCAGGCTAGAGTCTTCAACAGATAGTGATGTTTCATATATGATATTGGATGGATCTGCATGAGTGGTATTTGATCTAGGAGGATGAGTGCTTGCAAGACTAAGCCAATCGAGATCCTATAGGCTTAGAGGGATTATAGCCTCAGAGGGAGAATCCCTATGGAGGTTTGGTATCTTCAGTTTCAGATGTATTGAGGCACAGGGGCTATTAAGATTGGAGGGTTCATTCTCCAAAGTATGCTGCAGTGATGGATGTCAAATGGGCTAGTGTCACTGATTGATGATGGTTACTTCTTAGCCTTGGAAGTACCTTCCTCACTAAGAGGGAGTGTCGATTTTTGTAGCTTGGGAGGTAATCCAATAGTTTAGGATCAAGGGTTTGGAGTAATGAGTTCCACAAGTGACCTTGTGGGCTTGAAACCCAAGATTTGGGTTTTATACACATCGATGTTTGGCCAAAACCATGATGAGATTATGAAATGTGATGGATGAGGATGATATTAGATGACAAGGTGAATCCAGCACATAGAGAATCATCCAATTCTGAGTTGTCATTGTTGAGATATGAATTTTTAAAGATATGATGGGTTAATTTGTCTAATTGGGTAAGTCAACTTGAGGTTAATATGGTGCCCAAAGAAAAAATCATTAGAGCCACTTGATGCATCTAAATATAGGTCAAGTGTGATTAAATTCAAGACATCATAAGTGCATTCAACTTCATGGTTTATCTCTGTGGTTTGGAGTGCAAGCTTGAGGATAGAGAAAGGAGTAAAGGGCTACTGAGTTTGGGAGAGTATCTCTTCATTTGGTGTGGTTTCTATCTGTGGAATAGGATACAAGCCTAAAGCATCCAGGAAGGTGACATAAAGGATGTTTGTGGGTACCATATGTATATCGCCTTAGCTAGATTAGGTGTCAGCAAATCAAAGGTAGGGAGGAGGATTTTATGTGTTATAGGTACAACAATGTGAGGAGGTTATTTGTACGGTCATGAAGCATTGTGAGGGTTTCCTCCTTTAGCCACAAGTACTAAAGGGAGGTGACAACCTAAACAAATGAATTCTCCCTGAGTTTGCGGGGGATTCATCTTTTTGTTGTGAGGAGGTGGCTCTAGTGTGCGTTGAGAAGGAGCCTTGTTCCCTAAGACAATGTTTTGATGACTTAAGGGACAAAAAAGATGAAAACCTAGCTGGAGTAGGACACATAATGTTGGAGCAAGGGTTAAGGGTTATGTTGTGTACCATAAGTAGTCCTATGAATGCATAGATCCCAAGGAAGGGAGGCAATAAGAAGTTGAGGTTGTCGATGACTCCTTGGTAATAGTTGGATGTTAGGTGGATGGTAGTCCTTGATTAGGATAGTTGTGGACAACCTGAGGAGAAGATCATCAATGGCAGTACATGTGTCAAGTGGAGAAGTAGGAGGTTACCTAAAAAAGGTATGTTAGTATGAGGACGATACAATTATAATTTCTAATGACCTCCTCAGCATATTAGAGAATGAATATTACTTAGATTATGATGAGGAATAATGCAAAGACAATAACATGGAAGGCCATTATTTGGATTGGATGACCCACGGAGCTCTTTCTCTTTCAGAAAATTTGCATAAGATGCCAATACATCAGGGAATGTTTTTCTCAAAGTATGATATGGATAAGAAGAATGTTGCATAGTTGGGATTTTTTGTCTAGCTAGTGGATGAAAGTGTGTTGGCATTGATGTCAATAGTCATGCTAAGAGATTAAGTTGGGCATTGGACATCGCTTGAGAATTATCAAGTGTGTTTGCATTGATGTCAACTAGATCAACATGTTTGTATGTGCTAGCATGATGTTAGGCAAGACAAAATTCATGTTCACTAGGCTAGTTGTGATGGTAGCAAATGTTAGCAATGATGTTCTTTATGTGTCAAGCTTAGGGCCAGTCCCATGATTGTTACAATCCCTGGTAGAGAATCACCATAGTGGGAGGCTTATTGATGAAGTAGTAAAATAATGAATATGGTTGTGGGGGGGTCCCATGGTTGTTGTAGTTCTCTATAGAGAATCATCATAGTAGAAGGCTTATTGGAGAAGCCATAAAATAATGGATATGATCATTTGGAGTCCAATACTTTGGATGATATTTTTTCCTTGAGATATTAGCTTACATACTCTTGGAGTTAGTATAGTTGGTTAGTGATTAGAAATATCTTTTCAACTATATGTGGAAGTCCATGAATGGGTCCTGGGATCAAAATTTATTGACAACTGAAGTAAGGACTTTGAAGTCCTTGGGATGAGGACAAAATTCTCAAATTTAAGTACATTGAAAGGGATGAATCTCGGAAGGCCAAAATATCAAAAGGCCAAATTTCAAATGTCAAAGTCACATCATATTGGAGTAGGTACGAATATCAGAGTAGGTAGAACATTAGACCCTCGTAGGTTCATGACCTCAGAACATCGTAGGTCGAGGATTTCGTAACACCCTCATAATTAATCTTTGCGAAATTTCCAATGCCACGGGGTCGATTCTTGGAAATTCAAAACTTCATGAGGTTGGAAGATCGAACGTTGGAAACTCATAACTTCTTGTTAATTGAATTCTTTAAAAGCGTCGAGGGTTGCAGGGAACAAGAATTATAAAGGAATTAATTTGAAAAAAAAAAGAGCTAGGGAACCTTTCTCTCTCCTCTGAGAGGACACATGGCAGCAGGTGATTGGCCATCAGGAGTTGACGATGGCAGATGATGTCAAAATGATGTGGTAGTACGAAGGACATGTGGCAAGAAGTTTCAACATTCTTGGGTGGCCTAATGGGGAAAATCTGGGTCACATGCGTCACCATTAAGGAAACACCATCTGGAGATGATGATGAGAGCATGACATCATCTTAGAGGTCAAAATGTCAAAAGTTGGAATTTTGTAACTCCTCTATAATTATTTTTTAAGAACGTCTCGATGCTAGGGAGATTTCGATGTTGAATGGTGCTTGGTTGTGGAATCCCAAGTAACCAAGGGCAAAGAGAAAATACACAAGGATATATGCCCCTCACAATATCTTAAATTCCTTAGCACCTAATTTCTATGTCGTCGGTCATAACACCCAGTGATATGGTGAAAAGTAGAAGGGGCTAAGCAAAAGGGGCTAAAGGCCAATTAGGAACTCACGATTTCATAGCCCACATTAATAAAATGTTACAATATGTTGGAGATCTAAAACTACAATACACAAGAGTAATAAGTTTCCAGTCATAGTGCCCGGTCCCATGCTGGAAAATCAATATGAGGCTAAGTAGAAGAGGCTAAAGCCCAGGATCAAAATCTCATAATTTTGAAATATCAATTTAATAAAATTTAACATATGTAGGGGCTCCAATATAAGAACACATAGGTGTATGGAAAATGAATGAGTTGAAAAATAAAGAGTAAATTTTCATAGAAAGGTGGGTCGATGGAGTCAATGGCAACTTTCATAGGGAGGAGATTATATAAATATCGTTGTACCAAGGGAGAAAGGACCACGACTATGTAGGATGATTTAAATGGAGTCTATCGGTGAATTGAGACATGCCATCACCGATCTTGCATGCATGCTACAAGGTAATAAATGAAGAACAAAGAATCCATGTTGAAGTACCTGTTAAGCTATGTTAGCCATGAATAATCTTGTAGATCCTCGTTGGAGTGTGCAGGTTGACTAATATTTCATTCTCAGCATGGCGACACTCTAGTTCCTATTCTTTCATTTAATGTAGTGAAAGTATTCAAGTATCAAACACAACAGTAGGAAGAAGTGCCTTGCAAAGGTACACTTGTCCAGCATGAATGTTAGGATATTGGTCAAGGGAGAGAGCATCGACCCTAGTGTATGAGAGGAACAAAACCCAAGATTTCAGTTGAGAAACTTAGCGAAAAGTCACATAGTTTCCAGTGGGTGTTATAGCTCCAAATGTCACTCTTGATGTTTGCGATGCTACACTCATGGCCTAGTGCAATCCCTCCTTCCGGACCTGGCCCAAATACTTAAAAAAAAAATTTTACTCCCTATACACGACATTACCCTGAGCTAAACGCATGTGTACGCGGGTCCGTGTATACCCAACCCATGTATATGTCTTAAAACACTTAAAAAAATTAAATCTCCTTAATTTCGGGTAGAGATCACGGGTTTTACCTGTTGATTACCTATTAGTGCCCGTGGCCCAACTGTTCCCAACGAATTCCCAACTAAAAAACTACTTTGGGAGAAGTATAAAAAGACTTCAATGGAAAGGCCTAAAGGAGGAGAGAAGAGAGAGAAAAATCACTCTGCTGAGATTATCGCTGATCAGGTCTGAAGGTCCTTGTGCTTCCAACACTTCCCCCATTATAGGAAGCCCTTGTTTTCTTGAGTTATGATGTCTTTCCATTAGTTGAGATATCCTTTAGTGAATCATGGAAGGATCTTGTTGAAGGATTGAGAATGGACGAATCCAGAGGACGGTTCCGCTTGGAGCCTGCGAAAGGAATACTTAGGTGAAGTCATTCCTTACTGTATTTTAGTTATCTATAATAAAAGAAGCACTTGTATTGTTCCTGATATTAATCTTCTTCATGTTGGTGATATCAATGTTACAATTTACATATGAACGGTTGTTTCAATTGTATAACTAAACTACTTTTCAATATGCTATGAAGTTGATTTCCTTATGATGCTTGGTCCACATACTGCTATGCTTCCTTGAATTCATTGCTTTGTAGGTTGAAGGATCAAAAGGAACTCCAAGAGGGTTTGGACCCTAGCTAGATCTACCCAAATGAAGGACCCCCAGGTGCACCTCTCTTCACGTAGTTTGTTTATATTAGCATCATGGTTGTATGGAATGCTTGTTTTTCTTTGTATATAACCCCCGCTCTGCTAGGGTATTGACCCAAGACCCTAGGGGACATTGTCCCTAAACAGAATTGGTGACTTCGCTGGGGACTATTGTTGTTCCTAGTTTGGGTTCATTCAAGCCAATCGGGGCTCAACTGTTTATTTACTTGTTGTGACTGAGTAGTCTATTCTTGTAGGAACTTGAACTGTAAGTTTGATCGGTTTCTTCATAACTTTTTTTTTTTTTTCTTATGATCTATTATATACTCATCTTAGCCAGGTTACAGTCGCGTATGTATGCAGTTTCACCATATAAACCCGCGTATACGTAGGTGTATTGACACAGTCGCGTATATCCTAAAATTTCCAAGATTTTTCAAATATTTTTGTTTCTAAAGATCTGTCTGTTGGTCTGAGTCTTTCCTAAACGATTACTTTTATGTGTTAGTCTTTATTTTTACATCAAGTTCATGATTTCAAACTCTCTCTGGTTGTGGAAAGTGTTGGTCTTGTTTTGTTTTGTTGTAAGCGTCATCATTTTTGTTTAAGCACACAAGATTTCTTTCTGGGAATATTGGTTGTTCTAGTCTTCCAGGGTAGAAATATTGGTCCCAATCTTTGTGGCAAATCCTATTTTGGTGATCTTTTTGTTTGCGTGTCAAAACTGCATCTGTGTGGCCATTTACTTTTCTTGCATTTTGAAAGTTGTTATGTGATGATTTTGAGAAATTTCTTTCTTGATCTTGCAATCATTGTCACCAAGCTCTTTTTGCTGCTTTTTTATTGTTAAGAGCATCTTGAAACACACTTTTTGTTGAGTTTTCACCTATTTTGTGTTGTTAACTTGCAAAGTGTTTTGTTTCCTATTCTTCGATCATAAAGTTTCAGTCTTATTTAGAGCATTTTTGAAAAGTCATTTTGGTTTTTTCTTTTGAAGAAAACTTCTTGAAAACTTGGTTTTTTGCTTTCTTTGGCCTTGTTTTGATTTAGTTTCTTTTTTGCGAGTGAAAGTGCATTTTTGTTTGTCTTGAAATTTGTTTTTAGTGTTTGGATGAAAATGAGCATTAGCAACTTATATTCTATCTAATCATCTTAAGTGGCGAATTATAATTGATAAACAAGTTACTTTCATTCTTTGATTTAGAGTAGCCTTGAGTTCTGCATCAACATGTACTCATTGCATTAGGAAAAATTTGTGCATCTTTTAGGGAATCCATAGTTTTTTTAATCTTTGTGAGTGTGAAGCTTAAGTAAAAGAAAAGAAAAGAAAAATTTATTGCTTTCTTAGAAGTTCCTTAGAACCTAGTAGAAATTTCTTTCATCGAAGAACAAAACGAGTGCATTTGCATATAGTTTGGTTTTTATTAATTTATTTTGCTTCAAAGCACCACAAGTTTCATTTCTGCTTATCCCTTGACTTAAGAAAAACCCATTTAGAAACAAGCGCTAAATAAAATACACTAGAACTTTTTTATAATTGTCAATTTAGACACACCAACAAGTTTTAGGATATTTTAGGGCCTTGGATTAGGTGTGTGGAGAGAAAACTCTCCAAGGCCATTTAAATTGTCAAACATAGGAGTCTGAATAGTGAGTGCAAATCCAATAGCGTTAGGAAGACCAAGAAAGCTCCAAATCTGGGAGTTAAGCAAGAGGGTTTTTGAAGATAAGGAAGAGAGATACCCCCTCTCCTACTTGTCAAATCTTACCTCAAGACTATTCCGCCTAGCTTCTGACATGAGTTGGTAACCTTAGTTGCTTCTCCTAGGGAT
The DNA here is from genome assembly GCA_031772625.1 of Pinus tabuliformis. NCBI lineage: Eukaryota > Viridiplantae > Streptophyta > Pinopsida > Pinales > Pinaceae > Pinus > Pinus tabuliformis. The sequence goes on from CM062812.1 coordinate 964,020,149, forward strand.
CTACATAGGTGGCTGTGGAGGGGAATCCTGTGGCACCTGAGGTCGACGTTGTATCACTCTCAATAGTACTACTGGAGGGCACCCTTGCAAAGCTTGGGGGATTGCACTGGCGTAGGCTATTGTTAGGAGGTCAGAGTAACTTCTTCTATTACCTTCACTGGTAGGGTTGGGCTGTCATTATCCCAGACTATCTTTGGAAGGCCCCTTACTTCACATTCTTGTATTTTGGTGTCCGGTCCTCATCACCCAGAGTGGAAATACTTAAAAGTTGTTTGACTGGTTGACATCTTTTAGGGACTTTTTAGTGTGTGCTCTATACTCTTAGTTGGCCTAGCTTCATTTTTTTTGAGTCTTTAATTAGATCTTAATAAAAAATTCAAAGTGGCTGACCGATCGCCTAGATGGTCTCGAAGACTTTGTGGTCTTTCACCACCAAGTTTAGAGCCTTCTCCTAGAAGGTGCAGAGGTAATATTGCTGGTGGGTTTCATCCCATGGCAACAGACGCATCGGGGATTGATCCTCCCCTTGGGGGCATTAGTGTTCAGGACAGACCTGGTACTTCCATAGAACTAGAGAGGAACACTCTAGTCCTTTCTCGAGTTTTCTTTTAATCAAAAGATAACATAGGGATCAAAGAACTCCCAGAGTCGTTAGTGGCTCTGAATTCTCCTCTACCTTCTAGCCATCTAGACATATTACAATACGTTGGGACTCCGATGCATAGAACGTCAAGTACAGGTCATATTACGGACTTACCTTCGATGACCACCACTAGAAGCATGGATTCTACCACAAGTGCTACAACCATGCAGACTCCAACATCAGTACAAGGGGGAGGAACTATTTCCATCCCCTTTGCATCTTTATTTGGGTCTTTTACTAGCACATCTTTAGTTGGGTCTACCTCCATTCCTTCTATGAGTGGAAATTCCCAAGTCAATGCATCTAGTTCTGGATTCTTCCCATTTGGCACCCATTCACAGGGTATTCTGTTAGTTCCATTTAGTGCGGCCACATCCATGATGGGTGGTTCAGCTTCATTTCAGGGTTCTCCTTTTGGAGGTGGTCATATACCACATTCAAACCCAATGATAGGAGCTATTCCTTTTTCTTATACAGGACAAGGTAGCAATCCCTTTCAAGGTTGGACTAACCCTGCGGTTAGTGGCATAGGAACTAGGAATCCATTTTTTGGCCAACAAGGGAATAGGCCATAATCTAAAGTTAGTTTATTTCACAATATTCCTCCCCTAGCTTCTACTTGGAATCCTTATCAGGGGTTATCGACTCCCTATAATCCTTTAGGAGGGAGCTTCGCCAGTTATGGAGGTTTTTCAGTCGGAGTTGGTCAAACTCTGAGTTTTGATGGATCACAAGGTTTGACTTTTGGTTTAGCTGGTTCTGCTGGTTACTTTAGGCAGCCTGGTGCCTTCCAAAATCTAGGCAAATCTTTTCAAAACTTTGGGAGCTCCGCCCAGTCTGGGTGGAATCCCCAAGGTCCTCCTAGGCTTCCTTTTCTCGCAACATTGAATTTGCCAGATCTCACGAAATTAACAAACGATCCAATCAAATACAATCTAGCCTAGCCTCCAGTCGCAACCAAAATCCCTTCGAACATTCCAAAGTTTGAGGAGAAGGGCGGCAAAGACCCAGGAGACCATGTAACCACATTCCATTTGTGGTGCTCATCAAACTCCCTTATCGATGACTTGGTTAGGTTGAGACTTTTTCAATGCACCTTGACTGGCATTGTGGCCAAGTGGTATATAGAGTTGCCAGGGGGTAGATTTACATCTTTCACCGATTTGGCTAATATTTTCCTAAATCATTTCTAGTTTCCCGTCTATTATGATGCTGGAACTAAACTTCTGGCCAATTTTCGTCAGGACATGGAAACTCACATTTCTGATCATATTCAGGAATGGAGACGAAGAAAGAGGCTCATTAAAGCCAAAATTCCTCTAAATACCATCTCGAATGGTTTTTGAAATCTTTACAACCTGAAATCTCTAAGGATGTCTCTTTATCCGGAGTTTATTCTGAGGAGAAAGCTATTTTTAGGGCCCAATAGTTAGAATTGATTTATTCTCAGTCTGGGATTCTACAAAAAAAATTGCATGATTCTCCTAGGACCAAGGTTGATCTAGCCAAGTTGAAGCTAGGTCCCCATGTAGATGGTATCATTGGATCCGTAGACACAAATACGGTGAAACTGTTGAGCCATTGCAGCAATTGTCTTTACAAACTGCTCCTAACAATCAGGTCACATCGTCTGACCCTTCATCTTCTCAAACCTCTTTAGTTAATGATGTTCAATCCTCCAATCCAAAAGAGAATCAAAATTCCAATGGGAAAAAGAAGGGAGGAGTTAAGAAAAAGAGTCAAGATGGGAAGACTGATGCAAACAAACCCAACAATAATGCTAGTGGTGGTGGAAATGAGTCTAGAAAGAAAGTCAAGTTTCCATGCAAGCTATCCATTAGAGGCCATTTAACTCATCTCTGCCCAAAGATTCAAGATGCTTAGTGCTTGTTAGGGCAACAAGGGACTTCTAGGTCTCAAGCTATCCTAACCAACCCTTTTCCCTAAGGGCAGCAAATGCTTGCTGGCACAAGTTCAAATCTTGGTACCTCTGTAGGGGGCAACCAGGAAGGGGAGAAATCATCAAATTCTTTCATGATGGGTTCTAAAATCCATGTGGCCACTCGGTCACATGATTGAGCGACCCTCTATTGACAATATACCTAGGATACGGAAAGGTTCTGCTAAACGCACGACTATCAACCCTAATGTTAGGGCAGCCCAGAATTACTCCGTTGTTGAGGATCTAGCTCAGAGTCTATGTGCTATGTCCACTTTAGAGGTGCTACAGTCGTGTCCTGCTCAAATAAGTGCCTTGTTTTTGGCAATGGAAGCAGTGGATCCAAACAATTTTTTTTCTCTCACTTTTGATATGAATAATGTCAAAAAGATACTTCCTCATCATATGGCTTTCCAGATAAAGTCTACTTACTGAAAAACTAATATTTTTTGAACGGTTATAGATGAGGGAGCTTCCACATGTGTCATGTCTATGTCATGTTGGAAGGCCAATGGGTCGCCTTCGATTGTTCCTTCACCTACCCTCTTGACAACATTTGATGGTCATTCTCATAGACCATATGGGATTATCCTAGCCATTCCTATATGTGTTGGAGGAAAGGTTGTTAATATTGAAGTAGAAGTCATTGATGCTAACCTAGATTACAATCTCCTCTTGGGAAGGAACTGGGTATACGAAATGGATTCCGTTGTTTCGACTATGTTTCGTGTTGATCAATTGGATTATTCTCCAGTTGATCCTCGAGCAACTTTGGATTCTACTATTCGGATGGTGGATAACCCCTGTCTGCCTACCAAGAATCTAGGAGTTGGGATGTAATCTTCCTTGATGGGTACTTTTGATCTTCCCCCTCCTATAGCTAGAACAGATACAATTTGATCCTCCAAGGAGACTTTACGAAAAGAGTTCATTCAAACTCATTATTTTTCAGATCCTGGAGCCTTATTGTCATCTGTGACCACAGCGGATGATGGCAAGGTGGTGAAACAAAATCTTGTATGTCTACAACAGAGCTTAGATGTGAGTCTACCGATAACTCTGCAGACAACCATTCTACCCCTTTCTCTATGGAGGAGTTGGATGGTGATGTGGCTCATACTCAGACCCTTGATTCCACTTCTATTTTGGATTGCTCGAATATTAGGTTTCCATCTGACGAAGTGATATTCGAAGCAATGACAGTTGTAGATCAACCTTTGGAAGATTTACATCATCCTCCTTTGCATGAAGTTGAATCCAGGTCCTCTAGTCTGACTAGCGATGTTTGTACGGTTCCTTTGGCTCCAACACAATTATTTTCCAAAGGAAGTATATTGATTGGTTCGATAACTGTACCTATAAACATCCCTAGGATCATGTTGGCGAAGCCCCGTGATCAGCTCTAACTTAAGAAGTACTTTGCTTAGCAGCTAGGCAATGGCTTCTTTGTACATTTTGTATGTTTATACATCTCTCATCGGGAGTTTTTTCATATCGACACTTTTTGGTCTGCTGTAGCAGGTGTTGATGGATGACTTGGTCTATTTTAGATTCGTCGATGATGCTAGTCAGCACACTCGGAACTTTGCTACTGCAACTTGGGTAATCTACTATCCAACTGGTCAGTTGATGGTGTGAAGGGGAGTATGCATTAGTCCTGCTTCAAATAATATGGTTGAGTATACTGGCGTCATTAATTTACTATTAGAAGAAATTGCTTATGAAATCAATTCGTTGGTAGTCTATCTTGATTTACAATTGATAGTGTCACAATTGAATAACATTTATCGGGTAAGGGATCGATGTTTATATCGCCAGTATTTAAGGGTGAGGTTGTTGCAAAGATAATTTACTTACATTAATTATTTGCATATTCCAAGATCTCATAATTGGTTAGTTGATTCTATTGCTAATAAAGCATTAGACTGGCATATCATTCATTCATCACAATAAAATCAAGCATAAAAAAGTAGAAGTTGTATATATATATCATAAAATATCTCGAGTGTACATAAGTGTGTCCAAAATAATATACAAAAATTGGGACTCAAATGCCCATAATCATGTCCAGTACATCTAATGCCCCATCTCAGGATGAGCGTCTAAGTATGCAACTACTGCTTTCGCCACACGCCTAAGAGTGTGAACCTAGTCTCATGGCATGCCAACCACATGACATTGCATGTCTATAGGGAGATCCTCTACAGCCTCCATCGGTACTTGGTGAGTTAGTCTCACCAAGTGCCACTGAACTGTCTGTAGAAGTCTCTCTGTGTCCGCAGCCGCCTCTTCGGCACCTCGGCTATGACGTCCATGCTGTGAGAACCCAACTGGTCGTACTAGCCCAATATCTAGAACATGATCATCATATTAATTATTTGAATCCTATCAAAAATATTTTTCAAAACCCATTATTATATTTGAAAAATCATAAAAAAAAATCATAAAATCAAAAATGTTTGCTACCTATATCGCCCCATGTTGCACTTGGTGGTAAAGCTAGATCAGGATCTCCTCGGAAGTCCAATCTAGCATAAGGGTAACCATCTACGTCAATGATCTGCTGCTCCCACCAGGAGAAGAAGTCATCGTCGAAAGCAGTGTGTGGATTGTCCCCACCTCCTATTCATTTCATCAAGTCAGCCCACCTGCCCATTCGTGGATCTCGTGGGGTGCTGATCAAAACTGGTACTCTAGGACAGAGTGTTGGGACCCTCTCAAAGAAGAAAGAGCACAAAATAGTTCCATACCCAAATTTTTTGGTCTGCCCCTTCTTGATAGAAGTAAGTTTGCTCTTTAGGTTGGTGAGAAGAGGAGTACACCAATCAAAGACAATGGTGAGATAGTCTACTGCCAAGCTCATGGCTAGCTGTGAGGCCTGGTGTAAGGAAGCTGATCCATTCACTTTGGCTATAGTGAACAAGATGATCATCAATGATAAAATCTCCACATGCTTGATTGTAATTTGACTTCCAACCTTTTCTGGATGACTTGGGTAATATATATGCACATAGTCCTTGATAGAGAGACTGCCTCATGATCTGCCCATGGAATGTACTACCTCTCCCCTCCAGGAAAGGCCTGTGATGAAATAAATATCAACAACCTCTATCTTGAGTGGCATTTGATCAATCATAAATGAGTCATCCTTGATGCTCTAGTAGTGAATGAGCATTTCGAGCAGGCGAGTGTTGGCTTTCATGTTTGGAATTCTAAAGAACTTTAGAAAACTGCATCCTCTTAAGGCATCCCGAGCATTAGGATCATTCATAACCTCATCATCCACTAAGGCATGCTCTCTTTCTCTCAATGTGACTGGCATCCTAAAGAAAATAAAAGTTTGGACTATTAGATTTTTGTTTTGAAGTTTTCGCGGCATACACACAGGTCCGTTTCATACACAGTCATGTCTAGGGCCTACGTATACATGGGTTGCATATAGCCAACTCACATATATGTTGCGATTTTTTTTTTAACAATAATTCAATGGTGAAACTTGAATTAAAAATTCTAAAACCAATATCAATTGAATGCAAGATAAGTTTAATGGTTACCTGGTGATTTTGGGAAGATTTGAATGGTCGAATTTCGTGAATGGCAATGCTTGCTCCTTTTGCTTCACTCCTTTGCTCTCAAATCAAATGGTGATAATGATGAATCAAAAAACTATTTTATAAGCTTTGAAAACATAAAAAATTTTCAAAATTGATTTTGTTTTGTTTCATGTAACTTTTAACTTGGAAGCTTGGAATGTCGAGAATGGTTTGATTTTTAGGACATTTTGGACGCTTTTTCGACAGTTTCGAGGCGGTTCCATCACTGCTGACCCATCATGGCAAGTATCATTTTTTCACTGGAATATAGGTTAGGGAAGCCATTTTTTCCATTGCATTATGCATACTAGTCTCTATTTGTCGATACACTTGCCATAGGGTCGATTCCATCGTGTTATGGTTCGTAAACCATCTTCACTCGCCGATTTTTAAATCATGACACGATGGTAGAGCCATCCTTTTCATGGGCATCATAGTTAGCACCTCACTGACAGTTGTTGCCCATGCTACTTTGATTTGAGTAGGCTTGGGAGTCTTCTATAGTCCCTCCATGACATATGTGATGAAGACTCATTCATCTTTGCTTCTTCGCTTCGTTCTAGCCTTACACCCTAGAGGCTCATTTTTGTTGAGTTGTACTACTACATTGCATTTTGACCATTTGCACCTTTTGGCCTTGAGCCAACTTCACTTGCACTTGTGTTTAAGACAACTTTTGACCATGATGACTGCAAATCAAAATTGCATTCCTTTGATTTTTGCAACTTGACACACCTTGACCCGTGGAAGGAACACACCTTTGAGTGTCTTTGACCAGTTTTCACCTCCCTGCATTGAGCATAGGATTGTTTCAACCCCAGGAACTAGATCATCTATTTCACTGACACTTGTTCTTTCCACTGTACTATAACATTCTTTTATTCTTTTTCCAGCTTAAAGAAAAAGACAAAAAAACTATATATTCCAAAAAGAGCGGGAACGGGACAATATTTCCACTTAATGTTGGTAGCTAGAGTCAGTCATGTCACCCTTGAACAAAGAACTCAAAACAAAGTCTCCTCTGTTTGGACGGGATTTAGTTTAACTTAGGTATGCCTTAAACTTGTTATCGAGTCAGTTCTCCCCTAATTAGTTATCTCTTCCAATCATATGGAGGGTTCGTTTGTGCCTCTTTCATGACGAACTTATATAGAGTCACCATATGTTGCCACATAGTCACATTGAGTCGTGCTTTTGTTCAAGGGAAGTTAGTCTGAGTTAGCCTCTCTGCGGTGTCTCTTGACTCATTTATCAGTTATCCATCCCTCGTTATCAATGTCTTGTCTATCATCACATCAGTTATATTGGTCCTTTACTCATGCTGGTTAGAGAAGATATCCATTGACTTCTTGCGGGTGGGTCTTGTCCTTATCGACGATGACATCTTGCTCTAAGGATAGGCCTAGAGCCGCACCCTAGCCCCATTTTCATTATTGATACGTCACCTTGTGCTCAGCATCGATCAATATCATGGGTCTTTGATTGAGTGGTTTCCCTTGTGTTTGACATTAGCTTAAACTATCACACATTGGGATTCATGCAGTACCTTGGTTTCCATTTGACTCTATTGGTGGATACCTCACCTCTATGTCGGCTTTCATTATTGGTTGGTTTAGAGGGTTTCTGCCATGTGCTAGCCACATCTTGTGTACGCGGGAAACATGCTTCAGTTGAGTTAATACATCTTTTTTTGTCTGATTCCTTCCACATTATTGGCCTACGAGTTACACTCATGCTAGATTGATGAAGGATGCCTTAATGCCTTCCTTTTAGCGGATATTTCCCTATAGACTACGACTCATTACGCGAGGGCAAAGATCTATAGTCCATTTGTTAGTACCTTGGGGTTTGCAGTCATTACTGGCAGATCATTCGCTATCAATAGTGGGAAACCATCATTGTCTCCTGATTGATAGATTCTTACAGGTGTTCAACTCCAACTCATCTATTCACACTTGTTAGATTGTATTGGGTACCTTGACGCTCATTATCATTATCAGTGAGTAGTCTCGCATTTGTTAATGGTATACATCAATGACCGGTAATCAAATGAATTCTCACATGGTAAACTTCAGATCATTTATTCCCATGGTGTAGAAATGTACCATGGCGGTTGATGAAGACCTCAGGTTGCATCAATATTCATTGGTTCACTTGACAGTTGCTTCTGTTGCTGCTAGTTGATACCACTCCACCTTATATGTTGCAGTCATTCATGGTGACATTCTATATGTTGGCGCCTAAGTTTGCAGTGTAGTACCATATTACTCCATCATGTTCATTTGGTACTTTTGGGATCAGTCTTTGATATCAGTGATCCACTTCATCCTTCAACATCATTGACATTCTTATATGTGATATTCAGACATGTACTTGATCGATCATGATCAGATGATCCATTATGTATTTTCCAGTCTTTTATAATTTTATACTTAATGGATCCACTTGTACTTGATATGTGGACATGCTTTACTTTCTCTGAGCATGGGTATGCCCACCTCAGATAGTGTTTCTTTTTTATCTCTTTTTGTGGCTTGGCAGGCTAAACTCTGGTGAAGTCCTCCTTAGTTTTTGACAGGTTTCCTTTCCATGCACTTACTTAATACATTTCGGCCATCATGTACCCCTTCCGACCTCATATATTAGGGGGCATCTGTTATAGCTCCAAATGTCACTCTTGATGTTTGTGATGATGCACTCATGGCCTAGGGCAACCCTTCATTCCAGACCTGGTCCAAATACTTAGAAAATAGTGTTTTACTCCCTATACCGACATTTCCCTGAGCTAAACACATGTGTACGTGGGTCTGTGTATACCCAACCCACGTATATGTCTTAAAACACTTAAAAAAATTAAATATCCTTAATTTTGGATGGAGATCACGGTTTTTACTTGTTGATTACCTATTAGTTCCCGTGGCCCAACTGTTCCCAACAAATTCCCAACGAAAAATACTTTGGGAGAAGTATAAAAAGGCTTCAATGGGAAGGCCTAAAGGAGGATAGAAGAGAGAAAACAATCACTCTACTAAGATTATCCCTGATCAGGTCTGAAGGTCCTTGTACTTCCAACACTTCCCCCATTATAGGAAACCCTTGTTTCATTGAGTTATGACGTCTTTCCATTAGTTGAGATATCCTTGAGTGAATCATGGAAGGAGCTTGTTGAAGGCTTGAGATTGGACAAATCTGGAGGACTGTTGCACTTGGAGACTGCAAAAGGAAGACTCAAGTGGAATCATTCCTTATTGTATTTTAGCTATCTATAATAAAAGAAACACTTCTCTTGTTCCTAATATTAATCTTCTTCATGCTTATGATATCAATGTTACAATTCACATATGAATGGTTGTTTCAACTGTATAACTAACTACTTTTCAACATGCTATTAAGTTGATTTCCTTATGATGCTTGGTCCACATACTACTATGATTCCTTGAATTGATTACTTTTCAGGTTGAAGGATCGAAAAGAACTCCAAGAGGGTTTGGACCTTTGCTGGATCTACCTAAACGAAGGACCCATAGGTGCACCTCTCCTTGCGTAGTTTGTTTATATTAGCATCATGGCTGTATGGAATTCTTGTTTTCCTTTGTAGATAACCCCCACTCTACTAGGGTATTTGTTGTTGGGAAAAGTATCTATTGAGAATGCCCCTATCCCACTCTAAGGTGTGACAGTGCCTTAGCAACAAACAAGGAAAACTACTTGTGTATTCTTCTTTATGAAATGTAAACGAAGAGGAAGGATAAACTAACCTGTGTCTTGCGCTAGTTTTTTGATCCAATCGCTCCTATCTTCAATAGCTCCTAGCTCCCTGCTCCCTTACCGGCCCAGCTTCACCAAATTCCTGCAAGATCATAGAAGAGAGAAACTACACGAAGATATAGATTTACATTCATAAAAAGATTAGGATTAGATTAAGCTAAACATGCAAATATAACAAAACATCACTGATACGCAAGCATGTAGAAGAAACTCAAATAGTTTTATTAATGCAATAAGAAGATCGAGGAGGAGATACAACCAAGTGAGTCCCGATCTAGTATCTACCTCCCAGCAAAGGAATCCCTTCCTCACCTCCAACAAAGCATAAATCACCCAATGTACTAATCTCAATCTCAAACCAACAACAATTCTCTGCAAAGTACAAAATTCCAGCCTCTGGATCTTTGGGATGAGGGATCCATATATAGATGTAAGCAGAGAGGATGAGTCAGCTTATGTTTTGACTTGTGGCTTCTCTCTATCAGTTCTTGCTTCCACTTGGAGACTGAGAGCCTCTTACTCATCACTGGTCGAATTCAGTGAGGCAAGTGTCATTGGAGAAGATTCTGGAAGCTTCCATTGTCTCTCCACCTCGTTGAATGACTCTGCCACTTGTCATTTCCCGCTCAATGCACCTGGGTAGTGCATTCAAGTGCATTGCAATGCACCTAGACAGTGTATTTGGGTGCTTTGCAACGCAGGCAGCTAGTGGAGCATCTGAATTGATCCTGATTTGACTAGTTCTGAGTAGTTTTTGGTGGAGAACTTCTGGGAGAAGTTGTCATTGGTTGACCTTGTTTCTTTAGGAGCCAGAACAAAATATTTAGGGACTTAGGATCCCTTGGTTTATTGACATTTCATGCTTATAGCTGCAAGGCACAAAAATGTCTATAACAGTTGCCCCCTAAAGTATGAGGTCGTTTATCGGGTGAAATGATTTATTAGGAGGATCCGAAGTTATTTCAATGCTGGGAGGAGACCTGTAATAAGATACAATACAATACATTATTTTCATACTATTTTCATGATCTTGCTGAGGCGGGCATTCCCATGCTCAGCTTTATAAATGAATTTTTATGTACACAGGACAGACAATCGTCTGATGGTAGATTGATGATTTTGATGAAGTCATCATCCTTTTGGTAGGATAATTATCTGTGCTGCAATGCTGTACATGTCAATGTCTTTATTTTTCCTAAATATATATCATAGCCTGGATTGATGAAACTAGATCCGGGGTCTTCAATCTCGTCTGATCTTCACTCGAAGTACAAGTCGATCCATGTGAGAAATGTTTTGAAGTCGAACATGGAAAGACATCGCTTGATTACCAGTCAATGATGTAAACTGTTAACAAGCACGAGAGGAATCACCGATAAGGATGATGACCCTCAAGGTACTGCAGTACAATTCACGAGGTGTGAATAAAGGACTTGGCATCAAACACCACGCAAAATCTTTCAGTCGAAGGTCATTGATGTATACCTGTCGCCGGAAGTGAGAAACTTGCCATTGAGGCATGCAAGCTTCAAAGTACTGAATGGGGTGTTCCTAGATCAACTTCTTGGATAATGAGCTGATGTCGACAAGAAGCGATCCGTCAAAGGAGGGCCTTGATGAATCCCACATCAATGACACGGAACGGAGCAAATGATTTTGATGGAGATGAAAACAATCTGATGATATATGGTTCAGGGTGGCGGTCATGAAAGAAAGAAGTATAATGTATGCCAGTGGATGGGACACGGTTGAATTCTCTGGATGACTTCTCTTGAACATGTCGGCGACACTTATGTGATGGATCAGTAGCATTTACCCCAAATGTGGATGGTATGGCGAGACCATGGTGATGTGACCGGTGAATGAAACAACCCAACCCGACTCAGGCACGGAGTGGAAGTGTCATGTTCAAGAGCGACTTGCTACCAATAAAGGTTCTTTGAGTTTCTTCCCATTTTTTCCCCAGTCATTGCTGACCAGTACCTCTTTATTTTTGTCAAGCTTGAGGAGGATAACATATGCTTGTTCTATAATTTTCCCTTCGGGCAAACCCATCGCTATGTTTTAACGAGCCTAGCGATAGTGAAACTCGTTCTCGTCTAAAGACAAGTTTGTCGCTATTAATGTTTTTAACGAGTCTAATGACAAATATAACTCGGTCCTTTTCATTTTTAGAGAGTCTGAAAAGGTACGTAAAGTTAACTCCGAAATTCCTTTTTCGTCATCTAATCCCTTAAGTCCGAAAAAGTATAAAATAATACAGAAGGGATGAATTTTCGATAGTTTTAACGAGCTGAACAAAACAAGCGCTCGATCTTTTTGTGCAATAATCCCTCAGGTCCAAAAAGATTAAAATCTAGAGGAGGGATAGCTCTTCTTGTCGCTTTAACGAGCTGGAAGGCCAAAACTCGGCAATCTTTTCATATTTTATGAGTCATATGAAAAGAGCTTAAAGAAGACTCGTCTTTTGAGGAACGAGTGATAAAATGGGTAGCAACTGATTCCAGGTAAGGGTTGGAATTACGGCAGTGTCACAAGGATGGCTAGTGAAATCACTCTTCGCAGCTGTTCCTCAAAATGGGTAAACAATCAAATGGAGGTGAATGATCGGCCAATGGAAAAGTGGAGGTGACGGTGCAAACACGACCAAGGCTTTAATGGCTGATAATATTACATTCACGGTGGTTATTTACCGGAAGATAGTTCATTTTTTAACGAGCTTAAACGCGGATTGAAACACTTGCTCGGTCTTATGTTTATTTTTTAACGAGCATGAACTATGTGCTAAAACTGCTCGATTAATCCAGTCATATGATAAGAATGTCTCATATAAGATGCCATTTTTTATGGAGCTTGTGGCTTACAAAGCTTTGCCCCACATCCTTTCATTATGCAAGTTTAGAAACGACTAATCCTACGAGTTTAAAGGGTTAGCCTACAGGTTTAAAGGGAGGACCTAAAAATTTAAAAAATAAATAGCCGCCCCTTGCTTGCACTCCAAAAGGTTTGCATGCCCCCAGGTATAAAACACGATTTCAAGGTTACCCCTCAATTTGCAGACAAGACATTTGTTCTATCAGGAAAGGCCTACCTCTTTCAGGTCACCCAAAGATTGTTCTATTAATCTTTCAAACAAAACACTTCTTCGGCGATGTCTACCAAGATAAACAAAGGTGATTGACTTAGTTCTGCCAACTCACATAACTTTGACAAGAGAATCTTATTCGAGAACAACCCCTCTTCCAATCACGGATGGGGTACGGACTAGTCATATTCTCCCGCGGAAACCTACTCTATACCCAAAGTTTTCCTGCCGAAGCAAACCAGGATGCATGCCCCCTGGGTTCCAGTCATATCACTCCGAATTACTCGCGCTCATCGGGAGAACGGACTGTGGGTTGAGACATTTCTTGCGTGAAGAGACAATTTAGGGATGGTATATGACTATTTGCGATGCGTGATCTGGGAAATGAAAGCTGGTCCACAAGCTTGACCACTCTTCCTTTGTGCAGAAAACACATTACTCTAAAGAGTGAGGAGACGATGGCTCCTATGCAATAAATATAGTCTCGTCCAAGGAGTAGGTTATAATCCAAGGGTCCTTGAATGACCATTACGTTCATTTGAACGGTCTTCCCTTTCAATGTTATGGGCACATTGGGGAGGATCCCTAAAGGTCGACTGGTTCCTTTATCAAAGCCTGTCAGATTTCTCATCTCAGGCAAAAGCGATGGCAAACCAAGCGCTTTCCAAGCAGTAGAGGAAAGGATACTCACAGAAGCCCCTTCATCTATGATGGTACCAGCCATGACCATTCTATATATTTGGACGATAATTATGAATGGTATGCTTGCTGGTAAACGGGGTCTGCCTAGTTGATTCCAGTCGAAGGAGACAACTAGGTTACTTGGTGGTGGGACCGAGTAGACGGCCGGGTATGGCTCTGACGAACTTCCTTCCTGCGATAAAGGAATGGGTGGGTTGCCCCCGTGTTCGTCGGAGTCTGTGTTGATGAAGAGAATTTGGACGGTGTCATACTTGTTCTCTCTAGTGACTGTGTCATTCGGAGATACAACCTCTGAAGGCAAGACTGGGTCAACTGCCGCCTCGACCTTTTGACTTTCGTCGGGTATGGATTCAGCCGGTTCATCTTCAATGACAGGCGCTTCAGCTCACCACTTGAGCGGGCTAGCTGGATTTTCAACTAACGAAGGACTCGGCAAGACTTTTTTATATCCAGGAGGAAGTCGTAATGGTGAAACCGGACAATCATCCAAAACTCTTTTAACTTCGTCTAAGAAGGGACAATGGTGGATGGCGTGATCGCCTTCGCACAGTTTACAGGGAGATCTAGCTCTCCCTTTTTGTCCTGGGACTTCACTTCCGCTAGTTGACGGTGTGCTTTCAACATGGCTATCAGAGGTTGACGCCACCGGGTTGTGCGAACGGGGAGACCAGTCCCTCAGTATTCGAGGGATGCAGGGACAATCTCTGTGAAAGTGGTATCCCTTGCAAATGACACATAGCGATTTAGGGCTGGTCAGTGCAGTGTGTGGATTTTCGTTAGACGACACTCATTTGCCCCCAGTCGCTTTTGGCTCCTTCTTCTTCTTCTCTTTCTTCTTCTTTTCCTTCTTCTCCTTAGGAGCTTTACTTTTGAATTTTCCAGCCCCATCAAGCGAAGAGGAAGGAGGAGAGGAAGAATTAGAGGAAGTAGAAGGCTGGTGGGTAACTCTGGACTGGTCTAACTGTTGATTCGATTGTTTAGGAATAGTGGTGTTCTGAACGACATTGGTTGAGAAGAGACAGACTGGCAAGCCAATTGTCAGTCTTGGAAGCGACAATGTGGCCATATGGGGTGCACCAACATCTCCCCAAGAGGAGAAGGGACTAGGATTTCCACCAAGGGGAATTCCTTGGTTGGTAGACTCCATTTTCTCAACCTAAGATCAATGTAGGAAAAGGGTGTGAATGTTCCGTTTAAAATAAATTTTACGATGCTTGGACACAACTTGTTTTTTCAATATTAAAGAGTCGAGAAAAAACAAAAGCTGACTCTAGTCTCCTTCGATTTTTAATGAGCCTAAAGTGACAAGTGCTCAGATGGACCTTTTCCGTTAAGGAGTCTAAAAAGGAATGAAAGGGATTGCTCTGGAGATCTAGGTAGAGGGTGTGCCAAACCAATCACAAAACTGCAGAACACATTTTACGGTACGGCAGTCAATCTTCCCGAATGCTGTGTTCGGTGCATTGCGATCAGTAGGGCGGCCGACACGGCTTCCTATGGATAAAAGGTTTTAAGCCTATAGGGGTCTCCCAATATATACTGGACGGTACATGGGAGCACAATCCATACTGGCACTTATCGTCTCACAGTGGAGGAATCACCCAACCATCAATGAGGACAACAGTTACCAGGCTTTACGACGCCGGAACACGTCTCTAGCCTAGACCTCTATGTTGTGCGTTAAGTTCCAAACCGTTGTTAGATTCATTCAATTTATTTTAAGTTGATCTTTCTTAGAATTTTGCCTTTTTGGATCACCACGAGATGTAGATGTAATTCCTAAATGCAATCTAAAGATGATAAGCAAGCATTTATCTCTTTCCAACAATGAAAATCCTAGCTACAAGGGGAAAAGAAGGACACAATCTTTTCCCAAAGAGCAAAGAGCACACTGTAAGTGCACTTTTCCTAAATCAAACCATACAAACTATCAATATCAAATGCACAAATGCATGTTTTTGTTTTCACTTTCTTAATATTGATGCTTGAAAAGAAAGTTGATGTACAAATTTGAATTTGCTTTCAAGTGAAAAACACAAACAAGCTTCTTTTCGAAATCAAAAAGGTAGAGAAGATTACGACACTTAATGATTTTGAAGTAAACACTCGTTTCGACACTAGAAAGAGACAAATTCAAACCAAAGAAAAAGTAAAAAGTATAATCAATTGTCCACAGCAAAGGAACTTTCTCCTAAGATCAAAATCGACACTTACGACAGATCTAAATCTAAGGACGACAGTATGACTATTTCACTTTTCAATGGAAAACTGTAAATGATGTAACAAATACACAAAGAACACCTACAGTATTTTTGTACAAAGGAGGTGGAATTAAGGCAGAGAAAAGGGGTTTTTAGATAGGTACACACACTGATAACAGGCTGCAAAAATCAGAGATAAAACTGAACACAAGGATGCAAATAACCTCAGCTGCACAGGGCAAGGGCTGATCAGCGCACCTGTTGCACAGAGAAACTGAATTGCAGTGCAGGTAGCCCTCTTGGGACCTGCACTGAAATGCAGAACCTCTTCACAGAGCCTGCGCTGGGGCAGAAACGAGACTTCTATCTGGGTTCTGGGTCACGGTTTGCAGTTTCATCTATGGATTTTGGCCGAGTAAAAGCTATCAGTAAGGTACAATTAGAGGGATGATTTAAAGGAGGACTAAGAGCTATCACAAAGGGCAATTAGAGCATTTGTGGATCAGCTGTTCAAATCATAAACAAATCCAGTGAGTGGATTGAAGTAGCAGCTACTTTGCATTTGATAATGGCAAATGCAGTTCGATTGCTACTTCTGTGTTTATGAAGCAAACAACAAAAGAAACACAAACAAACTAACTAGACACGCTCCCCAGCGGAGTCGCCATTTTTTTGTTGGGAAAAGTATCTTTTCAGAATGCCCCTATCCCACTCTAAGGTGTGACAGTGCCTTAGCAACAAACAAGGAAAACTACTTGTGTATTCTTCTTTATGAAATGTAAACGAAGAGGAAGGATAAACTAACCTGTGTCTTGCGCTAGTTTGTTGATCCAATCACTCCTCTATTCAATAGCTCCTAGCTCCCTGCTCCCTTACCGGCACAGCTTCACCAAATTCCTGCAAGATCACAGAAGAGAGAAACTACACGAAGATATAGATTTACATTCATAAAACGCTTAGGATCAGATTAAGCTAAACATGCAAATATAACAAAACATCACTGATACACAAGCATGTAGAAGAAACTCAAATAGTTTTATTAATACAATGAGAAGATCCAGGAGGAGATACAACCAAGTGAGTCCCGATCCAGCATCTACCTCCCAGAAAAGGAATCCCTTCCTCACCTCCAACAAAGCATAAATCACCCAATGTACTAATCTCAATCTCAAACCAACAACAATTCTCTGCAAAGTACAAAATTCCAGCCTCTGGATCTCTGGGATGAGGGATCCATATATAGATGTAAGTAGAGAGGATGAGTCAGCTTATGTTTTCACTTGTGGCTTCTCTCTGTCAGTTCTTTCTTCCACTTGGAGACTAAGAGCCTCTTACTCATCACTGGTCGAATTCAGTGAGGCAAGTGTCATTGGAGAAGATTCTAGAAGCTTCCATTGTCTCTCCACCTCGTTGAATGACTCTGCCACTTGTCATTTCCCGCTCAACGCACCTGGGTAGTGCATTCAAGTGCGTTGCAACGCACCTAGACAGTGTATTTGGGTGCTTTGCAACGCAGGCAGCTAGTGGAGCATCTGAATTGATCATGATTTGACTAGTTCTGAGTAGTTTTTGGTGAAGAACTTCTGGGAGAAGCTGTCATTGGTTGACCTTGTTTCTTTAGGAGACAAAACAACATCTTTATGGACTTAGGATCCCTTGGTTTATGGAAATTTCATGCTTATAGCTATAAGGCACAAAAATGTCTATAACAGTATTGACCCAAGACCCTAGGGGACATTGTCCCTAAATAGTGGGATGTGTGGAGATCTCTATGGGTGTGAGCGCGATGCTGGGGAAAGGCTGAGTAAGCCTGTGTTATATAAAAGAGGCTGATGGTTCCTATGTAGTGGAAAGAGACCTTGAGAGCCTGTCTTGTTGTGTGAATGACTGAGAAGAGCCTATGAACAAGAGATGTTGAGAAGAGCATATGGATTAAAATCGGCCAAGCACTCATTGTATGTGTTGAGAGTAGAGGGTCAAGAACATAAGACACAGTGTTGCGTGGGCTGAGAGTTAACAATGGGCTATTGTAGAGTGAGAAAATGACAGTGGATTGCATGGGCCAAGGGCAGAGAAGAATAAAGAGTATATCATGCATAGTTTTTTCTAATTACAATGAGTAGAAGGGTATCTTTTGAGTGTGGGTTGCGGCATACATACAGGAAATTGGTGCTTCCATCTATAGTGGGTGTCTAAAGAAAGCTTGGTGGTAGGTTTCTCTTGCAAGTTGGTTCTTTAATAAATCCAAGATATTGCAAGTTGGTGCTTGTAACAAATCTATGAAGTTAGTGCTTCACATGATGCTTTTGGTAATCTGATCAAGCATCTACAAAATAGGGGAGTTGGTGCTTCCTACTAGTGAGTGCTAGAAAGCAATCGAGGGGAGTTGGTGTTTCCTATGAGTGGTGGCTCAAAAACAAATTCATGTAATAGAGTAGGTTCTCGTATTAAACATTTGCGTCTCATGTGTTTTCTGCTCAAGATGTGTATGCTTTTATTGGTTTCTATGGCTACAATCATTAGTTCCCAATGATTTCTCTCATATAATGGATGCCAAATCTGAATGATTAAATATAAACTGGGACATAAGTGAAAATTTTCCTTAATACTGATTTAACCACCTACCTCAATATTAACATTGTTTCCAAAAATTAGTATTAGAGCCAACATTCCATCAGGAATAGCTTAATTGCTATAAGTAGATCAAATAAAAATAATGGCTAATAAGATTTGGCTAAGAACAAAAGGAGTTACATTTTTAAATGGATCAAACTATGAGCCCTGGAAGATTAAAATGGAAGCCTAGTTGATGGTATCCAACGAAGAAATTTGTTTATATGTTATATATGGAGAGGGGAATGAGTTCAATATATAAGTCTAGAAAATAATCATGAAAGGGTTGTATAAGAAATATGATGATAAAGTAAGGTGTTGTGAGCCAAAAAAGGAAATGTTGGACAAATTCCAATTTCTATATGGAAGAGAAAGCTACATAGCTCAAGAGGAGGTCGAAGAACCTTAATTATCAAGAAGTGGGCCTGAATCTATGGGCTCAAAATATTGAATATACATATTCCTATGAGAAAATTATTGATCTTCAATCGAAGGATGGTGAAGAAGAAGACCTAGATGAGAGGCCATGTGTTTGAGAAGGTAAGCTATTTCTTTGTAATAAATGTAAAGAAATAGGTCATTCATTATCTAGATAATGATGTGAATCAATTGAGGATAGAGATAGCCATGCATCTAGTAACATGTTGACGGTGTTGTACCCGCCAACATGTAAGGGGATCTCCCCAGTAAGAAGTCCCAATTAGACCTCAGAATGTTTGGTGTAGGAGTCCCAGGAATGGGTCATACGGTAATGCCTTGACCATGATTTTACATAGAGGCAAGTAAGATAACTCCGTTGGTAGTAAGGGTGTGACAGTCGTAGCGAGCCAAGGAAGGTGCATGAGAGGTTGTAACACATGGGGGTTGAGATGAGTAAACCCCTTGGAAACTTGTAATAGTATGTGGCTTGGAAGGGAGCACACGAGTGAAGATGCATCACAAGTCAGAAAGCAAGTTAGAGATAAATCCAAAGTGATGGTTAGACCAACAACACATTTCAGAAAGAATCATACATACTTACATAGAATAGTCCATACATGCATGCATAAGCAAAGAAATACATATATCATTTAAAGTAAACCAGATAACATAAAATACAATACAACATATGCATGAAACATGTTGGCTCTCTTATATTAAGTGTAAGTTCCAGTCATACAATGCTTCCATGTCCAACCACTAGTTCCAGAAGTGGAACATTACAGGGACAACCGTCTCCTCCTCCAAAGAGATGGACTAGCTCTGCGCAGTGGAGAAGGCAAGGCTCATTACAATACTATCCAAGATTTCTCTAAGGTACTCCTTTCAAGGCTTGGATGACCAAAATCCTATACAATGAGTTACGAGATTCTATTTATAGCAAAGGGTGGGTGACCCTTGACATTCCCCATTGCAACAATTCATCTACCCTAATGAATCTTCATCTACTGTATGATTGTTACATCCAACTATTGACACTTGAACTTCCACTTGATATGACGTTACATTACAATGCATATGTGCTCATGTGAGACAAAATGGCTTGAGCAAGCCATGTAAGACATCACTGACACTTGATCCATTGTGGTGAGACAATATCTTTGACATGCTTGTGATGGTGAAGGTGGTGAGTTGATGCCAAGATTGGTCATCCATGATGGTGTGCATGCACCCCTTGGTGACATCTTGCTGAAGCAAACTCTTGCCTTAATTCCATCCGGGTGCATTGGTGTGGATCCTTCATCCAACTCGTCTTCTAGCATGTATATGCTATTCTTGGTGCCATTGAACTGGAAACACATTGATGCATAGTTTTCATTCTGATCTTCCAGTGTGTGGTAGTGGTCATGCGCATCAAATGTTAACTACATGCTCAGCTCTAGTCAGAATTGGTTCTTGTCTTCGCCTTGGTGAGTGTGTTGAATGGGTTGGATCACATGCATGTGCACAATGACATGCATGTTGTTGAATCCCTTGCATGTGATCGACAACACTGCTTACCATGTCTACTCCATGCCAGCTACTGGGATGGATCTATAACTTGTATGGGTGCAGTTTCATTTGTGATTACATTTTGCGCCCCCTTCTATTCCTGTTCTTGCTACAACTCATTCGCTTGTCCTCGCAACTCATGTTCTTCCTTGAATTGTTGCTTCAGCACATGTAACTCCTTCTTTTTTCCACTCTCTATCTTCGCATGATCTCCATGTTGTGTTGTCACCTAATAGCCTGAGTCTCCAAAGTTGCTT
Organism: Pinus tabuliformis; assembly: GCA_031772625.1. Classification (NCBI taxonomy): domain Eukaryota; kingdom Viridiplantae; phylum Streptophyta; class Pinopsida; order Pinales; family Pinaceae; genus Pinus; species Pinus tabuliformis. The sequence goes on from CM062812.1 coordinate 964,040,921, forward strand.
TCATCATCAGTGGATCTGCTTGAGCTTGCAACTTTGTTCCACCTCTATGTTGTGAACAACCTTCCACTCACATTCATTGCATCTTGTATCCTTGCTTCAACTGATGTTCATGATGCTTCTCGTTGTGATGTTACTACCATCATATCTTGATGTCCTTGTCTATGAACAACTTGATGTCTTCGTGGGCAGGCAAGTTCATAGACACTTGATCAACTACATCCCCAAGTGTGCTCTGAATGGTGTCTTCATCTCTGCTCTCTTGGAAACCATTGTACCTATACGACTGAGAGGCAGATGAACACTTACGACACCTAGAGACATGGCAACACTCATGGAAATAAATCTATCAGTCGAAAACCAAAATGAACTTGAGAACTAACTTGCAACATACCTAGGTGACTGATCATGAAGGTTGTATAATTTCCACCGGGAGGTTGGGAGATTGACTGCCAAGATAGCACAAGGAATAGTATATGATGATGAAAGGTTGACTGATTGTTGTAATTGCACAATTCATAGTCCAGCCTGGCTACTGACTACTAGAATTTTGCAATGCGAAATCTCACCTGGCAATGGCTGCAGGCTTAGTGACTACATTGCGCAATTTTCTGGGCCAATAGTCACTGTCCCCTATAAATGTGAAAAACAGTCTTGGAGGATAGTTCCGGGGGAGAAATGTGCATTTCTAGAGAGGAAGACAGAGCCTTCCTTCCTCAGATTGCACAATGTTGTCTTAGTGAAGGTAGAGTCTACGCCAAGGTTGGTCAGACAAGCCGATGTAAAACGGAAAGAAAATATGATAATGAAGACATGGTGACACTAAGTGAAAGTAGAGGTGATTGACATTGCATGCAAACGTTGAAGGAAATATTCAATAAAAAAATCAACATGCATGTGGGTGAAGCGAGTCACTAAATCGGTGATCGTTCATGAAAATCAGTTTCATGCATGCGATAACAGTGATATAGCAACAAAAACTAAAATGGTGCTAGTACAAGCTATTATGTATCAAAGCAACAACAAGCACTCACTAAAATCAAGCAGGCAACATTCATACGAAGAAAAACACAAAAGGCACCAGAAATGCAACACAAGACATGGAAAGCGGGCTTACCCCAAAATAGGTGAGTTGAATGTGCCGATGCGATGTGGGTTTCCAAAGATGCACGGTTGATGTGAGAAATGAGCTCTGCAGCATTCGGTGGATGATTTTTGATAAAATCAAGGTTGTCACATGCATGGCACAAATCTAGGGAAAACAACACATGGTGGGAGGGTTCTGAAATGATGCTTGCATGTAACCTCCAATTGCCAAAAATAGATCCCTGAAATGAGGGATGCCTATGCATGTTGCCTTGGGAGAAGTAGCCCATGCATGCAAGCTTGTTTTGCTTGGTCCCAGAGGAAACCGGTCAAGGTAGCTACACATGCAAGGGGATCCTCAAATACTGGGACAAAATGTGCATTTTTGGTTGGGAGCTGGGTTGGCTACTCAGAATATTTACAATATTTTTAGGCAGAGTAGCTGACTACTACCGATATTTGCGCAAATTCTGCGCTGAGCAACCCAACAAGGAAGGATTGTGCAATTTTCTATGTGAAGCTTGCTCAGTAGAATTGTGAAATTCTGGGGCCCAGTAGGCTGCTAGTAAGGATTACGCAATTTCTGGAGGGAAGGTTGGTTTCCCTCCATATTTTCACAAATTTTTGAAGGAGCTGCTCAACTTGCTACTTGACCAAGTCTGGATGAACAACTTATGAGGGGAATGCATCAAGGTTTGATCGATAGGTTGTATTTCTGCAAGAAAATCACTCGAGCTTCTATACGTGATGAGGCAAGACATGCTACTATCAAAGGTTTGTAGGGAGGCTCCAAAATGAAGCTAAGGAAAAATTTTGGAGGGTGGTTGTAGTCGCTACAACACTTGGTGACACACTAGTAGAACTCCAGCTCTCTGAATGGACCTTATTCGTGAAATGCAAGTCTAACACCTCTCGAATATTGTTTAGTTCTCAACTTGTCTTGGTTTCACACTAGATTCATTGTAAGATGTAGCATCCGCCAATATCTTGGTTGATTGACACACATTCCAAGCCAAGTCAAAACATTTTTTTTTATTGGGGTTAAGGGGTATATTGATGCACATGCATTATAGTAATCAGAGTCTTAGTTTCATCTCTGTTGTTGCTCCGCTGCCAACAGGCCTTAACAGTACCCCAATGGAGTCACATAGGACAACAAGCATGGCTCAGCTACTAGTGATCCTAGTCAGTACCCTGACATAGTTACTTGCATCACCTCTCTATGCAAGAATCCTTTCTCTTCTTCCACCTTATTCATTTTTCATTTTTTCATAACTTTGCATATCACTTATTCATTTCAGAGGCGGGAAAGGGATCCCAACTTATTGAGAGTAGAAGAGGTTTTTCCTATAGAGAAGTAGTTTATTATAGCTCTGACATGCATGTTAAGGTTTTCCCCCTCACCTTACTCTACTTGATTGAGCTGACAAAGATTAACCCAAAAGCAATGAACTAGAGGGGGTGATACTAGTGAGTGTGCAAGCGTTGTGTTTTCACCAAGGTTCACTTCTAACAATACGTATTTTCCATTGATGTATCATGGACTGAAGACAACAAGTTCTTACATAAGAGAGCAGGCAACAAATTACCAAATTTTGATAGCTGTCCAAGTCCTCTCATACTTTACCTAGCTTGTTTCAAGAGTCATACATGGTTTCATGTGAAACTAACCTATGAACGAAATAAGAAAACAAACAAAAAAGCAAAGTAGAAGCAGAAGAAAAAGAGAAAGCAAAGTGAGTAAGCAAATAAACAAGCAAGTGAACAAACCAACAAAGCAAGTAAGCAAACAAGCATGCAAGAAAACATACTGAAAGCAAACACTACTCCTACTCCTAAGCTAATGGTGTATGCTCCATCTCACGTGAAGTGATACTTCCAATGCAGCCATCGCCGTGTTGGTTGACCCATGTTGGTGAAGGCACAGTTTGCGAATAAGACAGCTATGTGAACCAACAAACAAGAAAGATATAATAGTGAATACAAACATACTCCAAGTTTACGAGTGACAACATAATAGAGATGAGTGAAAGCGCATGACGTGCACTCTGTGGAGCTTCCATGGTGCTATGCTGCACTGCATGAAGATGTTGAGTGTGTGCATTCTCTTGACTGTGACATGTAAGAAAACATGAGAAAGGTAGACCACTTATGTTATGCATGTGTGCTTGCTGTGTAAGATTACTCCAACGCACGAGTGTTGGGATTGTGGAGTTCAAGTGGAGGAAGAGAAATTTGGGTGTTTGGTTGATCTTCAATGCAAAATAGAGAGTGATGAGGAGCCTTGATTGTTTAAGCAATTTCCCAACTAGAAGTGAAACCAACCTTAGGATAGCAAGGGCCTAACATAACCATCATCTCAGGCTAAATTGCCTCGACAATCTCTGGGGTTTCGACTTCATTGACAGATATATCATTGTAGACCAGTGCCTTAGACAGATTAACAATGATTGAATCAACATCATGATCAGATGAAGAAGTAGAGAGATCACAACAATGAGGATTAGAAAATTTGGGATGTTTATCGGCATTCTCATGGTTTGATGAATCAAGCAGAGGGGTACATGAGAAAAAAAGATGTTCAACCTCTGCATTTTCAGAAATGAAAGATGACAGATTGGATGGATTTTCGTAGGAAGATGTGTTCTCTCTGCACTATGATGATAGACTGACATCTGACGTATATTGTGAATGATCGAAAGTAGAAACATCCGAAAATTGGTTTTCACAGGAGAAATCAGCAGTGGTAGAATCACAAGGGATGTCAGGATGATGTAGATGAGGCGCAACTAGAAGGGAGTCATCTGTCACCACAGGATCTTCTTTAGATTCCCACACACACTCATCATGAATTATGGTTAGTTGCATAACACCAAATCCGTCAAAAACTTGATCCTCGTTCAAAATAGGTGAGGAGTCCAGAATGGAAGAACACAAGAGAGTAAAATATGAAGGATCAATAGAATGTGAGGACAGAGGTTGAGGGAATGAATCCACGTGACAACCAACATGTTTGCAAGCCAAATATCTGCAGATATCAAGAGCAGGTGGGGTGGGAGGATGTGATAGTTCAAAAAATGTATTTTGCATGATCTGCCACATCACTTTGCGGTGGTGGAGCTATTTGATGAGGTGAAGGTGGACAGTCACTTGTGGCAGCAACTGTGCCTTCTCATGATTGTGTAGTTCTATCACTGGAGTATGAGTGGGATTTGAGTAATTTCACGAATTGTTGATTTTCAGATATGTAAAGAAGATACTCAAATATCCCATCGAGAAATTCCCAATCAATTTCATCTTCATGGAATTGATATGTAAGACTACAAAAGCGTGGGTGAAACTGTTCAACGGATTCATCAGGAGCTTTTCATAATTATAGAATCTTTTTGTTGAGTCCTTTATGTTGGAAATAATACTGAGAGGGGAGGGTGAATCAGTATTATCACATCAATAAAACTTTTTCATTTACATATTCAGATTCATATATGCTACTTCCACAACTTCTTATGATTCAGTTAGTTGATCCTTAATGAGTGCATTAGAACATTATCAACCATATTAACAGTAAACAGGTGCAGTAAAATAGAACAAATCATCACACATAAGCCACACACACGAACACCATGATATAAGGTGGTGTGGGAGAAAACCACCTGCTGCAAGTCATCTCAATCTTCTTCTTAATAAGAAAAATCCTTTTACAATATTTCTGTACTGGTGCAGTCTTATACCAGTACGCAGGCTTCTACCTGCAGAGAGCTGCAACCCCCATAGTGCTTGTACTAGCCGATCCATTTACTAGTACGCAGGCTGCTACCTGCTACAATGCTCCAAAGTTTTCAACTGCTACTGGAAGGGAGCTACCACCCCCTTAGCTCTTGTTCTAGCTAAGATACTAGTACGTAGGCGCCGGCCTACAATCTTCTCTCCTCCAGGTACCACGTTTCATGCATTTTTAGATTGGATACTCCTGAAGCACAACACATAATCTGAAAGGCCACGTTTCATCCAATTTTCATACTGGTCCCATTAATATCATTGAAGCACATAATCAATCAATATTCTGAATCACCCAATCACTGGATCAATACATATACAAGGATAATATATGTGTTATCACCCAGATCTAGTCCATCAGATCACATAAATATGAGTCATTATGATCCTGATCCAGTATTAGTTCTCATCCATCAAGACTGAAGCTAAACACAATCAACCAAACAGGATATGCAGAATACTGACACCTTTAAACTGTCATCAGAACCCATCAACAACCAGAACCACCTGTGAATTCAAATATCATAGCTCAAATTGTATGCGCTACTACAATGAACCAAACTTGCATATATACGCGCTTACACCAAAGCCAACCCACGTACAGATCTATAAATATTCAAACATGACTTGCAGCGATTTCAAACTTAAGTTATACCCAGTTCAGATCATTCAATATACAGATCTAGAATAAGCATAATCAAATATATAGAGATAGTTCATTTCAAACCATTTGATCCCGATCTATCCTTAGATCTTGTTCTCCATCAACCAGTGAGATCCCTCTTTAGCTCAGATCCAGATCTGCACCATAACCCAATCACAGTATTCCAGATCTAGCACTTTATCAGATATTCAGATAATTCAGATGATGCTTTGCCAAATGATCTCCTTCCTCTTTTATAGCCTTAGTCCTTTCTCAATACCACGGTCCAAAACCATAGGATCAAAAAAACTGTTGGACTAATACCATGAACCAACCATGAAAGTGCGTGAGATCAACCCTTTTAGATGCAATACCATGGGCCAAAACCATAGGATCAAAAACTATCGGACTAATACCATGAACCAACCATGAAAGTGCGTGAGATCAACACTTCTGACGAGGTACCATGGTCCAAAACCATAGGTTCAAATACCAAGGACTAACTACCATGGACCAAAGGTAAGTTCTCCAACATATACGCACTTTTCCTTGCATGAAATACCAAGGACTAACTACCATGGACCAAAGGTAAGTTCTCCAACATATACACGCTTTTCCTTGCATGAAAGTGCGTGAGATCAACACTTCTGATGAGGTACCATGGTCCAAAACCATAGGTTCAAATACCAAGGACTAACTACCATGGACAAAAGGTAAGTTCTCCAACATATACGCTTTTTTCCTTGCATGAAAGTGCGTGAACTTTTTCTCTACATGAAATAAACTTTTCTCTGCATAAAAGTGCGTGAACTTTTCTCTCCATGAAATAAACTTTTCTCTGCATAAAAGTGCGTGAACTTTTCTCTACATGAAATAAACTTTTCTCTGCATAAAAATGCGTGAACTTTTCTCTACATGAAATAAACTTTTCTCTGCATAAAAGTGCGTGAACTTTTCTCTACATGAAATAAACTTTTCTTTGGATAAAAGTGCGTGAACTTTTCTTTACATGAAAGAAACTTTTATCTTCATGAAAGTGCGTGAACTTTGCTGCACTATAATTTATCATCTGAGATGACTGGGTTGCCATCAAGTACAACATATGTATCATAATGCCAAAAATCTCCCCCTTTGGACTTGATGGCAACAATACCAAATCACTCTCCCCCTTTGACATCAAGGGCAAAGGGCGAACCAAGATATTCTCTTCCTTTGTTGTCCATACTCCCCCTGAGTACCTGCTAAAATCTCTGAATGAGCTCCCCCTTAGTATATGCCATGGTGCACCAATCTGTCCATGATTTTTCTGAGAACATGCTGAAATCTCTGCTCTGCTGAAATATGCTTGTTCATGCTCCCCCTGACTGTTAAGCAAGGTCTGCAAAAAGATGTTCTACAAGAAGTACATGACTCTATACATCATAAATGACCTTCCTATCACCAAATACTCATACATACATCCATCTCCCAACCAAGTGGGGATATACCAGAAAATGACAACCAAGTACATTACATCATTCATCCCAGGCATAGTGGGGAAACCAACATAGGCCGTTACATGACCTTGATATGACTGAAATATTTCATCAAATGACTACACTATTACATCATGAGTCTTGATATGACCTTTACATCGAATGATATGCATGACATTTATAACAGAGACCAAACACCTAAATAAGATCATGATAAACATCCGCAATGACACTGAATGATCTGTTCCATAGCATCTGTCACCAGCAACTTGTATTAGTGCATGAATCATCAAGGTATGTCTGTATCAACTCATCCTTTTGAACAGAATTTTGTATATACAGAATCATTCTATCATATGTGAGAAACACCATAGCTATCGAGATCTGCATGGACCAAGTATCATCAATTGGGAATATCAATCAACATATGTACAAAACAACCTATCATCATATAGGTAAGAACTCATCATCATCATGTCTCCAACAATGCAACATTGAATAATCATCCATGTATCCAACCAACAATCCTCATCCATATATCTGCCAAGAACAATAGGAATCCTGCATCATAACTGTAATATATGATCTTTATGCATATGATGACAACAACATATGAGTGACTCATCATCAAGTAAAGAAAATGTGAATTCAAGCTATGTACTTCTCCTTATCCTTATGAAGATCACCATGTAAGCACCATTAGAGAATCAACCACAAATCTGATCTAAATATCAACTACGTAACCCCAAGAATCATCTGAACAACTCATAACCATATCATAGCAAGATGAATCATTTATCCATATAAGCATCATCACCAAGGACTATTAACCATAATGCCAACAATGCATTAAGAGCATATGCTCCCCCTAAACCTGTGCCATCTGTCGGATCTGATCATGCATATTAATCAACAACATCAAGTTAGAACCAAAATACTTCTAACCATCATATCCACACATCATTAGAAAAATGCAACCATTATCAATTAGAGCAAAACTGATCCTTTTCTTGAATCTGTCCCTACTGCCTTTCTTCAAACAATCATATACACGATTGTGCAGTAACAAATTCGCGTATATATGCAACTTCCCTTTATCAAGCTTGCGTAGGAGATTGAAGTTTTACACTTCTGGCTCCCTCTGTTATGTCTGTATAATGTGTTGTGTCGCCACTTTCTGACTGAACTTCCTTTTTCTTCCATATCTTCAAGTGTGATGATGTTTTCTCCTTTTGGTGTGATGTTCGTGCTTTGTTCCTGCATTCCTTTGCTATATGTCCAAGCTTGTTACATGCATAACATCTTACATGTTTCATATTCCTTTTGTAGTAATCAGCAGCTTTGTGACCAAACATATTGCAAGCAAAGAAATATCCATTAAAGTACCTTGACGGAGATGATATGTTTGTTTGATGATCTTGAACCCTTCTTCTTCTACATCTGGCTGCGACATGTCCAAGGTTATGACATACATAACATTCAACATTATTCATAGGAGGAGTAAAAGATTTTCTTTGAAGAATTTCTTTCCTTGGTTGATGATGAGATTGACCTTTCATCTCTCTTATCTCCTTGTTGATCATTTTATATTTCTCTTTAGAGTTCCTTGCCTCACCTTGTGAACTAGATTCACCTTCAACAGATTCATGAAAGCCAAGACCAGTTTTGATAGCAGTAGATCTTTGACTATTAAGAATATCATCCAAGACTTTAGTACTATCTTGAAAACGTAAGAGCTTATCCTTTTCTTCTAATTTACTTTTCAAGATGTTTACCTCAACCTGAAGTTGTTCTTCTTTTTCTAGATATTGCTTCTTCATGTCTTCTTCAGCTTTCCTTACTTCTTCCAACTGATGCTTTAGATTGAGAATCTAATTTTATTGTTCTTGATTCAGATCCTGTTGCATTTGACGAATTCTGAAGGCACATTCTAGCTGAGATTTTAAGCTGATAACTTCGTTTCCCTATTTTTCAATATCTTGGACTAGATCTTTATTCTGCTTCTTTGATTCTTCAAGATCTTCCTTTAGAGAGCGGATCGTGGCTTCAAGACTTTCATAGTAACTGGATCTATATTTGAGTTTCTTGATGGTTGTGTTCTTTTCATTGAATTCATTTCTTAGAGATGTTGCTTCAACCTGAAACTTTTGATATTTCTCCTTGAATAAATCTCGTTGAGACTTTTGTCTAGTAACAGCTTCTTTGAGGGCACCACTCTTTATGTTCAGAAGTCTTTCTTGTTCACTAATTTTGTTTGTCAGCCTGTTAAATTCTGCTTCTATTTGATATCCTTCTTCCTCACCCATAAGAGCACATTCAGTTGTTTTGTTATCACTTCCATCTTTTCCAAATGAATAGATAGCTAGAACATCAAAGGATAGCAAATTCATACCTGATAGTTCATCTTCATTCTGAAATGATTCCGAATCTGAATCTGAATCTGAAGAGCTTCTTATGCCTAATCCCCAATCGATTCTCCCACTGTCATAGTTCTTCTCAGATGTCTTCTTCTTCTTATGAGCTTTCTTCTTAAGCTTCTTTCCCATTGTTCCACAGATCTCCTTCAAGCGATCAAGCTTCTACCAAAGGACCTGCTCTGATACCAATTGTTGGAAATAATACTGAGGGGGGGGGTGAATCAATATTATCACATCAATAAAACCTTTTCATTTCCATATTCAGATTCATATATGCTACTTCCACAACTTCTTATGATTCAGTTAGTTGATCCTTAATGAGTGCATTAGAACATTATCAACCATATTAATAGTAAATAGGTGCAGTAAAATAGAACAAATCATCACACATAAGCCACACACATGAACACCATGATATAAGGTGGAAACCCAATGTGGGAGAAAACCACCTGCTGCAAGTCATCTCAATCTTCTTCTTAATAAGAAAAATCCTTTTACAATATTTCCGTACAGGTGCAGTCTTATACCAGTACGCAGGCTTCTACCTGCAGAGAGCTACAACCCCCATAGTTCTTGTACTAGCCAATCCATTTACTAGTACGCAGGCTGCTACCTGCTACAATGCTCCAAAGTTTTCAACTGCTACTGGAAGGGAGCTACCACCCCCTTAGCTCTTGTTCTAGCTAAGATACTAGTACGTAGGCACCAGCCTACAATCTTATCTCCTCCAGGTACCACGTTTCATGCATTTTTAGATTGGATACTCCTGGAGCACAACACATAGTCTGAAAGGCCACGTTTCATCCAATTTTCATACTGGTCCCATTAATATCATTGAAGCACATAATCAATCAATCTTTTGAATCACCCAATCACCAGATCAATACATATACAAGGATAATATATGTGTTATCACCCCGATCTAGTCCATCAGATCACATAAATATGAGTCATTATGATCCTGATCCAATATTAGTTCTCATCCATCAATACTAAAGCTAAACATAATCAACCAAACAGGATATGCAGAATATTGACACCTTTAAACTGTCATCAGAACCCATCAACAACCAGAAACACCTGTGACTTCAAATATCATAGCTCAAATTGTATACGCTACTACAATGAACCAAACCTGCATATATACGCGCTTACACCAAAGCCAACCCACGTACAGATCTATAAATATTCAAACATGACTTGCAGCGATTTCAAACTTAAGTTATACCCAGTTCAGATCATTCAATATACAGATCTAGAATAAGCATAATCAAATATATAGATATAGTTCATTTCAAACCATTTGATCCTGGTCTATCCTTATATCTTGTTCTCCATCAACCAGTGAGATCCCTCTTTAGCTCAGATCCATATCTGCACCATAACCCAATCATAGTATTCCAGATCTATCACTTTATCAGATATTCAGATATTTCAGATGATGCTTTGCCAAATGATCTCCTTCCTCTTTTATAGCCTTAGTCCTTTCTCAATACCACGGTCCAAAACCATAGGATCAAAAAAACTATTGGGCTAATACCATGAACCAACCATGAAAGTGCGTGAGATCAACCCTTTTGGATGCAATACCACGGGCCAAAACCATAGGATCAAAAACTATCAGACTAATACCATGAACCAACCATGAAAGTGCGTGAGATCAACACTTCTAACGAGGTACCATGGTCCAAAACCATAGGTTCAAATACCAAGGACTAACTACCATGGACCAAAGGTAAGTTCTCCAACATATACGCGCTTTTCCTTGCATGAAATACCAAGGACTAACTACCATGGACCAAAGGTAAGTTCTCCAACATATACACACTTTTCCTTGCATGAAAGTGCGTGAGATCAACACTTTTGACGAGGTACCATGGTCCAAAACTATAGGTTCAAATACCAAGGACTAACTACCATGGACCAAAGCTAAGTTCTCCAACATATACGCACTTTTCCTTGCATGAAAGTGCGTGAACTTTTTCTCTACATGAAATAAACTTTTCTCTACATAAAAGTGCGTGAACTTTTCTCTCCATGAAATAAACTTTTCTCTGCATAAAAGTGCGTCAACTTTTCTGTACATGAAATAAACTTTTCTCTGCATAAAAGTGCGTGAACTTTTCTCTACATGAAATAAAATTTTCTTTGCATAAAAGTTCGTGAACTTTTCTCTACATGAAATAAACTTTTCTCTGCATAAAAGTGCGTGAACGTTTCTCTACATGAAATAAACTTTTCTCTTCATAAAAGTGCGTGAACTTTTCTTTACATGAAAAAAACTTTTATCTTCATGAAAGTGCGTGAACTTTGCTGCACTATAATTTATCATCTGAGATGAGTGGGTTGCCATCAAGTACAACATATGTATCATAATTCCAATGCTTTACGGTAAAAGTGATTAAAAGCATGGTCTATCTCTGTGACCAAATGAGAAAGAAAATGAATGGAATTTTTGGGAAATGTGGCACATCAGTGCATTGGGTGCCCTCAAAGCGCATAGAAAAATATCATGCAACTCATGTATTCTTCAAAGAATCCATGTATTTCACATGAGCCTACAACACTAATCACATGCCTAACCAAGGATACATATCGTCCACCATCAAATGTTTAATGATACAAGTTATCTGAGAGATTTTCTGAACTGATGAAATCATTTCCATAAGACTTACACTCCAAAAGAGAAACTCGGTAGTTAGTCATGATAGATATGTAGATGTTCGAAATAGATGTGAGGACTCATCTTGTCATTTTTCCCTCCCTCTAGCACCAAAATGTTGACAGTGCTAGACCCGCCAACATTTAAGGTGATCTCCTCGGTAAGAAGTACCAATTATATCTCAAACTGTTTGGTGTAGGAGTCCCAACAGTGGGTGATATGTAATGCCTTGACCGTGATTTCACACAGAGGCAAGTAAAATAACTTTGTTGGTAGCAAGGGTGTGGCAGCTGCATCGAGCCAAGGAAGGTGGTTGAGATGAGTGCACCCCTTGGAAACCTGTAATAGTATGCATCTTGGAAGGAGACAAACAAGTAAATATGCATCACAAGCTTGAAAGAAAGTTAGTGAGCAATCCAAAGTGATGGTTAAACCAACATCACATTTTAGAAAGATTCATACATACTTATACAGAATAGTACATACATGCATGTGTATGCAAATAAATACACATATCATTTAGAGTAAACCAGATAACATAGAATATAATAAAACATATGCTTGAAACGTGCTAGCTCTATTATATTAATTGTAAGTTCAGGTCATACAATACATCCATGTCCAACCACTAGTTCCAATAGTGGAACATTACAACCACAACTGCTTGTTCCTCCAAAGAGATGTACTAGCTTTGCGTAGTGGAGAAGCCATGACTTGTTACAATATTGTCAAAGCTTTCTCTAAGATACTCCTATCGAAGCTTGGCTAACCAAAAGCCTTTATAATGAGTTATGAGATTCTATTTATAGAAAAGGGTTGGGTGACCCTTGACATTCCCCTTTGTGACAGTTCATCTAACCTCATGACTCTTCATCTACTCTATGAATGTTACATCCAACTATTGACACTTGAACTTCCACTTGACACGACGTTACATTACAATGCACATGTGCTCATGTGAGACAAAATGGATTGAGAAAGCCATGCAATACAACATTGACACTTGGTCCATTTTGGTGAGACAAACTTTTTGACCTACTTGTGATGGTGAAGGTGGTGCGTTAATGCCAAGCTTGGTTGTCCGTGATGGTGTGCATGCACCCCATGGTGAAGTCTTGCTGAAGCAAACTCTTGCGTCCATTGCATCTGGGTGCATTAGAGTGGCTCCTTCATCCAACTCATCTACCAACATGCACTTTGTATTCTTGATGCAATCAAACTGGCAACGCATTGATGCATAGTGTCCATGCTGATCTTCTATTGTGTGACAGTGGTCATGTGCATCAACTTTCAGCTACATGCTCAACTCCAGTCAGACTTGATTCTTGTCTTCTCCTTGGTGAGTGTGCTCAATGGGTTGGATCACATGCATGTGCACAATGAAATCCAAGTTGCTTAATCCCTTGCATGCGATCAACAACACTTCTCACCATGTGTGCTCCATGAGTGCATGTTGCGCCCACTTCTATTCTTGTTCCTGTTGCAACTCATTCGCTTGTTTGTGCAACTCATGTTCTTCCTTGAGTTGCTGCTTCAGGAGATGCAACTCCTTCTTTCTTCCACTCTTTATTTTTGCGTGATCTCCATGTCGTGCCTTCACCTCATAGCCGAAGTCGCCAAAGTTGCTTTCATCATTAATGGATCTGATTGATCTTGCAACTTTGTTCTGCCTCTATGTTGTCAACAACCTTCCTCTCACATTCGTTTCATCTGGTATGCTAACTTCATCTGATGTTCATGAAGTTTCTCGCTATGATGCTGCTGCCATCATATCTTGACATCCTTGTTTACGAACAACATGATATCTTCGTGGGTAGGAAAGTTCACAAACACTTGATCGACTGCATCCCCAAATGTGCTCTTAATAGTGTCTTTGTCTCTACTCCCCTAGAAACCATTGTACCTATACGACTAAGAGGCAAATGAACACCTACAATACCATGAGACATGGAAACACTCATGGCAAGAAATTTTTCAGTTGAAAACCAAAATGAACTTGAAAACTGACTTGCAACATACCTGGGTGATGGATCATGAGGTCATGCAATTTCCAACGAGAGGTTGGGAGACTGATTGCCAACATTGCACAAGGCATAGTCTCAGTGTTGGAATTGTGTAATGCACAGTCCATTCTGGTTGTTGATTGCTGGAAGCACACAATGCACAATCTTAGCTGGAAATGGTTGCAAGCTTAGTGACTACATTCCGTAATTTTCTGGGCCAACAGTCACTATCCCTTAGAAATGCGCAACACGGTCCTGGAGGAAAGTGTTTGGGCAGAAATGCACATTTCTAGAGAGGAAGACAGAGCCTTCCTTCCCTAGATTGCACAATGATGTCTCAGTGAAGGCAGAGTCCAGGAAAAGGTTGGCTAGACTCACTGGCGGGCAACTAAAACCAAATATGACAGTGAATGCATGGAGACACTATGTGAAAGCAGAAGTGATTGATAGTTCATGCAAACATTGAATGAAAGATTGAGTAAACAGATCAACATGCATGTGGGTGTAGCGAGTCACCGAATTAGTGAACATTCATGCAAAAGAATTTGATGCATGCAACAACAGTGAGATGGAAACGAAAACTAAAACGATGCTAGTACAAGTTAGTAAGTATCCAAATGACAATGAGATGTCACTAAAATCAAGAAGATAGCAATCATACGAAACGAAACACAAAAAGTGCCAAAAATGCAACACAAGACATGGAAAGGAGGCTTACCCCAAAATAGTTGAGTTGAATGTGCCACCAGCTCCTAGATGTGATGTGGGATGCTAGAGTTGCAAAATTGATGTGATGAATGAGCTCTGCAACATCTAGTCGATGATTTTTGATAAAATCGAGGTTGTGACGCTGTTGGGTCCCTATAATACTATTGATTACCCCATTAATATTGTAGTTATACCCCTTATTTATATTGTTGTGCCACTATTACCCCCATATTGTTATTTCCGTGCCCCATAGAATCCCTCTATTGTTATTTTTGTTGCTTTATATTATTATTGTTAGGTCGGCTGGATTATATTGTGACTCCTTAGACTCCTATATATAGAAAGGAGGTTTTGTCATTTGTATCATCCCAGAATTGTTAATTTATGTAATGTAAAGGAGGTTGCCCCCTCGAACAGGCTGAATTCTAAGGCGTTGATCTTTGTTTTCTATCTTTTCTTGAGCTGGTTTCATAACATTTGGTATCAGAGCTTTGGATTCTAGGGTTTCGCTGCTCCAAACAGGTCATCGTGGCATTTTCGCGATAACTTTGTTTCTGTGACATTTCAGAAGTCACAAAAAAAACCCATTTGAGAAGAAATCGTGCTCAACCTTGGGTCCAGATTTCAGAACTTTTCGCGCGATAGTTGTGGAGATATGCTCTAAGGAAGTTGGTCTTTTTACAGACTCCTGAATTACATTCAAAACAGGTGACCTAGGGAAAATCGTCATAACGTTTTCTCTGGGGATCGGATTGAAATTTCATAAGAAGGTGTAGAAAGAGGACAGACTGTAGTTTCTTGTATATCTTTTTCAGAACCAAAGGTCGAAAATTGTACAAGTGGAACTTCATACAAGTTCACTCTTCTGGAAAGGTCTATAATCAGGTCATCTTGGGAGATTGTGCATAACTCCTTCTTGGAGAATCCAATTTGGATCAGACTGGTGGCATTGGAAAGAGGACACAGAGAGCTACTACAGGTCACAATTTCAGAACTAGATGATTGGAAAGTACAGAGATACATCAGAGGCAATATCAAGCTCCTACAAAGTGAAAAAGGGTGTGTAGATTTTTTTAAATTTTTGCTTAAGCTTGGTTTGAAAATTTATTTTGAAGGAATTCAAAGGGCATAGTAGAGCATTATTATCGGTAACTGATGCCCCGAGGAAAGAAAATGCAAACACCTAGTAAGGAACCTGAAAGCTCTAGCATGACTCATGAAGAAGTGGAAGAAATGCAACATGATATATCAAAATTACAAGACCAAGTGCAACAACTGTCCCTTGCACAAAAAGGAACAGAATCTAAGATGGATGGTTTAATGAAAGATGTAGAAGCTAAGATGGACGGTTTAAAGAAAGGTGTAGAAGCTAAGATGGATTGTTTAAAGAAAGGTGTAGAAGCTAAGATGGATGGCATGGAAGCTAAGGTGAATGGCATGGACGCTAAAATTGATGGCATGGATGATAAGATGGAAGAATTGAAGATAAATATGAATAAGTTGCTACAAGAAATGGTCACTAAGGGTGAAAGAGTACTAAAGGAAACTCATGATGAGAACAAAAGAAATGTTAATCATGATTCCATAGACTCTAATGTTGGATCGAAGACTCACCATGTTCCAAAAATCGATATGAGGAAGTTTGATGGCAAGGATCTCGCCACATGGATATTACAGATGGAGCAATTCTTCGATCTCAATAATGTGCAAAACACACAAAAGGTACGTATGGCAACTTTATATTTGGAACCAAATCAGTTTGTATGGTATCAATGGCTTTGTTCTCGTAAACAGTTTATCACTTGGGCAATTTTTACGGAAGAATTGATAGCACATTATGAGGATACAAAAAGTAACACTTTTTTTAGCCGATTGATAAGTATCAAACAAAAGGGTTCAATAATGGAGCACATTGAGGAGTTCCAAAAATTGAACATAAGGGTAAAAGATATTCCAGAGGAGCATAGGATTGATGTGTTCATAGGGTATTTAAAGGATAATATCCAACATGATGTGCGCCTTTGGGAACCTGATTCATTAGAGAAGGCATTCAGGTTAGCAAGAAAAATGGAAAGCAAAATTAAGGCAACTAGGAAGCATACCATTCACAACTATAAAGACGGAAGTGTTGTTGCCCATAGTCTTCCACAACCTACAAGGTTGACACCAAAAAAATTGGAAGAAAAAAGAGCAAAAGGGCTTTGTTACAATTGTGATAGCAAATACACAAAAGGTCATAAGTGTGCTGAGAAGAAATTATTCTACATAGATTGTGAAGAGGAAGAAGAAAAGGAGCAAGAAAGGTCAAAAGAAGAGGATATATTCCAGGAACAAAGCCTAGATGAAGAACAAGTAAATGCGACCATATCTTGTAATGCATTGGCGGGAATTACCACTCCTCAAACCATCAAGATAGAAGGACAAATCAAGAAGAAAAAGGTAATAGTGTTGATTGATTCAGGAAGCACCCACAATTTTATTCATTGTAGGGTAGCAAAAGAATTGAATTGCTTCCTATATCCAGCACCAGAGTGTCAAGTGATGATTGCAAATGGAGGAACAATAAATTGTTCTGGAAAGTGCCATAATATCAAGCTATCCATGGGAGAATATGTATTGACTAGCCCAATGCTTTCCATTCCAATGGGAGGTGCTGATGTTGTACTAGGAGTCCAATGGCTACAATCCTTGGGTACAATAGCTTTTAATTTTCAAGAACTTTTCATGAAATTTTCTATGGAAGGAAAGGAAGTTGAATTAAGGGGTATTGCAGGGAAATCAGGAAAGATAATCAGCTCTAATGGCATGAAAAAGCTTCTAAAAAAGGAGCAAAGAGGTGTAATTGCACAATTATGTTCGCTAGATGTTTCCACATTGGAATCATCTATTTCTCCAGATCTCCAAAAAGTCCTGGACAATCATTCCAAGGTATTTGAGACTCCCAAAGGTCTCCCACCTATGCGTGATCATGATCATGCTATTCATCTGATTCCAAGAAGTGTTCCTCCAAACATCAGGCCGTACAGATATCCATATGTCCAAAAAAGTGAAATTGAACGTATGGTTGCAGAAATGCTAGAGGTTGGTATAATTCAACCGAGTCAAAGTTCTTTCTCAGCTCCAGTAGTATTGGTGCACAATAAGGATGGATCATGGCACATGTGTCCAGATTATAGGGAGCTCAACAAGCTCACTATTAAAGATAAGTTCCCCATTCCTGTCATTGATGAATTACTGGATGAATTGCATGGATCAATTTACTTCACCAAGTTGGATCTTCGTTCGGGATATCATAAAATCAGAATGAAGATTGAAGACATTCCAAAAATGGCATTTAGAACTCATGAGGGTCATTATGAATTTTTGGTCATGCCTTTTGGCCTTACCAATGCACCTTCAACATTTCAAGGTTTGATGAATTTAATTTTCAAACCATTCCTTAGAAAATTTGTGTTAGTATTTTTTGATGATATACTAATCCACAGCAAGTATTGGAAGGATCATGTTGAACATGTTGACAAGGTGCTACAACTATTGGAGGAGAAACAATTATATGCAAAAAGATCCAAATGTTTCTTTGGAGTCCAGGAGGTGGAATATTTGGGTCATTTTGTATCTCATGAAGGAGTTAAGGTAGACCCTAGAAAAATTAAAGCCATTAAGGAATGGAAAATCCCCACATCCATAAAGCATCTGCGAGGATTTCTTGGGTTGACAGGGTATTATCGCAAGTTCGTTAAGAATTATGGGAGAATAGCAGCACCTCTAACAACATTATTGAAGAAAGATTCATTTTCATGGACTCTGGAAGCAACAAAGGCCTTTAAACATCTTAAAGAGGCAATGTGCCAAGCACCGGTCTTTGCTACACCGGACTTCACAAAAACCTTTATTGTGGAATGTGATGCTTCAGGAAATGGAATTGGTGTTATTCTAATGCAAGATGAAAGACCCATTGCTTTTGAAAGTCGTCCAATCAAGGGAAATTTTTTAAGCAAAGCTATTTATGAGAAGGAAATGTTGGCAATACTCCATGCACTTAAGAAATGGCGACCCTACCTAATGGGAAGACACTTCAAGGTAAAAACAGATCATGATAGCCTTAAATACTTTTTAGAACAAAGATTATCCTCTGAAGAGCAACAAAAGTGGGTCACAAAGATGTTGGGTTATGACTTTGAAATCATCTACAAAAAAGGGAAGCAAAATGTGGTGGCATATGCACTCTCAAGAAAGGATGAGGATATGGAAGCATTGTTGTGTGCCATTTCTATTATCCAACCAGATTGGATAAACGAAGCAAAGGAGGAATGGAAGAATGACGAAGAAGTGTGGGCACTTATTCGAAAGCTACAACAAGATTCCAATACTTCTGATACATTTAGCTGGCAAAATGATTCGTTATGGTACAAAGATCGCTTATACCTCTGTAAGAATTCCCAGCTAAAACAAAAGATTCTTATGGAATTGCACACTTCTCCCTTAGGAGGGCACTCAAGATTTTTAAAAACTTACCACAGGGTTAAGAAGGAATTTTTTTGGGATGGCCTTAAATCAGATATTCAAAAGTTTGTGGCGGAATGTTTGGTTTGCCAACAAAATAAAGTTGAAACAATTAAGACACCGGGTCTATTACAACCTTTATCCATTCCAAGCCAACATTGGGAGGAGGTTTCAATGGATTTTATCACAGGTTTACCCAAGTCTGAGGGAAAGAGTGTCATCATGGTGGTAGTTGACAGACTTACCAAGTATGCACACTTTTGTGCATTATCACATCCATTTAAAGCCAGTACAGTTTCTACTGCATTTATGGAAACAGTTCAAAAGCTACATGGAAACCCAAAGATTATTGTAAGTGACAGAGATCCCATTTTCACTAGAAATCGTTGGACAAAATTATTTTCTTGTCTATGTACTCAGTTAGCTCATAGCTCATCTTATCATCCTCAATCTGATGGGAAAACTGAGATAGTAAACAAATGTTTGGAAGGATATCTTCGTTGCTTTGTATCTGATAAACAGGCACAATGGGTCAAATGGTTGCCTTTGGCTGAATGGTGGTATAACACTTCCTTCCATACAGCAACAAAAATGACCCCATTTATGGCACTTTATGGGTACCAACCACCATCAATCACATCATATTTAAGAGAAAATTCTAAGGTTCAGGCAGTGTAACATCACATCGAACATCAACAACAAGTCCTCCAACTCTTAAAGGATAACCTCGTGTTGGCACAAAATAGAATGAAACAACAGGCAGATCAACATCGCAGTGAAAGAAGTTTTGATGTAGGTGATTGGGTATTCCTACGGCTACAACCATATAAGAAAATGTCCCTAAAGCAAGCTAAGAAGGATAATAAATTATCACCAAAGTATTATGGTCCATACAAGGTGTTGGAAAAGATTGGTACTATGGCATACAAATTGGAGCTTCCTGCAGCTTCTCGATTGCACCCAGTTTTCCATGTTTCATGTTTAAAGAAGGTTATAGGCAACAAGCTTCCAATTCAAACAATATTGCCAGAACTTGACAAGGAAGGAAAAATTATGTTGGAATCGGAAGCAGTCACAGAAACAAGAACTCGACAGCTATGAAATCGATCAATTTCAGAGTATCTTATCAAGTGGAAGAACTTATCCGTTGAAGATTCCACATGGGAGGATGAGAATTTTATGCAGAAGTATCCAGAACTGCTCAAGCGTTGAGGACAACACTTTTTTGAAGGAGAGGGGCATGTTGGGTCCCTATAATACTAGTGATTACCCCATTCCTATTGTAGTTATACCCCTTATTTATATTGTTGTGCCCCTATTACCCCCATATTGTTATTTCTGTGCCCCATAGAATCCCTCTATTGTTATTTTTGTGGCTTTATATTATTATTGTTAGGTCGGCTGGATTATATTGTGACTCCTTAGACTCCTATATATAGAAAGGAGGTTTTGTCATTTGTATCATCCCAGAATTGGTCATTTATGTAATGTAAAGGAGGTTTCCCCCTCGAAGAGGCTGAATTCTAAGGCATCTTTCTTTTCTATCTTTTCTTGAGTTGGTTTCATAACAGACGTGTATGCCATAAATCTAGGGAAATAAACATTTAGTGGGAGGTTTCTGAAATGATCCTTGCATGTAACCTCCAACTACCAAAAATAGATCTTTGAAACAAGGGATTTCCTTACATGCTACCTTGGGAGAAGAAACCCATGCACGCAATTATATTTTTCTTAGTCTCGAAGGGAACTGGTCAACGCAGCTGCACATGCAAGAGGTTGCTCAACTACTGGGAGAAAATGTGCATTTCTGGCTAAGAGCTGGGCTAGCTGCTCAGAAGATTAATGCAATTTCTGGGCAGAACAACTAACTGTTTCGCATATTTACACAAATTCTAGGTGGAGTAGTCCAGATGGGAAGGATTGTGCAATTTTCTGGGTGAAGCTTGCTCAACAGAATTGTACAATTCTGGGGCATAGTAGGCTACCGGTAATGATTCCACAATTTCTAGAGGGAATGCTAGTTTCCCTCCAGATTTGTGCAAATCCTTGAAGGTGTTTCTTAGCTTGCTACTGGACCAAGTTCATATTAACAACCTTTGAGGGGAATGCATCAAGGTTTGATCGATAGGCTATATTTCTGCAAGAAAACCACTAGAGCTTGTGTACTTGATGAAGCAAGAAATGCTGCTATGAAAGGTTGGTAGGGAGGCTCCAAAACGAAGCTAAGGCATAATTTTGGAGGGTGGTCGTAGCCGCTACAACAGAAAAATAATGAAGATATACCCAGTTTAGTAGCAATAGAAAATGAGGGATATTCTAAAGGAGAAGAGATTATATCCCATATAGGGAATAGGGGTATCACCAAAAATGATGACGATGGAATACCCCTCAGACTAGTGGAATATTCCATTGACACAAAGATCGATTTAGACCTTTGTGATGGCTCATCGAATACCTCTAATAGAGAATAAAATTATATAGATGAAAGGATGAATTTGAGGAAGAAGTTGATACCTACTCTAAAAGATATCAAGGAGCTACAAAAGAAAATCTCAAGCAAAAGTAGAACTTGCATGAGTATGAGCTTGAGAGTGAGAATTTGATAAAAAAATTTGTTGATCTTGGTTCTCAATAAGAAGAGGCTAGAAGGTTGAATGGAATTTTGACCAATCAGATAAATGATAGAGAATCTTACTGTGAGAGCTACAAGTTGAAATAGTCTCATTGAGATATGATCTAGAAAATAAAAATAAAGAAGTGTCTCAATATGAGAAGCTTGAGAAGAGAAAGAAGGCCTTAGATGAAATGATTTCTAAGAAAATATCCCCTCTCATCAAGGTTGGTTTGGGTTACAAAGAAGAAACAAGCTACAAAAAGGAAAAGGATGAAGGGTAAGCTGTCCAAGTAAGGGAATTTTGAGGTTCCAACAAAAACAAGCGAGAATACATTGTTGGATAGCAACAACAATGAGGTTGACTGCAAAAGAGAGTTAGGTAGAAGAAGGAAAGAGTGAAAGGTACTATTTCAAACTGGCATGGAAGGAACATAAAAAACCAATAGAAGTGATTCACCCCCAAGGACAAAGCCTTCAAAGAAAAGGTAACTTCTCTCATCAAATGCATGTTTATGGGTATTATTTTTCTTGCAATAAATTTTTATATAAATTCATAGACTATAGATGGCATGCAAGAAAACAAGATATGGTAGGTAGAAGAAACCTAATAATGCAAAAATTACCAAAGAGTAGGTATGTTGGAAATAGTAAAGGATTTGACAAGATTGTTGGAATATATAGAAACATCTTTATCCCATTCTTAAGGCATATTGAATGCTACAATTGTGCAAATTTTGGGCACAAGAGAGTAAGCTGCAAATATGGAGAGAAAAAGCATGCTTCTCAGCATATGCATGAAAATTTAGCAGCTCGGGATGTGAAGACAAGAAGAAACAATGGAGTAGAAGAATACAACTTTGCCTTCAGTGCTCAGAGTCAAAATATCAATATGAAAAGAGGAGGAAGAAATCCGAAGAAAAATAGTAAGAATGATCCTCCTACTCTTGTAGCAGACCCCTCTTGATGCGAATGAGAATTTTGGGGGTTCCTCAAAATCCCTTTACTTAAATAATCAATTCTGAGGCCTGTGGGTTATGGCCCACTAAGCCTATCCGAAATGTTTCTTAGGCCTTTAGCCTTTAAACCATGGACTTACATAGACTCGAATCCATATAACATATCAGGCCTTTTATACCGGAAGCATACACATGGGCCTTAATCCTTAAGCCCCTTTTCCCATTCAACTATCAGAAGCTTTTAGTTAAGCATTCAAGATTTAACTCGCAACACAATACACAGGAAAATCATGTAAATCCCACTTAGAACCCCTACTGGACTTCAAATTATTATAGACCCACCTCTATAATTATCAGTGGATCCATTCCTTCATGCCATTCCACAACGCCACTCCAACCTCTGATCTCAAAATCCCAATCTACCCTATCACCGATACATCCCGATGCTGATCACTGATCATCACATATCGTTGTCAGAAATATTGCAAACCCGCTAACATTGCTGCTTGCTCTTGGCACCTCTGATCGTGGATATGCAATTAAATCATGACTGTTGATCTAGCCATGATCCAATGATCCATGATTAATTGCGCTCGTTCATTATAATTCTCCAAGATCGATTGTGATTTAATCTCAACCGTGGATCTTTAAAATCTGACGGCTACTGAGAATTCTTGCCACTTCCTCCTTAAATTAATTTCGTCCATCATTGAAGGATTCTGTGTTAAAACATAGTTCTGCCACAATCTCTCAAACATGCATAATTCCATTAATATCTCAGGATCACCATCACGCCTAATGGTCGATCAACATGCATACAACATTTGGATTTGAACCCACGGCGCGCGCGCGCACACACACACACACACACACACACACACATATATTAAAATTTAAAGAAACCTAATACGCCGACACAAAGACATCCACACAACACCTATCTATTATATTAATAAAACACGATTACAGCTAAGGCATTTCAACCTTAGAACAAAGTCTCTCTCAACTACATTGCAACTATATCACTTTGTATTCACACAACACATATGACTCTGTCTCTCCTCTCTGAACACTCAGGTTCATGATACATATATTTATATGGAAAATATCGTTGGATCAAATCAATATGAAGGATCTGATCACATCCCCTCCTTGATTTTCTCCAACAAAATCCCTAAAGATCTATAATGCATGCATATGTGTATAACACATGGAAGATTACAATAATAACAAGTCTTCGAGACTTATCCATTCCATCTTTTAAATCTATTTTAAAACAGAAAATTCCTTGTTTTGCTCCCATGGTCCAGTCTTCCTCTATGCTCCTGCTTTGGATTCCTCCCTTTGACTAAGGGTGATGGATGTTCCTACATCACCTCTGTAAGGCAGAAAGGGAGAAAAAATATTTGGGTGAAGAAAGAGGAGGTGAAGGAGAATATTCCTCTACGCATGTGCAACCAAGAGAAAGCCCAAACATGGGAAAATAGGAATATCAAATGTAATGCCTATATCATGGCTTGAAATAAGAAGGCTTGGATGAAGAAAGATGACAATCTACTTTGTGGGAGTAGATCCTTTGTTTCTCTCCACTAAAGGAAGCAAGCGAATTCAAGGGAAATCAAATAAGTGAGATGTAGGAAATCATAAATAATATCCAGAGAGGTGCATTTGAACTTTGGACATATGGTCGAGTCCCCTTGCTGACTATAGTGATAAATTTGTTTATTCTGAATGTATTAGCATTACAAACGAGGAAAGGAGTGAATCCAGCAGGGCTTCAGGGGGAGTACACAATAACATCTTATGTTTTGGGAAGAAGAATATCAGTTGCAACAGAAGTGTGGAATGACAAGAGGCCCATAGTTAATTCAGGTCCATAGGGTCAAGCTTGATGGATAAGCAAGGAAGCATATGTAGGAGATCAGAGAGCATTGGCTCAGGGGGAGCTATGTTGATAGTAGTAGCAGGAAACAATTATTAGTGTCAGGAAGAAAGATTGCACACAGAATGAAAGGTTTGCATCTTTGGTGAAATAACCTTATTTCAATTAAGTTTTAAATTTTATTTTCGCTAGCAATTTTCTGTTCATGAAGCACAATGGTTATAAACATTCATTGTCCCTTAGTATTCAATTAGTATCGCTATATCAATTGATGGTCTGGGTTCATATGGAGTAGCCTTTTTGTGTAAGTGTACATTTATTTTTGAGAAAGAGCTATAATATGTTTCTTGGTATAAAATCCAATTTGTATCACTTTTTTTAGTGAAACTGCTATTATTTAAGCAACAATCACTATTCTAGAAGTATGATCTAAAGGGGAGAAGTGACCATAAAGGATGAATTCGCAACAATAATGAAGAGAAAGCTCAGTGAATTGCTAATGATTGGTATTTACATCAGTAGAAATACCATGAGAAATTTAAATTGGTGTCAATTTCTTTTTAATTAGTACAAAAGGTACATTGGCAAAGACAATATTCAGTTGAAAACCATTAGGTGTCAAAAAACGGAGGCATTCAAAGTAGAGGAAGTATATGTTCTGGGGGAGCCTATCAGATATGTCCAGTTTATAGCGTAGAAACTATTAGTCCTTGAAGAAAATTTTATTGAGTGGAATGCACATCAAAATCTAGACCCTTAGCCATTGTTAGTCATTGATTAAATGAGGAAGAGGAAGTAGCATGTAAGCCCCTTGCCATTGATGTTAAAGGGGGAGAGAAGCTTATTGGAGAAATTGTGATGGCCCATGCAGAGGAGAGAATGTCATTGGTGGCTCATTCGAGGAGATGTGAATAAGCATGAGGATTATACATAAATGTTGATAAGGGAAGAGGTGTTTCCATCAATTCTAGAGGGGGGGGATTGTTTGACAGTTGACATTGTTTGTCTGGCTAGTGGCAGTAAGTGTGTTGGCATTGATGTCAAAAATCATGCTGAGACATCAAGTTGGGTAGTTGGGATTTCCTCACAATTAGGATGTGTGTTGGAATTGATGTGAACCACATCAACATGGATGTATGTGCTAGCATGATGTTAGGAAAGATAATATTGATGTCCACTAGACTAGTTGTGATAGCAGAAGTTGCTAGAATTCATGTACTTGATGTGTCAAACTCAGAGGCGGTCCCATGGTTTTTGTAGTCTTTGGTAGAGAATCACCATAGTCACATGCTTACTTGAGAAGTTGTAAAATTATGACTATGGTAGTGGGGGAGTCCCATTGTTGTTGTAGTTCCCTATACAAAATTATCATAGTAGCACAATTATTTTAGAAGCCATAAAATAATGGTTATGATGGCTAGGAGTCCTAGAATTTAGAGGAGACTATACCTAAAGAGATAAGATTGGATACTCTTATGGTTAACATAGTTGGTTAGTGCTAGAAAATATCTTTCTAATGGTATGTGGATGTCCATGAATGGGTCTCGGGATCAAAAGTTATTGACAATCGAAGTAAGGACCTTGAAGTCCTTAGGAGGGAGCCGAATTTTATGACATCGAAAGGGTTGAATCTTAGAAGGCTAAAATATAGGAAGGCTAAATTTTGGATTTCGGAGCCTCAGAATATCAAAGGAGGGTCGAATACCAGAGTAGGTATAACATCAGACCCTTGAAGGTTCAAAATCTCAAAACAATTGAGGTCGAGGATTTTGTAACCCCATCGTAATTGCTTTCTATGAAAGATCTAATGCGAGGGGGATGATTCTTGAAACATAAGAACTTCAGGAGGTTGGAACATTAGAGGTTGAAACCTCGTAACTTCTTAGTAATTTAATTCCTTAAAAGAACCAAGGGTTGTGAGGAACAATAATTATAAAGGAATTTGTTCACAAAACCAAAGAATCATGGATCCTTTCTCTCTCCTTTGATAGGACATATGGTAGTAGATGATGGTGGCAAATGATGTCAACATGACATGGTAGTACAAAGGAAACGTGGTAGACAACTTCAGCACTATGGCGTGGCCTAATGGGGGAAATATAGATGAAAAATGTCACGACTAAGGGGACACCATGTGGATATGATGAGGAGAGCATGATGTCATCTCAGAGGTATAAATATCAGACGTGGGGATTTCACAACTCCTCTATAATTGATTTTTTAGAACGTCTAATTACCAGGGAACTTTTGTTGTTGAATGGAGCTTAGTTGTGGAAGCCCAAAGAACTAGGGGCAAAAAGAAAATACAAAAGGAGATAGATCCCCAGTGGGATCCTGAAGGCCTTCTCACTTAAGTGTTATGTTGTTGTTCGAAATACCTGGTCATATGGTCAAAACAAGAAGGGGCAAAGAAAAAGGAATTAAAGGCCAATCGGGAACACTCTATTTCATAACCCATGTTAATAAAATTTTATGATATTTGAAAGCTCTTAAACTACAATAAAAAGGTGTATGAAGTTGTCAGTCACAACACCCTTCCCCATGGTGGAAAACAAATAGGAGGCTAAGAAGAAGGGGCTAAAGGACAAGATAGGAATATCGTGATTTCCTAATGTCAATTTAATAAATTTTACGATATCTAGGGGATCCGATATAATAGGAGAGAGGTGTATGATAGATGAATGAGCCAACAACTAAGGAGTAAATGTGCATAGTAAGGTTGGCCTATGGAGTCAATGTTCTCTGTCGTAGGTAGGAGACCAAAATAGAGATCATTGGGTCAAGGGAGAATGAACCATAATTCCGCAAGATGATTTAAATGGATTCTATCAATGAACTGAGGCACTCCATCGTTGATCTTTCTTACACACTACAAGGGAATAAATGAGGAATAAACAAGCCATGTCAAAGTACCTATCAAGCTCTATCATCCATGAATAAGCATGGACATCCTCATTGGAGTGTGCTAGATGACTAAGATATAATTATTAGCATGGCGACACTCTAGTGGCCATTCTTTGGCTTAGTAGCATAATCCAAGTATTAGACGCAACAACAAATTGAAGTATTAGATGCAAAAACAAGGAGTTCCATCCATAGGTACACTTGGGTAGCATGAATGGTGGGAAAAGACCCAAGATTGTAGTTGAGCAACTAGGGGAAATAAGTATAGGTTTTAGTGAGCTATGTCTAGAGCCCTATGGGTGTGAGTGCGCTGCTAGGGAAAGGTTGAGTGATCCTTTCTTGCATAGAAGAGCCTAAGAGTGCCTATGTAGTGGAAAGAAACACTAAGATCTTGTTCTATTGTGTGAGTGGCCAAGAAGAGCCTATGAATAGAAGAGGTCGAGAAGGGCCTATGGAGTAGAAGGATATGAGTGCTAACTGTATGTGTTTAGAGAAGAGGGCTGAGAACAAAAGACAAAGTTTTTTGTGGGCTATGGGTTGACAACGAGCTACTGTAGAGTGAGGAGAGGACAATGGGTTGCATAGGCCAAGGGTAGAGAATAATAGAGCTGATATCAGGCAAAGTGGATGACAATTACAGTGAGAAGAAAGTTATGTTGTGAGTGTGGGTTGGATCCTACATACATGATGTTGGTGATTCCATCTCTAGTGGATGTCTTCGAAAATATTGGGGGTTGGTGTCTCCTGCAATCTGGTTCCTGCAACAAATTCATGAAATTGGTGCCTCACATGGTTCCTCTGGTAAGTTGATCAAGTGGCTGCAAAAGGAGGGAGTTGGTTCTTCCTGCTAATGGTTGATAGAAAACAATCAAAGGGAGTTGGTTCTTCCTGTGAGTGGTGGCTCACAAACAGATTAATGCAATAGAGAAGGTGCTCTTAGTTTACATAAAAAAATAACAACAAGATTTGGTGGTTTTTTTCTAAAAGAGTTTCCATGTTAAACCTTTTTGTCTCATGTGTTTGTTGCTCATGATGTGTATCCTTGTATTGGTTGATATGGATGAAGTTATTATTTTTGAATGATTTCTCTCATATAATGGATTCCAAATTCCCCCTAGACACTCAACCACATGATTCAATTACCATCGATTAGTACACAGTTGCCTTGCCCAACACTGTTTCCCATTTCATAAAGGAAGATGCAACAGTAACATTGGAACTAAAATTTGTAGAAGTGATCGCCATTGTGAAGTAATTGCACATGATTGGGATCATTATAAATTATGAAGAATCAAAATATTCTAGAGAGACTAGTAGGAAGTCACAACATTCTTCTAGTAAGGCCAACGAGAAGGATTCGTGAGACATCGAAAGCTTGACCGAGATGGTGAAGCTGTCGACCAATGAGATTTTAGAACTAATGAAAAGATCAAGTGAGAATTCCACTATCAGAAAAATACACAAGTATTTCCCTTTTTGAAGGAGAAATGGTAACAATAACAATCAACACGCAAAATCTACACAAAGCTAAAATGTTGTGATGAACATCAAAGGCATGGGCATGGATAAGTATTGTTCTTTCCATAAAGAATATCACTCATAAAATACATACCCTCAATGGAAGCACTCCATGAATTATTTTTCTATGCACATCATGGATACTCTATTGGAAGACGACAAGAAAAATCAAACTAAGGAAATAGAAGAACCTATTGTGGATGAAGAAAGAAAAAGTACTGGACATGCAGTGAATGCATATCACTATATCTACAATGTTAATAGGAAGGATGTTGATGAACCACCATATAGCGAACCCCCTTCTAAAAAAAAAATGGTTGATACAATTTAAGGAGTAAAGGGCCTATATATGAACAAGAATTTACTAGACAAAAAATTAAGGGGAAATTGTTGAGAAGAATCTTTCCACCTATCAATCATAAACATAATGCACAATGTAAGTCTGGAAGGGAAGCCAAGTCCAATAGAACTTCCTCGACTAACAAGAGTAAGTCTAGCACTCTGAAATAATTGAACAAAGCCACCCCTCCAGACACTTCAACATTTCATGCTATAGGTTGAATGATTGATTATAAGATTGTGGAAGATATGAAGAAGATGAGGGAAACCATTTCTATCTATTACAACCTTCAAGGAGTGATAAAGCTTCCTCCTCTTAAAAGGTGTCAGGTAACTCTTCAGTTCCTCTTGAATCTATAGAAAATGCTTTAACATTAGAACCTATCACTCCTTTCCCACCATTTTTATTAATGTTTGAAATATTTAATTAAATTGACCGTAATTGTTTAATCAACTTTGGTGCATCTATGAATGTCATGGCCCTATCCATAGAAAATAAAATAAATGAAAAATGGGAGAAAATTGATGCACATATCATTCAGTTGGATAGGTCTCTTTTTCAAAGCTATTAATTAGATTAAGAATGTTCTTATCAAATTATCAAAATATGAACTATTTCACCAACATATGAATATTGTAGTTATGGACATACCAGAAGCCTGTGGTGTACTACTAAGAAAAGACTTGTCTAGCAAATTACAGGGATATTTTGCAAAAGACTAGTAAAATTTGTGGCTTCCATATATGAGAAGGAATAATCAGATTTGAGTGAAAAGTGAGTTGTACACGAAACACACTATGACAAAACTTGAGGGCCACAATGAGCCTTTTTTTTATTTTATTTTTGGGAATTGTTTTCTTCAAACTGATCTCAGGTGCTATCAACAACAACCATCACCCATTCCACCAGATACACAGATGGAACTCCTTCATTTTTCTCTACTTAGTGAAAATGAAACATATAATATAAAGGTGCATAATAGAAGTAATATTATTAATAGTAGTATTGGATGCAACTTAGTAGCTTATAATTCTTGGACTTTATATTTTGATGGTTCAAATATGCAAGACCATTCTACAGTAGGTTTTGTTTGATAGACCCATGCAATTATAAGCACATCCTTTCATGTTGTCTGGAGTTCGAGTGCACCAATAAAATTGCTGGAAAAAAGGAAATCATAATTAGATTAAAGAAATCTATTGACTTGAAGGTAGAAATTCTCAAGGTAATTGGTGATTCAGAGGTGGTTACTTTCCAGGAACAAGATACTATACATTGTGTTTCACTGCATTGTAAAAACTACTAGCATGGGGTATGGTGTTTAATCATTCATTTCAAAGATTTCAATATCATTTTTTTTCCTAAAGTTAGAAATGCTGACACAAATGCATTAGAAAATGGATCCACTAGGATGTTTACATTGAAAAATGGGTTTTCTATTGAAATTATATATAAACCATATGGGACAGACAATCTCACTAACTTACACTTCAATGATGACCAAAATATATTTCATTTCATGGATAATGTTTTGATGTATTCAAATATGCTTCCATAGATGAGGATGAGAATGACCGACTTTGCAGGATGGATGCAATGCAATGAAGGGAAACACTATTCCCAAGGGTGTGATGTCCTTGGAGAAATTATATGACCTACATAACTGATCCAGAGGCCCAACCAACACAAAGACTCATAGTTCAAAGTTATCATATGAATAAGTTAATTTGGGAACTCCAGAAGATCTAAAGTATGAGAACCTCGATACTTGTTGTTCTCCAAAAGAATGACAAGTGTTTATCCACTTATTCAAAATTTATCATGATGTTTTCTCATGAAAATGTGATGATTTAAAGACTTATGACACTCATATTAACTAACACATAATTCCTATAAAATAAGGGTTGAAATTGTCCCAACAAAACTATGGAAAGTTCATCTAACATTCGAACCCATTATACAGAAGGAATTGAGAAATATGTTGAACACTCAGATCATATTTAAATTTTTACATTCCATGTGGGTTTCCAATCTAGTCCCAGTCATAGCGAGGTCTTGAGAGATAATATTATGTGTATATTTTCACAATCTTAATCAAGCTTCTGATAACTATCGAGTGCCATACAAGGAGTAGATACTCCAGATAGTATATGGGTATGAAATTCTATCACTAGTATATGGGTTCTTAGGTTATAATCAAGTGCTAGTAGCAGAACTAGATAGATTAAAAACTACATTCTCGATCAAATAGGGAACATTCACTTTCAAAAGAATGCCATTTCAACTTATAAACACATGTGTGACTTTCCAAATATTAATGAACATTTCCTTTCACAACCTAATAGGACAGAGAATTTTTGTTTATTTGGATGATGTTATTGTCCTCTCTAAGAAAATATTAGATTTAAAGCATATTTTTGAGCAGTTTTGAAAATATGGAATTTTCCTTAATCCTAGGAAGAGCATCTTTGGTTTGTCCAAACAAATCCTGCTTGAACACATCTTGGAAAAGATCGGGATAAATATTGATCCTAAGAGGGTCAAATCCATAACGCAGATCTCGTTCATGGTGAATACCAAAGCCATGCAATCTTTCTTAGGAAAAAAGAATTTCCTGAGAAAATGCATCTCTCATTATGCTCAGATAGTCAAGCCCATATAAGAGATGACCTAAAAAGATGCAGTATACAATTGAAATAATGGGAAAAGGATGCTTTCACTCAGATTAAACAGGCCATTATCGGTGCAGTTTCACTTTTCAGTCCAGATTATGGAAAAAATTTCTTTCTTTGTACATTTGCTTCAAACTTGTCAATTGTGGCCTTATTTACTCAGAAATATATGGAAGGAAATGAATGACCATTATCCTTTATGAGCACTAGTCTTGAAAGGCCCGAGTCAAATTTCCTACCACCGAAAAAAAGCATATGAATTATACAAGGTAGTTAAGTACATCAAGCCCTACATCTTGAAAGCTCACACATTAGTATTTGACCTCATCCAATAGTATGAACATTGTTTGTGCAACAAGAGTTGTGTGTGAAGAGGGCTGATTGGATGACATGTCTTCAAGAGTATGATCTGTAGTTCAAACCAATTCATACCATAGAGGGTCATGGTCTACGTAAGTTGGCTATTGAAGTAAGATATGCTCCTGAACAAGATCTTTCAAGATGGGAGTAGGAGATCAAAATGTATAATATTGAACATGTTCCTCAACCCACATCTTCAACACCATGATATGCATATCTATGGAAATTTTTCGAGCATGGCATATTGCCATCACACTTCTCGAACAAGAAGAAACAAGAAATATGAATAAAATCTCTCTCTTACCAATTTTTCCATGGAGTGCTTTTTTGTAGTCACCATAGTGGTGTTCTCATAAGGTGTCCCGAGGCACACAATACAGAGAAGGTCTTGAAAGATTTAGACAATGGATTGGCAGGTGGGCATTATGTGAGAAACACTACAAAAATAAGGTTATGTGCGTTGGGTGTTATTTTCCCACTCTTTTCAAGGATGCTCACGCTTTTTCCACAAGCGCCAAGAATGTAAGAGATGCACTGGTTGTAATTAGAGGTCAGCCACCTCACTGCTATAAAAGCAATTGAAGAACCATTGCAACTGTGGAGACTTGATGTTCTTGGAGATTTTTTTCCTCATTTACAAAGAAACATTGATCTACATTAATAGTGATATATTACTTCCCTTAGTGGTCAGAAGCAGTTCCTCTCAAACAAGTAAATGACCAGGAATTCATCCACTTCTTGCAATAAAACATTATGCCTAGGTTTGTCCTTCCTACTTCACTTGTCTTTGATAATGTGACAATTTTTTCATTGTTAAATATTTATGAATTCACATTAAAAAATGAAATTGTATTTAAACATACATCTAATCACTATCGAGAGGGAAATGGTTTGGTAGAATCCATGAATAAGAATCTTGTCCATATAACAAGGAAGACCATTTTCTTCAAGTGAAATAGCTAGCAATAATATTTGACCCTCTTTGGGCTGACAATCTTACTCCAAATCATTCCCTAAGAACCTTGCCATACCTCCTCATTTATAGTAAAGAAGCTATCTTGACTCTGAACTTGTGTCTTTTGGCCTTGCAACTCTCTCAAGGGTCACAAGGTAAACCCTACCTCCTAATTCAAAGTAGGATAAATACCCTACTTAAATTTGAGGAATAAAGGAACAAGTCCAAAGGCTAATTTGTAGTACATCATAATTGTGTAAGGTGTTGGTTTGATAACATATCTATAGGGGAAAATAACTTTGATGTGGGTGACCTAGCCTTGAAGTGGGATAAACCCCATGAAGAAAAGGGGAAAGAAAAAAAGTTCTATCCTTTGAGGATTGGACCAGTTGTTGTTAATGAAAAGTTTGGCCACAATTCTTTCAAGTTGAAATCATTAAATGAGAAGATTAACCCTCTTCCTATAAATGGTTGACATTTAAAGAGTCACTTTTGATAGAAGCTACAAGTTTCACTTCATTTATAGTTGTTTTGTTTCTCTTTCTCTTATTTTTGTTTCTTGTTTGTTCTTTATGTAAGTCATGTATTGTCGTGTCTTGTTGGCTGGTTAGTGTACATAAATAAGACCCTTGTGTAAATTGGATTACTCAAAAGCCTTTTTTTGTGAAAAATAGGAGTGTGACAACCATAGTGCTTGGATTTCTATTTTTATCCTTCTTTTTTTGGAAAATGCCAAAGGGTTTAGCTAAGTCTAGATGGAAAATAAAATTTTTCAACCATGAGAACCTATTAGATTTGTGGCTATGGATGTATATAAACAAATGGACTTGGTGTAAGTCTACTTGCATAATAATTCTTATCCAATCTAGTAGATAAGGGATGAGGGAAAAATCTAAAGCAAGGAAAAAAATTCAGAAGTCTTAAAATAATTCTTTGAAGGGCAAACCTCCTTTGCTCTCAATAATGTTAATTTTTCTTAGGTATATATATATATATATATATATATATATATATATATATTGCATTTATTCATTTACACACTAAATTCACCCCACAACATCATAACATTATTTAGATTTACATCATTATTTAGTGACATATGCATCTATGTAGAAATAATAATATCATCATCATAAATGCAGCAAAACATAAACGAACAATAGAAGAAAAGCATTGACACAACGATAACAGGATTGGTTAGAGACTAGGACAAAACAAACCATGGGGAAAACCATTTCAAATTATTCTTCTTATTAAATTTTTATTGAATGATTCAAAAAAAGAGTACAATGATCCATATCTTCATTCATACAACTATCTAGAAAAAATAATCTAGAAAATATCCATGAGATGAACCCAACAATGCTCGTAATCAAAAACCTTAATTTAGAAGCCTGTAAGGAACCATCATTGTCTGTGATCAATTGCGGAATACTGAAGCCAACGATCGAAAGCTTTGGTGCATATAAAATACAACTTTACATCCAAGTCAAATGGAGGAAGTGGGAATGTGAGAAATTAGGAGCTTTCAGTCGCTGCCTTGAGCCTGCAAGCACACAACCAGTTGAATCTTTCCTTTGGAAATCTTGTGACTAAGAGACAAAACCATAGAAAAATATGCTTGAGCTTCGAACGCTGCAATTTCACCTTCGAGAGAACCCATTTCTCTATGAACTTACATCATGTTATCACTAAAAAATGATCACCTAGCCATTTCTAACTAGTCAGATCAAAATACACCATGTATATTTCAATTTACCATAGTAAAATCACTTTCAGTGTCGAAAATAATTTAGTAAATCACTTTTAATAAATTATTTTCTGATTTAAACAAAAAAACCCATGAGAATAATTAGATAAATCATTATTTATTTAATTTTCTCTACGAATAATTATTAAATCATTATTTGAACAATTGTTCCTTGTCACATTTGACTAAATCCCTTAGGAATAATTAAATAAATCACTCTTTATTTAATTTTCCTTATTTTTGTTATTGGAATAATTGTTAATTCACTCTTTAATAATTATTTCAATTTCATACAATTCTTAATTTTCACGAAATAATTAAATCATTTTATTTGTTAAGTATTTATAAATAAAGATATTTAAACATTGTAATATATTTTCCCTCTCCAATAAATATAATAAAATATTCAAAGTGGTTAGATCTCGATTTGGTTAATATTATTTTATTATTCTCCATTTTTGAGATTAACTCAATACTTTGTTATAAACAAGAGGCCTTTTTTTTCATTCTTCCCCATGATCATAATCATTGTCACCATTATCATCATTTCTTTTTTGATCTCCCATTTGAGTTCTCCACATTTTCTTTGGGTTTTCACATATTGAGAGAGGATCATTTTCTGAAGCATCAATGACATCAAAGGACCCATCCCACAAAGGGGGACTTACAAACCCTTTTGTAGATCTCCTTCACTAGGTATTGGATAATTTTCCTGTTGCTTTCTATTATGGATCATCTATACTTTTTGTTACAGGTTTTCCATTTTTATTGTAGATCTAAATCGCAAGCAGTCATCAACTTGTTATTAGGGTCAATTTTCACCTAGTGACTTAAGTGAAGTGTTTTTGGTACACCTTTTAAGAAATTTCACACTAACAAATGGTGACTCCAAGGGTCTTTAGTTACATTTGTCGCCAACAAATGACACGAACTCCACTAGTGTAATAACAATTTTTTTGGGTAACTAAAGCTTCAGAAAATTTTAGGGCTTCCTAAAGCTATATTTAACCTCTAAATTTCTATTTATAGTAGTAAACCCGTTTTTGTCAAATTTTCAAATTTTGGTGGTTTTCTGGTCTTCTCGCAGGTCATAGGTACTAGCTGAGCAAGACACGACAAAATATGTGTGAGATCTACCGACTGAGAGTCTCACGAGAAAAACACACATTTCAGCCCTTGATATGTGTTCGAGAGTGCACTATTTGGAACTAAAACTATGTTTTCCACTATTCTAGGGCAATAACTATGTTTTGGAAAATTCCATAAATTTTTCAGAGATTTTTTAGAATTGCGAAGAGTGTTGTCTACAAACTAGTTTAGGAAATTTACCTCTATTTTCAGTCTCCCTTACAGTTAGATCCACTTATTTTTTATCTTAGAGGAAGGAAACCCCCCTCCCCAAGGGGTTAGAGTACACCTCCACATTGTTAAGAAAAGATTTGATGAGTGAGGAGTCTAGGGTTTTCAACATTTTTAATAATTGATTTTCAGAGTTTGATCCATTACTCTTTAGCTCCTTTGGATAGGTTTATTTTACCTTTTTGATGTTTAGAGTTTGGGTTTTCCTTTTGCCCCTTAGGATCCCCTTGAGCCTCCTAGGTTTTAGAGCTTTGCACCTATCCCTTGCATAATCTTTCACCTATGATTTTTATTGTTTGTCTACACCATTTTACAAGAGATTATTGGCTCTAAATATTAGTCCCTTGATATTAGATCATTTAGGAATTTTTATGTGTGTTTGAGTAACTTGTTTTCCCTCTCTTGTTTAGCTACTTAAGAGCCTTTGTAGGTGGGGTTTTGTGTGCTTGATTGGTTGTTTACTTTCTGTCATTTTTAGATTTATTTACAATATTTCCTCATTTTACCTTCAACAACACATGACATCATGAAACATGTTTAATTAACTCATCCACTTGACACATTATTTACACACATTCACACTCTAAGCGAATGTGAGCTTGGTTAACATTACCAAGCCAAGACTTGAAATACTACACATTAAAATATCAACACACATACATTAAGCTCACTTGGGAAGCCAGGCCAAATAATATTTGTAGTGTGGTTTTAGGATTAGTGGGATAGGTTTCCAATAACACCCATCGATCTCTTTTCATTGAGACATCGAATTTTACATATTAGGGACTTAGAATCCTTCACTTCCCCATGGTATAAAGCCAGATTACGTTGGAAACTAGATTCAGAGGGATTTTGGCTAGGTTATCATGCAAGAAGTTCTCCTCAAGGCTAACCAAGCCGTGGTAGGGAATCTCGGGTGATGGATGACTACCCAGAAGCTTAAGGCTTATTAGGGGACTTTTGAGGTCTAAAATTGGCCTCTTAAGAAAAATTACAACAAAAGTAAAATTTATAAGAACCAATAGGATTCGAGATGATGATGTGAACCTTTCTGACCATGTTCAAGAATGGTGTATGTTACACTAAAATTTGTCACCATGACTATTTGCAGTTAGTATGGCTCCATAAACCATCATACTATCCTCCTTGGCAAGTCTCATACCTCTGCTCTGCATGTCAAACTCCAAGAAAGAGAGAAAGTCTTTAAAAATCTATATAACTCTGGGTACGTAGATTCTCTTAGCCTTACCTGCATGTACGCACCTCAAGTTAACAATACCTGCGTACTTGTACGCTCTGTATGTATAGGGGTAGGTGCGTACCCCTGTAAAGGTCAAAAGGCGCGAGTTTTACTTCAAAAAAGTTACTTGTGGTCGATTCTAGAGCATTCTAGAAGCTTGTTTGACGTGTATTGAGCGCCTCCAGATGGTTCATGTATCCCAAAGAAAGAGGAGCTTATCCCATCAAGAGGGGAGCTATCCCATTGAAAGAGGGGCTTATCCCATTGATGGTGGACCTGATTAACTTCCTCCAAAGCACTATAAATACAGGCATTGGGCCAGAGGGAGGGGAGGTTGAAAGCTGAACATTCCTAAGGGTAGATGCTACTGAAATTAGGACTCCCTTATAGAGCTTGAGAGGAGAGATCCCATCCTTTCTTAGCTTCATTTGGAAGTGGGTGAGCTGACCAAAGTGAAGGAGAACTCTTGCTGGACCCTGGGAGGGACCTGCACAACACCAAGGCACTGGTTGTAATGGTTTCTTTTGTTTCCACTTAATACAATTAAGCTCATTTTTCTCAACAAGTTGTTATACATGATTTGTTTCATATAATCCTTGGTCTTTATGATGAATATGTTTTATTTTATGAGTTATTCAGGTGCTATGTAATCGTTTGCTTGTTAGTGAATGCAGGTTTTGAAGAGAAGGAGGAGCTCATCTGGATCGAAGAGACTGGACTACTACAAAACGTTGGACCAAAGGTATGTTATAAACACCTGATTACTTGTATTCTAAATGCATATTTAGGGAAAGATAGTGTTTAATTGTCTTGTTTGTCACTAGAAAGCCTTAGCTTCTAGGGAGGTTGGTTTTGTCCACAAAATTGACTCTTTCCGCATGACAACATGGCGACTCCACTGGGGACTCCATGGATTTGATTGATTTCTCTTTTGTTTGATACTTTGATTTGAGAAAAGTCGATTTCTTTCTGGTTTTTGGCTGATTGACTGTGAATTTGGGTGGAATAGCTTAGGGTTAAGTTAGTTTTTATTTTTCTTGTTTTTTCTAGTAGTACGCACCCTCTGAGTTAAGCACAATGCGTACCTGTACGCACTACAGCTTTGTGCACAGAGCGTACACGCACCTGTGCAAACAGGTTGCCTGCGTACCCTGTCAAAAGTTGGGAAAATTTCTATTTTTTCCTTTTTTTCCTCCTAGATTTTGTTTATAATTTGTTTTTGCTGCCCAGATCCACTGGTTACCTGTCAGAAGTCTTCATCTAAGCTTGTTTCATTAGTATCAAGGGTTTTAGTGAAATTCATAAAAGTTCTAGCCCTAGGGTTTGACTTTTTGCATTGGTCCTATAGTGACTTTGGCTTTAGAAGTTGTAAAACCTTGGATATCCCTGGTCTTTTCAGTCTTCTTAGGAGTCAGACCTTTCATAAAATCCACCTGTGTGAGAAACCTACCTTTGTGTTGTCTCTTTGCGGAATTTCGACAAAGCTTGTTTTTTTAAGCTGTGAATTTCATTCTTAAGAAAAAGAACAAAAGATTTTGATTTTTGTTTTTGACTGGTTTATGATTCTGCATGAACTGGTCCTTGGTTGAATTGTGACTGAGTAAAACATCCTGGAATTATATTTTGTAGGCTTTTGCCTCGTTAGATTTGCTTTTAGGTAAATTTCTCATTAGATTTGCTTTTAGGTGAAATTGCTTTGCTTGTCATAGTTTTTTTTAAAGTTGATTTTTGTTAAGTAGTTTTATATGCTTTGTTAATATAGAAAAAACACAAAAATCTCCTTTGAAGAAAAGTTTGTTTTAGTAGCATTTGAAGTCTTTGAAAAGAGAAAGGAATTTTCGTGAAATAATTAGTGGTCATGTGTTGTGTGCTTTGGAAAAGATAAAGAGATTGTTTCTTTGATTTTCATTGCCAAGAAAGTTTTCTTTATATCAATTTTGCATTCTCCAACTCTCTTAGCTAGGGAATTCATTGAAAAAGAAAAATAGTATAAATCATCCTAGGTGCATCTTTTTAGTGGATTTGAGTCGAGTATACACACCATCAGTTTCATCTCCACTACCTTTTGTCCTAAAGAATAGCCATAAAAATTAACGCTTAAAGTAAAATTAACTTAGTAACTTTTATTTACTAGGGCTCTGAAACACCAATATAGATCAGGGTAGTGTCTTGGAGTAGGAGAGTAATTAAC
This sequence comes from Pinus tabuliformis, assembly GCA_031772625.1. Classification (NCBI taxonomy): domain Eukaryota; kingdom Viridiplantae; phylum Streptophyta; class Pinopsida; order Pinales; family Pinaceae; genus Pinus; species Pinus tabuliformis. Next base: position 964,080,933 of record CM062812.1, read on the forward strand.
TCTCCAAGACAGTAAAACCAAACAAGTAGCTTATCTTGTGGTAGGATAAATCCAACTGTTTCATTTGTACTCTGGGAAAGCTCCTCTTAAAGGAGAAGCACGAGACCGTGTCCGAACCAGTGAGGGGATCAATCCTCCTTCATTGGGAAAGACGCCAAATACGCACATACTACAAATGGCAAACCTCGGATTATTGTCGAGGAGCCTGGGGTCACTTGTCGGTAAACCTTGGATTATTGTCAAGGAGCCGGCAAGGGGATTGAGCTTGTTACTCTGCCCTTGCGTGCTATCGGGTCATAGACTATTCCCCCAGGTATATTTGTTGCTGTTGGTGACCTTAGTGACCATTATCTTTAGGATTCTACCGAAGGTGACGGTGGAGGGAAGATCCCACTGTACCTGGAGCAGACGTCAGCTAGACTCACTTGGATTTTCCGGGGGGTTCACTTCACTCGAGACGGTTAAAGTGGAGGAACTTGTGCCGGTCTATTCATTAAGCAGGTTGTCGGGGTAACTGTTCCACCCACCACTTCTGTACTGAATTCGGCGATGTTGGGCTTCATCACCAACTAGTGTTTTCGGTCCGGAAGGCTACTGTTTGTGTATGGTTTGACGCCCTAGATTCTTTAGGTGTTTGATTCGAATTTGTTTGGTTCTTTAGAGACTTTAGGCGGTTTGCTTTGAGATTTTACTTTGTTTGCGTGTGCAGTAGTTAGAAGTTTTTAGCTGTGGCTGAATTACCGAGACAGTCCTGTAGACTTCGGGGCCAGTCACCTGAGATTGTAACCGTGGCCAATTTGTTGAGGAAGTCCCGTATACTTCGGGGCCAGCCTCCTGTTTCTGAGCTTGCTTGTATTTTTTCATCTACTAGTGATATAGGCGAAGAACCTGAGATATCTGAACCTGTTACTCCAACTTCTAGTGGTCCTGATTCACCTAGGGTAGAAAGAGTTATCACCAAAAATCTTCCTTCTGATTTGATAGCTATTGAAGAACTTGCTCCAGAAGAAGAAATAGGCATCCCTATCCCGAAAGATCAACCTACTATTGATCTAAGGGAGCGTGAATCCATTTTTTACAGTCCTTCTAGAAGTACTACTTGGTATATTTCGTTAACCAATTATTTGGACAACTCAGGGTCAAGTTTTTCTCCACCTCGTACTCCTTATCCACCTGGAGGTATTTATACTCCTGTAAATATGTCTGGTCAGTCGTCTATGTTTACTCAATCTCCTGAATCTTTTTTGTACGGCGGTCCTTCTATTCCCTCTGGGTATCAGTCACTTTCTGGTACTTTTGCGGGAGCATCTCCTCAACCCATTGAACATGGGTTATTAACTGGAAACAATGGTAATAAACCGTTGGGCATAGGAGACATTTACATGATGTCAGGTTCAATTCCTAGTTCTCAACCTCAAGGTGGCCAGTTACCGCCTGGGGGGCAGCCTCAATTAACGCCTGGGGGGCAACCTCGAGGTACACAAATTGCGTCTGGGGGGCAACCTCAAGGACAGTATGTACCCGTGGTGCAATACATTCCTCAAGGTCAACCCTAGCCTCAATATGTACCCCAAGGTCAACCTCAGTATCAATTTATACCTCAAGGGTATCTACCCCAAGGTCAGTACTCGAGTCAAGGTTATCAACCACCCCAAGGTCAATCTTATGTTCAAGGTACGGGAAATGTACCTTTCAATTATCAATCCTACCTTCAATCTGGTTATGGATCTCAATATCCTCAACCTGTTATGGGTCAATACCCCGGAATGAACATAGTGTGGGATCCATCGCAAGTTCAATAGGTATTGCAGCCAAGTTTACAATTGTCATCTCAAACTGGACAACCTTTAGTTTCTGGTTCACCCCAGCAATCAGTCCAGTCTAATGTTCAAACTTCTGTACCTTCGGTAGTTTCTCAGTCTGGGCCTATTGCGCCTAGTACTCCATCTCAAACGACTGCTGCAACTACTGCAACATCTGTTCAGTCTACCACACTTACTTCTGGAGTATCGACAACTCCGGTTTCTACTGTCTCTGTAACTACTCCTCAGGCATCTTTACCATTGTCTGGATCTACGATTCAAACTATGGTTCAGATGCCTGTAGGACAACCTGGTTTAAGTACGGTTGTCACTAGTCAACCACAATTCGCTTATCAACCGTACCAGGGATAGTACCAATACGGGCCTGCTGTCCAGCAGCCAGTTTACCAGTATCAACCGTATCCTGGGTACACTTATCAAAAACCTCAACAACCCCAGTACGGTCCGGTTAATCCTAGTTTTCCGAGAGGATACAATATCCTGAACGCGATTCCTATTCCAAGTTATCCTGGATATCCTCCTCCTGGGACTGGTCTCGTGACCCAGAGTTTTAGGGATCCTAATCGGCAATTACTGTTTATTGCAACTTTGGATTTACCAGATTTGTCACGCCTAACGAACGATCCAATAAATTATCTTCCGTTTTGGCCGCCAATGCCAAATAAGTTTCCCAGTGACATACCCAAGTTCAAAGGTAAGTCTGGAGAGGATCCGTCGAATCATGTGATGACTTACCACCTTTGGTGTGCCTCTAATTCCATCTCGGATGATTCGATCCGCTTACGTCTTTTCCAGCATACTCTCATTGGTCTTGTGGCCAAGTGGTACATTGAGTTACCACGGTCCTCTTTTTATAATTTTAGCCAGTTAGCTACCTCGTTCTTAACTCATTTTCAGTTGCCGGTCAGATATGATAATGGCACAGAGTTACTAACTTCATTAAAACAATCGACGTCCACTTATATTTCCGATCATATTCATGAATGGAGACGTCGAAGGCGATTAGTGAAAGTTTTTATCCCGGACCAAATCTTAGCTGAATGGTTTGTTAAATCATTGTTACCTAAGATTACTGAAGACATAGCTAAGGCCGAAGTAGTTACTGAGGAGCAAGTGATTGCTCAAGCGGAGTACCTTGACTTGGTTTACACTCAGTCAGGTACATTACACGAAAAGATCCCAGATCTTCCTAAGTCGAATCAAATCGCTGCTGCTCCTTCGGGGTCTCATGCCGCTGATGGCATGATTGGTACGGTGTATACTAAAAGCAAGAAGAAATCCTCAAAGAATTCTTCTCCTATTATAACATTACCAGACTCCCCGACAGGAGAATCTTCTGCTGAAGTTTCCGCTGATATTCATGTTGTAGAGTCATCTACGGCTAAATCAAAATCCGGTGGGAAAAAGAAAGGTAAGAAGAAGAATAAAGCAGACAAAACTCCAAAGGATAAAATAGAAAAGTCAGAAACCAATGACGAAAAGCGCAAACCTCGATATCCTTGTCTTATTTGTGAAGAGGATCATTTTACAAGAGATTGCCCTCATCGGGCGAGGTTGTGAAAATCGTCAAGGGTTCCCCAACTCCTGCTGTTTTGAAAGATCCATTTCCAAAGCAGGAGAGTAAGATGATAGGTTCTTCCTCGAGTGCCAGTGAAGAACCCATATTGATGATGTCTCATGTAAGGATTGCGACTCGATCGCAAGATTATGGTAGTAAAAGTCCTGTTGATGGCAAAGAAGCAGAATCTTCTCATTCTAATCCATCAACCTCAGCTCCTGGTTCCGATCCACTACAGATCGAGAAACCTAACCCGAACTTAGTAATCAAACCACCCACCAAGGGTGTACTTCGAAGGTCTGCTTTCAATCCACATGCGAGAGTAGCCCAGAATTACAACATTATTGAGGATTTAGTTGTTTCACCCTCAGCAATGTCGGCTTTGGATGTGCTGCAATCATGCCCAGCACAACGCAAATTACTTTTGTTGGCTATAGGAGTTGTTGATGTTCAAGACCCAAACCTAATAATCTTTGATCTAGAAAATAGTACACCGCGTTTACCTCATCAAATGGCTTTCCAGATCCCAGTGATAGTAAAAAACAAGCCTATTCATCGGACTGTAATTGATGAGGGAGCTTCCACGTGTATTATGTCGATACAGTGCTGGAGATCGCTTGGTTCTCCTTCACTAAATCAATTCCCGACAATTCTTAAGGCCTTTGATGGCCGTGGGTTCCATCCGTTTGGCATTCTATAGGATTTGCCTATAGGGGTTGAAGGACTACAACCTTCTCTTGGGTCGAAGTTGGTCTTACGCTATGACAGCGGTCGTTTCATCGGTCTTCAGAATAATAAAGTTTCCACATAATGGCAAGATCGTAACCATAGACCAGCTGACTTACTTTTCATCTGACCCAGCCTCTTCAGAAAGTATCCAGCATGTCGGTAAAACGACTATCCCTTATAAGGATGTTGGAGTAGGATTAGTTAAAGATGTCGGTTTACTGGGAACTTTTCCTTTTCCTCCAATCAACGTCGTGTCTTCATTTGCATCTATTCATATTATTACTTCAGATACCATTGTTTATGACAATCCTTGGATCGTTCCTTCTGAATCTGAGATAGACTCATTTGGTGATGCTATGCCTTTGAGTCCATATGAAATTGCTTATGAAGCCGTGCAGTCTTTTACCGACCCGAGTTCAACCAAAATCGACCAAATGAATGTGGTCCGTGAGGAATCTCTTTTCACGTCAACCTCAGAGTTATTAGCGTTTCCCGAAGTTGTGTCATCTGACGAACAACTTTGTGAAGTCCTGTGTGTAGACGATTTACCATGGGAAGATCTCCATCACCGATCTTTGTTTTTACCTGAGGATGATCGTTTTGAAAACGATTTCTCATCAATCTTTACAGTTGAATACGTCAAAGAAGCTCAGAATCCCATGAAACATCCTGATTCAGAGCTGAATTTAGGAAACATTTCTCGCACTATTCCCATTGACATTTTAGTCAAGCTCGGAATTGTTGAGCACATTCATATAGGTGCCTCGTGTTCAGATGATGAAATTCAAACATACAAGGCCCTATTTCAAGAATTCCGCGACGTGTTTGCCTGGTCCTATGAAGAAATGCCAGGAATTGATCCCGCAATTGTTGTCCATGAGATCAAGACTTACCCGAACGCTAAACCCGTCCGGCAACGTTTGCGTCAGATTCACCCACGAAAAGCGGCTGCAATTAAAGCAGAAGTTGAGAAGTTGTTGAAACCAGGTTTCATTTATCTGATCCCGTTAACGGATTGGGTATTGAATATTGTTCCGGTTAACAAAAAACAGGGAACAATAAGAATATGCATCGACTATAGGGATATTAATCAAGCTTGTCCCAAGGAAAACTACCCAACACCCTATATCGATCAAATAATTGACGATTGTGTCGGCAGTGAAATATTTTCCTTTATGGATGGTTTTTCCGGTTACAATCAGATCAATATTCTACCTGCCGATCAACCAAAAACGACTTTCATTTGTCCATGGGGACATTTGCTTATTGCAAATTACCTTTTGGACTTAAGAATGCCTGAGCCACTTTTCAAATGGCGATGTCTTATGTGTTTCATAACATCAAACACATTGTGCAACTGTATCTCGATGATTTACCCGCTCACTCCTTACATCGAGCTGATCACCTTGTCCATTTACGAGCAATTTTCATGAGGTGTAGGCATTATCGTATACGGTTGAACCCACACAAATGTGTCTTCTGTATAGAAGTGGGACGATTACTGGGGTTTGTAGTTTCAAAAGCAGACATTCGCGTCGATCCCTCAAAGGTAGAAGCTATCATCAAATTTCCTCCTCCTTCGAGTCTTCGCCAACTCCAAAGTTTGCAGGGGAAAGAAAACTTTTTACACCGGTTCATTCCTAACTACGCCGAGATTACAAAGGGTTTTACCTGGTTGTTGAAATAGAACGCTCAATTCTCTTGGAATGAGATAGCTCAGAAATCTTTCGATGCGCTCAAGCACGCCTTGACCCATGCACCGTTGCTGCATCCTCCCAACTACAACTAGGATTACTTTTTGTACCTCGCCGCCACTCATTCCACCATTGGAATGGTCTTATTTCAGGAAGACGAATTCCGAATGGAACATGTGATATATTACCTTAGTCGGACGTTGAATCCCACTGAGCTAAAATATTCACATGTGCAGAAATTGGCACTGGCAGCCGTTCAAGCTGTCCAGCGTTTTCGTCACTACATTTTACTCCGTAAAACTACAGTCATTTTGGATTGCAACCCTATGATCTACATTTTGACTAAACAATTGCTAGGGGGCAAGTACTCTAAATGGATTGTTATCCTGCAGGAGTTTGACTTGGAATTTGAAAAATCTAAGTCTAAGAAATCTTTAGTTTTTGCAGAGTTGATGTGTGATTTCCCGCGTGCTAACACGGAAACTGTGGCAGAGGAACCCATTGTGGACGAATATTTGTTTCTCATCAGCACTTTAGATCCGTGGTATGGGGATATAATCGTCTATCTCCAAACCCAATCCTTTCGGCCCGATGTTTCAAAGTCGGAACGTTGGAAAATTCGATTCCAGTCCCAACAGTACAAAATTATTGGAGATACTCTTTATCGCTGTGGGGCAGACTTGGTTTTCCGACGTTGCTTAACTCACGAAGAAACTGAAAGGGTTTTGAATGACTGTCACTCTGGAGCATGTGGCGGTCATATGTCTGGGTATGCCACAGCCCAAAAGATATTGCGCGCTGGCTACTTCTGGTCGTCCTTGTTTAAAGACTGTATTATTGCAGTCCGGAAATGCCACAACTGTCAAGTGTTTGATCGCAAGATGCGCGCACCACCTGCTCCTCTCCACCCTATAATTGCCGTTGGTCCTTTTTCCAAATGGGGTATCGATTTTATTACATGTAACCCTCACTCGGCTGGGGGGCATGCGTATATCATCCTTGCGGTTGATTATTTTACTAAGTGGGCCGAGGCGATGCCTACATTCGAGGCAGACGGCAAGACAGCTGCAATTTTCGTACTCAATCACATTATTGCTAGGTTTGGTGTCCCACAAGCTATAATCACTGACCATGGGCGCCATTTTCGAAACGTTATGATGACAGAACTTACAGGCCAGCTTGGTTTGCGTCACGATAGCTCAACTCCTTATTATCCACAAGCGAATGGTCTGGTTGAGTCCATCAACAAAGTTTTAGTTATCATGATCCGACGAATCATTGGTATTCATCGGTCGAATTGGCACAACATGTTATTTTCCGCGCTTTGGGCATACCGAACCTGAGTGAAAACATCAACGGGGTTCACTCCTTTCCAACTAGTTTATGGTTTGGAAGCTGTGCTGCCCATTGAATGCGAAATCCCGACACTTCAAATGGCTGTCGAATTACTTCCAGCTACTTCTAAAGAGGAGAAACATTTATTATACTTAGCTCAATTAGATGAGACTCGACGTGATGCTGCATTGGCAATCGAGACTCACGCAAAACGTATGAAAGCTCAGTATGATCGAAATGTGACCCCTCGAAGTTTTTCGGAAGGAGACCTAGTGCTATTATATGATCAAGCTAATGATAAATTAGGTACTGGAAAATTCGTTCCTATGTGGCATGGTGTTATAGACAATTTTGTGCCTTGCAGCATCAGGCATGAATTGTCAATAATCCAAGGGATCCAAAGTCCCTAAACATGATGTTCCTACCCCTAGAGGAACAAGGTCAGCAAACCAACAGCTCTCAGATCAGTTCTCCACCTGAAAACACTCAAAAACAAGCAATCCTGAAATCAAAGCAGGTGCTCCACTAGGCTTCTGCGCTGAAACTCAACTCCTCCATGGTGTACCTGCGTTGCAAAGTAGGTAGAACAAAGTCCACCTGCGCTGAGCGAGATGGGACAAGTGGCACACTGAGTCATTGCTCTGGAATCTTCCAAAAATGACACTTGGATCAGGGATTTCGCCTTGTGATGAGTCAGAGGCTCTGTTTCTCCAAGTGGAAGCAAGGTTCTCCAAGTGGACTCAAGAACTGAAGATCAACTGAAGAGAGAGAGGACACAAGGCAGCTACACATCAGTTGCAAGCTGACTCATCCTTTCTCAATTCATCTATATATTGAGCTCTCTCCTATGAGCTCAGGAGGCTGGAATTTTGTGCAAAGTAATGCTATGTTGTTGGTTTCACTATAGAGCTATTGGGTGATTGTTTGAAGGAGGTGAAGAGGAGAAATTCTTTCTGCTGGGAGGTGTTGCTGGATTGGGGCCTTCAATGGTTGTAACACTCTCAGAACTTTACTTCTTCCATTAATAAAAGCTATTGAGGTTCTTCTATATGCACTTGTTTCAATGATGTATTGTGATAATTGTATATTTGATTTACACTAATCCTTGAATCAGTTATGATTGCATGTTGCTTGTAGTTTCCTTCTTTGCTATTTTGCAGGATCTCATTGTAGCTGGGCCAGCAATAGAGCAAGGAGCTGGGAGCAAGCAGCCATAGAGAAGAGTTTGGATTCGACATTAAGCGCAAGGCAACGGTTAGTGCATTCTTTCATTCTCTTTTGCTTTCATAAAGAAGTAAACCTTCAGTAGTTTCCTTTACAGTTGTTGCTGAGGTACTATCACCCTTAGAGTTGGATAGGGTCATCCGAGTCGGATACTTTTCCCTACAACAAACTGGCGACTCCGCTGGGGATCGTATCTGTTTGATTGTTTGTAGTATTTTGCTATTCATTTCCTGAACAAAAGAGTACCAAATCGAAAAGCTTTTGACTATATCAAAAGCGAAGTAGAGGGCAGCTACTCTAGCTCATTTCTGAGCATGTTCATGATTTGAAGAGCTGATCTACAAGGATCCTTGTAAGCTCTTAGTGATAGTTTTTCATCTTCCTTGTCATCCCTTAGTGTGTGCTTGACTGATAGCTTCTGATTTGAGCAAAAACCGTGAATTTTTTAGAAAACTGTGACCCGGAGACTGTGAAAACGCAACTTTCGTTTTCCAAAGCAGGCTGTACACAGGCTACCTGCTTTGCAACGCAGGTAGCCCCTTCGGGACCTGCGCTGAATGTCAAACTGACAGTGTACTACCTGCTTTGATCCAGTTTTGCCTAGTGCTGCTGGGGTTTCCTCCTGTTTCTTGCCCTGTTTTCACTATTGTTTTTTGCAGCCAGTTACCAGTCCATGTACCTATCTGAAACCAACTTTACTTGCCATTATTCCACCTTGGTTATATAAAGAAACTGTACTTGTTCTTTTGTATTTCTTACATCATTTACAGTTTCCCATAACGAAAAGTGAACTAGTCTTGTTGTGGCCTCTTAGATCTAAACCTGTGATAGGTGTCTTGCTGATCTTAAGAGTTAGTTTGTTTGCTGTTCATAGCTGATTGGTCTTTTGCTTTCGTCATATGGTTTGATTTCATATATTTCTAGTGTCGAAACAAGTGAATCTTAAGGTGTCTTTTGGTTTTGGACAAGCTTGTTTGTTTTCACTCGAAATTGAACTCAAAGTTATATAACAGCTTTCTTTCTGTAATACATCAACATTAAGAAAGAGAAAAGAAATACTTGCATTGTGCATTTTGCATCTGAAAATTTTGCATGTTGATTTAGGAGAAAGTGCATTAGTTTGTGCTGTATGAACTGTGTGAAAAGATATGCCTTTCTTCTCCCTCAGTAGTTAAGATTTTCATCAGTCAAAAAGATTTGAAAAAGCTTGCTTCTCATCTTAGGCTGCATTTAGGAATTTGTCACATACATCTCGTGGTGAACCTTGAAAGGCAAACTTTAAAAAGATCAACTTAAAATATACTGAATGAACCTAACAACGCTTTGAAACATAACGCAAACACATAGAGGTCTAAGCTAGAGACGTGTTCCGGCGTCGTTAAACGTAGTGACTGTCGATCTCGAAGAAGGTGGGTGATTCCTCCTGAGAGTCGGTGGCACTAATACGGACTTGTGCTCCCACGTACCGTCGAGTATATATTGGGAGACCCCTATAGGCATATATCCTTTATCCTTAGGAAGCCGTGTCGACCGCCCTACTGATCGCAATGCAGTGAACACAGCATTCACGAAGATTGACCACACGTACCGTAAAACGTATTCCGTGGTTTTGCGAAAAGTTTGGCACACCCTCTGCCTAGATCTCCAGAGCAGTTTCTTTTGGCCTTTTTCAAACTCTATAACTGAAAAAGTCCATCCGAGCATTTGTCACTTCGGGCTCGTTAAAACATCGAAGGAGACTAGAGTCATCTTTAGCTTTTTCTCGACTCTTTAAAACTGAAAAAGCAAGTTGTGTCTAAAGCCTCGTTATAAAATTTATTTTAAGCGGAATAATCATCACCCTTCCCTCGTTGATCTTCGAAGTTAGTCCACCACAAGTGAAACTTCCTGTAGAATCGCTAAGAAATCTTTTGGATAGACTAGATATGTCTGAACAACCGTCGACATCTAGGACTGTGTCGTCCGACACAGCAGCAGCAGAGCCTCCTGCTGCTACTCCAACGATGTTCGCTGGTATACCATCTGTCCCGGGGAATTGTCAACAACAAGCCGGAGTCCAATCAGGGACAACGACATGGTTAGTTCCTATTTCTTCATCCGGATTATCATCTGGTATTTCTTATGTTGAAACTCGCCAAATTGATCCATTTGGAGGTCAATCTGGGCAATCAATCCCCTTGAGTTTCGGATTGATACCGTATGGGGGGCAGTATGCCCTTTCATTACCTCCTCTGGGAAGATACCCATACATGAGTTCAAAACAAAGTTCAGGTCAAACTGGAATTACATCCAGCGGTTGGGTACCAATACTGCCTCAACAACCAGGAGTCGTATCTTCAATGCAACCAGTACACCCTGTGTCGAATATTACCACCACACCTGCTATGGCGAATGCATCGCAAGTACAAGCACTACCTGTTGTAATACAACAACCTCTTGTCTCAGCAGCTCAATCACAATCTCAGGGTAGTGCCTCCTTATCTGGAGCGACTCAGGCTCAAACAAGCACTGTGACTCCTCATCTTGGTCAATCATCCAGTATTGGTCAACAGCAAATGGTCCAACAACCAGAGCTGGTTCAATCTCAACAACCGCCATTCCAACAATCATATCAAGGACCTGAGCAACAAGTCTTTGTAAGTAATGGGCAACAATGTTATAATGGTTATACCCATCAACTTTGTCAAAGTTGTCAGCATTATGCTGGTCTGCAAAGACCCATTGCTCAGGCGATACCATCTTATCCTGGATATGCTTCGCCTAACCTGAGCCAACAGTTGCCCTTTGTAGCAACTCTAGAATTGCCAGATCTAAACCGGCTGACGAATGATCCAATTGCTTATGCCCCTTGGTGGCCAGCGATTCCGCATAAACTTCCATCGGACATTCCTAAATTCAATGGAAATCCAGGTGAAGACCCGTCGAACCACGTCATGACTTTTCATTTATGGTGTTCATCGAACACTCTAAACGATGATTCGATAAGACTTCGCCTCTTCCAGAGGACATTGACAGGTCCAATGGCTAAATGGTACATTGAATTGCCAAGAGCCTCTTTCGACAATTTCAGCTCCTTAGCCACGACTTTCTTAACCCATTTTCAATTACTGATAAGGTATGAAACGGGAACAGAACTCCTTACCAACTTCAAACAGACAACGGCCACTCACATATCTGATCATATACATGAGTGGCGACGTCGTCGTAGGATGGTGAAAACTTACGTTCCCGATCAGCTGTTAGCTGAATGGTTTATAAAGTCGTTACTTCCGGCTATAACGGAAGATGTGGCCAAGGGGGGAGTCATAACAGAGGAGCAGGTCATTGCTCGTGCTCAATATCTGGACTTAGTATATACTAAGTCTGGCACACTCTACGACAAAATACCTGACACCCCCAGACCTGAATTTTCAATTCCTCCCCCTCCTAAATCGAATACTGACTCTCACACCAGCAATGGCGTGACTGGCAAACACAAAATTTCTAGTCAAAATGCAAATGAAGAATTTCTTGCCTCAGAAGTAAATTCCATGTCGACCGACAAGGGCAAACAACTGAAGCAACCAGGGGGCAAGAAGAGAAAGAAAAGGAAAGGGAAACCCCCGACAGGGTGTCATATATGCGATGAGGATCATTGGACGAAAGATTGTCCACATATAGCTGAAGTTAAGAAACTCTTCAAGAGTTCAAAAACCCCAGCAGTATTGACTGATCCGTTTCCTAGTCCAAGACAAAATCTGGTTGCTAATCAAAATGCTTCCCGATCCCAAGTGCTTATGTTGTCCACCTCAAAGCAGCAGAATAATGCTTTGACAAGGAATAAAGATTACAGGAATCCAAAGCAGTCGAACAACAAGGCAAATAAACAACCTAGTAGTTCAACAACAACTTTGACCGAAGTTGTGCCACCCATCATTCCTGAACCGATGATAAAGTCGCCAAAGGGAGTAGTACACAAATCGACATATAATCCTCGTGCAAAAATAACACAGGGTTACAATATAATAGAGGACCTGGCTCAATCATCGTCCGCTATGTCGACGCCTGAGGTACAGCAAAATTACCCCTCCCAAGAGCAAACTTTATTATCAGCAATAGGTGGGATTGGCCCAATGGATTCCAATCTTGTGGCCTTTGATCATAAAGGATATGACCCTCAGTTACCAGCTCAACTAGCTTTCCTTATTCAAGTGAAAGCCCTCAACAAAACTGTTCATCGAACAATTATTGATGAGGGGGCATCTACATGTCTTATGTCGATGAGTTGCTGGAAAAATTTAGGCTCACCACCCTTGTCGAAATCGTCAACGACATTAAAAGCATTTGATGGACGATCATACACTCCATACGGGATTTTAAGTAACTTGCAAGTTGAACTGGGGGGCAAAACAGTAGAAGTTGATGTTGAAGTAATCGACGGAAACCTCGATTACAACATCCTACTGGGAAGGCCTTGGATATATGCCATGGCTGCAGTTGTGTCGACCTACTTCAGGAGGATTGTATTTCCTTTTCAAGGAAAAATTACAATCCTCGACCAACAAACATTTCTCCCCAACAGTTCTCAAGTTACAGGAAGCAGCACAATGATCCATGAAAGTAATCAATCGCTCCAAAATATTGGAGTAGGTCTCCTAAAAGACCCTGCCTTAATGGGTACTTTTGCCCTACCGCCGGTAGGTAATCTGGCGGAAGTAGCCACAGTGGAAACCTACAATATGAAATCTTCTATATCCAACGGATTCGGAAGATTCCTAAATATTTTGTCAGCATGGATCATCGCCCTAATGGAAATACTGTAAATACAGTGGGCTCTGAGGACGGTTCTTATCTCATGTCAACCTCGTTAAAAAATGAAACAAGGAGTCACGAGGATAGTTCTTTTACTATGACAACCTCATTAAAAAATGAAACAAATCCCCTTTTCAAAATTCAAAGGTAAACCTTCATTCCAACCACCAAGTTGAATGCAATGAAGCTTGGGGGGCACCCTCCTTTGACATGCGTTATTATGATGTTGGGGGCATGCAAAAGAACGAGCAGTTTTAGCATAAAGTTCATGCTCGTTAAAAAATAAACGCAAGATCCGAGCAGTTTTAGCACATAGTTCATGCTCGTTAAAAAATAAACATAAGTTGTGAGCAATCTTCCCCTAGAGTTCAAGCTCACCCAGAAAAAATGAACCGGTAAATAACCTTGGTAAATGTAACCTTTGACAGCCATATTAAAGCCCTTGGTTGTGTTTATATGCCATCACCTCCATCCGTTCATTTGGCCAATCGTTCATCTCCATATGTTTATTTACCCATTTTGAGGAACAGCTGCGAAGAGTGATTTCACTAAGCCATCCTTGTGACACTGCTGTGATTGGAATATTCCAACCTGTACCTGGAATCTGCTGCTGCCCTGTTCATCACTCGTTCCTCAAAAGACGAGTCTTCTTTGAGCTCTTTTCACTGACTCGTAAAATATGAAAAGTTTGCCGAGTTTTGGCCTTCCAGCTCGTTAAAGCGACCGGAAAGCTATCCCTCCTCTAGATTTTAATCTTTTTGGACCTGAGGGATTATTGCACAAAAAGATCGAGCGCTTGTTTTGTTCGGCTCGTTAAAGCAATCGAAAATTCATCCCTTCTGTATTGTTTTATACTTTTTCGGACTTAAGGGATTAGATGACGAAAAAGGAATTCAGGAGTTGACTTTATGTACCTTTTCAGACTCTCTAAAAATGAAAAGGACCGAGTTATCCTTGTCGTTAGACTCGTTAAATTCATTAAATAGCGACAAACTTGTCTTTAGACGAGAACGAGTTTCCCTATCGCTAGGCTCGTTAAAACATAGCGATGGGCTTGCCCGAAGGGCAGGTTATAGAACAAGCATATGTTATCCTCCTCAAGCTTGACAAAAATAAAGAGGTACTGGTCAGCAATGACTGGGGAAAAATTGGGAGAACCTCACAGCTTTAATGGTAGCAAGTCGCTCTTGAACATGACACTTTGTCCTCCGTATCACATCGGGTTGGGTTGTTTCATTCACCGGTCTCATCACCATGGTCCTCGCCACACCATCCACATTTGGGGTAATGCTACCAATCCATCACATCAGTGTCGTTATATGTTCAAGAGATGTTGTTCTGCAAAGAGTCAACCGTGTCCCATCCACTGCCATACATTGTCCTTCATCCATTTCATGACCGCCACCCTGAATCATACATCACAGTTTGTTTTCACCTCATCACAATCACTAGCTCCGTTCTGTGTCACTGATGTGGGATTCATTAAGGCCCTCCTTTGACGGATCGCTCCTTGTCGACATCAGCTCATTATCCAAGGAGTTGATCTAGGAACAACCCCTTTAGTACTTTGAAGCTTGCATGCCTCAATGGCAAGTTTCTCACTTCCGGCGACAGGTATACATCAATGACCTTCGACCAGAAGATTTTGCATGGTGGTCGACGCCAAGTCCTTTATTCCCACCATGTGAATTGTACTGCCATACCTTGAGGGTCATCATCCTTATCGGTGATTCCTCTCGCGCTTGTTAACGGTTTACATCATTGACCGGTAATCAAGCGATGTCTTTCCATGTTCGACTTCAAGAAATTCTCACATGGATCGACTTGTACATCGAGTGAAGATCAGAAGAGATTGAAGACCCCGGATCTAGTTTCATCCATCCGGGCTGTGATATATATTCGGGACATAAAGACATTTGATATGTACATCATTACAGCAGATGATCATCCTTCTCAAAGGATGATAATTTCAGCAGAGAATTATCGGTCTACAATCAGACGATCGTCTGTTCTATGTACGAAAATGTATTTATAAAGCTGAGCATGGGAATGCCCGCCTCAGCTAGATCATGAAAATGTATGAAAAATAATGTATTGTATTGTATCTTATTACAGGACACTTCTCAGCAGATTGAATGAACTTCGGATCCTCCTAATAAAGCATTTCACCCGATAAACGACCTCATACTTTAGGGGGCATCTGTTATAGACAATTTTGTGCCTTGCAGCATCAGGCATGAATTGTCAATAATCCAAGGGATCCAAAGTCCCTAAACATGATGTTCCTACCCCTAGAGGAACAAGGTCAGCAAACCAACAGCTCTCAGATCAGTTCTCCACCTGAAAACACTCAAAAACAAGCAATCCTGAAATCAAAGCAGGTGCTCCACTAGGCTTCTGCGCTGAAACTCAACTCCTCCATGGTGTACCTGCGTTGCAAAGCAGGTAGAACAAAGGCCACCTGCGCTGAGCGAGATGGGACAAGTGGCACACTGAGTCATTGCTCTGGAATCTTCCAAAAATGACACTTGGATCAGGGATTTCGCCTTGTGATGAGTCAGAGGCTCTGTTTCTCCAAGTGGAAGCAAGGTTCTCCAAGTGGACTCAAGAACTGAAGATCAACTGAAGAGAGAGAGGACACAAGGCAGCTACACATCAGTTGCAAGCTGACTCATCCTTTCTCAATTCATCTATATATTGAGCTCTCTCCTATGAGCTCAGGAGGCTGGAATTTTGTGCAAAGTAATGCTATGCTGTTGGTTTCACTATAGAGCTATTGGGTGATTGTTTGAAGGAGGTGAAGAGGAGAAATTCTTTCTGCTGGGAGGTGTTGCTGGATTGGGGCCTTCAATGGTTGTAACACTCTCAGAACTTTACTTCTTCCATTAATAAAAGCTATTGAGGTTCTTCTATATGCACTTGTTTCAATGATGTATTGTGATAATTGTATATTTGATTTACACTAATCCTTGAATCAGTTATGATTGCATGTTGCTTGTAGTTTCCTTCTTTGCTATTTTGCAGGATCTCATTGTAGCTGGGCCAGCAATAGAGCAAGGAGCTGGGAGCAAGCAGCCATAGAGAAGAGTTTGGATTCGACATTAAGCGCAAGGCAACGGTTAGTGCATTCTTTCATTCTCTTTTGCTTTCATAAAGAAGTAAACCTTCAGTAGTTTCCTTTACAGTTGTTGCTGAGGTACTATCACCCTTAGAGTGGGATAGGGTCATCCGAGTCGGATACTTTTCCCTACAACACATGGGCCCTATATTGTCAAGCGAAAGCTAGCAAAAGGGGCCTATGAGCTGGTTGACTTTGACGGGGACTCTTTGGGTAAACCCAGAAATGGGCTTTACCTAAAGAGGTATTATGCTTAAATGATGGGTATGGAGATTTTAGTTAGGTTAGGTTTTTCTTTCTAGCTGGTGTGTTTGTTAGTTTAGACAGTGTGCTTAGCTTAAAAAGTGTGTTTTTCGTCGTTATTCTGCTTATCTTGGTTTTACGCTTGATGTTTGCAGATATCGATGCCTCTCCAAACATACATTGGATTTGCTGATGGTGCTTGTCGTAGTACACGGAATATCTCTTCCGCAGATTGGGTTATCTATTGGCCCTCTGACGAGTTAGTTTCTATGCATGGGGTGAGCCTTGGTCAAACAACAAACAACATTGCAGAATACAGTGCAGTGATTGAGTTATTGTCTGAATCTATTTCATTTGGGATTCAGAGTTTGATAGTGAGGTTAGATTCTGTACTCGTTGTATTACAGCTTAATAGAGTCTATGCCATTAGAAATCCAGTGTTATTAAGTTTATTTTTGAGAGTGCGTCTCTTGGAACGTGAAATTGATTACATTGAATATCAGCATATTCCAAGGTCTTTAAATACATTAGCAGATGCAATTACTTCTCGAATGTTAAACATACATTTGTGATAATCATACATGTAAATTTAAAAACATTTCATCACACATGTTTAACAAGATAAGCCGGTAATAATGATATATATAGATAGGAGTGTGTCAAAAAATACATCGTCTTCGATCATAGGTTGCAAAACACCTTATGATCGGCAAAAATGATAAGTACAAAAAACCAAAATGTCGCATGTGTCTACAAAAACGACCATCCAATCACTGGTGATGCTCTCTATACGACACCATTGCACGGGCTACCCTACACAAGAACCTCCTAAAAGGTCCTGGGACTGCGACTACATAGCGCTGAAGTCTGATAGGAATATCATCTATAGTCGTCTCTGGTATATCTGTCGTCAGACGCTCTAGGTCTTGTTCCAACTCAGCTAAGGTCTCTGTAGCCTCGTCCTGTGGGACCGGTGCCGGTGCAACTGGTTGTCTCCTCTCGAAAGGCCGGAGATTGGTTGGACGTCGTGGGCCTACATCTACATTTTGAGAATTATTACTGTCAGTTTTGAGACGATATAAAAACAAAAAAATATATAATTTAAAAACTTGTGAAAAATGAATTACCTGTGTCATCCCATTGTTCTCCCGGTGGAAGAACCATGTCCGGATCTCCGCGAAAATCAACTCCGGCATTAGGAAAATCCTGTATAGAGAAGATCTGGTCCTCCAACCAGTGAAAATACTTCGGTCTAAATCGGACAACATCCGTGCCCTCGTCAGGATGACGGGCCATCACCGCAACCCATCACATCAACTTAGGCTCTTGAGGAAGCCCAACCTCAACAGTGAGATGCTGTGGGATCAGCATCGGAACCCTCTCTAGAACAAAACTCACAACTAAAGGCCCATAACCAAAAGTCTTTAGTTTCCCGTTTTTCCTCCTAGTCAGTTGGCCCTTTAAATTGGCCAACACAGCATCACACCAGTTGAAAATGGTGCCTCGATAGCAGTCAATTGCCATCCGCATCTGGGATCTAGTGGCAATGTGCAAAGCGGCAGCCCCGCAAAGTCTGGTAACTATAAAGGAAATTACCATAAGTTCAGGTCGGGATATAGTTTTGATCTCTATCCCCTTCTCCTGGTTCTGATTATTGCACCACTCTAGATGGAGACTAGTGATGGACTGGCCACCCGGCCTAGTCCCGTACAGAGTCAATTGTTCACCCCTCTTGGGCAAACCAGTGAGAAAATAAATGTCTGAGGGCTCTATCTCGAGCTGGTGCCCTCCAATGTAAAAGCACTGATCCTGAACGTTCCACCTTTCAACCAGCCACTCTAGAAAGCGCACCTGGGCCCTCATGCTAGGTATGGCCCAATATTTGTAAAGACTGCATGCCTTCAAAGCATCAATTGAAGGCTGGTGATTAATGGCAGCCAAATTAACATCTTCGTGTTCTATCTCGCGCCAATCAAGCATGGTGGGCAATCTACACACCATAAAAAATCTGTTAGAGTCCATAAAATTAAATTTTTTTGGTCCATTTTGGAGAAATGGGGGTTTGAAAATCCTCTCTGCGGTGTACGCAGCCCTCCTTTAGAGGCAGAGCGTATGTACGTAGGTTCTCTTAAGGCAAGCTGCGTACGCCTGGCATTTTCCAAACTGAGAAAATGTCGGGGTACGCAGGTCACCAGTGGAACACCTGCATACCCCGAAAGGCGGACCTTGAAACCCCAAAGTCTCCAAAAAATAAAATTAGGGCCTAAAAACAAATTCTAAACGGATGAAAATGCAAGGGAGGATGTTGTAGAATACCTGATAAGACGACGTTCGATTTCGATGGTCGGATTCTCCGCAATGTCCACGGGAAGTTTCTTGCCAAAAGCCCTTTTCTCTCCTCAACAGTAAAATGGTAAAAATGAAATGGTAAAAGCCCTTTTTATAGGTTTTTTGGGTAAATAAATGTAAATTTGTTTGTTTTTCACCATGAAAAGGTATTTTTCGAAGTATTTTTATCTATCTTTAAACAGGTATGAGTAATGTGTTGGTTTTTGTGCAGGATAAAGGATTTTCATGGAAAATTCTCATTTTTTACAAACAAAAACATCAGAGTCATCTTTTAAGCCCTTTTCTGACTCCTAAAACATGAAAAGATTGCCGAGTTTTTCTTTCACACTCGTTAAAAAGGAATTAAAAGACGGTCCCCTTATAGCCCTTTTCTGACCGTAAAAACAGGAAAAGATTGCCGGATTTTTGTCGTTTCAAATTCGATACTGGAAATAAAATGACGTGTCCTTGATCGCTTTTTACTTTTCAGGTCAAAGACACTAATTATGAAATTACTCCTTGGTCGCAAGATCAAGCGGTTCTCTCAGGTATTGTTTTATACTTTTTCAGGCTTGGGAAACACAAATTTACAAAAAAGTTCAACCCTGGAGTCTTCTTAAGTTTTTCAGACTCTCTAAAATTGAAAAACGCCGAGTTTCTCCTATACTGGACTCGTTAAAATTTCACAGTAAAGGACCTGTTCGATTACAAACAGGAACGGACCACTCCTTCTTAGGGTTCGAATCTAAACTAAGTTGGACTCATCCGAAGGATGAGCTTATAATCAAGCATATGTTATCCTCCTCAAGCTTGTAAAAAATAAAGAGGTACTTGCCAGAAATGGTGGGGGAAAAGAGAGAAAAATGAGCCTACTTGTTATCCTTCATCTCAGAAGAAACCTTGTCACCACTCTTGAACACGACACTTTTCATTCACCTAGGTTGGGAAATCCTTTGCCTCACAAGTTGATCAAACCACATTGAAAGTCTTCAGCCGGGTATTAACTTTGGGTCAATCATCACCAAGCCATCTGTCGTGTCGTTATGTGTTTAAGAGGTCACTGCAAATAAACCATTCATCTGCAAAATACCCATCATACATCTCGACCATCCCTGAGTCAGTCCTTACAGCTACATTTCTTCAACTTGATCTATGATTTCGTGTTGTGGGCTTGCCTGCAACGGGTCGCTTTCTATCGACATCAACACATTATCTAGAAAGATGACCTAGAAATCGTTAGTACCTTGAAATCTGCATGCATCAATGGCAGGTTTCTCGCCTTTGACGACAGTTTACATCATTGACTTTCGATCGAAGGATTCCGTGACATGTTCGACATCAATTCATTCATTCACATCTCATGGATTGTGCTGGGTACTTTGAGAACCATTGACATCACTTGTGGTCTCTCTCACACTTATTAACAGTTTACATCATCGACTGGTAATCAAGTGGTTTCTACCATGTTCGACATCAGCTCATTTATTCACATGGATAGAATCGTACCATTTCGGGAAGTAGGAATGAAGACCCTAGATCTAGTTTCCACCATCCAGGCTGCGAGGATTTTTGTATTCATTATATAGTAGACTAATCATAAGCAGATGGCTGCGTCCATGCTGTGTCTACATGAGTCTATGATTATGATGTACTGCGAAATCATTCCTGTATCAGAGCAGTAGTTAGTTTGTTAGTTAAAGTTTTCAATCTGAGTATGGGAATGCCTACCTCAGCGATGATATGATCTTATATATGTATTTTGTGTTGAATATTTGCAGGTTCCAACCGGGCTCTCCACAAGATAATCCTTGAAATGATAAAGCACTTCACCCTTCCTAGATGATATGAAACCCTAATCTACTACAGGCTTCGCACTTTAGGGGGAAATCTGTTACACTAAAATTTGTCACCATGACTATTTGCAGTTAGTATGGCTCCATCAACCGTCATACTATCCTCCTTGGCAAGTCTCATACCTCTGCTCCTCATGTCAAACTCCAAGAAAGAGAGAAAGTCTTTAAAAATCTATATAACTTTGGGTACGCAGATTCTCTTAGCCTTACCTGCGTGTACGCACCTCAAGTTCACAATACCTGCGTACTTGTACGCTCTGTATGTAAAGGGGTAGGTGCATACCCCTGTAAAGGTCAAAAGGCACGAGTTTTACTTCAAAAACGTTACTTGTGGTCGATTCTAGAGCATTCTAGAAGCTTGTTTGACGTGTATTGAGCGCCTCCAGATGGTTCATGTATCCCAAAGAAAGAGGAGATTATCCCATCAAGAGGGGAGCTATCCCATTGAAAGAGGGGATTATCCCATTGATGGTGGACTTGATTAACTTCCTCCAAAGCACTATAAATACAAGCATTGGACCAGAGGGAGGGGAGGTTGAAAGCTGAACATTCCTAAGGGTAGATGTTGCTGAAATTAGGACTCCCTTATATAGCTTGAGAGGAGAGATTCCCATCCTTTCTTAGCTTCATTTGGAAGTGGGTGAGCTGATCAAAGTAAAGGAGAACTCTTGCTGGACCCTGGGAGGGACCTGCACAACACCAAGGCACTGGTTGTAATGGTTTCTTTTGTTTCCACTTAATACAATTAAGCTCATTTTTCTCAACAAGTTGTTATACATGATTTGTTTCATATATTCCTTGGTCTTTATGATGAATATGTTTTATTTTATGAGTTATTCAGGTGCTATGTAATCGTTTGCTTGTTAGTGAATGCAGGTTTTGAAGAGAAGGAGGAGCTCATCCGGATCAAAGAGATTGGACTACTACAAAACGTTGGACTAAAGGTATGTTATAAACACCTGATTACTTGTATTCTAAATGCATATTTAGGGAAAGATAGTGTTTAATTGTCTTGTTTGTCACTAGAAAGCCTTAGCTTCTAGGGAGGTTGGTTTTGTCTGCAAAATTGACTCTTTCCGCATGACAGTGTAGAAGGAGGAACATCTTTAGAGCTCCTTGATTTGAAGACTAAGTCTATATGGATTGGGTCCATAGATAGTTTTTGGCCCCCATTTCTAAATATGTTGCATCAAAGTTTCCCTAATCTAAGGAAGATGTACTCCAATTAGCCATAAAATTTGATCTAATATATGCCCAGTTAGGTTATGTTTACATTGTTATCCCCGATCTGCCTTGGCATGGTGCTTCTAATCACTGAGGCCTTCTCACACCATGGATGGCATAGTTGGAACCATTTCACACCCTCAACTATATGCTCCACCTTAGATGAGTTATGGTCCACCTAAGGGAGGGACTAGTTCCACTTACAAGTATGCCTCTCCCAATCCTCCATAAGGAAACCCTTATCTAGGTCCCATCATGCCATATGCATATTCCTATCAACATCAATATATGCGAGGGCCAACTGTTGCACATCCTATTTATGCCAATGTTGCCCCATCTCCTTATTATCAGCATGCACCTCATAGCACTCCATATCCTTCGCACCAGTGTCCTAACTCCCCAACCCTACTCCCCTTCTGCCACAACTACCACCTTGTCCACAAGGTCAAGTGTATGCTCAATGGAGTGGACCCAATCCCCGTGACCCCAAGAAAATGAAAAAAGGGAAGGGTAATTCAAACAAGGATTCACAATGTAATCAAGGAAACCAAGGTCCTCCACAATTCCCCTTAGGGTATTGAACCTAATCCCACGACCCAGCAATAGGGCAGTCATCCCAAGTAGAAGGAGGGTGCTCGTATGAACAAACTTCTATTTTTTGTGGCGTATATGGTCATTATAACTATGAGTGTCCTCTTTCACCTCATATGCGGAAAGTGTGGGAAGCTCAAGCAGCTTCTCAAGGATCATAGTCCACCACTCCTCCTCCCCCTCCTGCTTCATCTCAACCAACAATGCTTACCAATCCTTTTCATCACCAAGGATATATAGCTACCCAACCGACACAAGGTGAGGAAGCTCAAATAATTTTGATGAGGTAAATACTGACCAAGCCAACATTTAGACTCAGTCATGCCAATACGACAAGCCATCCACTAAGTCAACAACTGATTTCCAACCCAAAGTTTTCACCGAGTCTCTATCGTTATCCAATGATACCTTACGAATCCCTTACCCTTAGGTCTAGGTTATTCCTAAGATCCCTGGAGGTTCGTTACATCGAAATTGTACTTCTACCAAAGCCGCCCATACATATAGCATAGTAGATGACTTGGTGCAGTCTCCTCGTGCCATGCCAATACCAGAAGTCCTCCAAATGTGTGCTTCCCAATGGAAAGCTTTACTATCTTCCTTGGGTATCATGGATCCTAATAATCAAATGATTTTCTTTCATGTTGACAAGTGAGAAACTCCTCCCCTTACTTCATACATTGCATTTCAAATACCAGTCTCCATTAGAAACGCCACTGTTAAGAAGTGTATCATTGAAAAAGGCACCCCACTTATGTGATGGCCACTAGTGTTTGGAAGAAAATTGGTTTCCCTAACCTATCCCCATCCACCATCACTCTTCAAGCCTGGGATGATCATCCTTCACAACCCTTGGCTTATAACGCCACTTCCCAATCATAGTTACTGGCAAGACTGTCTGTATTGACATTGAAGACACTGATTCTCCCCTAGAATATGTTGAAGCCCCAAAAATCGGGTCGACAACAAGGGGGATACCCACCCGGTCTGGACCTTGGTTAGCAGCTCCTTATCCGTTTGGTATAGCAGGTCCGACTGGGGATAATGGGACCAGTTTCCCAATCTAAGGTGTGTGTGTGTGTGTAGAGTTGGATAATGCTGATCTAGGAGTATTTAAAGATAATTTAATTCAAACTTCTAAACTAACTCTATGCTATTGTAATCTAATGAGAAACAACACATCTAATCTACGCTAACCCGGGGTGTATTTCTTCTATTATGCGATCTAAAGAGATTTCGAACAATAACTGGTAATAAAGATCATTCAACTATCATAAGAATAGAAATCAATTAAGATAAACCATTCTGCATAAAAAGTTAAGCAAAACAGTTGTGGACAACATATCGCATAATAAGTTATTCATATATCAAGCACAAATAAATGGCTTCCACCGTACAGAAGTGCCAAATGGTAACCCACACATTTATGCATTAACATATAAACAACTGAAAACTGCATATCACTTTAAGAATATAAGCAGAAATGGTCAAGAGATAAAAGTACCATTTATGACTGGTTCCACTCATAAGCATCAAGCAATAACGATTTATCTCTACTTGTTCTAACATCTACTAAGAGTACAAAAGTGCAACATCAGTAGCAGACATTAAATAAAAACATTGATAAATCTCGATCCATCCATTCATCAAAAACCCCCTCCGAGGGTGCAAAAGTGCATGTTCTGAGGACAAGTTTTTTGACAAATTTCCCGACCCTTCTCCAAATGCCTGAGAAGGGTTTAAATATCGCTAACTAATTAATCTTAATTACATAAATTTAGGACATGGTTTCAAATGACCGCCCTTCTACTAAAGCAAATTTATTTCTAAAAATTGAATCTAATTTCTAACTGTTTCTATATTTGCTCCTCAGTGTTGTAAGCAATGAAACATTCGCCTGGGAAGAGTTGGCTAGTTGTCTTCTCATTTCGTTTGAGCTACAAAAATAGAAATAACAAGAGCTGGCACCGCTTTCTGACAAACTAGAAGATATTTTCGAAAATCTTCCTCTGGCTTGGTGTATTCACTATGTGTATACTTGGTAATAACCCAAATTTTTCTTAAACTGATTGTGCTGTTGCTATTTCGGTTTCCGGCCTTGCGAATGACTGAACAAGTTAGGTACTTTGCTCTCTGAACAATTTTCTGTATTGAAAATTGCTTCCTTTCTTTGTTCCAGGCTTTTCTGGTGCGTTTTCCCCCTTTAGCGTTGTTCTTTTTGCTTTACCCTGTCTAAGCTTCAGATATTTTGTAAACATGCTGCTTTTGTGCGCCTTTGACTCTGAGTCTTGGATAGTCTATTGCCATCAGTATCTGTTGAGTGATACTCTAGAATCCGCGGTCCTGCTGCATGCGACATCCGTTTGTGAAGGCATCTCTTCTCTGTTCTTCGAGAATTGACGCTTTCCCCTTTTCCTTGGATGTTTCCTGCACATTGCTTTATGTTAGTTGTTGTCTTACAGTTTACGCAAAGTAAAAGAGTAATGATGAAAAGATTGACATGAAAGCTTTAAGCTCTAATGAATGCATAATCATGACACTCATAATGAACTGACTCTTCGAAAAACACAACACAATATTTCTTGGATACTTTGGCGTACAATCATTAATTTCTTTTAAGGCGCGCACCCAATTTTGGTCTACAGACAGTTTTCCTTGAACACTATGTCGAGGAAATTTTGCGATGAGTGATTTCTGCGACTCGCATCGCTGTATCGCGGATTGCGTCGTCAAGATGTGTCATCGTAGGAATTGATGATCGCATTCATCGCAAATCGCAATATCGCAGATCGCAATTAATTATCCAATCATTGTGTGTTGCTTATGCGATGTTGCGATATGCGATGTCGCATATCGGTCGTCGGTGATTCCTTAAGTTTTTCATCTAAGAGCGCTTCACAATATAAGCGATGCGATGTATTTCGCGTCGCCTCTTCGCAGCTTATTATGCGCATAGGAAAACGTCTCACTCTCTTCTCGCGATGCGATACAGCTTTAGGGAGTTAAAATACAAAAATTTTGATAAAATGGTTTTTTGGATTTTTTGTTAAGGGTCCCCATTTGCTTGGTGTTATTGCTAATACCAAACAAAGAGGGGGGTTGTTGGTGGCCACAACAATGGCGATTCACTGTGAAGAACCAGTTATCTCTTTTTTCTATTGAATTTTAACTTCCAAAGCAGAAAATTTTTCATATGTCTAAATTTTTTTATGGACAGATAGAGTATATTACGGCTTATCCTATCAATGATACTTCATCTCAACCTTTTCATATTCCAATTGTTTGTCTCCTCAGGCTTAGTTCTTGTATTCACACCAGACATTACTTGGTCTTTTAAAGATAAAATAAGGTCTTCTCTGCGTGCTGGCTTTTAAAATATGCTCATTTGTCGTAGGTAGAGCCTCTGCTGCCCGCAAGTGTCGATAGCCTCGACAGGGTTACCTGTTACCCAGCAATGATCCTTTATCCTGCTTGAGGTTATTTACAACTTTTAAGAGGAAAACCCTTTTTTGACACTTTTTCCTTTTTTATTCTCTAAATAACAATGTCTTGGTTTGGTGGCCAAATTATGACACAGTCATTCACTTGATTTGCACTTTTTCTGAACAAGCTGGCTCGTGATGAGACCCCTTGTCTTTTGATTGCAACAATCTTGAGTCGTTGCCCTATTTTGGTAGACAGTATTGGCAAAGTCAGCAAGTTATAATATCTGTGATCATGATAAGCCGACTCGTGATGAGACCTCTTATTCTTTGAGATACAGTGTTTTCTCGGATTGTTCCTCTGAATGCTGTGATTTCCTTTAGCAGGGAGGAAGTCATTGTTTTTCCTTAAGAAAGCTCTGGACGACAATAATAGAGTTTGAAAACAGTAGCTTTACAGAGAATATTTATTTTATTATTGATACCTTTCATTGTGCTGATATAAAACAATTTCTTACCAAAGGTTGCTTTCATCAAAGTTCTTGAAGTTGAAACTAGTATCATGTCTAGGCTAAAGTTAACTCTACCTGTCAATAATAAAGATCAGATTTTATCGAAAATTTTTGCTACTTGTACAAGCGAAAAGCTCAAAATCTGATAGAGAATTGGTTTCTTTTTCATGAAACCTTTAGTAACCATCTACAACTAGTTTTATTTATAAGAAAGAGAAAAACAAATAAAAACTAAAACTATCCTACAAAAATAGAAGAGTGATCTTCTATGGAAAATATATTTTAAGAATCTGTCCATTAACAGGCAAAGAATCTCTTCTACCTGCTAAATCCTGCAACACAAACGTTGATGGGCCTATGACTTCTACAATCTGAAAAGGACCAAGCCACAGTTTTTGAAATTTCGTATGTTTTCCCTTTTCTTCATGAGCCTTATCCCATTTCAAAACTAAATCTCCCATCTGAAAAAAATTTCTGGTCATTATGCTTGAGTCAAAAGAGGATTTTATCAACGCTTGGTGATGGGCATGGGTTTTCTTAGCTTGTTCTCGTCGTTCTTCTAATTTAATTATTTCCATTTGTCTTAGTTGTATGGGGGAGGTAGATACCTCATCGATGTGTTGTACTAAAGACAAAGAGGGGATGACTAAGTGAGTTGGAAGAACCACTTCTTTCCCATAAACTAAATTAAAGGGAGAAGTGCTGATTGAAGCTTTATTCGTTATTCTATCTGCCCATAAAGCATTTACCAACGCTTTGTGCCAATTCTTTTGGTTTTGGTCGACTGTTCTTTTAATAATCCTGATCAGGTTTTTGTTTGTTGATTCAGCCAATCCATTACCTTGCGGATAGTAGTTGGCTGAATATTTCAGTTTGAACCCTCTTTTAAGTGCAAACTCAGTCATTGTATTTCCAAAAAAGTATGAAGCATTATCAAACATTAAGGCCGTTGGCAATCCAAACCTAGTGATTATAAATTGATCTATGAATTCAATAATGTTTTCAGAATTAGCTGTCTTGAGAGGAACTGCTTCTACCCATTTAGTAAAATAATTTGTTGCCGTGAGGATGTACCTATGCTGCTTAGAGGATTGAGGAACGATCTCACCTATTATGTCCAAGCCCCATTGACTGAATGGTTGCTCGATGTTAACCGGCTGTAGTAGCATGGATGGTTTCTTTTGTTTCCCTGCAGCAGTCTGGCAGACTTGGCATTTCCTCACATCACTGTGTGAGTCTTTGAACAGCGTGGGCCAATAATATCCTGCACGTAAGATTTATGCGCAGTAGCATCTCCACCATAGTGTCCACATGCTGGTCCATCGTGGAGTTCCTGCAAAACCTTTTCGGCTTCAGTTTTCTCAAGACACCTAAGAAGCACAGAATCGTAATTCCTTTTAAATAGAACATCATTTATGAGCTGGTATTGTTTATCTTTCAATCTCAGAGCTCTTTTCTTGGTGTGATGGAGCATACCCGTTCTTAAGATAATAAATGGTGTCAACATATAATGATTCTACATCGTTTAGTCTTACCTCATACGTATGTACCTCTTCAGATGAATTCTCAGGAATTTGTGATGCTCCAGCCAACATTTTGCAGAATCCTTGACCTCTTACAATGTTTGCTGGTTTGATCTCAAGATCGTATTCTTGTAAAGAGGTGATCCAATTTGCTCCTTTTTCGCCCACATCCTTCTGTATTAGAAGGTTTCTTACCACTGGAAACGGTACTATGACCTTAGTATGGGATTTAAGTAAGAAAGGTCTGAAATATTTGATCGCTTTGAAAACAGCATATGCCTGTTTCTCCACGTCTAAATAGTTGAGTTCAGCACCTTGTAAATTCGACCTAAAAAATGCGATTGGAGCTTCCGCTTTCTCTTGATTTGCTTGAGTTAGAATCACGGCATAAGATTTCTCTGAGGCAAATGTGTATAAGATAAAAGATTCTGAAAAATTCGGGGTCGCTAAAGATGGAGCGTTAATGATAGCTTGTTTGATCAAGTTGAATGCTTCATGCTCATCTTGACCCCATTTAAAATTTGAGTTCTTTTTAATCACATTTGTCAAAGGAGAAACAATATGTGAGAAATCTGGGACAAATCTCTTCACAAAATTGATTTGACCAAGGAAATATTGCATGGATTTTTTGTTATGAGGCGTGGATATTTCAGAAATTTCTTTGATTCTGTCAGCTTCAATGTGAATACCAGATTTTGACACTATGAATCGTAGAAGTTTTCCTTCACTTAATGCGAAAAAAGATTTTTTTGGGTTAAGTGAAATCCCATACCTTAAACATCGTTGAAATATTTGTTTCAAGTCTTTGAGATGGTCGCTTTGCTTCTTGGAGTACACTGTTATATCATCCAGGTAAATCACTACAGATTTATTGACTAAACCTTTGAATGCGATGTCCATGGCTCTCTGAAATGTAGCGCCGACATTGATCAAACCAAATGGCATCTTGCGATATGCGTATGTGCCCCATTTAGTTCGGAATGTGGTTTTTAACTGATCATCAGGATGTACCAGCACTTGATTGTATCCTGAAAATCCATCCAAAAAACACATTAATTCTGAGCCTGCTACTGCCTGTAATATCTGCTCCATAGGTGGGAGGGGAAAATTGTCTTTTTGACAGGCTTTGTTGAGATTCCGGAAATCGATACAAATTCTAATATCTCCGTTTTTCTTTCTAACGGGTACCATATTGGAAACCCATTTGGAGTGTCTGACGGGGAAAATTATTCTGGCTCTCAATAACTTATTTAGCTCAGTTTTTATCTGATTTTCTAAATTGGGGTGGATTTTTCTGAGTTTCTATTGGACAGGTTTTTCATTGTCAATCATAGGGATAGTATGTTGAATGATAGAAGTGTCGTATGTCTTCAGCTCATCGTAATTCCAGGCAAAAACATTTTTGTATTGTCTCAAAAGACGGATATACGCTAATTTTCCTTCAGGGGCTAGGCCGTGGCCTAGATTAACGTTTTGTGGTTTCTCATCGGTTCCTAGGTTTATTGATTCGTAGTTCAGAGTCGAACTGTAGAGCTTAGAATTGGTAGATCTTTTAAACCGACTTTTCAAATCATATAAGTCTTCTAACTTAACCATCGATTTAGGTATAGCATTATCAGTGCTATTTTGTTGTATTTGGTGATCATGATGGTGCTCGTCAATTATTTGATTTGAGTAGGATCCTTCAGAAGTGAGGAAATTTACAATGTTAGGATCGTCATTGAATACTCTCCAGTTTGTAATGTTTTCAGGGATGGATGGTCTAAAGATTAATTCTATTGAGAATCTATCTGGACTAAAATCTTCGAAGGGAATAAGTCTAGAGGTTACATTAGCTAACAGGGCTGCGTTCGCATTTTGGAGTCTTGGGATTGACGAAATATTGAATGCTATGAAATGTTCAGTCAGATCTTATACCAAAGATTGATAGTGCTTCAAATGACCTGACAGGCAATGTATGGTGTTACGTACCTGTTTGACGACAATCTCAGAGTCTCCGAAGACTTGAAGGTACTTAACGTTCAACCCGATTGCTTTGTATAGGCCTTGCACCAAGGCCTCGTATTCTGCTGTATTGTTTGTGAAATCGAATTCAAGTCTGCACGTAAGCATGGTCTTATTTCCGTCTGGGCTAATCAGAATGCATCCTGCTCCTGCTCCCTCATTAGATTTAGAGCCATCAAAATATAATTTCCAAAACAAAGGTATATTTACAGGGTTATCTAAAAAATTAACACACTTCGAATTATCAGTTTGGGAAAAAATTTCGACTTGGGACAAAACTGAATTTTCTAAGTAAGGTGAGGTATGAGCATTGAAAATGCCGAGGAAAGAACCTACTGAGTAATTGCCTATGATACTGTTGTTGTATGCTATTGCTTCATTTTCTTCCTCCAATTCCGTTACTATGTACTTCTGGTGTAACTCTCGTTCAACCTTTATTTGGTTCGGTTTACCGTTGTAGGGTAACCACATGTGTGACCAGTCGGTTGAGAAGTATCCATGGAGCTTTTCGGACCAATCCCTGCTAAGAATTAAGCCATAGAATTCAGGGATATCAGCTACTAGAATGTCAATAACCTGACATACCTTCGGGTTAGACGACAATCTTATGGTCACTTGATTAAGTTCACCAATCACTTCGACTTGAGATCGATCAAGCTGAACTATGCGCACTGCGGATTTTTGTGGTTGAACATTCAACTTGGCACATATTGATCTAGGTAAAATATTCGTTGAAGCACCAGAATCTACCAAACAATTATGCATGTTTTGGTTGAAAATTTCATAAGTGAGAAGAAAAGGGGGAGTGTGAGACCTTGATCTTCCTCCAATCAAGGCGATGTCATTTGGGTCAACCTTATTGATCGTGTTGGTTGGAGGTCTTCCCATGTTGTGGGAAGCTACAGCTGTAGGCAAAGATGTAGTCGGCATGCATGTAATTCTTTCATCATTATCTTCTGTTGATGTTTCAATTTGCTCAACTCATAAAGAGTGATATTATCCCTAGTCTTTTTCATGTCATCAATAATGTTGTACTCCATTTCATCCGACACAATCAATGTTCTTGATGGAGGTGTTTGATCTGATTGGACTGGGCTAGATTGAGTCGCTTTAGCGGTCGTTTTCTTTGTTGCGACTTTATCTTTTGCTGCAGGGCTTGCGCCCTTCTGCTTAGGGGTAGTTTGGGGAGGATCAAGTTGATTTTTTCTTCGTGTGCTAACCGGAAATACTTCTTGATATTCTTCTTGCGGGAGGATGAAATCCCACATTCCTTTGTAGTTCCACAACTTCTTCGTCATCGGTCTGCCCTTCAGTGGTATTCTCTTCTTCTTCCTCTTCTTCGGATTCGACGTTTGAGATAGAGTTGGGTGGTTTCACATCCATTGAAGGATTTCTTTTAAAAGCTCTGTAGGGATTTTTTGAAGAAGTTTCTGCTACTTGTTTTTTTATGTCAATCATCTCATTGGACATGGTTTTTAACACTTTTTTTAATCCTTCCAAATCGAAAGGGTATTTCGTTTGTTTCTTCTTGGGGTCTTCCTTGAAGGAGACTTTCTTAGATTTGCGTTCCTCTATCATAGATCTTTTTTCCAGGGCTACTACGCATTTCTCTACTGCTATCGCCTCTGTCAAGTTTTCAACTAAGGTTGTCTTATTTTCCCTATCCACGAAGATTGCCAAGTTTGATGGTAAGGCCATAATATACCATTCACATCTCACTTCTTCGCTGGGCTGGGAAGCAGCGGGAATTTTGTTGAGGATTTTATTGAACCATAAATTGAAATCTTTGATGGGTTCTCTAGCCTCGGCTTTAAGATTGGATATGTCATTGATTAACGTCGTCATTGATCTGTCATCACCAAACTTGGTAAGGAATTGACTTTGAAAAATTTCCCAACTTGTGATAGACCCGGAAGGTAATGAAAAGTACCATGACCCGGCTGTTCCTTGCATTGTGTAGGGAAGAAGCCGGACGACAGCATCCTCGTTGGTAACTCCGTTGAGATTAACAGAAAGCATGAAATTATTAATATGCTCTTCAGCTAGCATGCCTGCTTCTGGATTGAACTTGGGTAGCCATTTCTCAGGATGGGCCGGTATTGGGCTCAGGGGTGGAGGCATTAAAACTGCCCCAGGATTGTTCCATGGAGACTGGGCCATTGTTGAGCTGCTAGTAAATGAAAGTGCAGAGGATGATCCCTGATGCTGGGAAGATGAAGATATTATGATCTTTGATGATTGAAGAGGAGGGGTTGTGGAAGATGGATGAGTGGTTTGGAATGAAGATGTGGGTGGCTAACTTCGTTGTGAGGGAGTTGAAATGGACGACGTAGATGAAAGAGTCTCACTGTCAGACTCTGGTGGTGTTTTCCTTGCTCTTTTCCTGGTGGGGAGAGGGAATTCAGTTGGCTGGATGCCAAATTTTTCACTCTTTAATCTGGTTAGGGGATGAGCAGGATTGCACTACGAAGTCACGCTGCTTTGAGATTTATCAGACCTCTGAGTAAAAATAGAAAATCCCTGGAGTTTGCGAATCAGAGTTTGAACTTCAGGGGGTTCAATGATAAATTGGTCTGAAATATTAGGGTATGTAGCAGCGGTTGATACTCGAGCGACTTCTGACTCTGGATTTAAACGTACTGGGGAAGTCGGGGGAGTTGAGGAGGGTGATTTAATCTCAGGATGGTATTTAGATTTTGATTTAGGTGCCATTCATAGTTCGGGCCCTCCTTCTAGTGCCAAATATGTTGAAGCCCCGAAAATCGGGTCGACAACAAGGGGGATACCCACCCGGTCTGGACCTTGGTTGGCAGCTCCTTATCTGTTTGGTATAGCGGGTCTGACTGGGGATAATGGGACCAGTTTCCCAATCTAAGGGGTGTGTGTGTGTAGAGTTGGATAATGTTGATCTAGGAGTATCTAAAGCTAATTTAATTTAAACTTCTAAACTAACTCTATGCTATTGTAATCTAATGAGAAACAACACATCTAATCTACGCTAACCCGGGGTGTATTTCTTCTATTATGCGATCTAAAGAGATTTCGAACAATAACTGGTAATAAAGATCATTCAACTATCATAAGAATAGAAATCAATTAAGATAAACCATTCGTCATAAAAAGTTAAGCAAAACAGTTGTGGACAGCATATCTCATAATAAGTTATTCATATATCAAGCACAAATAAATGACTCCACCGTACAGAAGTGCCAAATGGTAACCCACACATTTATGCATTAACATATAAACAACTGAAAACTGCATATCACTTTAAGAATATAAGCAGAAATGGTCAAGAGATAAAATTACCATTTATGACTGGTTCCACTCATAAGCTTCAAGCAATAACGATTTATCTCTACTTGTTCTAACATCTACTAAGAGTACAAAAGTGCAACATCAGTAGCAGACATTAAATGCAAACATTGATAAATCTCGATCCATCCATTCATCAAAAACCCCCTCCGAGGGTGCAAAAGTGCATGTTCTGAGGACAAGCTTTTTGACAAATTTCCGGACCCTTCTCCAAATGCCTGAGAAGGGTTTAAATACTGCTAACTAATTAATCTTAATTACATAAATTTTGGACACGGTTTCAAATGACCGCCCTTCTAATAAAGCAAATTTATTTCTAAAAATTGAATCTAATTTCTAACCGTTTCCGTATTTTCTCCTCAGTGTTGTAAGCAATGCAACATTCGCCTAGGAAGAGTTGGCTGGTTGTCTTCTCCTTTCGTTTGAGCTATGAAAATAGAAATAACAAGAGCTGGCATCGCTTTCTGACAAACTAGAAGATATTTTCGAAAATCTTCCTCTGGCTTGGTGTATTCACTGTGTGTATACTTGGTAATAACCCAAATTTCTCTTAAACTGATTGTGTTGTTGCTATTTCAGTTTCTGGCCTTGCGAATGACTGAACAAGTTAGGTACTTTTCTCTCTGAACAATTTTTTGTATTGAAAACTGCTTCCGTTCTTTGTTCCAGGCTTTTCTGGTGCGTTTTCCCCCTTTGGCGTTGTTCTTTTTGCTTTACCCAGTCTAAGCTTCAGGATCTTTTGTAAACATGCTGCTTTTGTGCGCCTTTGACTCTGAGTCTTGGATAGTCTATTGCCATCAGTATTTGTTGAGTGATACTCTGGAATCCATGGTCCTGCTGCATGCGAAATCCGTTTGCGAAGGCATCTCTTCTCTGTTCTTCAAGTATTGACGCTTTCCCCTTTTCCTTAGATGTTTCCTGCACATTGCTTTATGTTAGTTTCTATCTTACAGTTTACGCAAAGGAAAAGAGTAATGACGAAAAGATTGACATGAAAGCTTTAAGCTCTAATGAATGCATAATCATGACACTCATAATGAACTGACTCTTCGAAAAACACAACACAATCCTTCTTGGATACTTTGGCGTACAATCATTAATTTTTTTAAGGCGCACACCCAATTTTGGTCTACAGACAGCTTTCCTTGAACACTATGTCGAGGAAATTTTGCGATGAGTGATTTCTAAGACTCGCATCGTAGTATCGCGGATTGCATCGTCAAGATGTGTCATCATAGGAATTGATGATCGCATTCATCGCAGATCGCAATATTGCAGATCGCAAATCACCGATCGCAATATCGTAGATCGCAATATCGCAGATCGCAATTAATCATCCAATCATTGTGTGCTACTTATGCGATGTTGCGATATGCGATGTCGCATATCGGCCGTCGGCGATTCCTTATGTTTTTCATCTAAGAGAGCTTCACAATATAAGCGATGCGATGTATTTAGGGTCGCCTCTTCGCAGCTTATTATGCGCATAGGAAAACGTCTTACTCTCTTCTCGCGATGCGATATAGCTTTAGGGAGTTAAAATACAAAAATTTTGATAAAATGTTTTTTTGGATTTTTGTTAAGGGTCCCCATTTTCTTGGTGTTATTGCTAATACCAAACAAAGAGGGGGGTTGTTGGTGGCCACAACAGAATACAACATCCTTTTGGGTCGTACTTATACTTATTTGATGTAATCTATCGCATCTATGGCTCACCGTAAGATGTGCCTTCCCCACAATGGAAAGATCGTCACCATCGATTAGTTGACGTAATATGACCACAAAGCCCAGAATTCACCTTGCACCAAGATTTCCTCTGTGGTTGACAATATGAATGTCTTTTACTTCACCAATGTCTCTCGACGAGTCTAAAAATATTTCACTTTGCATCATTCTTACTATGATCCATTCCTACCCCTTCTGAGCTTAGCTCATCTAGTGTTTGCATGCTCCAAGCATCACAGGCCACCCACAAATGGTCTGGTATGACTTCACAGTAGACCGCACCTTAGCAACCTACTATTCCTAACTCAACCCTACATATTGGTAGTACTCCTTAAGGATCATTTCCTTCTTTTAGTGTCTCTCCTAATCCATTTGATGCTGGAATCGTTCCCCTAGGGCTTATACATTTTAGAGTAGTTCCTCGAGGCCACTATCCTTCTAGTTAGATATTGTTCTTATTTCCACCTCCTGGAGTTTATTCTACACCTATCATGGCTATGTTGAGTCTACCTATCATTACCTTGGGGATCCCAGTCTGGTACATCAATCCTCCCACAAACACTCCTTCCAACGAACTGAAAACTTACACTGCTTTGACCCCGGTCCAACCTATTGTTCCTACCCCTACATTTGCTTCAGTTCCACAACTACCTCAACAGTATCTAAGTCATGTTGCGAAAACATATGGTGAGGGGAGAAAAGCCTAGAAAAAGGGAAATAAAGTCAACACCCCCTAGCAACTCTAGCTCCTTCTAAGCCACCAAAGCCTATTCCTCACTGTGCTTTGTGTGATGTTGTCGGTCATGCCACCAATAATTTTCCTAAACTCCCTCGTGTGAAGGATATGCTAAATGATACCTTCCCTGATTCTAACATTCCTGAGGTCCATGTCACCTTAGCTGAGTCAACCATAAATAAAATATCATTATGCAGAAATCACCCATGTGATTTGTGTGATAATTATGGCCACTATCCTCATTGTTGTCCCTGTCTGATTTTCATGGTACACTTCAAGTTCTTCATGAATTAGAGGCTTCTCATAGTGATTCCACCTCTCCTCTACCTATAGATTCTAGTCCCACTCCTAAATTGGAACATTAGGTCTCTTAAACAACCATTATGATCCATCCCCCTGATATGAAGGTGATGGATAGTACTACTCCTATTCTCTGCCTGTCGTCATCCATGAGATCAATGCCTTGGAACTCCCCTGATGTATCCTATTGTGATTTTGTTGAACCTTCCTCGACAGTCACCCTGGTCTCAACATTGGTAGATATTCCATCTACTTGTGATATGTCTCACATTCTTGACAATGCGTATGTGAACCTTGTCTCTCTTGAATATGCCTTAGGTATCTCTTCTCAATGATGTGGTCCTTCTTCCTCCCATCCACCCTTCTTCCATTCTAATGAAGAAATCATGGAAGCTGTGACCACTCCTAATTATCCTTAGGATGATATGCACCATCGTGCATACTTCCATCCACAACAAACCCCTAACTGATATGATGTGGATTCCAAAGAATTCATCCATGGTGAGGTCGAGTGGTTCGATAACCTGTTACTTCGAACCCATGAATTTGAACCACATCCACCTTGTGTCCCTTACATTACCACTCAATGGTTGGGTAAGGGGGAATTCATCTTTGATAGTCCAAGAGAAGCAATTCTCCCCAACCCTCCTAGTGCATCTACTAGTTTTGACTCTAATACCATTATTTTTCCCCATTTAGAAGAACCTCTAGAGTATCATATCACTCCAGATCACCCTAGGAATGACCCACTTAATAATGCCTTCATCTTATATCAACAACCCAGTCCCTTAGAAATTGTTGTTGTTCAACAACCATGTTTTCTAGGTGAGCATCAGTTCCTTCTTTTAGAAGCCACTCTTTGGTATAGAGACGCCATGTATGCAAACCCATAAATTCAGTCCATTTAATTCATATATGTAGTACCAAATGAGATTGGTAATCCATGGTTTCCTTTCTCTAACTATATCTGTCAATTATTCCCATAAGAGGATGACCATAAGATAAAAAATGGTGAACAACATCATAAAAATGTGTTTGGATTCCACTACTCTAAATACATCTGGTATGCCCATAGCATACCCCATCTATACATACAAAACTGGGGGGAAAATATGCCATTACATCTATTCATAATCCTCCGTAATATCTTGTGCCAACAACCTTGAATGCATGAATCCATTATTTGTGCACTTGGAACATGATGACACTCCATAAACTCATCCAGCTAGGGGCCATCATTCCCACATGATCAATCCCATCCATCATCATATGATGGCAGGATGTATCCCATGCTTGGGGGCATGATTACCCCTGACCAATCACTTGGTTAATAGAAGTCTTGGCCTAGATCCCAATGATCTATGTATGGTTTATTATCCTCCCATTCCATGGAAACTTTGTTCTACTGACCTCTCTCGCAAGCCACATACACATTGCATATTGTAGATCATTGATACCACCTATTCAAACATTCTAGTTTATGTGATGTCACACTTACCACCTGATCCCCATGTTTGACTTGGTGGGTGTGGATGATCCTAGACCTTTCTGTCATAGTTCACTCCTTTATTCCTTTCTTACCTTGATTCTTCACCAGGAACCCTCTTTCCAAGAAGCATTAAGGCTATTTTCGACAAGTAAGGGCACCTACTTGAAAGATGTAGATTCGAGTTCTGACGGTCATTTTGTTTTCTACGATCTCTGCAAGATTTGGGACCTTCTCCTCCTATCCAAATTATCCATAGCTCAATATGAAAATGAATTGGATTTGGGGGGCAAAATCACTTTTATAGGAATAACCATAGTTTTTTGGTCGAGCATTGTGACCAAACCATAGCTTCGTTTGACAAACCATTAACACCATTGGAAATCACTCACCGAGTTCTGTAATGGGTCTCTCTTTATTTTTGATAATTTGACAATTCACCAGGAAGCCTTTTTTTCCATGAGGTCTCACTTTGCCTCCTATTAAGATCAAATATCTTCATTTGAGTCACCCATACTATGGTACCATTTTAGCTTTTCACTAGTTGATTCATGTGTCGAATTTCTTCATGAGTAACTATCATTTACTCGTGCTT
Organism: Pinus tabuliformis; assembly: GCA_031772625.1. Classification (NCBI taxonomy): domain Eukaryota; kingdom Viridiplantae; phylum Streptophyta; class Pinopsida; order Pinales; family Pinaceae; genus Pinus; species Pinus tabuliformis. The sequence continues at coordinate 964,119,062 of CM062812.1, forward strand.
TTACGGTCCACTCCTAGCCTCCCCCATGTGATAGTATCATCAAGTAACCCTTGTTCAGGGAATCTGAGATGTGTCACCCTTGTACTTATGGAGTCCTTTTTTAGTCCCCTTGAGTTCCATTACAATGTTTCATATGTCTTCGTGTCACATCCATCCCATTTTTTATATTTTTCCTCCAACTCTACTACTTTGTATTTAACGAACCCTCATTTGAGTCATTGACCATCCCCTCTGGAATCAATTCAGTCACTTCTAGGTTAACCATCCTTATTATGCTCTGACATGGAAAATTGATAGTCCACCACCCATCTTCTTTCATTCCATCCGCCCCCCTGGTGTCATTCCATCAATCACTCTAATATGATCCCTCATGCCTTGTTGAGGATTCCTTATTACCTTGACTCTGGCAGGCTCTCTTCTATCGACCTCAACACATTTATTCTAGGAGAGTGGTCTAGAGGGTGATGTACCTTGATTCCACCTACCATCTTTGTTTGGTGCCTTAAATCAAGCAAAGGGAATTATTATTGGCCTTTGACTTTGTTGTTTCTCACGTGCTTGACATGAGCTCCTTATCGCATGATTGAGATTCATATGCTTGATAGTTCGGTGATCCAAACGATTGTCCTAGTGATTCCCCTATGTGTTTGATATGTTCTAGACCTCATGATTGGGTGACCATTCAGACCCCCCACATCCTTGGATGACCACATATGTTGATCCATTCTCTGTTGAAGTTTCGCAGATGTGATGGGTTCAATTTTCGCTGCTTATAGTGCCCACAACATGCATGTCTCCTTTAAGTGATCCATTCATATCTTCAGACCCCTTTCCTATTCCAAAGGGATTCTTTGGTTGTGATCCCTCCTTACCATGTTACCTTGAGGTGCATTATGTGGGATGTACTCAAATGTCCTTGTATTTAGTCCTCACCTATGTTTTTCCAAGCACATTATGTGTATGGGATTCATTGTATTATTTTCTAGCCCATTGATTCTAGTGTATCATGTATCATGTACTTTGTAGCTCAGTCCCACATTGTCGGGCTCATCATTATTCTTTGTATGCAGTTATCTTGGCGAGTATGGGTATGCATTCCCCACCTCATTTGAGATCATGTACACCGACATAAAAGAAGACTTCTATGAGTTTAGTAGGTCTCGTCCCCTCCATTATTTGTTTGTCCTTGACTTGCTTCAGATCCTTCTCTCTCTCTTTGACTGCCCTTTTGGTGTCTCATGGAAGTGTAGCCTACAAGATATTTCATTCATACTATTTTTTCCTAACACTCATATGTGTAGGAGGAATTTTTTATCACCAAAAAATGATCACCTAGCCATTTCTAACTAGGAGGATTGAAATACACCACATAGATTTAATTTTACCATAGTACAATCACTTTCATTGTAGAAAATAATTTAGTAAACCACTTTTATTAAATTCTTTTCTCATTTAAATAAAAAAGCACATTATAATAATTAGATAAATCATTATTTATTTAATTTTATCTGGGAATAATTATTAAATAATTATCTAAATTATTGTTCCTTGTCATAATTGACTAAATCCCTTAGGAATAATTAAATAAATCACTATTTATATAATTTCCTTATTTCAGTTATTGGAATAATTGTTAAATCATTATTTAATGATTATTTAATTTTCACACCATTCTTAATTCTTGCGAAATAATTAATAAAACATTTTATTGGTTAATTATTTCTAAATAAATATATTTAACCATTTTAAATATCTTTTCCCTCTCCAATAAATATAATAAAGTATTCCAAGCAATAAGATCTTGATTTGGTTGATATTATTTTATTAATATCCATTTTCGAGATTAACTCAATACTTTGTTATAAATAGGTGAGTTTTCAATTCATTCCTCGCCATGACCATAATCATCGTCACCATTATCATCTTTTTTCTTTTGAACTCCCATTCAAGTTATCCAAATATTGTTTAGGTTTTTCACATATTGAGAGAGAAGATCATTTTCTGAAGCATCAAGGACATCTAAGGACCCATCCCACAGAGGGGGACTTATAGACCCATCTGTAGATCTCCTTCACCAGGTGTTTTTAATAAAAGATTTGTTCAATTTAAGTCTTTCCATTTAGGTTATTGCATTGCATATTTTTTCTGTTGCTTTATATTTGGATCATCTATACTTTTTGTTGCACATTTTCCATTTTTATTGCAGATATAAATTGCAAGTATCCATCAAGTTTTTTTAGGGTCACTTGTCACCTATTGACTTAAGTGAAGTTTTTTTAGCACACCTTCCAAGAATTTTCACACTAACACATGAGACCTATGCGAGCCAAAAATAAGAAAGAGAATAGAAGAATGATCCATGAAAATGTGAAAATGAGATAAAAGTCACACTTGCATTTATAACCTTCCAAGGGTGTCAAATTTTCTTTAGGGCCAACCTGATCAAATATGCACATGTGGGCTCAAAATTCAAAAATATACTTTCACTTGTCCAAATTTGATGATCTTTAGGTTGATTTTCGTCCTCTCAAGAAGAGGAATTCAATATAATCATTATCGCCATCAAAAGATCTATCCAAAGTGGAATTTGGGCATAGTTTCCACTTTCAGCACTCCCTCTCAACTAAGGAGAATTCCACTTGCATTATGTCATGTGTATCATGTCATCAAATCATATCCAATCTCAAGTATCTCATCATCATGTATCATCACTGTTCACATCGATTCATCTCTTGCTTATTTTTGCATATCTCTTGATTTTCCCTTCTCATATGATCAACATTTTCGAATCTAAATAAGAAGAATTTGACATTAGAGGGAATCTACCACCCTCTATCCATCAGGGAGCCACAACTACCACCCAAAATCTCTGTGAATAGGGAGCCTAATTCTACCACTAGGGAAACTTTAGAAAGGAGCCAAATCTATGACCTACATCAACATTGGTGAGCTTAGATCAATCTGGAACAACATCGACGAGCTTAATCTTAACCTAGAATCTCACAAGGGAGCTAAACATCTACAACCCCATATCAAGCAGTAGGTGATATAGGGAAGCACATCCCAACCCATCCTATTTTCTACTGATCTTCCCAATAATGATCCTCAAGAGCCATGTGGTATAACACCTACATCATAGTCCAATATTTTTTTAGATACCTGACTTACCAATAGGTAATGATCACATGCCCTAAGCCTCCTCAACCTGTTTCCCATACAGGGAGGGACAATCCCAGCAAGTTGTACTAGTGGGTATGCTGCCAACTAGGATAAAATCTATAATTACCAAGTTAGGGGAGGATCATATACGAACTTATGTGTAATAGATAGGGGTGACACCCTATTTTCTATAGATGCCTCAACCCCAGGAGCCCTCCATCTAAATTCCACACCTTGGGAACTAAAACTAGGGGGACGAGCTAGCTTTGTGTCCTCGATCATTGATTCTCTATGTAGATCAACAACATATCATTATGCTCATATCTGTTAATCATCATGTTTCAATAGAATTTGTCTCTTGTTCATACAAGACATCAAATAAAATATCATATCAGAAAAAATATACATATCACAAATAGGATACCATATTCATTCTCCCTCTCACAGAGGCAACAAACACAAGCCTAAGTTTGTCTCATAGAGAAACAATGTGTCAATATATGAAGCCATCTTAGTCCTAGCTATATACGATATTATCTTCCAATTAGATCCCACTCGGTGTTATCACATTGTAATCTTTCCATATTCAGAATCTACTCAAACAACTCTCCAAAGAGCTTCTTCATCCTACCTCATAGCTATCCATGCTAGCAACTTTATGCAAAAGATCGATCATACCTAAAACTACAAACTTTGTCATCCAAAATATCATCAAATATAAAATATAAGGCAACACCAAAATGTGCTTATTTCATCAACAAAGATCCCAAATAGCATCAATAAAATCCATGCAATGAGATATCATAGGAAGAACATCTCATACCAAAAATACATATGTGTGTTCACGTGGAATATCAATGCTTCAATCAACTAGCGGTTTCCAAGATAGGCTCAATAATATTTTCATAACTTCTTGAAATTTGATCGGAATGTCCAAGGATTTTCATTTCCACTTTCTTTAATAGCTTCACTATATAGATTTTATTTTCCCAACTTTATGACATAATACATCATGCCATGATTCTACATTTCGAAATTCGGAGGCCATCTCCCTCTTCATTTTATCATCATAGTGTAGAAAATCTGATGTAGTTTAACCTGATAATGCAATATAAATCAAAGAAAAATACAATAACCTACTTCTACTATCAATTTACGGAAGCTTAAAGATCGAGTTGAACAATATAACCAGAATAAGAAGAATCAATGTAGAATACACATGAAAATACTTTGGAGAAAGCTTCAGCTAAAAACCCCACTATCTCTATTATCATACAAGGTGGAAATACATAGAAATTATACAAGGCCTTAGCTCTCATAGCTAGCCAGCTCTCAGTACAATCCTCATGGATGCTCATAGGAAATCTTGGCTCCTCTCAAGCCTTCATCTCTACCCTTCGAGCTCCTATTTCCTTGTGTTGTTCCTCTGGGATGATTCTCCTCTGATCAAGTGGAAACCTTCCTCCAAAACTGTGCAATCCTGAAGTCTTAAATCCTTGACTGCACGCATTAGATTTTTCCACGACGAAACACATGCAACTCATAGTACATTGTCCTCGACATTGAGCTCAATTGGTTCTTTCTCAGAATAGACATGCATGAGTTTCTGATAAGGGAATATTCGGTTAAATGGAGTAGCACTTGTGGATGCATTAATGCATCAACTTACTGTTAAGTCTCTATTAGTTCCTCAAATAGTTTGGAACTAATTTAACTAGACTTAACTCAGTAAACTGAGTTAAATAATTACAACTCAAATAACTCAATATTATCTCCTTAATTTAAGGGATAACTCTTGCATGACTTCAGAAAGACTTCTAACTTGAATTTCTCCAACTAATTATTTCCATGTAGCTGTTAAGACTAAATTTGATTTTAATTCAAACTTTAATTCAAGGACAAATTAAATTGGAATATTCTTGTTTCCATATTTCAACACTCCCTCTCAATAAGAAAGGGATTATCTTCCACCCCGATCTTATCTCTATGGAACTCGAATTTACACTTTGAAAATGCCTTTATCAAAATGTCAGCATCTTTCTCGTCCGTCGAAATATACTGCAGCAACATGATCCTCTCGACCTGTGAAAATCCATGATCTACAAATCTTGCCTTATGCTTCTCCACACTACCATCAGTAGCTTGCTTTACCTTGTAAAGCCAACGGGAACTCACAATTAACTTGTTCTCCGGCCTTGTAACCACGTCCCAAATACTGTTACTAACTATGGAGTCATACTCCTCCACCATAGCATCAACCCAAATCGACTACTACACTGCTTCCTCAAAGGAAGATGGTCTGGTCTTAACACATTCCCCAACAAGGGCCATGTATCTAGTGTACCTCTCAAGTGACCTCCTTAGTTTGCACTAAGAAGATGGTGCTCCCACATTCTATCTTGAATCCTCCAACAATCTGTCAGCTTCTCTTGTGCACTTCTTTCCATCTCTAGAAGACTCTCCTTGAGTGGATGTATCCAGTCCTAGAACCTCTGTATGTGGCTACTCCGCATCAGTCTGAGGCTCCTCCTCCTTAGGAACCAACAATTCCTCCACAACTTGTAGTTGGAGCTCCCTCTCAAGGGAAAATCACATGGCCTTCTGGTCATCAAACTTGAGATCTCTACGAACCACTATCCTCCGATTGGTAGGCAAGTACACCTTATAGTTGTGAGGTGTATCAGTGTACCCCACAAATATCCCCAACTCTATTGTTGTCTCAAGCTTCTTCTGTGCATCCCTTTTCATATGGAAATATACCGATGAGCCAAAGATCCTGAAGTGACCCACATCTAGTCTCTTACCAGAGAAAGCTTCCTCAGGTGTCTTCATCCCATGTATGCAATGTAGGCTTCTATTCTACAAGTAGACCACTATCTTGCATGCCTCAGCCCACAAGTGAAATGGTAGGCCTTGGTCATGCAACATTACCAGTGCTGCCCCTACAATAGTTTTGTTATTCCTCTTAGCCACCCCATTCTGCTGTGGGTTATGAGGTGTCGTCAACTCTTGTTTAATTCCTTTCATTGCACAAAATTCCTTAAACTCTTGAGAGACATATTCTCCACCGTCATTGCTTCGCAAGGCCTTGATATTCTTCCCTGAATCTTTCTTAACTAAAGCTTCGAACTCACAAAATTTTGTGAAAGTTTGGCCCTTCTTCTGCATGAAATAAATCCAGCATTTACGAGAATAGTCTTCAATTAAAATCACAAAATACCTTTACTTCACTGTGGATGCCATCGAGAATGGTCCACACGCATCAGTACGAACTTGCTCTAAGATAGCCTCTGCTCGACTGTTTCGATCATGAAAGGAAGAATTGGTGTACTTTCCCAAGGTACATCCTTTGCATGTGTCAACTTGCTCAAGTTTACCTTTGGGAAGTCCTGTAGATATCTATTGCATTATCTTCAAAGCCCCATGAGGTAAATGGCCCAACTGCTTGTGCCACAATTCGCCAATGTCTTGGCTTTGCACCAATTCTTCTTTTGTACCCAATACTACATAATCATCTACCTCTGGTTTATAGAGATGTTTCAACCGAATCCCTATCCTCTTGGTCTGACCCATGGTTATGTGTCTTAGGAACGCATTTCCTTTACTAAAGACAACATTGTAGCCTATTTCCTCCAACATCGCAACCGATACCAAATTCTTCTTCAGTCCAGGCACATACTTCACATCTGTTAAGGTGATAGGAGCTTCATGCTCCCTCTGAAAAGCAACCATGCCCACTCTTGAAACACTATACCTTCTGTCGTCACCCACCTCTATGCGCATCTTGAGGTCTTTCTCCTCCAAGGCACTGAATAAAATTTTATCACCGGTCATGTGGAATGAGGCTCCACTATCAAGATATCAGACACAACCCATCATCGATGACACCATGCATGTGATGGGGGTAAATTCGATTTTGAGATGAGATGCTAATGCCTCACCTTCCTATCCTTCCAAGGATCCCTTCTTGGACTTCTTCGATGGGAAATTAGTCGCATAATGTCCCATCGTGTGACAATTAAAGCATCTTACTTTGTTAAAATTGGAAACTAGGGCCAAACTCCATGCAGGTAATCTTATTCATGGCTGATAATATTTTTATTAGATTCCTCTTATCGAGAGGTGTAGGAATGATCTAAAGATCATTCGATTCCGATAAGTATTTATGGAGATATGAATTTATTTTGTTTATGGAATTATTATCAAGCCGACCTACAACTCATGTAGGCTCAGAAGCCCAACAGTCACATCTATTCAAACATCATAATTTGTGTATAAATACAGGAGGAATTTTCCTCTTTTGCACTCTCTCATCTCATCACATCTCTCTCTCTCCTATGTAGAAAAGAGGCTCTTCTCTACTGTGCAGAAAAGAGACTCTCTCTCACACATGTGGAAGGAAGCTATTGAACCTGAAGCTGTAACTGTAGATCCAAACTTTGACCAGCATTAACCATCAAACCTCCTCTTCTGAACTGCACTGTAGGTCCATCTGGACCTCCTCTGAAGGCCACATTTTTTGGTGGTGGAATCAAGCCGATCAAATGGTTGGTTTACGAGATATCGACTGCCCTAGTTTTGATGATGAAGCCGCTAATGCTGATGCTACTGATCTAGGGTTTGCTACTGCTAATATAAATAAGATTTATTGTACTATTTCTCCCTGCTGAATTATTGAAGATGAAAGAAGATTCGATCAAAGGGTTTCCCCACAGATTGTGGGGTTTGTCCCTAGATAGCCACCACATCTTGTGTCTCTTGTCTTGGCTTATTTTTTGTTGATCGTTTAATGTTCTATTTGTTCTTTACTTATGTAAATGTGGTTTCTAATCTATGAATAATAATAAGAAATATAATTAAATTGCTCTAAACATATAACATACCATAAATTAACATGGTATCGGAGCTGAGGTGAAGACAAAGCCCGAGAAAGAGCAAGAGAAATCACCGCAGAGAAGATTGGCAAGGCTATCCTAAAAGAAATATGGGGTCCTCATCACTCTTTCCTACTGAGGACAAGCTCCATGAGAATGTTGACTATCATGAATGGAAGATGTCTATCAATCTAACCCTAGAAGTTCAAGGAGTGTTGGACCATGTGAGAGGAAATATTGTTGAGCCTCCATCAAATGCATCTGCTGCTGTCAGGAACAAATGGAAAACTGGAGAAATCAAAGAAAAGAAGATCATCTAAGACTCTATTGACAAGCACTTGGTGGCCTACATCTCCGACCTGAACACCTCCAAGGAAATACACGATAGACTGGTGTGTTTTTTTAAAGTTAATGATGCAAATCAAGTTTTGTTTCTTAGAAATAAGCTGAAGGAAATTAAGAAGGGTAAAGATGAGAGTATGCAAGAATACTTCCTAAGAATCACCGAGATTAGGAACGATCTCATATCTATTGGGGAGAGTATTACTGATAGGTAAATGGAACTCATGACCCTTGGAGGATTACCATACGAATGATACGTGTTCAGGACTACTGTTTTGAACAATAATGTAATTCCCAGTTTAGAGGAATTAATGGCTAGATGAATCCAAGAAGAAACAAGGGTAGAAGAGCAATAAATTCCCATGTCTAAAGGTCCTCCTATTGCCTTTTATTCTCATGCTAAGAAAAGAAACACTTATGGGACTAAATAAAAAAGAAAGGTTGGACCTAAGGGTGAAAGAAAAGGACGATGTTACATTTGCGATAAAGCATGTCACTATGCAAGGGAGTGCCCTGATAGAAAGGAATCACACCAGGATGATGATCAAGATCCCTCTCATGACTATCAAAAGAATGACAAACCTAATAGCAGAGGTAAAAGGAGTGCTAGAAGTCAAGGCAGAGGACAATCATTCAAGAAGGCTAGAAATTCTAGGTATGAATCGAACATTGTTGAAAATAAGCAGGATGAATATTATCTACCAGGTGCTCTATCTACCTCTGATCCTTCAGACTCAATGGGAATTTGGCTCATTGATAGTGGTGCCTCAAGGAACTTCACTGGTTACAAACAAGTTCTTGATAACCTGATAGAGAAAGAAACTAACCTAGAAATTGTCCTTGGAGATAATATGAAATATCCCATGAAAGGTGTAGGCGATGTCTCTCTTAAATTGAATCAAGGTAATACGATCCACTTACAGGATGTATTATATGTACTTGACCTCAAAAAGAACCTGGTGTCCATTTCAGCAATGGAAGATAAAGGCTACAAGGTGGTTATCATCAATGGCAAGGTATGTGCATGAAAAAATAATATTAAAGATGCCTTCACTCTTGGGTTTTGAGTTGATTCATTATATTAGGTCGGAGGAAGTCCGCTAGGTGTCATGTCTTGTGACACATCTCAAGCCTTGATCGAGAATCAAACTGAAAAGAAGATCAAGATCTTAAGGACTGATAAAGGAACTAAATATGAATCTAATGAGTTTCATGACTTTTGTAAAGAGGTTGGCATTAAGAGGGAGACTACTACACCATATACTCCTGAACAGAATGGTGTGGTAGAAAGGAAGAACTGTATGATTATGGAAGCTATCCGTGCCATGCTCCATGATCAAATACTTCCGAAGTTTCTATGGGCCAAAGCTGTAAACATTGTTGTATATGTACAAAATCGATCCCTCATCAAGCATTGGGTTCCAAGACTCCTAAAGAAATGCTCACTGTGAGGAGCTCTCTAGAAGCTGACACCCGGGAACTAAAAGAAAAAGAGTATGACGAGATAATTGCAACTGTTTCCATAAATACCATCATCTACTTGATCATAGCCCTTGTAGCTTCACAAGGATGGAAACTGCATCAGATGGATGTTCAGACCACGTTCTTGCATGGTTCAATCAAAGAAGAGTTCTACATAGAGAAACCAAAAGGATTTTAGGTTTATGATTGAAGATATCATGTATGCAGGTTGAAGAAATCTCTCTATGGGCTGCAGCAAGCACCCCGAGTATGGTCTGAGAGGATCGATAGCTACTTGATGAAGCCAGGATTCACTAGGAGTGAAGCTGATCCTAACCTTTACTTTAAGGTTGAAGATGAAAAACCTCTCATACTAGTGCTGTATGTGGATGAACTCTTCCTAACAGGTGTAGACCCTCTCATTCACAATTGTAAGAGAGAGTTGGCTTCTAAATTTGAAGTGAAGGACCTAGGACTAATACACTATTTCCTAGGAGTTGATGTGTGGCCAAAGCCGGGGGAAATTTTCCTATCTCAAGGAAAATATGTGATAAATATATTGGAAAGATTCGGTATAGTGGACTGCAAGCCTATGACTATCTCAATGATCTTAACTTTCAGAAGTTATATGGTAGTGATGTCAGACCAGATTTGGGAAATGCCTCTGAGTTTCATAAACTCATTCGGGTTGATGTTCTTAGTGAACCTCTGTTCGATCATATGTTTTGCAGTTAGCATTGTGATCTCATATTTGGTTGAGCCTCACTAGATTGATGCCAAGAATCTTTTGAACTGTCTTCAGGGCACAATCTCTCATGGATTGAGATACACTACTGGAAATATGAAACTACATGGTTATTTGAATGCTGATTGGGTAGGTAGTGTGGTGGACCGTAAGAGCACTTTCGCGTGCTATTTCTCATTGGGATCTACTTCGATATCCTGGATGAGCAGGAATCAAAATTCAGTGGCTCTGAGCACCACCGAAGAATAATTATTGCTACTAGCATGGCCTCCTGTGAAGCAGTCTGGTTGTGAAAGCTCTTCAGTGAGCTGTTTGGATTTACATTAAATACCTCCATGATCCTATGTGACAACCAAAGTGGGATTCATTTGTTATATAATCATGTATTTGATGATCGCTCCAAGCATATCGATATTAGGTATCACTATATTCGAGATATGGTGCAGTGGGGAGTTATAAGGCTCCAACATATCGGTACAGATGAACAGGTCTCCAACATTCTGAAAAAGCCCCTAGGGAAAGTCAAATTCCTAACTTTCTGAGAACAACTTTGTGTTGGTCAAAGACCCTCTGATGAGGGTCCTCTATGATGCATTGAGCTCTGGGAGCTCTGGGGGGGCGCGGGGTACTTCTTGGAGCAACATATGACCAAAAGGTGATTCACCATCCCCTGGTGGTGTAAATGTACACCCCATGCTGACTATGTAGTAGGATGATTGGTTCTTCTATGAGGTCTACATGATGTGTTCTCCATGACGACTATGTAGTAGGATGATTGGCTCCCCTGTGAAGCCTAGTTGATATGTTCTCCATGATGATTATGTAGCATGATGATTGGTTCTCGTGTGAGGTCTGGATGATGTGTTCTCCATGACGAATATGTAGTAGGATGATTGGTTCTCCTATGAGGTCTGGATGATGTGTTCTCCATGAAGATTATGTAGCACGATGATTATTTCTTCTGTGAGGCCTGGATGATGTCTTCTCCATGGTGATTATGTAGCAGGATGATTAGTTCTCCTATGAGGATAGGATTTATTAAGTTCTCCTATGAAGGCGTCCTACCCATGCAGTCTGAGACTCATGGGAAGTACCTCTCATCTAATTAATGAGCAGGGAAATGAAGTTAGGGACCATAGTAGTACTGATGGACACATCATTGTATCTATTATACTTCCTACGCTAGGATGACCTTCATTGATCTGGGATCAATGATACTAGTCTGGGACCAGTGGTAGGAATTGTACCCACTACGACGCTGAATTCGGGTCAGTTGAGACTGGTTTGGGACCAGTGGTATATACTCTGAGACTGACCTCGGGTGAGTACAAGACTGGTCTAGGACCAGTAAGAGTGGTACATACTATGACATTGACTTCAGGTCGGTTGAGATTGGTATAGGACCAGTGGTACACTCTCTGAGACTGTAATATTGGTCTAGGACCAGTGGTAGGAGTGGTACATACTATGACGCTGACTTCGGGTCGGTTGAGACTGGTTTGGGACCAGTGGTATGCACTCTGAGACTCACTTTGAGTCAGTGGAGGATGATACTGGTGTGGGACTAGTGGTAGGAGTTGTAATCACTATGAATCTGACTTCGGGTTGGTTGAGACTGGTCTGGGACCAGTGGTACATACTTTGAGACTAACTTTGAGTTAGTATGATACATCCTCGATCATTTCTTCTTCTTCATAATTCAGACAAAAGCAGAGCAAAATAGAACAAAGTATAGTAGAGCAGAACAAACTAGCGCAGTACAGATTAGTACAGGTCAAAACAAGACAAAAAAAAACAATCAGAATAGAGTAGAGCAGGGCAAGGGTCAGGTTGTATAGGGTAGTGCATTTGATGGATGAATAGTAGTGACGGAAAAACACATTCCAAATGGAGTTCTCCCTATGTGAGAGGGAGTGTTAAAATTGGCAACTAGGGCCAAACTCCATGTGGGTCATCTTATTCATGGCTAATAATACTTTTATTAGATTCCTCTCATTAAGAAGTGTAGGATTTATCTAAAAATCATCCGATTCCGATAAGTATTTATGGAGATATGAATTTATTTTGATTATGGAATTATTAACAAGATGACCTACAACTCATGTAGGCTCAGAAGCCCAATAGGCACATCTATTCAAACATCAAAAGTTGTGTATAAATATAGCAGGAATTTTCCTCATTTTCACTCACTCATCTCATCACATCTCTCTCTCTCTCTCTCCTGTGCAAAAAAGAGGCTATTATCTACTGCACAGAAAAGAGACTCTCTCTCACACATGTGGAAGGAAGCTGCTGAACCTGAAGCTGCAAATACAGATCCAAACATTGACCAACGTTGACCATCAAACCTCCTCTTATGAACTATGTTGTAGGTCCATCTGGACCTCCTATGAAGGCTGCATTTTTGGGTGGTGGAATCAAGTAGCTCTGACAGTCAATTTATGAGATATCGACTGCCCCAGTTTTGATGATGAAGCTTCTAATGTTGATTCTGTTGATCTAGGGTTTTCTACTTCTAATATAAATCAGATTTATTGTACTATTTCTCTCTGCTAACTTAGTGAAGATAAAAGAAGATTTGATCAAAGGGTTTCCCCACACATTGTGGGGTTTGTCCCTGGCTAGCCGCCACATCTTGTGTCTCTTATCATGGCTTGTTTTCTGTTGATCCTTTAATGTTCTATCTGCATTTTACTTATGCACATGTGATTGCTAATCTATGAATAATAATAAGTAAGAAAAGTAAATTTCTATAAACATAGAACATACCATAAATTAACATACTTTCGACATGTCACCTTCTTCCCTCCATAAGAATAATTTTATTTTGGAATGAGAACTCTTCCCCTTCCCTTTCCTTGCCTTACTTGCTAAGGCCAGATTTTTTTCATCATCATCCTTGGATGAATAACCATCTAGTGTGCTCCTCTTGATCTCCTCTTGCATAAGATTCGACCACAGTCGTTCCCAATCCGACAGTTTCTCCCTTCCATTCACAGAGTCTTGGTAGCTTTTCCAACTCTTTGGAAGGCCAAGGAGAGCTAGGCTCAGCATATCATCATCGGTAGTAGTTATTCCCACAATGCCAAGCTCATCTCTATAGATGGTGACCTTGTTCAGATATGTGGAAATAGTATCACCCTTATCCATCTTGATTCTTTGAAGCTTATCCTTGAGCTCCAATTTCCTCTAGTCGCTATTGTTCTGGTAGAGGTCCTTCAATGTCTTCCATGTTGAAAATGAAGTATTATTCCCATGGAGACTCGAGACAATATGGTCTCAAACTCCGTCAAGGATGATTTGTCTCACCTTCGCAACACACTTCTTCCACTAAGCCAACTCTTGTGCATTAGTTGAAGATGGCTTTGGGATTTCTTGATCAATGAATTCCTTCAAGCCATTGTCTTCTAATACAACCTCCATTCTATCTTTCCATGCTATGTAATTGGAGCTACCTTACAAGGCATACTCGAGTTTGAAGCCATAGAATGCCATTGGCCAACCTTGAAGTGTGATATGAATTCGATTTGCAACTGCAACCCCAAACTTCAAACTTCGAATTCTCTTCTTAGTATATTGTTCACAGCTTTGATACCATGTAGATATTTCTACAAATCCAGTTTTGATACCATGTAGAAAATCTGATGTAGGTTAACCCGATAATGCAATATAAATCAAAGAAGAATATATAACCTGCTTCTACTATCAATTTGCGGAAGCTTAAAGATCGAGTTGAATAATATGACCAGAAGAAGAAGAATCAATGCACAATACACATGAAAATACTTTGGGGAAAGCCTCAGCGAAAAACCCCACTATCTGTATTATCATACAAGGTGGAAATACATAGGAATTATATAAAGCCTTAACTCTCATAGCTAGCCAACTCTCAGTACAATCTGCACAGATGCTCATAGGCAATCTTGGCTTCTCTCAAGCCTTCCTCTCTACCCTCCAAGCTCTTATTTCCTTGTGTTGTTTCTCTGGGATGATTCTCCTTTGATCAAGTGGAAAACTTCATCCAACCAAGTGGAACACTTCCTCCAAAACTGCAATCCTCAAGGCTTAAATCCTTAACTGCATGCATTAGTTTTTTCCATGAGTAAACACATGAAACTGATAGTACATTGTCCTTGAGATTAATCTCAACTGGGTCTTTCTCAGAATAGACATGCATGAGTCTCTGAGGAGTGAATCTTCAATTAACTAGAGTAGCGCTAGTGGATGCATTAATGCATCAACTGACCATTAAATCTCTATTAGTTCCTCAAACAGTTTGGAACTAATTTAAATAGACTTAACTTAGTAAACTAAGTTAACTAATTACAACTCAAATATAACTCAATCTTATCTCCTTGATTTAAGGGATAACTCTTGCATGACTTCAGAAAGACTTCTACCTTGAATTTCTCCAACTAACTAATTCAAAATAAATTAATTAATTAAATATTTCCAAGTAGCTGTTAAGACTAAGTTCGATTTTAATTCACAATTTAATTCAAGGAAAAATTAAACTGGAATATTCTTGTTGCCATATTTCAACACATAGGCTCATTTCCTATCAGGAATAGACCATCATAATATAAAACCAAAATCAAAGACATACCTTGGACCACTTTTGAAGTATAGGTTTGGATTGACACATCATCCTAGCTTCACTAAATAACTATCAATGTAGACAAATCAGGCTTAGGGATCTTGCTTCATACAATGCTTTCTGCAAACATAACACTTCACCAAAGAAATATGTTTAGCCTTACACAAATCAATATTGTGCAATCAAATCAACTATGTCAAATTATCAAAGTTTAGATATTATATCAAAACTGATATCAAACTCATCAATATCAATTTAACAAATTATTTGGACTGGGTGACTAGTAGAGCTCATGTCCAAATGTCTACTTACAACACTATCAATCAAAATTTATCAATCCACACTCATGATCATAGCATAAACCATTTCTGCTACGGTGGGACACACTGGGTCTAATATAACCTTTATCCAATAGTTCTTGAAGATGCATTTTTAACTCTGTCAGCTCTGGAACACTCATTATGTAAGGAGCTTTGGAAATTGGAGCAACTCTAGGGTCAATTCTATAGTAAAATCAAGATTCCTTCTAGGTGGTAATCTCAGAATATCTTCTCGAAAGACATCCTTAAATTCTTTAACAATTGGTATGTTGGCCAAGACATATATTTTATCTTTAGAGTTAGTATATCCTACCTGGACTGCGTAAATTTGTCATACTTTACACATATTTTTCCCTAATTGGTGAGGTGTAATGGGTCACAACTTAACTTCTCTTCTAATACCCTGAATTTCTACTATGTTGCCATTATCATAGAGGAAGTTAATTTCTTTTCCCTTACAGTCTAATATGTTCCAATGTTGCTCTAGCCAATCCATACCTATTAATACATCATAGAAACGTAACGGTAGAAAATATAAATTAGTTTTAAATTTTTGCCCGGGAAATTCATTTACACAATCATCTACCTTTGCATTAACTCTTCTCTTAGATCCTATTGCTAATGGGACCATCCAATGATTCCTAAACTTTGTACTTTTCAAATGACATAACTCAACTACTCTTGGGTTAACATGGCTTAAGCTTGCACCGAGATCTATCAGAATGGAAACAGGGTGGTTGGATATATTACCTTCCAGTTCCACCATCGATGGTTGTTATTCTACATGTTGATCCTCCCACATTGTGTTAATCCTTGGTATTTTCCTTGCCATATCACAAACAGTAGAAGCTTCTTGAACGTTCACAACTAGTTCAGTTCTCGATCGATGGAGACATTTTTTTTAGTAATGGGGTTCCCCACAATCCCAACGTTGCAAAGGGGGGTTAGGAACTTGATTAGTTTCCATCTTGCTAGATGCTTCGGTTTGTTTCACTTCACTTTAAGGTCTATACCTTTGTTGTTTCCTACCTATTAGTCCACTTGATCCTTTCCAACCTGGATATCTGCTACTAATATTTTTCATGCTCTTACTGGTTGAGAAATTTGTTTGCCCATTCTTATTTGTCCAGTTTTTGGTGACCACGCCCTTTTGCTTCATCTGCTGATAGAAAATTTGAGCCTTCTGAACAACCTAATCCATCACTTAGGATTGTCGAATTCCAACTTTTACTTCATATAAATTTGTAAATTGTTTATGAGGCACTGGAATTTAGCCTTCTCTTCCCAGATGTAAGGAAAATATCCCGACATGGAGGTAAACATAGCTATGAACTCATCCATTTGTTGTCCCAATTTTAGGTCATGAGACTCTTTTGCCTTGTCATCGTAGAACTGCTCATTCAGATATTTGTCCTTAAAATTCTTATGGAATTGTTCCCATGTGACTTTTTGCTCATCAATTTCCCTGACTAGTTTAATTTCTTCCCACCACAAAGTTGCCTTACCCTGCAACTAGTATATTGCTAACCACAAATTTAAATTTTCATCATATTCATATATTTGAAAGTATTTGTTCATGTTGATTAACCAAGCCTATACTGCTTCCTCAACATCTCCATTGTATATTGGTGTCTCGATCTTTTCAAATTCCCCTTGAAGTTTTGTTTTCTATCTCTTAAATCATTTTTCATCAAAAAAATTATTAGATTCTTCTTCATGGAAAGTTTTCCCTCACTTAGACTTTGGATGCTCATCCTGTTATCTATGCGACTCTTTTCTATTTTCCTCATCCTAACTAGGATTAGGATTCCTTTGATTTTCCTATCTGTAAGACCTTTCATCATCTTTTCCTAGTCCAATCGTAATCTTTCATTGTCTGCTCGTAAGTTCATAATATTTTGGGACATCACAAATTTTTATTTACGTTTAGGAATTTTCTTTTAAATTAAAAATAAATTATTTCTAATATAATAGACTAACAATAAATACAAGGTTATAGAGTGTGTACCTATTTGGTCAAGAAATTAGCGAGTATAAAAATGTTATGAAATAAAATTAAAATAAATTATTTTGATTTTGAAATGAGTTATGGTTTTTGGGGAAATGGTATTGATAAGTCATGGTAATAGCCCATGGTATTGTAACATAACAATAAACACAAAGTTATAGATTGTGCACGTATTTGGTGGTAAGTATAACAATATTATGAAATAAAATTAAAATAAATATTTTGAATTTGAAATGAATTATGGTTTTTGGGAAAATGGTATTGATAAATTATGGTAGTTTCCCATAATATTGTACAAATCCAATAAACAATAAACACAAAAGATTGTATAATATTTTCCTCATCATGACTGGGATTAGGATTCCTTTGATTTTGCATGTCTGAAAGACTCTTCATAATCTTTTCTTGCTCCAATCGTAATCTTTCATTGTCTGCTCGTAAGTTCAACATCTCTGATAGTATTTGTTAGATTGTTTCTAGTATTGTTTCCAGTAGTGCAACATTTTTGTTCTGATTTGGCTCACTCAATTGTACCCAAACCTCTGGGTTATGTCTCGTTGTCCCTCTAGAGGGGGCATATCCTACTCCTTGTCTCAAAATGCATCAACACTCTTCCTCTGTGTAACATAATTACTTTTGTTATTCAATAATATTCCTTTCAGGCCTCAGTGTAGCAACCTCAGGGCTCTGATACCACTTGTCACACCTACATGACCTAAGTATAAGGTAATGAAAGAAAATTTACATTCATACTACCTTTTAACTCCCTAGCTCATCCAAATTACCATAAAGGTCTATTCAATATAATTGTGGAATTAACTCAAGCAATACAATCATGCCATAAGCATTTGATTAATTACATATATAAGTCTGATTATGGCACAAAAATTTAATTGGAATAAACCTGACCGAGATTACAAATCTAAGTTTGGATTTCATGCTATATTGCTTGACAATTGTTATGATATTTAACCATGGTAATTCCTATATGCGCTCATATTTAATTTAGATGCTTCTCAAACACTTGAGGCACCCTCCAGGTGCATGTCGATCCACCCTCCACTTAGTGGCCTTTCCATATTGTTTCCCTGAAGAATCCCATTAGACACTCGAGAGGTAAGACATGAGGGTTAGGGTACCTACCTACCTAGTTCATCATGGACCATCCTCATTCTCATTACTTGCATCTGGAGAAACGAGCTCGACTCTTCCCTGGTTCTGCAATCCTCCACTGGGAAAATCAGTATGGTCTTACTATTGTAGGCTCATGGTGAGCTTTCCTTATTGGTCAATGGTCAGTACAGGGTATTGCCACTTCTCAGAAATTAGCCTACCCCCGTCGGGTCACCCCACTTGCAGAAAAATCTAGTAATCCTCATTCACTTATTAATTTTTTGTCTTTTTTGTGGCGTCGGAGGCGAATATCCAGCTTAATTTCTGTGTCCTTCTATTTACAGGTTACCCAATGGGTTTTAAAAGAGGTGGGTAAGGTTCACAATCCCAAAATATGGCTTGGACAGAATGACTCTCCACCTTGAATTTGGCAATCACATATGTTCCCTTGTGGCTCTCATTAAAAATTATCCCTATCATGTGGAAAAAGGAATAACCTCTTAACGCATTTCTTCAGAATAGAACCTTAGAGGTTTTGTGTTTGCACTTCAAGCTTGTTAATGGATCTAAGGACTAATTCAAGTTCATTTTGGCATTTTGCCGAGGTTTAATATTTGTTTTCAGGAGGGTTTCACCCTTTCTATTTGGGAGCCATTTCTCTATATTTCATATTTGGCTCTTTTCAATTGTAGGCCTGCTGCTACACTGTCAGCTAGGTTAACTAGTCAAGATTCCTCGATGCAGCTTTGTTGTCAAGGGTTTCAGTCTCTCAGACTATAAGATTCAAACAACCTCTGTTGAGTTCAATTTAGTTAAGAAATGCTTCCCAATGACTTATATGTGTTCTACTCTTTGTAATGGTGAGAATGAATGTTGTAGGTTATTTACGTTTGCTACTCATTTGATATTATTGAAGCTATTATAATTTTGTGTGTTATGAATCAATTCAGTTACAGTTAGCGGCTACCTTGATAACATGATTTCCTTTCTTTAATGTAAAAGTCTCAGATTCCACCTTCAACAAACACGAACCGCCTCCTCACTATCCTAATGGGACCAGCCAGAAGGTAAATTCGATGACTAGGTTTGGTGTTTTCCTTACTATGGCCTAAACGTGACTTAAGTTCGCTATTCAGAATGCAAATTTGTTTGGTTTAGGTTCACGGTGCAATAGAAAATCTCTCACTGTTAACTATTTTGAATCAACACAATTAGCCACACTTATTCTTATATGCATATACATGTTTTATATTCATTATTATAGGATAGTGTTACCTCTTTGGGGTGCCATGGATGACTGTTCTTTGTATTTATAGGGTATTACTAGTAAATTGAAGAACATTACTCGCAAGGTGTATTTAGAGGGAATTACTAGTAAATTGAAGAGCATTACTCACAGGGTGCATAACCGTAACAAGAATCCATTCACCATGCTATTCTTAGGTACAGTCCCAGCCTTTTAATTCAACAATAATTTCATTAACAAGAGTAACACAACATTTAACTCAACAATGCTTTTACCAACAGTAATAGGTTTTGCATCTAATTATCAACAACATTGTCTATAGTTTTCCCTTAACAAGGATTGACATACTCACAAATACAAATTGTTGGTCCGTACCAACCATTAAACCTTTATTGCTAGCTAACTTCCATATAAGAAAGAACTACAAGAAATAGTTTTTAAAGAAACAACCAAACCTTTATTTCTTTCTAATCATAAATTGTTTGAGAGTGTCACACATTATTATGAACTTATTCTATCATAAAAAACAATGAGTAATGTACTTATCTGAAATTCCTTAGGTGATTAAGAGTTTGGAACCAGAATGAGACTAGTAATCCCTTCCAATGGAACTTGCAATTACATCCACATTCCCCCTTAGAAAAAGTTTTGCACAACTATATATAACTTGTCAAGGTTAGGCTTCAAAACCTCACGACTCGAGTCCATTCTGGATCTTCTCAGAAATCAATCTGACTTGAGAAATTTCCACTCATCCAAACCAACTCTAGAAATACTCCTACTTTTCATGTATCCTTCTTCTTCAGGTGATTCCTCCCTATGGTAGCCAACATCCAATTCGTCCCTCACGATATTTTTATCCCGAGGACTTAGAAGAAAGGAACTGAATAATAAGTGCCTTCAACTATTTTCCCAAACTTTCTTTAGATTATCCTCGAATCTTCATTATATTTTGACTCTAGAAATTCATTATTATATATCGTAACTATTCATTTTATATTTATTTTCGTAATTACAAAAATTGAAAATTAAAATACTAACAACAATAATTTGATTTCATTTTTTACTTCCACATGTGGGGTATTACATATTTACATGACCAAAAATATTAATTAAGAGAAAAACTAACCAACCTATATCAATTTTGAAGTTGAATTTATAAACCATTTAAATTCACAATATTTATTTGACTATAATATTTAATGGTTTTATGTAAATAAAGTAATATATAATATTTCATTAAATAATAAAATAAAGTGTAATATGTTGTGTTTCTATTTAGTACTTGCATCTTATGCAAAAAATAATTCTCTCTCTCTCTCTCTCTCTCTCTCTCTCTCTATATATATATATATATATATATATATAGAGAGAGAGAGAGAGAGAGAGAGAGAGAGCATAGTTTAATATAATTTATATTAGTGTAATATTAAAAATAAATATAAAAATTTAACGTGATAAGATCTTCATAATATTTTGGGACATCACAAATTTTATTTAGAATTCAATTGAATTTATATATTTAAAATTTTACTTGCAATTTACTTTTATGAATTTTATTTTAAATTAAAAGAAAAATATTTCTAATATAATAGACTAACAATAAATACAAGGTTATAGAGTGTGTACCTATTTGGTCAAGAAATTAGCCAGTATAAAAATTTATGAAATAAAATTAAAATAAATTATTTTGATTTTGAAATGAGTTATGGTTTTTGGGGAAATGGTATTGATAAGTCATGGTAATGGCCCATGGTAATGTAACATAACAATAAACACAAATTTATAGATTGTGTACCTATTCGGTCAAGAAATTAAAATAAATATTTTGATTTTGAAATAAATTATGATTTTTTGGGCAAATAGTATTGATAAGTTATGGCAGTTCCCGTGATATTGTGTAAACCCAATAAACAATAAACACAAAATTATAGATTGTATACCTATTTTGTTAAGAACTTAGTAAGTAAATAAAAAAACTCAAATAACAATGTAGTGTCTATGTGAAAAATAATATTAAAAAATAAATTATAAATATAACTTTACATATATATAAAACAATATTTTACTTTCTAATATTTCTGGTGTGCACACCACTAATTATAGCAATAAATAAAACTAAATAGACGGATTATATCCCTTTTATAACCCTAAATGAAACTAAACCTACTAATTATATATATTTTAAATATATTGTTTTGGTTAATAGGGTTACTCTTTATTTTATTATTTAAAATTAATTATTAGGTCCATCTTTATTTTATATAGATAAGAATAAAAACTGTTTTTATTTTAATTTAAAATACAAGAATTGTTTCGCTGAAAACCTACTTTTCTGTTTACTATTTAGTATAAGTAGTTGAATATTCTCAACAGAAAAATAAATTGACTTTGTCTTAACAAACATTTTCCTTGAAAGTAAAATTGTGTTAATGGTGACCAGCCACAGTGCTACAAATAGAGAACTGTCTTGGGTAGCTTGTGATACAGAAGCTGTGTAAGTCTATTGCTGGAAACAACATATCGGAAATCATTTGCAAGACATGGGTGATGTTGACAGGTCAACTGGTGGAAAAGCTTTTAATGGAACTCCAAGGATACGTGGGAGGGTTGGTCGAGGTCAAGATATGGATCCTCACCGTGTAGTTGAACCGGTGATAAAATATTCTATTTTTCATCTCAAATCTTTTAGTCTTGAAATTGTTTTGACCTTTTTTGCTAATTATCTGGCAGGAATAGAGAGACAGAATTGGACAAAACTTGAAAGTTGTGCATGAGCTTGCTCCAAATGCTAATAAGGTACAGTAAAAGAGGAATTCCTAAATGAGGTATAGCAAAAGAGGCATTCCTAAATATTCCAAAAGAGGAATTTAGTGATTGTTTGTTGAGGAGGAGCCTTATGCCCTAATAAAATGTTTTTAAGGCTTAGAAGGATGACAAAGGGGACAACCTAGTTGGAGGAGGAAACATAGGTTTGGAGCAAGGGTTAAGGATTGTGTTGTGTGGGATAACCAATCTTGTGAATGCATGACCTGAAGGGAAGGATGCAACAGGGGTTTGAGGTTGTAAATGTCTCCTTGGTGATATTTGGATGTTAGTTGGATGGTAGTCCTAGATTAGGACAATTGTGGACATCATGAGGAGTCGTTCATAAAAATTAGTACTTTTGTTAAGAGGAGAAGCATTATGTTGCAAAAAAGAGGTATGTTTGTCCTCTTGACTAGATGTGACTTGCAAGTGGATGGTGTCCTTGGAAAGGTAGATTTGAGGAGTTTGTTAGCAACCATGTCGAAGGGTCTCCATAGGTGTTGGAAACTCTAACTCAGAGTTGATGCTACAAAAATATTGGTCATTCATGGTCTATTCAAGGGCAGCACGAGAGTGGACCAAGTGTGGATGTGGATTGGGTAGTTATGGTCTCCTGGAGGATAACATGGTAGTGCCTAAGTTGGAGCCCATTATGAACCATATTCATTGACTTAGGTGGTTGCTAGAATGGAATAAGTTCAATTCAAGGTATAGATGGGTAGTTGAGAATCCATACACTTGTGTGTGGAGAAGGACATCCTAACCCATGTTCATTGTGGGAGATGGACATCTTACAGTGATAGGTGGAAACCCTTCATGCCCTATGTTGGTCTTCATTGGAGTAATGCACGAAGACCATAGTGGGCTAAAGTCCCTGAGTAGGTGAGGAGCAACATTGGGTAGTTGTCAGTTGTTCACAAATGGAGTTGTGAACAACTCAACATGAGTCTCGATGTGTTGACGTGTTGATGGAAGAACGATCAACTAGTGAGCAAATTGGATAGCTAAGATTTAGTGTCCAAATGGGCTTGGAGCATTAATAGAGGCAGGAACTGCATATCAAGTGCTGAAGGACCAGGCGAGTATAAGGTATGACCAAGAGGAGATATGAGTGCATGTTACATCAGCCAGATGGTCAGAGTATCTTTTGGAGGGTAGATTTCTTGTCTATGGACTGACACTAAGCATGAATTTTTATTCTTGTATTGGTGGATGTATGAAGGCCATTATCGCTAGTACGAGAGCCTTATATTATTGTATTATTTAGTTGGATTGATATAACAAACTTGGGTTACTCTACAAAATTGTAAAACGTTATCCATATTTTTACCACTAGTAGATTCATTGTTGTTTATATTCCACTATGCAAAGTAGTTTCTTTGTGATTCTTGGTTTGGTAGTGTTAGATGTTTAAGACTCTATCCTAGACACTAGGGTCATGTATATTCAACATGGTATCAGGGGATATCTAAGCTACTTTGAGGGACATTGAATCATAGTGTGCATGTGAAAAAGCTTAGAGGGAGTTATGGGTGTCTAGATCAGGGAGCAGAGGGTTCAACACAAGACATGGAGATGTGATCTTGACTGGATTGGAAGTGAGATTGGTTGGGAGTTCTGGTGGATTGGTGGTGAGCCTTGTGAATAATAGTTTTTTGTAGGGAAATCTATTGATCATGGAATTCCTTTGACTTGTCTTGGATGTTTGGGACAACTCCAAGGTTTCTCTAGCTTGGAAAATATGAGGTTGATCGAGATGACTTCATGTGATGGAATGGATATTGGCATACTAGAGTCTTATTAGATCGTGATGTTGCATATATGATATTGGATGGATTTGCATGAGTAGTATTTGATCTCAAAGAATGAGTTCTTGCAGGACTGAGCCAGTCGAGATCGTGTAGGCTTAGAGGGAGTCTAGCCTCAAAGGGAGCAACCCTATGGAGGTTTGGTATCTTCAGGTTCAAATGTAATGAGTAAAGGGGCTACTGAGATTGCAGGGTTCATTCTATAGACTATGTTGTAGTGATGGATGTGAGATGGGATAGTGTCACTAATTGATGATGGTTACTTCTCAGCCTTGGAAGTACCTCCCTCACTAAAAGGGAGTGTTGATTTTTGTAGCTCGGAAGCATTCCAAGCATTTACGATAAAGGATTTCGAGGAATGAGTTCCACAAGTGGCCTTGTGGGCTTCAAACCAAGCTTAGGGTTTTATACCCATCGATGTTTGGGCCAAAACCGTGATGAGATTGCGATGTGTGATGGATAAGAGTGATATTATATGATAAGATGAATCCAACACATAGAGAATCGTCCAATTCTAAGTTGTTGCTGTTAAGATATGATTTTTGATTATATGATGGGTCAATTTGTCTAATTAGGCAAGTTGACTTGAGGTTAAAGTTATTCAAAAAGTCAAAATCGTTGGAGCCACTTGGTGCATATAAATATAGGTCAAGTGTGATGAAATTTGAGGCATAATAAATACATTCAACTTCATGTTTTATCTCTTGATTTGGAGAGTGAGTCTGCATCTAGAGAATACAGTAAATGGATGTCAAGTTTAGGAGAGTATCTCTACATTTGGTGTGGTTTCTATTTTTGGAATAGACTAAACCCTAATGCATCCAGGAAGGTGAAATAAGGGATTTTTGTGGGTACCATATGTATATCTCCTTACCTAGACCAGGTCGCAACAAATCAAAGGTAGGGAGGAGGATTTTATGTGCTATTTTGGTGTGTTAAATATATGTGTATGGGTTGGAGGAGAGTGCTATAGGTACAACAATGTGAGGAGATTATTTGTAGGGTCATGAAGCATTGCGAGGCTTTCCTCACTGAGCCACAACAACTGAAGGGAGGTGACAACCTAAACAAAGGAATTCTCCTTGATTTTTGGGGAGATTCATCTTGTTGTTGTGAGAAGGTGGATCTAGTGTGCGTTGAGGAGGAGCCTTGTGCCCTAATACAATGTTTTGATGGCTTAGAAGTAAAAAAAAGGTGCCTAGTTCGAGGAGGACACACAGGTTTGGAGCAAGGGTTAAGGGTTGTGTTGTGTGCCCTAAGTAGTCCTATGAATGTGTAGATCCCAAGGCAAGGATGCAAGAAGAGGTTGAGGTTGCAGATGACTCCTTGGTAATAGTTGGATGTTAGGTGGATGACAGTCTTAGATTAGGATAGTTGTGGACACCATGAGGATAAATTCATTAATGGTAGTACATGTGTCAAGCAGAGAAATGTGTGGTTATCGAACAAAGGTATGTTAGTCCTCTTGAGTTGATGTGACTTGTAGGTTGATGGTTTCCTTCGAAATGCATATTTGAGGATTTTGTTAGCAGCCATGTGGAAGGTCTCCATAGGTGTTGGGTCCCCTGACTAGGATCATATGCCACAGCAATACTGGTCACCTATGGTGTATTGGAGGGTAGTGTTAGAGTGGACCAAGTGTGGATGTGGATTGGTCATTTGTGGTCTGTTGGAGGACAACGTGGTAGTGGCCAAGTTGGAGCCTAGTGTTGACCATCTTGATGGAATTAGGTGGTTTCTTGAGTGGCATAAGTTGAGCTCAAGGTTTTATAAGCTAGAGGGGTATCTGAGAAGTCATAAACTTATGTGTGGAGAAGGAATTCTATAGTAGATGAAGGGTAATCCTCCTAGCCCATGTCCATTGTGGGTGATGGACATCTTGCAGTGATAGGTGGTAGCCCTCTATGCCTTTTCTTAGTCTTCACTGGAGCAACACAGGAATACCATAGTGGGTTGAAGTCCCTAAGTAGTTGAGGAGAAATAATGGGAAGTTAGGAGTTGTTCATGGATGGATTTGTGAGTAACTCAATCAGATTATCGATGTGTTCATGCATTGATGGACGAATGATCAACTAGCGAGTAGATTGGATAGTTGAGATTCAATGGCTATATGGACTTAGAGCATTGATAAAGGCATGAGCTACATATTGGGAGTTGAAGGATTGGGATGGTATAGGGTATGACCCAGAGGAGATATTAGGGCATGCTACATCAGCCATATGGTCAAAGTATATTATATTATTTAGTTAGATTAATATAATGAAGTTGGGTTATTGTACAAAATTATAAAAAGTTGTCTATATTTTGTGCACTACTAGATTTAATGTTGTTTATATTCCATTGTGCAAAGTAGCTTCATTGTGATTCATGGTTTGGTAGCGTCAAAGATTTAAGACTCTATCCCAGACAACAAGGTCATGTAAATTTCAACAATATGCAAGTATATATATTTACATCATAAAAGAGAAGGGGTATTAATTTCCTCCAGCTCTTATTTTATGCAACATCCTCAGTGAAATATATATATATATATATATATATATATATATATATATATATATATATATATATATATATATATATCTATATCTATATATACACAACTCATCATTCAAAAAGTTGAGGGTACTCTCCCCTCATGACATCTTCTTGCTCCCAGTTAGCCTCATGTCTATTGAGCAGGGTCCATTATACCTTTACCATGTGGACTTCTTGATCCTAGAAGAACTTGATCGTCCTATCCAAAATATGTATTGGTTGTACCTAGAAATATTGTTCAAGTTCCACTGGAATAATATGTCAATCAGTCACCTAATCAATACTAGAAATATAATTTTTGAGAAAAGATAGATGGAATTCATCATGAGCATGTATCGATGTGGGTAATGCAAATCTATATGTAGTAGAGAAAATCCTCTTTGTATTCTTCAATGGCCCTATTAGGTCCTGTTTTCGTTGCTATGACACCATCCAAAATTTTACCGCAACTAAATTTTGGCTCTTACCATCATTGTTGTATCTACAGTAGTTTTGATTATCAGGTGTTATTTCTTATTATAATATGTGTCTCAAGTGTCTTTGGATTGTGTCAAGTGTTGTCATATTAAATAAAACATATTTTAGTGTAGTTTTTGGTCATAACATCTTTGTTATCGTAAAATGAAACTTTTGGGTTGCAGTCGTGGACACATCACTTGTTATACCTTGGGAATGTCTACAAAGTGGCATTTCAGTGAATATTTACCATTGTTCAAGTTTTTCCAAGTTTCCTTGATGAGTAAGTGTACGTTACAGTTGGTGCTATGTCTAAAATCATCCTATTCACCCCACGTCCCATATCCGATACTTGGACAAATTTTTGGTTTGAAGTGAACTTATTAAGGTTAAGAGTGCATGATCTGACTCTAAAGCTTTGACAAGGAATCTTTAATTGTTTTGAAGCAAATGATGTTCCCTCCAAGGGCACTAGGCACACTGCTCAACCCTCTTTGCCTTTCCTTACTCTAAACTACGCCCTTCAAAAGACCAAGTCTTCCCTGAGCACACTCCTTCAACTCAAATAAGCACACCCTCCTCGAGCATATTGATGCAATCTGAAGGCCTTAAGCTTCACCCTTCAACCTTCCCTGATGTGCCATGTGACCTATTTGAATCCTTCATCACATGAGAACACTTTCAAGGAATGAATCCACAGCCTTAAGCCTTCAAAATTGAGCCTTCTGTCCTCCTGGGTCTCTTGAGTGCATGACAGGGAAAATTTTAGGGGCTAATTTTCATAGGTGGTCTAATTTTCCATAATTTTTCCAAAAATAAAATTTCCAATTACCAATTGTTTCTAAAATGATTCACCCAAAATTTGTATTAAAATTTTTTCTTACCTTAAAATTGCCAAAATTGTATATCGACACATATAAAATAATTATAAATATAAATATTTTTATACAAATATTGTCAAACATTTTACAGTTTTCATATTAGGGACTAGTAAGATTCACTAGAGTTTCTAAACTTTAAGATAAACTTCCATCCTTAATTTTTTCCTTGGTCCATGAGCACACCTCGAAGGCCTGAATCCTTCCTCCTTTAGACTTCAAGAGTGCACCATGCACCCTCCATCACCCGCTTGATTGCATGGCACACCTAGGATGCCCAAATATCCCTCCTTTATCCTTCAGACTTGCACCATGCATCCTTCCTTGACTGTCTTCATCCTTTGAGTGCATGAGCACATGTCGAAGCTTCCAAGCCTCTCCTCTTTAGCCCTTAAACCTTTCAAAGTGCGCCCATGTGCCCTTGAACCCATTTTGTTCCTCTTGAGCACATCAGAATGGTTTGAATAGAAAATATGCATGAATCATGGTAGAATAGGATATTTTCTAGTTGATAGTTACTCGACATAAGTGATTGCAAACACGAGTATCCCAGAAACACTGTGGCAAGCACCCATGAGGAATATTTGGCAAGGATACAAAATAAAGGAAGCTCAGAAAGAACGAAGAATATAATTGAATCTTGATGATAAAAGAAACACTAGATACTCCATTAAATTAAATAACATTTATAGGGTAAGGAAATCAATTATCGAAGCTGTTCGAAGAACAAAAATACAACTAGAATCCATGTCACCACTAGAGAATGTACATGTCATCAGTTAATATTAGTATGAGTAATCAAAGATAGTGACATGTCAAGTTTCATCATGTGATGATGTGGAAATCATGATTTTTTTTTGTAATCATTGTAAATAAAAATAAGTGGCAGTCCAAGATTCATGTATAAACTAAAGATTCATGGAGCTAGTGGTGTGCATTAAATTTATGTATCTTGGGAACTTTTATTAATGTTGAAGCCTTCTAGGGAAACACATTTTAACACATGGATTGTGAATGTTTGTAAGATTATTCTTTAAATGTTTATGGTTCATGTTTTCTTCCATTAGTACTAGATTAATTGAAGTATTTTAGTTACTCTGGAGCTCCTTTTTGGGAATGTGTTGTTATGCTATAATGATTGTCACATCCTTGTGAACCATTTCACTTGATGTTAAACGTGTCTTACTTATTTGTGTTTGTCTCCATTAGGGTATTACTATTACTTCTCTCTTAAAAGCTCACTTAATATTCCCTTCACATTATAAGAACCTTGATACATTGAAAAATGAACATTTGCAAGGCATACTAGCTTGCTCATTCGAAAGGACACTTATGCTTCTCTCCCATGCTCAAATCTAAAGCCCAGGAGCAGATCTAAGTAAAAATATAGTCAGGTTGTATTTCAAATGGGACTCCTACACCAAAAGGTGTGAGGTGTAGTGGGGAATTTATATCAATGAGATACCTTGTAAGCTGATGGTATCCAACATCATCAACATTATGACACTAGAAGGAGGGTGGCCAATTTTTTATGACTAATAACTCCACACACCCAAATCATTCCTCTTCTAGACAAGGTAGAAATATTTTGAGAAACACTTTGACTCCTATTCCTAAAGGAGGAGGATCTTCTGAGTCATATCTAGAATCAACTTGTGAGGTCACCTATGAGAAAATCTTAGCAATTCAATGCATGATCGTTCAATATGGAAAGGCCATTAGATTAATCCCTAGAGCTTACAATCTTGCACACTTTTTGAAGAAGAAAGAAATAACGAGTACTAGTGTATTATTTTCTACAATGGAAGCTTTAGTATTTGCCACCCTTGAAGAGTTTGAAGAATCCACACATGATACATAACATGAACAACATATTCCACCTCTTAATGAGGTGTATGAGGAGGATACAGTTATTATTTATAACGACCTCATCAACAAATTAGGTAGTGAATATTCATTAGATTATGATGAGGAAGAATGCAGAGACAAGAACATGGCAGACCAATATTTGGATTGGATGACCCAATGGCCTCTTTCTCTTTCAGACAATTTGCATAAGATGCCAACACATCAGGAAAAGTTTCTCTCAAAGTATGATCTTGATAAGAAGACTCTTGGATAGTTGGCATTGTTTGTTTGGCTAGTGGAAGTAAGTGTGTTGGCATTGACTTCAATAGTCATGATGAGAGATCAAGTTGGGCAGTGGGCATTTCCTGACAGTTATCAAGTGTGTTGGCATTGATGTCAACTAGATCAACATGGATGTATGTGCTAGCATGATGTTAGGCAAGACAACATTGATGTCCACTAGGCTAGTTGTGAAGGTAGTAGATGTTAGCATTGATGTGCTTGTTGTGTCAAGTTGAGGGGGATTCCCATGGTTGCTACAATCTCTGGTAGAGAACCACCATAGTAGTAGGCTTATTGGTGAATCCGTAAAAAGATGACTATGGTTGTGGGGGGATCCCGTGGTTGTTGTAGTTCTCTATAGAGAATCATCATAGTATAAGGCTTATTGGAGAAGCCATAAAATAATGGTTATGATGGTTTGGAGTCCAATACTTTGGAGGACATTGCCTCAAGGTATTAGATTAGATACTCTGAGAGTTATCATAGTTGGTTAGTAATCATAAATATATTTTCAATGGTATGTGTAAGTCTATGAATGCGTCTCGGGATCAAAAGTTATTAACAACTGAAGTAAGGACTTTGATGTCCTTGGGAGGAGGCCAAATTTTGGACCTCAAATTTCACGACGTCAAAAGGGATGAATCTCAGAAGGCCAAAATATTGAAATGCAGAATTTGAAAGGTCAAAGCCCCATAATATTGAAGTAGGGCCGCATATCCAAGTAGGCAGAACATTAGACCCTCGGAGGTCGGGGATTTCATAATGCCATCATAATTAATTTTTGTGAAAGTTCCAATGCCAATGGGTCGATTCTCATAAATTTGAAACTTCATGAGGTTGGAACATCAGAGGTTGGAAATCCACAACTTATTTTTAATTGAATTCGTTAAAAGTGTCGAGGGTTGCGAGGAACAAAAATTATAAAGGAATTCATTTGCAAAACCAAAGAGCCAGGTAACCTTTCTCTCTCCTCTGACAGGACACATGGAAGCAGGTGATTGGCCCTTGGGAGTTGACGATGGTAGATGATGTCAGCATGACGTGGTAGTATGGAGGACACATGTCAAGAAAATTCAACACCATTGGGTGGCCTAATGGGGATAATCTAGGTGACATGCATCACCATTAAGGAAACACCATGTGGAGATTATGATGAGAGCATGAAATCATATTGGAGGTCCAAATATCAGAGGTTGGAATTTTGTAACTCCTCTATAATTATTTTTGAATAAATTCTCAATGCTAGGGACCTTTCAATGTTGAATGGTGCTTGGTTGTGGAATGCCATGTAACCAAGGGCAGAAAGAAAATACACAAGGATATAGGTTCCTTGCTGGATCTTGAGAGCCTTATCACCTAAGTTCTATGTCATCTGTCATAGCACCCAGTCATGTGGTGAAAAGTGGAATGGGCTAAGAAAAAGGTGCTAAAGGCCAATAAGGTTCTCATGATTTCATAGGCCACATTAATAAAATATTACGATATGTTGGAGCTCAAAAACTACAATACATAGGAGAAGGAAGTTTCCAGTCAAAGTGTCTTGTCCCATGGTGCAAAATCAATAGGAGGCTAACTAGAAGAGGCTAAAGGTTAGGATTAGAATCTCATAATTTCATAATATCAATTTAATAAAAGTTATGATATTTAGTGGATTTGATGGAGTCAATGGAAACTTTGATAGGCAAGAGATAGAGACAATGATTTTTGCACTAAGGGAGAAATCACAATGATTGTGCAGGATAATTTAAATGGAATCTATCGGTTAAATGCGACATGTCATCCTTGATCTTGCATGCATGCTACAAGGTAATAAATTAAGAACAAAGAAGCCATGGTGAAGTACCTATCAAGATATGTTAGCCATGAATAAGCACGGAGAGCTTTGTTGGAGTGTGTAGGTTGACTAATTTTTAATTCTCACCATGGAGACATTCTAGTGCCCATTCTTTGGTTTAAAGCAGCGAAAGAATTCAAGTATAAAATTAAACAACAGGAAGAAGTGCCGTACAGAGGTACACCTGGGTAGCGTGAATGTCAAGATAGTGGTCAAGAGAGAGAGCATCATTCCTATTGTAGGAGAGGAACAAAATGAAAGATTGCAGTTGAGAAAATTGGGGAAATTCACATAGTTTCCAGTTAGATGTGTGGAGAGTGTTGTGGGTGTGAGTGCCTTGTTGAGGAAAGGCTGAGTAAGTTTGTGTTTTATAAAAGAGGATCATAGTTCCTATGCAGTGGAAAGAGACCTCGAGAGACTATGTTGTTGTGTGAATAACTAAGAAGAGCCTACCAAAAAAAGAGGTTGAGAAGAGACTATGGAATAAAATGGGCCAATTGTTGATTGTATGTGTTGAGAGTAGAGGGTTGAGAACATAAGAAAAAGTGTTACATGGGTTGTGAGTTAACATTGAGATGTTGTAGAGTGAGTAGAGGAAAGTGGGTTACATGGGCCAAGGGTAGAGAAGAATAAAAAGTATATCAGGCGAAGTGGTTTCCAATTACAATGAGAAGAAGGGTATGTTTTGAGTGTGGGTTGGAGCCTACATACCTGAATTTGGTGCTTCCATCTCTAGTGGGTATCTGAAGAAAGCTTGGTGGTAGGTGCCTCCTACAAGTTGGTTCTTGGATAAATCCAAGATGTTGCAAGTTGGTGCTTGCAACAAATCTATGAAGTTAGTTCTTCACATGGTGCTTTTCGTAAGTTGATCAGGTGTCTACAAAGGGAGGGAGTTGGTGCTTCCCACTAGTGGGTGCTAGAAAACAATAAAAGGGAGTTGGTGCTTCCTATGAGTGGTGGATCACAAACAAATTGATTAAATAGAGTAGGTTCTGTTATTTTACATCAATAACAACAACAAGCTTAGTGGTTTTTTCCCAAAAGGGTTTCAACATTAAACATTTGTGTCTCATGTGTTTTCTTCTCATGACGTGTATGATTTTATTGGTTGCTATGGATAAATTTATTATTTACCAATGATTTCAATCATATAATGGATGCCAAATTTGAATGATTAAAGATAAATTGGCATAGAAGTGAAAATTGGCCTTAATACTGATTCACCCCCTCTCTCAATATTAACATTGTTTCCAACAATTAGTATTAGAGCCAAGAGACCTTCGGGAATAACTTAACTGCTACAAGTAGATTAGAGGAAAAGAATGGCTAATGAAATTTGGATAAAAACATAAGGAGTTCCATATTTAATCGGATCAGACTACGAGCTTTGGAAGATGAAAATGGAAGCCTACTTAATGGTAGTCAATGAATAAATTTGGTTATATGTTATATATGGAGAGGGGAATGAGTTCAATATAGAAGCCGAGTAAATAATCACGAAAGGGTTGTATAAGAGATATGATGATAAAGTAAGGTGTTGTGATCCAGGAAAGGAAATGTTGGAAAAATTGCAATGTCTATATGGAGGAGAAAGCTAGATAGCTCAAGAGGAGGTTGAAGAACCTTACTTCTCAAGAAGTGGGATTGAATATGTGAAGGGTGTTGGTGATAAGAAGAAAATAAAGAGAAAGGAGAAGGCATCTAAAAGGAAAGATGCTCAAAATATTGAAGATGTATATTCCTATGACAAAAATATTGATCTTCAATCCAAAGATGGTGAAGACGAAGACCTTGATGAGAGGCCATGTTGCTCAGAAGTTAAGCTATTTATTTCTTTTAAATGTAAAGAAATAGGTCATTCATTATCTAGATAATGATGTGAATCAATTGAGGATAGAGATAGCCATGCATCTAGTAGCAGTAATGAAGATATACCCCATTTAGTAGCAACATAAAATGAGGGGTCTTCTGAAGGAAAAGAGAGTATATCCCATAAATGGAATAGGGGTATCACTGGAAGTGATAAAGATGGAATACTCATCAAACCGGCAGAAGATTCCATAGACAGAAAGATGGATTTAGACCTTTGTGATGGCTCATTAAATACCTCTAATAGAAAAGAAAATGATCTATATGAAAGGATCTATTTGGGGAAGAAGCTGATACGTGATCTAAAATATATCAAGGAGCTATCAAAAGAAAATCTCAAGAAAAAGTAGCATTTGCACGAGTATGATCTTGAGAATGAGAATTTGATCAAAACAATAGTTTATCTTAATTCTCAATAAGAAGAGGCTAGAAGGCTGAATGGCATATTGACCAATCAGCTAAATGATAGAGAACCTTACGGTGAGATACTACAAGCTAAAGTAGTCTCATTGAGACGTGATCTAGAAAATAAAATTAAAGAAGTGTCTCAATATCAAAAACTTGAGTAGAGAAAGAAGGCCTTAGATGAAATGCTTGCTAAGAAAATATCCCCTCTCATCAAGGTTGGTTTGGGTTTCAAAGAAGAAACAAGCTCCAAGAAGGAAAAGGCTGAAGGGTAAGCTATCCAAATAAGGGAAGTTGGAGGTTCCAACAAAAACAAGGGAAAATACGTTGTTGGATAGCACCAACAATGAGGTTGACTGCAAAAGAGAGTTAGGTAGCAGAAAGAAAGAGTGCAAGGTAGTAATGCAAACTGCCATGGAAGGCACATAAAAAACCAATGGAAGTCCTTCCCCCTCAAGGATAAATCCTTCAAAGAATAGGTAACTTAGTTCATCAAAATCTTGTTTATGGGTATTGTTTTTCTTGCAATAATTTTGGATATAAATTCATAGACTGTAGATGGCATGCAAGAAAACATGATATGTTAGGTATAAACGACCCAAGAATGAAAAAATTAGCGAAGAGTAGTTATGTTGACAATAGTAAAGGATTTGACAAAATTGTTGGAATATATGGCAACTTCTTTACCCCATTCTTAAGAAATATTTAATGCTAGACTTGTGGCAATCTTGGGCACAAGAGAGTAAGTTGCAGATATGGGGAGAAAAAGCATGCTTCTCAGTATATGCATGAAAATGTAGCAGCTCGGGATGTGAAGACAAGAAGAAAGAGTGGAGTAGAAGAATAGATCTTTGCCTTTAGTGCACAGTGTCAAAATATCAAGATGAAAAGAGGAGGAAGAAATCTGAAGATAACCACGAAGAATGATCCTCCTACTCTTGTAGCAGACCCCTATGTAAGGAAGAAAGGAAGCAAAAAGATTTGGGTGAAGAAATAGGAGGTGAAGGAGAAGATTACTCTACCCATGTGCAACCAAGAGGAAGCCCAAA
The DNA here is from genome assembly GCA_031772625.1 of Pinus tabuliformis. Taxonomy (NCBI): domain Eukaryota; kingdom Viridiplantae; phylum Streptophyta; class Pinopsida; order Pinales; family Pinaceae; genus Pinus; species Pinus tabuliformis. The sequence continues at coordinate 964,154,702 of CM062812.1, forward strand.
CATGGGAAAATAATAATTTGGAACGTAATACCTCTATCAAGGCTCGACAAAAAAGGCTTGGATGAAGAAAGATGACAATCTACTCTGTGGGAGTAGATCCTTTATTTCGCTTCACTATAGGAAGAGAGCAACCTCAGGGGAAGTCGAATAAGTCAGATGTAGGAAATAATAAAGAATAGACAGAGAGGTGCATTTCAACTTTGTTGGTATGGTCAAGTCCCCTTTCTCATTATAGTGATAAATTTATTTATTCTGAATGTATCAGCATTACAAACGAAGAAAGCGATGAAGCGAGCAAGGTTTCAAGGGGACTACACAATTTTTTTTTATATTTTGGGAATAAGAAGATGAGTTGCAGCAGAAGTGTGGAATGACAAAAGCCCCATCGTTAAGTCAGGTCCACAGGATCAATCGTCATGTAGAAATAGGGAAGAAGATGCAGAAGATCAGAGAGCATTGGCTCAAGGGGAGCTACTTTGATAGTAGTAGAAGGAAACAATTATCAGCCTCAGGAAGAAAGATTGCACAGAGAATGAAAGGTTTGCATATTTGGTGAAATAACCTTATTTCATTTAAGTTGTGAATTTTGCCTAGAAATGTTGCATTCATGAAGCACAATAGGTATAAACATTCAATGTCCCTTAGTCTTTAGTTGGTATCACTATGTCAATTGATGGTCTGGGTTCATATGGACTAGCCTTTTTATGTAAGTGTACATTTATTTTTGAGAAAGAGCTATAATATGTTTCCTGGTATAATATCCAATTTGTATCAATTTCTTAGTGAAATTTTTATTATTTAAGAAACAATCCCTATTGTAGAAGTATGATCTCAAGGGGAGAAGTGTTTAAGATGATCAAGAGAAGTAACCATAGAGGATGAAGCAGCAACACCAGTGAAGAGAAAGGTCAATGAATCACTAATGATTGATATTTGTAGCAGTAGAAATACCATGAGAAATTTTAATTGGTATCAATTTCTTTTTAATTGGTACAAAATATACATTGGCAAAGAGAGTATTCATTCAAAAACCATTAGGTGTCAAAAAATGGAGGCATTCAAAGTAGAGGAAGTATATGTTCTAGGGGAGAATATCAAATATGTCCAATTTATAGCATAGAAACTATTAGCCCTTGAAGGAAATTTTGTTGAGTAGAATGCACATCAACATCTAGACCCTCGGCCATTAACAATCAGTGATTAAATGGGGAGGAAGAAGCATCTTGTAAGCCCCTTTCCATTGATGTTAAATGGGGAGAGAAGTTTATTGTAGAAATTGTGATGGACCATGCAAAGGAAAGAACTCCATTTGTGTCTCTGATGAGCCCCAAAAATGGATAATTATTTGGGCTCATTCAACCTCCTAATTTGACTTAATCCACCATTCTCATTAGTTTATTGCATGTTTTTTATTATATTTATGCTAATAGAGTGAATTTGGTTAGTCATTATGCCAACAAGTCTAATGGGTGCTTTGTGTAGCCTTTTTGGTCAATTTGGAGACAAAATTGAAGGTCTTAATGAGCACTTGGCAGCCAAATTCGTGGGAGAACAAGGGAGAGGATTTGTAGGAAGGTGTCCCCTTCATTTATGGGCCCTTACCTCGAATTCTCCACCATCAGCTCGGAGTTCAAAGGCCACCAAATCAATTAGCACAAGGGCAGCCAAGCAAGTCAAGTAGGACTGCTGTTAACTACAAGTTTTGGGCAGCCGAGTCCCTAAATTTTAGGAGGACTGTTGGGGTCCTCAATTTGTATAAATAAGAAGGCTTAGGGCCTCATTTTGGTTAGCTAGTGGTTAGTCATTTTTTAGCTGGTAGTTAGTCGTTTCATAGTCTTGTTGTAGTCATTTTGTAGTTCGATTTTTAGGCAACAGATTAGCTTTGCTTTCAGCTCATTCTCAAGCTCTCCTTGTGGACAATTTTGATGTAACTCTTCATTTCTTGATCAATAAAGATGAATCCAGCTTTGCACCAGCAATAAATATCTCTTAGGAGGTTGTAGCTCTTGGGGTTGGGCCCATCTCAAGCGCCCAGTACCTCCTTTGTTTACTTTCATGTGTCTTTGCTGCATTCTTAGAGTAGAATTTGCTATTTAGATTTAAAACTTGTTGTGTTATTTAGATTGCTTTTGATGATTAAAGTAGATTTTCATGTTCAGATTGATTTGGATAGATTAATAACATAAAGGATCCTTGGAAAAAGGGACTCAAGCACCTCTGATCTTACCTCTCCCTCAGTGGGATCGTGAGTTGGGACAAAGGTGACCTTGCTGCCCACAAAAACGTTGTTTTGCTTCACCATGCAAGTATTAGTGTTGGATTCTTAGTTGTCAAACTTGATATCAGTTTTGACTGCATGCTTAGGGTTATGATTGCTTATTTGCACAGTTAGTTCATCTGATTTTGTGCAAATAAACTTATGTTCCATTTCTTTCGCTATTATCTAGGTCAGATTAGGTCAAGGTAATTAGGTTCTTGATTTTCCAAGTCTTCATTTGTTAAATTTGAAAAATAACTTGCAGAGTACCTGTTATCCTTCTCTATCTACCCATAATCCATCAGATAATCTGCTCCAACCCTTAGTCCATGATTTGTACCCTTCATTTGCCATACTTTCCCCACCTTGCCCTAATTCCTACATTCCTGTGCATCATTGCTTCCTCCATCCTTGAACAAATCCAATCGCTCCTTAGCCTCATCCACCAAGTCCTAGGCCTCTTCACACCCCTATTTCACCTCCATACTCATTCCTCCATCTTTTTCCCTCCATCCATGCTCCAAAATCCCATTTCGAAACATCCTGTAGAAGAATTACAGAACATCCTGGAGAAATCCTAAACATCCTGTAGAACCCCTGCAGACTTCCTGTAGAAGCAAATAAACACGGTTTCTTGGCAGCCAAACTTTGTGAGACTCTCTGGAAGGGTGTTAGGGACCCCTTAGACCCTCTCTGAACCTTCCCAACCTTTCCCAAGCATTTCTCCTCCTTGATCCACCTCTGCACAGTCAAAAATAGTTAAAAGCACATGCATGATAATTCCAACAACTTAATAAAAATTACAAAAAGATGTTTTCCTCAGATAGAGGTAGTCTAAACACATGTATTTTACCTTCATAGAAGTAATGGCATCTCTTTCAGTAGTTTGCATGCTCTCCTTTGCGTCAGTAGGACTAGCTGGTAGAAATAGGGTTTGCTAGGGTTTGTGTTTCTTTTTGGCTTTCAGTTTCTTTTTGCAATTAGATTAGCTTCCTTCGAGTTAGCTTTCATCCATCAATTAAAAAGCTTCTTCTAAGAGCTCATAGAATTTGGCTTAAGCTCCTAGTGGACTTGTGCCAGCTGACCAAGTGACAGCTGCGGCAAGAGCTAGTACTGGTGCATATAGCACCGTCGCTTCCAAGTTTGTTACGAACTACCAGGTTGATAAAATTAATGAAGGGAGTTCCAGGAGTTGTAGCATTATTGCTACAATACTGGAGCCCACCATCTTTTTGGCGCCGTTGCCGGGGAAGCGTCGGAGTATTGGTGATTGTCGTTTTCCTTCTATTTTCCAATACAATCTTCTGCTAAGTAGTTTATTTCATTTCCATTATGCAATCTCATTTATGCAAAAGTAGACTAGCATTTCCCACTTTCATAGATTAGCATTTCAATTCCGAAATTTCAATTCTGCAAGCATAGATTAGCATTTCAATTTTGCAAGCGTAGACTAGCATTTCATTCCTGCAATTTCATTTGAGCAAAATAGATTAGTCCTTTCGTGCTTTCATTTCAATTCCGCATTTTCATTTCAACAAGATAGTTAGTTGCAGTTCAATCTATTTTAGTTTTTGCAGGTACAAGCAGAAAAAAGAAAAAAACAACCAAAAAGATTTCCTTTCATGCCTTGTAGGAGTAGAGATAAGTTAGAAAAATGATTGCACAACACCCCCACTGCTTCACACAGCCAACATTCTCTCTTCTTCAATGGCTGTGATTAAAGAACCCTTAGGTGGACAGCAAGACATATTTGAAGAACCTCAAGGGAAGAAGAAGAAGAAACCATTCCTCTGGAGCGAATGGCTACAAGAAAAAATGTTGGGAGCAGTAACTTATCCAAAAATGAATTTGCAAATCAGATCGAAGATTTCAAGAGTGATATGAGGCAGTTTCTTGCCATGCAACTGGATACCTTGCGGATCCAAAAGAAGCAAGAAGAAGCCAAGAGGGCTTTGGCCATTTTTTGTCCTAGGTGCACTAGAAAGCATCCTAAGAACGAATGTCCATTGTACTCCATAGAAGTGTGTTTTGTATGTGAAGAATACCATCCTACAGATCAGTGCCCTTCCTTACCCAGAATCAAAGCTGCATATCAGAGAGCCAAAGAAGCCACTGAATCACTCTATTATATGAAACAAAGGAGGCCACATGAACCTAGATCTTATCAGCAGGAACTGCAAGGGACATCCGAGACCTATTATGACCCCTATCAAGCCACTTTCATTCCTTCTTGGGGTCCCCCTGCTCATCCTTCCTGGTTCACACCTCCTTCTTGTTCCTTCATAGATCCATATTATGCCCAACCAGTTGCTCATTCGTTTCACTCTTATGCTCAGCCACAGCCTCAGTGGAATGCACCTCATCAGGGGTGGAGGCCCCAGTACAACACTCCTCCCACTTCTTTTCCTCCACCACCTGCTCAACCGCAACCATCACCTCCTCCTCCACCAAGGCAACCCCAAATGCCTACCCAACCAAAACCCCATCCGCATCCATCTCAAATACACACCTCCATTCAACTAACCGTACCACGATTTCCAAAACCATACCATGGAGCAGCTCAACCCAATTCCAAAGCTGAGGCACAACATGTCCAAACAACTACTCTTGAGCTCAATGATCTTCACCATAGCTCAGGAAGAGTATTGCAAAAAAGATACTATATTGCAAGCATTGAAGGACCATATCCAACAGAAGAAGATTCAAAAGAAAAGATTAGACAACCATGGGCTGCACTTGATGAAGAGAAGGCATTAGAATCAGAGATCGAGAGAGTTCCCTCATGGTTAGTGTCAAATCTTCCATGTATTCAAGAGAAAGATCAGCAAAAAGAGGAAGATGAGGAAGTCATAGTAGAAAGTGACATGAAACATGACCCAGATCAGCAAAAGGACCAAGGATATCAAAGCTATATTGAGATATGGTTTCAGAAGGTCACTAAGTTGCAGTGGTACTCTCTTCCTCAGCTATGTTTGATCCCTTCAAAGTCAGATCATTTGGTCTCTAAAATCCGGATAGCTGTCCAAGCATGCATTTCGAGCCTCCACATCATTTTTTCTCTAATCTCGATGTGCACATGGCTCCATTGGAAGTATTCTTATACTTGAGAACAATTTTGTTCTTCAAGTAGGGTAGGGTAGAAAAAAAAAAAAAAAAGAGAAAAAAATGAAAATAAGAAGAGAATAAAAATCTAAGGTGAAAACCTCCTCGGAGGCACCTTAGATTGGCTCATTGATTGAAAACCTCCATGAGGCGGTCAATGGGTTGGGAAAAAAGAGAAAAGAGAATAAAATCTCTGGGTGAAAACCTCCCTTAGAGGCGCCCAGGGCAGGCAATTAGGGTGAAAACCTCCATGAGGCACCCTAATTGTTTTTCAAAAAAAAGAGAAAAAGAAAAATAAAAATAAATCTAATTTCCATTGAATAATTTCAGGTTGTAGCAATGACATTGCAGGTCAGGAGGATCACTCAAAAAAAAGACAAAGGAGTTTTTGTGCCTTCTAGAGGAAGTTCTATATTTCTACAGGAAACATCCTGTCGAACCTTCAAGCAAGCTAGATTCGATTTTGGAAGGGGATCTAAAGCTTGGAATCCATTGGTTATGCCTGCAAGCATCCATGTTCCCATTCCTCACCCTTTTCCATCATCTTTTCCACCTCATTGTGCTTCTTCATTGTGCTTCTATAGGAAGTTCCTGTAGAAATTGTAGGAAGCTAGAAATGGATTTCAAAAAGGTGGTTTGGCGAACATGGTAGCTTTCTCAAGGATTCAGAAGTCCTCCTGCACTTTTCAAACTCCTCCTCCATCATCTCCATGCCTGCATCACAACCCAAGCTCAATTTTTCATACCATGCAACAAAACTACAAAATGCCTTGAAGCAAAAATACCTAGAATAGAATTTGTTTCTTCCATAACTTGAAAACCATGCATCCATTTGAAAAACCGTTTTATGGGGAATTGTACAAGGGTGATGGCAACATGCCTAAGTAGTTTCAACCAATTCTAGTGCATGGTTTCCAAGAAATCAGCCTCCATCACCATCAGCCATTTTTGCATTTTCTCCATATCCATGCATCCGTTTTAAAACTTGTTTCATGGGGAGATGCATATGAGTGATAATAACCTACCCTAGTAGTTTCAGCCGATTCCGATGCATGGTTTCCGAGAAATTGATCTCTGAAATCTTCAACCATTTTCCATTTTTCTCGAAATCCGTGCATCCATTGATCACGATTTTGCTATGGGAGGTGCATCATGATGATAGGAACATGCTCAGCAATTTTCAGAATGATCTGATCTATCGTTTGGGAGCAATGGCGAAAATAAGTTCTGGTCTGGTGAAAATGCAGCAGCAGCAGCTTGAAGGTGCAGATTTGAACGTGGAAACAAATGCCTGCAGCTTAGATCTGGTCAGAGGACACCTGCACAAGGAAAAACAATCAACAATCATCAGCCAAGCCCTCATGCAACCAAAGGATCCAAGCATGCAGCAGCAGAATATGAGCATGCAACAGCAAAAAGCACTTCACAGCAGCCATTTGACTTCAGGTACGTGACTAAACCTTGTTCCTCTATTGCATGAGTCTAATCTAAGCATTGCATGAACGAATGAGATGGGGGGATTCAGCCAGGAAGCTAGCCATATTCGATTGCACTCATCAAGGCAAAAATCACGCAGCATGCATGGATAAGTCATTTACGTGGAAGTTGAAAAACACAGTTAGTGTCAGCTGTTTGAACTCCAGTGCAGCGGATCAAGAAGAAAACATACAGTTAATAAATAGAACTGCAGTCTGCATGTGGCCACGTACACTTGGCCACTTCACTCTCTCACGTGAATCACGCTGCAGTTAAACGACGCTCGGCTGAAACTCTCACCACTCTTTGTTCAACTGCGGTCAACTGAAGCGCATGTCCACCATTTCCAGATCAGTTAACCAATGGTGCTCTACAAGATTTCTGTTTTTTTTCTCGAGATCTCTATAGTTCCTTAAAAAATTCCCGCCTGTCGCACTCTACAGGCGTTTCTACAGGAAGTCGTCTACAGGAAACGCAGAAAACAACCATGCAGAAAGAAAATATGGGATTTTCATCGAAATTCAAGCTCCAAATGAGTGGTGGATGAAGCTAGAACAGATCATGTTATGGTAAGGACTGTAGATGTTTCCCATATCATGGTGGATGAAGGTGGATTAGTCAGAGCCATGGAGAAGAATTTGAGCTCACAGGTTGTCGATGGTAACATTGAAATTTGTTCCCTGTCCAATAGTCTGGGCCCTCAGTTCTCTTTCTGCCCTGGGGAGTTTGAGAATGAAAAAGGGGCAGTCGATGCAAATACAATATTGACAACTACAACTGGCCTACATGAACTTCTAATGCTGGCGGAGGAGATTGAATCTGAAGAGGCCACAAAAAGAAAACAAGCAGAAGAGAAATCAATTGTTCAAGACAGTACTGAGACAGATGGTGAAGCATACAATGACCACAAACATTAGTCTGAAGTACGTGATTCAACTGCAGGCCAATCTAATGTGACTGACGATAAAAAGAATGGAGTTTCTAAGGGTAATGGAAATATGTCTAACCAGCATTTGACAGAGTTGAAATCGCATAGGCCTAGTTCAAGTGTTCGTGATAAAGGTGGAAATTCTCAAATGCAGAAGTCAAGGCCATTTCATCCAAGTACTTCTATCAAAGGGGTTGTAAAGGTTGGAACAAGAGGTAGCATTGACTTGAGTTCACATGGAAATACGGGAGAAAATTCTCAATTGGAACATATGGAAGTCACAGTGTCAGCTACAGAAGGTTCAGTTCATCGGCCAACAAAAAATGGAACTGCAAGGCTGAAGTATACTGTTCCACAACCATTTGCTCTTGCAACTGACAAAAGGGCTTCCACAGGAGTACGGCCTGTTGATGTAGCAGCTAATGACATGAACAAGCATATGGGTGCAAGAGGTACCCCATCTTCTTCAGTTCCTAAAAAGGACAAGATGTCAGTGAAACTGGATACACAATTTGCTTGCAATCCTTTGCTCTCTGAAGATCTACATCTACATGACCAGAATGTGAATCCTTCCAAGCAAGTGAATATGAAGCTAGAGGAAGATGCTCATTCCACTTTTTCCTCAACTGCAAGTGCAAAATCAATCAGAGATTCTAAGGGCAAGTCTGGCAGTGCTCCTTCTGGAGTTGTTTTCAGCTTTAGATGTAATGAGAGAGCTGAGAAGCGTAAAAAGTTTTTTTACAAAATTTGAGGCAAAATTGGAGAAAGGAAACACGCGGAGGCAAGAGAGAAAGGCAGTGGTAAGAAGACCCAGGATAGGCCATCACAGGAAAAGCCACAAGAACAACAAAAGGGAAAGAAAGAAAAAGGGCCAAATTGTTGAGGCCAAAACTGTGGGAGGAATGAAGGCACTAACACCCAGGGAGAAAAGACTACAGAGCAGGATGGAAAGGATTGAAAAAGCCCACATCAGTGAGGGCACCTCTAAGGCAGCCACAACCAAGCTGAAAGGAAAATCACCCACAGCCAAGCATGATACAGTGGTGCTGTCTGTTTCTACAGGAAGCTACAGGACTTTCTACAGGAAGTTCTGTATTTTTACTAGAAACATCCTGTAGAAGCCTTTGGGTAGGCTAGAATCAATTATGGAGAGGGATTTGAAGCTTGAAGACTTTTGAGGAGACATGCAACCACTCTTTTCTTCCATCCTCCACTGGTTTCATCTCCTTTCACCACCATTGCCGCCATCAGATTGAATATACTTGCACAATCATACCAAAGCTGAGAATTCTTTAGGAAAAGGAGCAAGTAGTGGGGAGAAGCAAGAAGCATGGTTTCATGACAGAGAAGAGGACATCACTTCAGAAGCTAGGCATGACAAGGAGGCCACCAGGGCCATCAAAGATAAGGAGAGAGATTGGTTGCTTAGAGGATGAGCAACACTTTCAGTAGGGGGGTGATGATGAGCCCCAAAATTGGATAATTATTTGGGCTCATTCAACCTCCTAATTTGACTTAATCCACCATTCTCATTATTTTTATTGCATGTTTTTTATCATATTTATGCTAATAGAGTGAATTTGGTTAGTCATTATGCCAACAAGTCTAATGGGTACTTTGTGTAGCCTTTTTGGTCAATTTGGAGACAAAATTGAAGGTCTTAATGAGCACTTGGCAGCCAAATTCGTGGGAGAACAAGGGAGAGGATTTGTAGGAAGGTGTCCCCTTCATTTATGGGCCCTTACCTCGAATTCTCCACCATCAGCTTGGATTTCAAAGGCCACCAAATCAATTAGCACAAGGGCGGCCAAGCAAGTCAAGTAGGACTGCTGTTAACTACAAGTTTTGGGCAGCCGAGTCCCTAAATTTTAGGAGGACTGTTGGGGTCCTCAATTTGTATAAATAAGAAGGCTTAGGGCCTCATTTTGGTTAGCTAGTGGTTAGTCATTTTGTAGCTGGTAGTTAGTCATTTCATAGTCTTGTTGTAGTCTTTTTGTAGTTCGATTTTTAGGCAATAGATTAGCTTTGCTTTCAGCTCATTCTCAAGCTCTCCTTGTGGACAATTTTGATGTAACTCTTCATTTCTTGATCAATAAATATGAATCCCGCTTTGCACCAGCAATAAATCTCTCTTAGGAGGCTGTAGCTTTTGGGGTTGGGCCCATCTCAAGCGCCCAGTACCTCCTTTGTTTACTTTCATGTGTCTTTGCTGCATTCTTAGAGAAGAATCTGCTATTTAGATTTAAAACTTGTTGTGTTATTTAGGTTGCTTTTGATGATTAAAGTAGATTTTCATGTTCAGATTGATTTGGATAGATTAATAACATAAAGGATCCTTGGAAAAAGGGGCTCAAGCACCTCTGATCTTACCTCTCCCTCAGTGGGATTGTGAGTTGGGACAAAGGTGACCTTGCTGCACACAAAAACGTTGTTTTGCTTCACCATGCAAGTATTAGTGTTGGATTCTTAGTTGTCAACTTGATATCAGTTTTGACTACATGCTTAGGGTTATGATTGCTTAGTTTCATAGTTAGTTCATCTGATTTTGTGCAAATAAACTTTTGTTCCATTTCTTTCGCTACTATCTAGGTCAGATTAGGTCAAGGTAATTAGGTTCTTGATTTTCCAAGTCTTCATTTGTTAAATTCGAAAAATAACTTGCAGAGCACCTATTATACTTCTCTATCTACCCATAATCCATCATATAATCTGCTCCAACCCTTAGTCCATGATTCGTACCCTTCATTTGCCATACTTTCCCCACCTTGCCCTAATTCCTACATTCTTGTGCATCATCGCTTCCTCCATCCTTGAACAAATCCAATCGCTCCTTAGCCTCATCCACCAAGTCCTAGGCCTCTTCACACCCCTATTTCACCTCCATACTCATTCCTCCATCTTTTTCCCTCCATCCATGCTCCAAAATCCCATTTCGAAACATCCTGTAGAAGAATTACAGAACATCCTGTAGAAATCCTAAACATCCTGTAGAACCCCTGCAGACTTCCTGTAGAAGCTCATAAACACGGTTTCTTGGCAGCCAAACTTTGTGAGACTCTCTGGAAGGGTGTTAGGGACCCCTTAGACCCTCTCTGAACCTTCCCAACCTTTCCCAAGCATTTCTCCTCCTTGATCCACCTCTGCACAGTCAAAAATAGTTAAAAGCACATGCATGATAATTCCAACAACTTAATCAAAAATACAAAAAGATGTTTTCCTCAGATAGAGGTAGTCTAAACACATGTATTTTACCTTCATAGAAGTAATGGCATATCTTTCAGTAGTTTGCATGCTCTCCTTTGCGTCAGTAGGACTAGCTGGTAGAATTAGGGTTTGCTAGGGTTTGCGTTTCTTTTTGGCTTTCAGTTTCTTTTTGCAATTAGATTAGCTTCCTTCGAGTTAGCTTTCATCCATCAATTAAAAAGCTTCTTATAAGAGCTCATAGAAGTTGGCTTAAGCTCCTAGTGGACTTGTGCCAGCTGACCAAGTGACAGCTGCGGAAAGAGCTATTACTTGTGCATACAGCACCGTCGCTTCCAAGTTTGTTACGAACTACCGGGTTGATAAAATTAAAGAAGGGAGTTCCAGGAGTTGTAGCATTATTGCTACAATACTGGAGCCCACCAGTCTCATTGAAGGAGATGTGAAGAAGTATGAGGATTAGACATCAATGTGGATAATGGAAGAGACATTTCCATCAATTCCAGAGTGGGAGATTGTTGGATAGTTGAGATTGTCTATCTAGCTAGCAGCAGTAAGTGTGTTGGCATTGATGTCAAAAGTCATGATGTGAGATCAAGTTGGGAAGTTGGCATTTCCTCACAATTAGGAAGTGTGTTGGCATTGATGTGAACCACATTTATGTATGTCCTAACATGATGTTAGGTAAGACAATATTGATGTCCACTAGGCTAGTTGTGTTGGCAGAAGTTGATAGCATTGACGTACATGATGTGTCAAGCTCAGATGGAGTCGCATGGTTTTTATAGTCTCTAGTAGAGAATCAGCATAGTAGAATTCTTATTGGATAAGTTGTAAAATGATGAATATGGTGGTGGGGGAGTCCCATGGTTGCTATAGTGCTCTGTAGAGAATTATCATAGTAGCAGGTTTATTTTAGAAGTCATAAAATGATGGCTATGATGGTTGGGAGTCCCAGAATTTGGAGGAGATTCTATCTGAGGAGATAAGCTCAGATACTCTTAGAGTTAGCGTAGTTGGTTGGAAGTCCACGAATGGGTCTCAAGATCAAAATTTATTGATAACCGAAGTAAGGACCTTGAAGTCCTTAGAAGGAGGCCAAATTTCGGGATGTCAAAAGAGCTAAATCTCAGAAGGCTAAATTTTGGAGGTCGGAGCCTCAAAATATCAGAGCAGGGCTGAGTATTGGAGTAAGTATATCGTCAGATCCTGGGAGGTTCAAAACCTCAAAACATCAGAGGTTAGGGATTTTGTAACCCCACCATAATTTCTTTATGTGAAAGTTATGATGCTAGGGGGCTGATTCTCGAAACTTCATAACTTCAATAGGTTGAAACATTGGAGGTCGAAACCTTGTAACTTCTTGTTAATTAAATTCCTTAAAAGAACCAAGGGTTGCAAGGAATAAGAATTATAGAGGAATTCATTCACAAAACCAAAGAACTAGGGATCCTTTCTCTATGCTTTGACAGGACATATGGCAGCAGGTGATTGGCCCTCTGATGGTGACAAATGATGTCAGCATGACATGGCAGTATGAAGGAAACGTGGTACACAACTTCAATACTATAGGGTGGACTAATGGGGAAAATCTAGGTGACACATGTCACCACTAAGGGGATTCCTTGTGGATATGATGATGAGAGCATGATGTCATCTCGGAGGTAAGACTATCAGACATGGGGATTTCATAACTCCTCTATAATTGTTTTTAAGAAGGTCCCATTACTAGGGAGCTTTCGATGTTGAATGGCACTTGATTATGGAAGCCCAAAGAACCAGGGACGGAGAGAAAATACACAAGGAGATAGACCCTCGGTGGGATCCTGAAGGCCTAAGCACCTAAGTGTTATGTCACCAGTCAAAACACCTCCTCATACAGCAGAATGCAGAAGGGGCTAAGAAATGGGAGCTAAAGGCCAATCGGTAACTCGCGATTTTGTAACCCACAATAATAAACATTTATGATATTTTAAAGCTCTGAAACTGCAATACAGAGGTGTATGAAGTTGTCGGTCACAACACTTGTCCCATGGTGGAAAATCAATAGGAGGCTAAGTAGAAGGGGCTAAAGGATAAGATAGGAATCTCAGGATTTCTTAACATCTATTTAATAAAAGTTATGATATGTAGGCTGTTAGGATATTCCGACACATAGGAAATAGTTAAGTACAACTTGGTCTAGTTTAGAGTTAGGTATAGAGTTAGGTAAAGTGTGTTTCTTTACCGTTGTACATTTTGTAACTTACAATCCGACGGTCACGATATGTAGTGATCCGACGGTTCATTCTCTCCTCGGTATTACCGACACTTGATGCGTGGCTTGACACCCGATTGGTCCATGAGTTCTATTTAAAGCGCATGGAGGGTCATTGTTCGGGTAATCCGTGCATGAGAGAAGCTTATGTAAATTTTCATTCTTTGATTAATAAATTGCCTGTAGTAGCCACGTTGGCGCAGGCCGTGGACTGTTTCCCTCTTTGAGGGTTTTAACCACGTCAAAAATACTGGTGTATTGATCTGTGATCTGGTTGTGAGCGGTGTCCTTTTGGTGTTCTTTCTGAGGAAGTTACCCTGTAAATTCCTACATGGTATCGGAGCTATTTGAGGGCCGCGTTCGTTGGTGATCCAAATCTGAAGCCGGTAGAACTGCATGCGGCTGTCATTTCCTAGATCTGTTGTTTCTGACTGCTTTCGGGCCGAGAGGACTGCTCTGTTGCGTTCGGAGCATCTGTTCCAGTGAGGAACCCCTTTCATTTCACGCGAAAAGGTTTCCGGTAGCCCTAGCTGCGTCATTTTTCAGATCGGGAGGTATACAGTGCTTTTGCAGTTTACTGTTACTTTCTCTCTGCTTATTTCGGTTTCGGTTTATTTACCCCTTTTTTTTTTACCAGATCTATACCTTTCATTTCTACGTATGCTCTTTGCCCTGCGACTCTGTGTGATCTGGGCAAATCAGAAACAGAAAGGAAGGATTTTTCTCATGCGTATGCTTTTTTCCCTGCACCTTAGTGTGATCTCGGAAAATCAGAAACATTGAGAAAAATATTTAGTTTTTCAGCTAAAGCTAACTTTGAGATTTTTTTTAAAAATATCTAGTTTTTTGGCTAAAGCTAACTTCGAGCCACAAGGTTCGTTTTTCTTTGCATATTCGTGTTGGGTTTTGTGTTTTGTAGGGAAAAAGAGCTTTCTCAAGGCAAGCACGCAAACCGAGCCCCCCCCCCCCCCTCTCTCTCTCTCTCTCTCTCAAATTTTTTGTATAGATCAATTGGTTCAAAGCTATTTTAAGAGAGTAGAGGTCTTGGGTTCAAGTCTCCATTTTATGGGGGCGGATTTTTTTTTTCATTCCCGCACATTCGCGCACTTTTCCGGCAACTTCAACAATTTTGTTTTCAAAAAGCCATAACTTCTTCATCCGGAAGCCTTTTTCAGAGCCGTTTTTTTTAAAACAGCCTAATTTTTCGAGATCTATCCATTGGAACACTTACTTTCAGCATCTTCAGCTTCAGTTTTTTTAAAAAAAATGGAAAGTCCATGCCAAGTCATTCTTGACAGCACTAACTACTTCCAATGGATAGCCTACATGGAAGATTTACTTAGAAGTAAAGGTCTCTACAGAATAGCCATAGACCAAGAGAAGAAACCAAAAGATGAAGACAAGGCTGCAAAATGGGAAAATAGACAAGATCAAGCACGTGGTTTGATAGGGATGTCTATTTCTCCTGATCTTAGATTCCATATTGCAGAACTTGAGACTCCCCATGAAGCATTGGAAAAAATCGCTAAAGTTTTTGGGATTAAAAATGAAATTAGAGCCCATCAACTTGAAAATGAGTTGCTTACTTTGGATCCTAATAATTTTTCTTGCATTGAAGATTTCTTGTCCAAATTCAAGACCCTTAGATATCTCTTGGAAGGTGTTAAGGTTAAGAAAGAAGATGGTAACCTTATTTATTCCATCCTTACTAAGTTGGGACCAGCCTACTCTGTATTTGTTTCCACTTTCCATTCTACAAGGGAAGCTTTCATTTGTCAAGGAAAAGACTACAAGGCCCCTTCCTTTGACTCCTTTTGTGATTCCTTAATAAAAGAACAAGAAAAACTCTTACACCTTGGTCTTCTTAATCTTGGAAACTCTTCCACGAAAGCGTTAGCCGCCCAGCAGCAACCAAATTCAAAGAATCCTAAGAAGTCATATCCTCAAAAGAATGGTCCTAAACCAACTCAGCCTCAAAATGAAAGATCATTTCAGCAAAATGATAAGACCAATAAAAACAAATGGAAGAAGACTGATAGACATTGTAACTTTTGTAATCGAGATGGCCACTTAGAATCTAAATGCTTTAAGAAGATGGAAGCCTTGGAAGCCGCAATGAAGAAACATAACATCCATGTGGAGCCTACTTCAACTTCAACTTCCGGAATGGCACTTTCTGCATGTCGTTGTCAATCATCTCAGTCTGGTTATGCATTAAATGTATCTTCTTCCTCTCCTTCTCATGAGTGGCTCATTGATTCTGGAGCCTCTTATCACATGGCCAAAAACCAAGCCATGTTTTCTTCTTTAAATGATTGTAACACCAAAAATATATATGTTGGTGATGATAGATCTCTTAATGTTGTCGGGACTGGAGTTGTTCATCTAGACAATGGTCAGTTTAATGATGTATTATGTGTTCCAACCTTATCCTGCAACCTTCTATCTGTATATCAGATAACTCATTCAGGTGAAGGTAAAATTGTTGAATTTTCACCTCATGATGTTGTAATCAAGGATCTAAGAGATCCTAAACAGATTCTAGCTACTGGTACTGCTGATGATTCCACAAGGTTGTATAAGTTTCACAGCTTTGGGTCATCAAATCTTCCCTCAGTATTTGTTGCTCATAATGATGAAGTGAGCAAACTTTGGCATGAGCGATTTGGTCACTTAAACTATCGCTCCCTTCAGCATCTATGTAAAGAAAATATGGTGACAGGTCTTCCTATGGTATCTTGCAGAGATGGTGTTTGTTCTGGATGTGTACTCGGAAAACATCATCGGGACAGTTTTGACAAACGTGCCTCTTGGCACGCCTCAGCCCCTTTACAGCTTGTGCACAGTGATTTATGTGGTCCTATTCCTGTTGCTTCATTCTCTGGCTGTAAGTATTTCTTAACTTTCATTGATGATTTCTCCAGACGCACTTGGGTATACTTCTTAAAACTCAAGAGCGAAGTATTTAACACATTTTTGGCCTTCAAAGCCTTTGTTGAAAAACAATCTGGACATCAAATTCTTAAGCTAAGAACTGATAATGGTGGAGAATATGTTAAAAACACATTCATCAACTTTTGCACCAAAAATGGAATTCAAATGCAACATACTGTTCCATAAACTCCACAACAAAATGGTGTAGCTGAAAGGAAAAATCGCACCTTAAAGGAAATGGCTAATTGTATGCTGCAATCTAAAGGACTCAGTCTTAGTTTTTGGGCCGAAGCAATTAATTGTGCAAATTATATAATCAATCACACTCCTACTAAGGTTCTAGAGAATATCACTCCAGAAGAAGCTTGGAGTTCCATTAAACCAGATGTAAGTCACTTTCGTGTTTTTGGAAGTGAAGCATGGGCCCATATTCCAGATGAAAAGCATAAAGCTTTAGAACCTAAGAGTGAGAAATGTACTTTTGTTGGATATTCTGAAGATGTAAAAGGTTATAGACTTATTCCATTTAAGTCCAAAAATGTTATCATTAGAAGAGATGTAAAATTTGATGAAAATAAATCGGCCTGCGAGCCTAGTCTGGCGGATGTGCCACCTCTTCCTATCTCTTCTACTTTTGAAAACATTTCTTCTTCAGATGATGAAAGTGAGGATGATAATCCTCCCCCACCTTCTCAGGATCCTCAACTTCCAAGATGGGTCCGTGCTACTCGGGATGCAGCAGGTGATCTTGCCGGTGATCCTACAGATCAGTGACATACACATTCTCAGTTTGAAAGAGCCTCTTCTTTACTGGCTCAAGCTCTAGTAAATCATGATCCTGACACTTTTGCAGAAGCTTCAGGCCATCCACATTGGGAAGCAGCTATGAATGAAGAATATCATTCCTTGTTGGCAAATGATACATGGGATCTTGTTCCTCTACCAAAGGGACGCAAACTTGTTAGATGTAAATGGGTTTACAGAACCAAGTATGGACCAGATGGGAAAGTTGATAAACATAAAGCTCGTCTTGTTGCTAAGGGCTTTTCACAGGTTGAAGGCATTGACTACACTGAAACCTTCTCCCCTGTTGCCAAAATGAACTCTATCCGCCTTGTTCTTTCCCTTGCTGCCTCTTTAAAATGGGAAGTCCATCAGATGGATGTTAAATCTGCCTTCTTGCATGGGGACTTGCAGGAAGAAATCTATATGGAACAACCCATTGGCTTCATACAAACAGACTCCAGCCTTGTTTGTCGACTTAATAAATCCCTTTATGGTCTCAAGCAAGCTCCTCGGGCTTGATATGCCAAAATGGATAGCTTTCTTTTAGAATCTGGCTTTTCTAGGTGTCATTCTGACAATACTGTCTACACCAAGAAAGTGGGCAACTCTCTTATCATCCTTGTTCTTTATGTTGATGATCTTATTCTTACTGGTAGTGATCCCAGCCTTATAAACCATGTGAAGTCCAGCCTTAAAAAGAAATTTAAAATGACAGACTTAGGACACTTACACTATTTTCTCGGTCTTCAAGTCTTGCAATCCAAGGAGGGTATTTTCCTTTCCCAGTCCAAGTATGCTTGTGATATTCTTCGTCATTTTCACATGGAAGACTGTAAGCCAGCCCCTTCTCCCTTTCAGTCTGGAGTCAAACTTTCAGTCTCTTGTACTTCTCCTGAAGTTGATGCTACCTTATACCGTCAACTTGTAGGAAAACTCTTGTATTTAACCCATACTCGTCCTGACCTTTCCTTTGCTGTTGGCCTTGTTGCTCGTTTTATGCAAAACCCCCGTGAAAGTCATTGGAAAGCAGCTAAAAGAATACTTCGTTATGTTTGAGGTACAGTACAGTTTGGGATTCATTACAGTGCCAAAGCAGCTCCTCTATTAGTTGGTTTCACTGATTCTGATTGGGCTGGTGACCCTGATGATCAGAAGTCTACTACTGGTTATGTCTTCACTCTTGGTTCAGGACCTATTACATGGGCTTGTAAGAAACAGGCTGCCATTTATCTTTCGTCAGCAGAAGCAGAGTATCGTGGTGCCCTCGAAGCTAGTAAGGAAGCCTTGTGGCTTCGTCAGATCCTATCAGAGTTTGGCTTTGAGCAGCAACATCCAACCACACTTTGGTGTGATAATCAAAGTGCCATTCAGCTATGCAAAGATCCAGTCCAGCATCAGCGCAGCAAACACATTGAACTACACATGCACTTCATCAGAAAGCTCATTCATGACCATGTTCTTGAAGTGCAATATTGTTCAACAGATGATCAGGTTGCAGACATCTTCACAAAGGCTCTCACAGAGGCGAAGTTCACTAAACTTCGATATATGCTTGGAGTTCAGGAAGTTGTCACTAAGGGGGGATAGGCTCTAGTGCCTCCTTCCTTCTCCTATTGTGTCATATTTGTAAATCCTTCAATCCTATCCCAAGTTGTTCTTAAGGGGGGATGTTAGGATATTCCGACACATAGGAAATAGTTAAGTACAACTTGGTCTAGTTTAGAGTTAGGTATAGAGTTAGGTAAAGTGCGTTTCTTTACCGTTGTACATTTTGTAACTTACAATCCGACGGTCACGATATGTAGTGATCTGACGGTTCATTCTCTCCTCGGTATTACCGACACTTGATCCGTGGCTTGACACCCGATTGGTCCATGAGTTCTATTTAAAGTGCATGGAGGGTCATTGTTCGGGTAATCCGTGCATGAGAGAAGCTTATGTAAATTTTCATTCTTTGATTAATAAATTGCCTGTAGTAGCCACGTTGGCGCAGGCCGTGGACTGTTTCCCTCTTTGAGGGTTTTAACCACGTCAAAAATACTGGTGTATTGATCTATGATCTGGTTGTGAGCGGTGTCCTTTTGGTGTTCTTTCTGAGGAACTTACCCTGTAAATTCCTACATAGGCACTCCGATATAATATCATAGAGGTGTATGATAGATGAATGAGCTGACAACTAAAGAGTAAATTCTCATAGTAAGGTTAGTTGATCGGGTGAATGGCGACTATCATAGGCAAGAGACCAAGATAAAGATCATTGGGTCAAGGGAGCATGGACTAGAATTCCACAAGATAATTTAAATGGAGTTTGTCACTGAACTAAGACATGCCATCCCTAATATGTCTTACAAGCTAGAAGGGAATAAAAGAAGAATAGACAAGCCATGTCCAAGTACCTTTCAACCTCTATGATCCATGAATAAGTTTGGATAGCCTCACTGGCATGTGCTAGATGACTAAGATTTAATTCTTAACATATAGATACTCTGGTGCCCTTTCTTTGGTTTAATGCAGTAGCATAATTCAAGTATTAGACTCAACAACAAGAAGGAGTTCCATCCATAGGTATACTTGAGTAGTGTGAATGGTGGGAAAAGACCCAAGATTGTAGTCGAGCAACTGGGGGGAAAGAATTCTAGTTTCCAATGAGCTATGTCAAGAGCTATGTGGGTGTTATCACCAAAATAAGAGTTTACATTTTTCCTAATCATTGTCTTAGGTAAGTGTCAAGTCATCCTATGTTTTAATGGTAGGTGATAGGTTAGGAGTCTCGTAGGTCTCATTTTCACATCCAAATAAAATCTAACAACCTTATTCCATGTCTCATAGGTCTCAGTTTCGGTTTAGAAACTCATATCTTAAACAATTTTGAAAAAAATTTGGAATTAGCCCCGAAATCACGTTTTCGTAGCGCAGATGGTGTAAAATATCTATTTTTCACTACGAAAACACTGCTCTTTTTGTAGCATTTTTCCATGTGCACTACGAAAGCACAGATTCGTAGAACAGTCTTGTCAACACATCAATCCATTAAGATTTCATTAAATTTTCATTATTAGTTGTCAGCTAGGAGTCCGTTCTTAAGCATGCTACCACCCAAAACTCATCATTTCAAATTTAGCGCTCATCATGATAGCTATTTTCAAGTTTGAAAGGGCTGGCTAGTCTCTCATTGTAGTTTGCATGCAAATCCTCAAATAGAATCATTTTTCAAACAGTAAGCTTTTGGTAATTTCTTACCAAGGTTTCTTTCATCCATAATTCAAGCAAGGCTGACCACCATAAGCAAGCGAGGATGACCACCATAGGCAAGCGAGGATGATAAACAAAATTTTCAAGCGAGGAAATTTTGTTACAGGAATTAAGAGGCAAAGATGACAGAAGAAAGGAAAATTCACAAGTCTGGTCATTGTTTAAGAACCAAGCCTGAAAGCATCGAGGTCTTAGCTAGAAATAAATAAGTTGTGCAAGCCTTCAAGAAAGCAGGATATTGGATGTTTTGTAAAAAGATGCAGGGAGGACATACTCAAGTGACAAAGGAGTTTTCACTACATTCCAATAGCTCAATCACAAAGGTTGGAATCCTAAACTTGCAAATTTCTCTAGAGATCATAGCTTTGGTGACAAATATTCCTAGGGGGAAAGATATATGGTTCAAAAACATCAGATTCGACATGGAACCATGTAAAGTGTTTCTAAAGACAGAGTTTGCAGAAACATACTTAACTAAGGCAATTCCCAGGAACTACATCAAGGACAGCTATGCCAACTTGCTCTTCAACATTCAACATTATTTTACCTATGAAGGCAGATATCAAAAGGTTTATCCATATCATTTTAAACTCCTGTTGCATTCTACTGGTGTGATTTCTTTAGATTTGCTTTACTTCCTATATCAAAGTGTAGCTAAGATGGAAGATAAAGTGCAATTGAAATCTCAAGGATATGAAACTTCCCTTTTTCATCAGGGTCTAATTAAATTAATAGTTTTACATGAACTCAAAAGGATCAAGATTCAGGCATTAGCCCTAAGGTTAAAGGAACTCCATCAACAGAAACTAGCAAATCTGTAATGTCCAGGGCAAAGAGATTTTTTAACCTAAAACCTAGAAAGTAGGTGAAAGAGTAAGTGAGAAAAACATAAGTGGTTATTCCCGAGACTTCTAAATCCACAAAAGAAAATATAGCTGAAGTTAGAGAAAGGACACAAGAACATTGAACTACCAAACCAGTTCAAAGGAGATTGACTAGAAGTCAAATTGCTAAGGAGAAGGGTAAATCAGTGATCTCGGGAGAAAGTCCAAGCTTGAAGGGTAATTTAAATGATATTTTAAAAGCCATTGATATTGGATAATGCCCTTTGGTGCAGGCATATGTCATAGAGTTTGATACAGGAAAGTTGAAGAAGATGAAATCCTCTATGAAACTAGAATTTGAGGATGATGTTACAACATTTGTGTTCAAGCCTAGAAAGCCCTTAACCAGGTAATCCAAAAAGATGTAAGAGTCCAATATTGAGTTAGGGAAAATAGAAGAAGCTTCCGCTGTTTAGGAAGAGTTGATAGACTTTTCATCACCAAGACCTCAAGCTGACAAAAATAGAGTTTTTTCCACTCAAACAAAAAAATCCAGTTACGAAGAAATGGAAAAAAGGTTAAGAGCAGCTAATAATTAAATTTATTGATTAATGATGAGAGCAAGAAGGCATGTTGTTGAGAAGAGAGATTTCAAAGGGATAAAGGCTCTCTGGGAAATTGAAAAAGTTTCCAAACCAGAAATAGTCAGTAGTGAAACTCAGTACTTTACCTGGACTGTTCCTGCAATCAAAGAAGCCATATTTGTAACGAGGATTAATGCTCAACGGAGAGCTACTAACAAGAGATTGAAGAGACAAATTGAAGACCTAGATATACAGTTAACAAAATCTGGAAAAGAGGCTACAACAATAATGAAACAAGGTGATGAAAAAGGGCAGTGAAGGATATATCTTAAAGCAGTCTTGGCATAAAAAGGAAGGACACCTATGAAGAAGAACATCTTATAATGTTAACTTGTTTTGATTTTTTGTGATCATATTAGTCTTTATGAAATTTTGAAAATTCCCAAACTGCAGATTTTTGAAGGCCATGTTGAAAAAAGAGCATACATAGCAGTTTTGTAACGCGCTATGAAACTGCTGAAGGTGACCATTTAGCAGCTTATAGATGTATTTAAAAGGTAAGGTCTGATAAATTCCAATTTTGATGATTTCTGGTAGACATATAAGGATCATTGATTAAGTTTAAGATGGCAGTGATGCAGAATGGTTCAAAGAAGTATTCCATAAGTGATATAAAAGTTGTGCTATGAAAATAGGCTATTTTCGTAGCACAATCATGTTTTATTCTATTTTTCATCTATTCGAGATTCCATTTCTTGCACAGGTGGAAAAATGAAGTTTAAATGGATTACTAATACATGCCACATATACGCCAGCAAAACTGCTCGAAGATAGGCATAAAGGATCAAGGGCTTTAAAGGGAGGAACTTTGTCTCCTTGTTTTCAGGACAATTAGGTCATGACTCAACAGGGTTTGAAACAATACTGGAGACATCATAAACCTCAAATACATGGATTAGAAGCTGATTAAAGAATGTATTTAAGTCATAGATAACGTTGTTGAAAGCATGTTTTAGCAGTTTCACTCCTATTTGTACTAGGACTCTTAAAGACAACTAGCTATCAAATTGTAATTAAGTAGTTTGTTTTATGAATAGATAGGTGTCAATGTTAGGAATTAAAATTTCCCTAAAGATGGATCATAGTATCCAAGGTTATAAAAACTGTATATAAAGCATGAGAATCGAATTCCTCAGGGTTGGTAATTTCATTAGCAAAAGAAAGTTGTGTTATTGTAAGAAACTGTGGTTTTTCAAACTTAATATAGAGATCAATTTGACTACTCAAGGTTCACAAGGAGTTTATGTGTTTGATGTTCTTATGGGCTTTTTCAATTACTTATTTGCAGTGGTATGAGCTTGTGATACTTAGAATTCATTGAAAAATTCTCTAACTTCCTTCACATGCTTGTAAACTGTGTCGATTCACTATTACTGTTTTACTTATAAACCTAGACTCCATGTGCCTTGACTTCCATGTTTTGTTGATTATGTTGTTTTTTTGAAAACTATTTTGACTCCATAGCCAAATATATGTTTGTTGAGCTTTGATTCAACCAATCAACCAGTTATACATTTTTCTCCATTTGTGTTCCTAGAGTTAGCCATCTAATCATTAATCAAAATCTTAAACATATTGAGAGAGCCCACTCAAGTTGAGGAGGCTAAGCCTCAACCAAAAGATTAGTTTGAACGAGTTACTCATAGTCTACTTGATCAGCAGCCTATCAGGTCATATTTTGTGATAACATTTTGGTGTGTCTACTGGGAGACTGAAGATTACGCATTCTCGAAATCAAGAAGCTGAACTTCTGAAGGTAGCAGGAACTTAGAAGGATTTTCAAGGATACAATCTATCTTGGTGACACCATATATTTTCAAATATTTAAAGTTGCCTTCAAGAAGGAGATACACACGGAGCAATCCTAATCCCAATCCACCTACCATTGCAGTCAATCCAAACATTGTTTTAAGAGTCAATCAAAGATTTTCAGAAATATCAGGTACTCCATCTTATTCGAAATCTTTGCTCTCTGAATTCTCAAGAAGTCCTGAAGACAAAAAGGTTGATGATAAAATTCATGAAGTGTTGTTTAGATCAGAAAATGAAAAATAACTTGTTGATATTATCTTAGACCTACAAAAGAGAGGAATTGACACTTCATCCCTAATAATCCAAGAAGACAAAGAAGAGTTTTGGGAAATTGTTACCTCTGAGCTATTGTTAGAAAAGGAGTCTCTAGATATATTGAAAGAACTTGACCCTTTCAAAGTCTCACTAAAATCTAAAGCTAGTTTACCTCTTCCAAATTGGAGTTCATTTGTTAGTGGTTTACAGAAGCCAAGTAGTCCTCCTCATATCAATTCTTCATATTCTGTTTATGCCATTCCTAGTGGCTTAGAGAAACCAAACAGTCCTCCTCATATTAGTTCTTCATCTTCTATTCCTGTTATTCCTATAACTACTGTTCCTCCTTTAATCATGGCTGCACCTACTAGGTATGCCCCACTTGTGTTCCCTGCTATTTTGCATGACCTTCCTAGTAAATATGCTACTAGGATCCCTACCTGGGGTAGTGATGAAGAAATTATAGCAGAAGAACATGTAGATAGATTTAATGATTTTGTTGACAGAGAAGAAGTCGATGATGAAGATGTGAAGTTAATACTTTTTGCACAGAGCTTTATTTGTGAAGTTAGAAAATGGTTTAAAGCTCTTACACCAGGAAGTATTTGAAATTGGGTTGAGTTTGAAGATAATTTTTTAAGGAAATGGAGAAACAGAACTAATCCAACTCAAGCACTTACTGAATATAACAAACTTAGAAGGGAATCTAATGAAACTATTCAAAATTTTTCAAAAAGATTCAGAAAAGTGTTTAACTCAATTCTAGCTCGTTTGAAACCTCCGGAAGCCCTAGCACAAATGAGATATACTGAAGCATTTTATTATGACTTTTCTCTCCTGTTGAGAGAAACAGAATCACCTACACTTGCTGAAATGCAGGCTGATGCAATAAAGGTAGAGGTAAACATGATAGCTACTAAAAAGTCAAAAATGGGAAAAACTAAATTGAAAGAAGAAGAAAACCCTTCCTCTTCAACTTCTAAAGATAAGTTAGATGCAATGATTGAAACCATGGAGAAGTTGATGGATAGGTTAGCTCTTTGAAACACTTCTGCTCCTCCTATGCAACATGAACCTCAATTTAGAAATCCTCAATTTAGGAGACCTCAAAACTAGCAAAGACCAAGAGAAAATAGAAAACAGTAATCTGATCCTCCAGTGAGACCTCCTTTTCAGCAAAATTTGGTTGATGAAGAAGATGATCTTGAAATTCCTGAAGAATCTATCCATTTCCTTGATGAAGAGATTTCAGGAATCTTCTTGAATAAAGAAGAGCATGATGAGTCAGATTTGGCCAATCAAGGGGAAGAACCTTCAGATTATTTTAAAGGGTATCAACATGCCATCTTTGAAATGAAAAAACAATATAATATTAGAAACAGAAATGTGCTGATTATTGCAAACAAAGTGCAGCCTAAGAAACATGCTCCAAAGGTCGTTGAAGCCAAGAGTGATACGACAAAGATTGTTAAAGATAAGAAAGACACTCCGCTTGGTAAAAAGGACACTCAACTTGCTCCTCCTATCAAAGAAGCTGAAAAATATGTTCCTATTTTCAACCTTGAGAATGAAATTTCAAAGATTAAAATATCAGTCCCTTTTAGTGAGATTCTCAAGGTAAATAAATATAGAAGCAATATTGTTGAGATGTTGAATTCACAACCAGAAGCTGATGATATTTTAAATGTCCAAGAAGATAATCCTACTATATATTTGGGTGCAAGTTTAGAAGATGATCAAAATGAGGAGTTTCCTCCTCTCTATGTAAGAATTTGTATTCATGATATGACTTTACATAATGCTATGTTCGATTCAGGGGCTTCTCATAATCTCATGCCCAAAGTAATTATGGAAAGGTTAGGGTTACAGGTAACGAGACCATATAAGGATTTATTTTCTTTTGACTCAAAAATAGTTCAATGTATTGGTTTAATCAAAGAAGTTGTTGGTCTAACACAAATCCCAGCGAAGACGATTGTTATGGACATTGTGGTGGCTGATATTCCGCCAAAGTTTCAGATGTTACTATCAAGATCACAGGCAACAAAAACTAAAGGCATAATGCAGATGGACCTTACTTATGCCACAATTCCTGTTTTTGGTGATCAAAGGAGATTGTATCGGGAGACTAGAATGGCTTATATGGTAATCAACAAAAATAAATCTTAGAATTTTCCTATTTATTAATTTGATACTAAACTTGGATCTGCCATTCTATTCAATGAGTCAGTTAATAGTGGTCTAGAAGAAATGAAAGTAGAAAATCAGCACTCAAAAAACCAACAAGTAAATAACAAAGAGATGGAGGGATGGTGGTCATTGTACTTTGATGGATCAGCAGGAAAAGAAGGGGCATGAACAGGAATTTGGATTACAAGTCCAAGTGAAGAGATTAAGTTTTACTCTTACAAACTGAATTTTGAATGCACAAATAACATGGCTGAATATGAATCTTTGATTTTGGGTCTAGATGTTTTGATAAGAATGAAGGCTTAGAATATCTCCGTTTTTGGAGATTCTGAATTGGTTATTATACAAGTTGAAGGTGTTTATCAAACAAAGAATGTAAGAATGAGAGCATACAAAAATCTAGTTTTAGACATTTTGGAGAATTTTCAAGCCTATTCTTTCATTATCAAAACTAGAGACAAAAATTCCATTGTTGATTCTCTTGCTGTTTTGGCAAGTCTTTTTCTCATTCCTATTCATTCTTCTGAGAAATATGAGATTGAAGTTCGTCATAGACCAATTATACCAGACAATATCACCAATTGGCAAGTTTTTGAAGATGATCAACAGGTAAAGAATTTTATTGAGTTGAAAGAAGAATTTGAAAGTACTCAAGTACATCAACAAAACATGCTTGTTGAGTCTAAAGAAAATTTTTAGAAGATTTTTGATCAGAATGATGTGTTCAAATCACTAAAGGTACAAGCTGATGAAGAGGAAGTAGAAAGTTGTAATCTGGGTACATCAGCTTTACCTAAAATGATCAAAATTTCAAGTTTCTTTTACTTGACATGAAATTCAAATATATTGAGATGATGAGGAGGTTTGTTGATGTTTTTTCTTGGAGTTATGCTGACTTAAAACAGTATGATCCTTCCATTATTTAGCATACTATTCCTATTAAAGAAAATGAGAAACCTTTCAAACAAAAGTTGAGAAGAATTAATCCCCTTCTTATGCCATTGATTGAAAAGGAGATTATGAAGCTTTTTGATGCTAAAATCATTGTCCCAATTAGATTCTCAAATTGACTTGCAAATTTGGTACCAGTTAGAAAGAAGAGTGGAGAAATTAGAATTTGTATTGATTTTAGGAATTTGAATAAGGCTTCACTAAAGGACAACTATCATCTTCCCAAGATGGATTGAATTCTGCAAAATATGGTTGTTTCACAAAGAATGTCTATGCTTGATGGCTTCTCTGGTTACAATCAACTTCTTGTGCATCTGAATGATCAGGAGAAAACAACCTTCACAACACCATGGGGCACATTCATGTATGCTAAGATGCCTTTTGGTCTCATGAATGTGTGAGCTACTTTTCAAAGAGCAATGGAAATTTCTTTTTCTGAAGAAAAGGACAAGACAGTGGTTGCTTATCTTGATGATATAATAGTCTTTTCAAAGAGAGAGGAAGATCATCTGAAACACCTAGAAAAAATTCTGTTGAAATGTAGAAGGTTTGGTATCTCTCTTAATCCTAGTAAAAGCATCTTTGCTTTAACTATAGGCAAATTACTTGGTCATATTATTTCTAAAGATGGAATTATGATTGATCCTAACAAAGTTATTGCAATTCAAAATGTAGATTTGCCAAGAAGTAGGAAATATATTCAATCATTTCTTGGGCAAGTGAATTTTGTTAGGCACTTCATTCCTAACTTTGTTGAGATTGTTAAAGATATAACAAGGATGTTAAAGAATGGAGTTGATATTAAATGTAGAGTTGAAGCAAAGAATTATTTTGAGTAAATTAAAAAGGCACTCACACAAGCACTGGTACTCATCAGTCCGGATTTCTCAAAAGAATTTCTGGTTTTTACATTTGCTTCCGAAAATACAATTGCTGGAGTTTTGCTTTAAAAAGGAAAGTAAGCTACTGAACAACCTATCTCTTTATTTAGTAGAACATTAGCTCATGCTGAGCTAAATTATAATATTCTATAAAAACAGACCTATGCTTTGGTGAAAGTTATTAAAGATTTCAGAATTTACATTTTGCATTCTCACATTGTGGCATATGTTCCAAGTACTGTGGTGAAAGACATTCTAACTCAGGCAGATCCTGATGGTAAAAGGGGAAAATGGATCGCAAAATTGCTGGAATATTATATAGATATCAAACCAACCAAATTAGTGAAGGGACAAGGGTTGGAAAAGTTAATGACTCAGTCAAACCTGGATTGTCTTCACATAAATTTGAATGCAGAATATCAGAAGTTTTTGATGATGAGGAAGAATTGGTTCCAATTGATGAGAAATATCTTGTTTCAGATTGGTATAAAGATGTGGTATTTGTTTTACAACATCACAAAGCTCCCACTGATCTAAGAAAGTCCAAAGGAAGGTTTGTGAAGTTGAAGTCTTTGAGACATTTTATATTGACAAAAATCTGTTTTGGAAAGATACAGAAGGAATTTTGCTGAATTGTTTACTTGAAGAGGAGGCTGAAAAAGTCATTGAAGAATTCCATAAAGGTGATTGTGGAGGACACCATTATTAGAAAGCTACAACAAATAAGGTTCTAAGAGCGGGATATTTTTGGCCAACAATGTTTAAAGACATTTACAAAAGGGTTGCTGCATGTCATGAATACCAATTTTTTGAAGGAAAAGGAAAACTTGTACCTCTGCCTTTGGTACCTATTTATGTGGAAGCACCTTTTTAGCAGTGGGGGTTAGAATTTATTGGAGAAATACATCCATCATCATTAGGACAACATCGCTGGATTCTCACAGTGGTGGACTACTTCACCAAATGGATGGAAGCGATCCCAACAAGGCAAGCTAATGATTCTATAATTATTTCTTTTCTAAAGAATAATACATTGTCTCAATTTGGCTGCCCCATGAAGATTATAACAGATAATTCTTAAGCTTTCAGGTCTAACAAAATGATCAATTTCTTTCATCAATACCACATCACTCTTGGAAACTCTACAACATACTATTTGCAAGGAAATGGTCTTGCTGAATCATCAAATAAGAGTATTGTAAGAATCATCAAAAAGGTATTGCAAGAGAACAAGAAATTTTGGCACTTAAAGCTGAAGTACACATTATGGGCTGATAGGATATGTACAAAGAGATCAATTGGGACTTCACCGTATGAATTAGTTTATGGTGCTGAAGCTATTTTTCCAACATCACTTGGGGTATCGATTAAGAAATTAATTCAAGGACTTGAAGAAGAACAAAATGCCACTCAGAGGAGGATAAATAAATTGACAGCTTTGCAAGAAAAGATAAATGAAGTATATGACAACCATCAACATGATCAAAACATAATCAAAAATACATTTGATAAGAAGATTAAAGAAGAAAATTTCCAAATACAAGACAGAGTGCTGAAATGGGAGGCCAAAATTGAGAAAAAGGGCAAGCATGGTAAGTTTGAGAATTTATGGAAGGATCCTTTTAAAATTGTTGGTTTTCATGGGAACAACACTTATATATTGCCGGAAATTGATGGAGGATCATATGTTGGAGGGCCTGTCAATTGCAGGTTCCTAAAGCATTACACTTGCTAAAGTTTGATCAATCACTCATGACATTGTATATATTCCATCTTTGTTAGTTTTTATTGCTAATAATGATAAGCTAAAATAGAGAGCTTAAGCCCGAGTTGAAGGCCCAACAGTTTGAAGAAGATGCTTGTCAAATCAAATAAAAGTATTTCTATTTTACCAAAAAATGGATAGCACTGGAGCTACGAGTTCTTAGTGTGCCACAGGGGTACACTATCCCAAGTGGAGCCACTGTTATCACCAAAATAAGAGTTTACATTTTTCCTAATCATGGTCTTAGATAAGTGTCAAGTCATCCTATGTTTTAATGGGTAGGTGATAGGTTAGGAGTCTCATAGGTATCATTTTCATATCCAAATAAAATCTAACAACCTTATTTCATGTCTCATAAGCCTTAGTTTCGGTTTAGAAACTCATATCTTAAACCATTTTGAATTTTTTTTGTAATTAGCCCTGAAACCATGTTTTCATAGCGCAGACAGTGTAAAATTTCTGTTTTGCGCTATGAAAAAGCTGCTCTTTTCATAGCACTTTTCCCCGCACACTACGAAAGTGTGAATTCGTAGAACAGTCTTGTCAACACATCAATCTGTTAAGATTCCATTAAATTTTCATTATTAGGAGTCAGGTAGGAGACATTTCTTAAGCATGCCACCATCCAAAACTCATCATTTCGAATTTAGGGCTCATCATGATAGGTAATTTCAAATTCGAAAGGGCTGGCTAGTCTCTAATTGTAGTTTGCATGCAAACTCTCAAACAAAATTGTTTTTCGAATGGTAAGCTTTGGGTAATTTCTTACCAGGGTTTCTTTCATCCATAATTCAAGTAAGGCTAACCACCATAAGCAAGCAAGGCTGACCACCATAGGAAAGTGAGGTTGATAACCAAAATTTTCAAGAAAGGCTGTTTTGTTACGAGAATTAAGAGGAAAAGATGACAGAAGAAAGGAAAAGTCATAGGTCTGGTCATTGTTTAAGAACCAAGCCTGAAATCATCGAGGTCTTAGCCAGAGATAAATCAGTTGTGGAAGCCTTCAATAAAGTAGGATGTTGGAAGTTTTGTAAAAAAATTGCAGGGAGGACATATTCAGGTGACAAAGGCGTTTGCACTACATTTCACTAGCTTAAGCAGAAAGGTTGGAATCCTAAACTTGCAAATTTCTCCAGAGATAATAGCTTTGGTGATAGAGATTGCTAGGGGGCAAGATATATGGTTCAAAACCTTCAAATTCGACATGGAACCATGCAAAGTGTTGCTAGAGCAAGAGTTTGCAGAAACAAACTTAACCAAGGAAGTTCCCAGGAACTACATCAAGGACAACTATGCCAACTTGCTCTTCAACATTCAACGTTATTTTACCTGTGAAGGAAGATGTCAAAAGGTTTATTCGTATCATTTTAAACTCCTATTTCATTTTACTGGTATGATCTCTTTAGATTTTCCTTACTTCCTATATCGAAGTGTAGCTAAGATGGCAGATAAAGTGCAGTTGAAATCTCAAGGATACGAAACTTCCCTTTTTCATCATGGTCTAACTAAATTGATAGTTTTACATGAACTCAAAAGTATCAACAAAGAATGGTCTTTAATTCTATTTCTATGTGATTTTGGAGTGGAAAATTAAGATTCAGGCATTAGCCCTAAGGTCAAAGAAACTCCATCAACAGAAACCAGCAAGTCTATAATGTCTAGGGCAAAGATATTTGTTAAGTTGACCCTAGAAAGTAGGTGAAAGAGCAAGTGAGAAAAACATCAGTTATTATTCCTGATACTTCTAAATCCACAAAAGAAACGATAGCTGAAGTTAAATGAAGGACACAAGAACAATCAACTACCAAACCAATTCAAAGGAGATTGACTAGAAGTCAAATTGCTAAGGAGAAGGTTAAATCAATGATCTCAGGAGAAAGTCCAAGCTTGAAGGGTAATTTAAAGGATATTTTAAAAGCCATTGATATTATAGAATCCCCTTTGGTGCAGGCAAATTTCATAGAGTTTGATAAAGGAAAGTCGAAGAAAATGAGATCCTCTAAGAAACTGGAATTTGAGGATGATGTTACAACATTTGTGTTCAAGCCCAGAAAACCCTTAACCAGTCAATCCAAAAAGATGCAAGAGTCCAATATTGAGTTAGGGAAAATAGAAGAAGCCTTCACTGTTCAGGAAGAGTTGATTGACTTTTCATCACCAAGACCTGAAGGTGACAAAAACAAAGTTTTTTCCACTCAAACAAAAAAAGCCAGTTACGAAGAAGTGGAAGAAAGGTAAATAGCAGCTAATAATGAAATTTCTATATTAATGGTGAGAGAAAGAAGGCATGCTACTGAGAAGACATATTTCAAAAGGATAAAGACTCTCTGGGAAATTGAAAAAGTTTCCAAACCAGAAATAGTCAACAATTTAACTCAGTACTTTACCTGGCTTGTTCCTGCAATCAAAGAACCTATATTTATAAGGATGATTAATGCTCAGCTGAGAGCTACTAACAGGAGATTGATGAGACAAATTGAAGACCTAGAAATACAGTTAACAAAATCTGGAAAAAGACTACAACAACAATGAAACAGGGTGATGAAAAAGGGTAGTGAAGGATATATCTTAAAATAGTTTTAGCATAAAAAAGAAGGAAACCTCTGAAGAGCAACATTTGATAAGGGTAAGTTGTTTTGATTTTTGGTGATCATATCAGTCTTTATGAAATTTGAAAATTCCCAAGCTGAAGATTTTTGAAGGCCGTGTTGAAAAAGGAGAATACACAACAGTTTCATAGTGCGCTACGAAACTGCTGAAGGTGACCATTTAGTAGCTTATAAATGTATTTCAAAGGTGAGGTGTTATAGAAATTTTTGTGCCTTATAGCATTGAGCATGAAATGTCCATAATCCAAGGGATCCAAAGTCCCTAAACATGTTGTTCCTACCCCTAGAGGAACAAGGCTAACAAACCACAACAATTCACAGAAGTTCTCCACCAGAAACTGCTCAAAAACAAGTCAATTCAGGATCAATTCAGAGGCTCCACTAGTTGTCTGCGCTAAAATGCAAAGTCTGCACTGGCTACCTACACTGCAACGCAGGTAGAAGCACTACCAGGGTGCGCTGAGTGGGAATTGACAAATGGCAAGTTCATTGAACAAGGTGTCAAGACCCTGGAAGCTTCCAGAATCTTCGTCAATGACACTTGCCTCAGTGAATTCGACTAGTGATGAGTAAGAGGTTCTCAATCTCCAAGTGGAAGCAAGAACCTCCAAGTGGAAGCAAGAACTGACAGAGGGAGAGGACACTAGTCAGATCTCAAGTTGACTCATCCTCTCTCCAAACATCTATATATGGATCTCTCCTCCATGAGATCTAGAGAGGCTGGAATTTTGTTATTGCAAAGAATTGCTGTTGGTTTGAGACTGGAATCATTGGGTGCTTAATGCTTTGAAGGAAGGTGAAGATAGGAATTTCATTTTCTGGGAAGGAGATGCTGGATTGGAGCCCTCTGGGTTGTATCTCTTCCTGAACCTTGTTATTCATCAATAAAGCTATCTTGGTTTCTCCTCTATACTAGTGTATCTTTGATGTATGATTGCAATAGTATGTTTAGTTTATTTCTAATCCTGAACTAGTTATGAATAGGAATCTATGTCTTTGTGTAGTGTTCTCTTCTTTCGATCTTGCAGAAACCTCTTGAAGCTGGGCGAGCGAGAAGGCAAGTAGCTGGGAACTCTCAAAGAGAAGAGAAACCGGATCAAGGGACAAATGGAAGACACCGGTTAGTCCATCCATTTCTCTTCATTCCTAATTCATAAAGGAAGAATACTAGAATAGCTGTTTCTGTTTGTTGCTAAGGCCCTGTCACACCTTAGGTGGTTAGGATCGTCCTGCATAGGCATTTTTCCCCACAACAAATTGGCGACTCCACTGGGGAGATCTGTTTAGTAATTTTATTTGTGTTTCTATCAATGTTTGTTTCATAGACTCAACAGCAACAATCGAACTGCATCTGTTATTCTCAGATGCAAAGTAGACAGCTGTTGCTTTGATCCAATCACTGGATTTGTCTATGATCTGAACAATGGACTCACAAATGATTTGATGATCCTTTGTGATAGATATTAGCCCTCCCTAAAAGCATCCCTTTGATTGTACCTTGCTTGTTGCCTTGATTTGGCCTGAAACTGTAGATTAAATAGCAAACTGTGACCCAGAACCCAGTGAGAAACTCTCGTTTCTCCTTCAGCGTAGACCCTGTGAAGAGGTTCTGCATTTCAACGTAGGTCCCGTGAAGGCTACCTGCGTTGAATGTCAAAACCCCTGTGTTGAGGGTGCGTTGATCCAGTTAGGCCTTGTGCAGCTGGGGTTCTCTGCTCTGTTTTGCCTTGTTTTGATCTCTGATTTTTGCAGCCTGTAACCAGCATAGGTACCTATCTGATAACTCCTTTTCTCTGCTTAAATTCCGCCTCCTTTTGTACAAAAAGACTGTGAGTGTTTTTATGTGTTTGTGGCGTCATTTACAGTTTTCCTTTGCAAGAGTGAAATAGTCATCCTGTAGCCCTTGATTCAGATCTGTTGATTGTGATCTTAGGAGAGAGTTCATTGGCTGTTTGCAGTTGATTGTACATTTACTTTTGCTTTTGGTTTGAGTTTGTCCCTTTTAAGTGTCGAAACAAGTATTCATTGCGAAAATCGTTAAGTGTTGTAATCTCTTCTACCCTTTTTGATTTCGAAAAAGTAAACTTGTTTATATTTGTCATTTAAAAGCAAATTCAAAGTTGTACAAAAAGCTTTCTTTTTAGGCATCAATATTAAGAAAGCGGAAAACAAACACCTGCATTGTGCATTTGCATCTTGTTAGTTTGCATGCTTGATTTAGGAAAAGTGAATTAGAGTGTGCCGATTGCTCATTGAGAAAAGATGGTATCTTTCTTTTCCCTTTGTAGCTAGGATTTTCATGGTTGAAAAGATATAAAGCTTGCTTATCATCTTTAGACTGCATTTCGGAATTGTATCATACATCTCGTGGTGAACCTGAAAAGGAAAACTTCTAAAAAGGTAAACCTAAAATAAATTGAATGAACTTAACAACGCTTTGTAACTTAACGCACAACATAGAGGTCTAGGCTAGAGACGTGTTCCGGCGTCGTAAAGCCTAGTGACTGTCGATCTCGCTGATGGTGGGTGATTCCTCCTGAGGGATGATAGCGCCAGTACGAATTGTGCTCCCACGTACCGTCGCGTATATATTGGGAGACCCCTATAGGCATAAAACCTTTATCCTTAGGAAGCCGTGTCGGCCGCCCTACTGATCGCAATGCACTAAACACAGCATTCAGGAAGATCGACTGCCCGTACCTTAAAAAGTATTCTGCGGTTTTGCAAAAAGTTTGGCACACCCTCTACCTAGAACTCCAGAGCAGTTAATTTTGGCCTTTTTCAGACTCTATAACAGAAAAAGTCCATCCGAGCATTTGTTACTTCGGGCTCGTTAAAACATCGAAGGAGACTAGAGTCATCTTTAGCTTTTTCTCGACTCTTTAAAAGTGAAAAAGCAAGTTGTGTCTAAAGCGTCTAAAAATTCATTTAATTCAGAAACACACTTTCCCCTTTTTGTATTTTGGTTGATCGAGTAATCCGCAATCATGGAAGAAAGTCAATTGAAACCCCGTCGTTCGCGGAGGCTTACAAGTCAACCGTCTTTGTCTCCGAAATCGAAAACAGTACGGACAAAGCGAACTCATTTAACCGGTTCGAAATCTCCTATCAAAGTTAGAACAAGTGTTCCAACTATATCTGAGATTCCGGTTACTCCAAAAATTTCTGGAAACCCTGCCTCTACAGAAGAAGTTCAACAGCCACAGAGGGACAGTGATATTGATCCTAGTCTGAGAACAAACACTTGTGTTACTGAACCGGTTCCATCTGTAACCGCTTCAGAGAGTCTTGTTCTTCAAACATATCTCGCTGTTGATTCAACCCCTTCTTCGGCACCAGAAATATTTTACAGACCTGATGGTCTTCCCCTTCCACCAGGTTTGATTGCGATAGAGGAAATTGTAGAAGATCCGCAAGCAAGTACTCCAACACATTTTGGAGTCGGGGTCACTCTATTTCCTTCGACATCAGAAGTTAGTCTACCACCAGTGGAAGTTCCTGTAGAATCGCTAGGTAATCTCTTGGATAGACTCAAAATGTCTGAACAACCGTCAACATCTAGCACTGTGTCGAATGACACATCGACAGCAGAACTCCCTACCGTCACTCCAACAATGTTTGCCGGCATACCATCTGTCCCGACTAGCTCTCAACCGCTAGAAGGAGTCCACCCAGGGACTATTTCTACAGTGTGGTCCGTTCCAGCTTGTTCCTCTGGAATAATATCCGGCAACTCTTATGTTGAAACTTGCGAAATTGATCCATTTGGAGGTCAATTTGGGCAATCCAGTCCCCAAGGACAAACAATCCCCTTAAGTTCCGGATTACCACCGTATGGGGGGCAGTATGCCCTTTCATTACCCCCTCTGGGAGGGTATCCATACGGGAGTTCACAACAGTATTCAGGTTATACTGGAGTTACATCAAGTGGTTGGGTACCTATGCTACCTCAACAACCAAGGGTTCTGTATTCTATGCAACAATGTGTACCTATGTTAAACATCCCGACCACACCGACTATTGTGACAGTGTCGCAAGTTCAAACGTTGCCTGTTGTATGTCAACCTCAGATTTCTCAGGTTGTAATGCAACAGCCCCTTGACCCTGTGACTCAACCACAATCGCCTACTGGTGGGGTGACACAGGTCCAAACGGGTACAATTACCCACACCTTGGTCCAACGGTTAGTATAGCACAATAGAACATGGCTTCGCAACCATGGCTGGTGAAATATCAACAACCACAATTCCAACAAGTATACCAAGGTTCTGAGCAGCAGATCTTTGTGAATAGTGGACAACCGTACATTCAAAACGGTCAAAATCAACCACTTTACGGTGGTCATGTCGACCAACCGTATCAGTCATACCAACATCAATTAAATCATGCTGGTATGCAAAGGCCAACTGCTCAGGCAATCCCATCGTATCCTGGGTATGCTTCACCTAACCTGAATCAACAGTTGCCATTCGTGGCAACTTTAGAGTTACCCGATTTACACCGGTTAACAAACGATCCAATTGCTTACGCCCCTTGGTGGCCAGTGATTCCTCACAAACTTCCTTCAGACATTCCTAAATTTAATGGAAATCCGGGTGAAGATCCTTCGAATC
Organism: Pinus tabuliformis; assembly: GCA_031772625.1. Classification (NCBI taxonomy): domain Eukaryota; kingdom Viridiplantae; phylum Streptophyta; class Pinopsida; order Pinales; family Pinaceae; genus Pinus; species Pinus tabuliformis. Next base: position 964,191,439 of record CM062812.1, read on the forward strand.
ATGTGATGACCTTTCATCTATGGTGTTCATCAAACACCTTAAACGATGATTCGATAAGGCTTCGCCTCTTTCAGAGGACGTTAATGGGTCCAGTGGCTAAATGGTATATTGAATTACCTAGAGCTTCATTCGACAATTTCAGCACCTTAGCCACGACATTCTTAACCCATTTTCAATTACCGATAAGGTATGAAACGGGAACGAAAATCTTAACCAACTTCAAACAGACGACGGCCACTCACATATCTGATCATATACATGAATGGCGACGTCGTCGTAGGATGGTAAAAACGTATGTTCCCGATCAGCTATTAGCTGAATGGTTTATCAAGTCGTTACTTCCTGCTATAACGGAAGATGTGGCAAAAGGGGGAGTCGTAACGGAAGAGCAAGTTATCGCTCGTGCGCAATATCTAGACTTAGTCTATACTCAGTCTGGCACGCTCTATGACAAAATACCTGACGCCCCTAGACCGGAATTCTCAATTCCTCCTCCTCCTAAATCAAACAATGACTCTCATGCCGGCGATGGCGTGATTGGCATGACAAACGCGAAATCGACCAAGGCCAAATCCAAGAAGGCCCGTAAGATTTCAGATCAAAATGCAAAAGAAGAAATTCTTGCTTCGGAAGTAAATGCCGTATCAGCAGATAAGGGCAAAGAAACCAAACAACCAGGAAGCAAGAAAAATAAAAACAAAGGGAAGAAGAAGAAACAGGGTGAGTCATCCCCTGAAAAAACTTCTTCAAACCCTCCTGGAAATAGGAAATATCCATGTGAGATATGCGATGAGGATCACTGGACAAGGGAGTGTCCATACAAAGCTGAGCTAAAGAAATTCTTCAAAAGTTCGCAAACCTCAGCGGTGTTAACTGATCCGTTTCCAAATCCAAGACAAAATCTGGTTGATAGTGGAAATGCTTCCCCGTCGCAAGTGCTTATGTTGTCGGTTTCAAAATAGCATAATGATGCTTTGATTTCGACAAGGAACAAAGATTACGGGAATCCGCAGCTGTCGAACGACAAAGGTAAAGATCAATCAAGTAGTTCGACAACAACTTCGACAGATGTTGTACCACCTATCATCCCTGAATTAACAATAAAACTGCCAAAGGGAGTAGTACACAAGTCGACATTTAATCCTCGCGCCAGAGCAGCGCAACATTATAACATAGTGGAAGATTTGGCCCAATCGCCATCCGCTATGTCGACTCTTGAAGTACTACAAAATTGTCCATCCCAAAGGCAGGCTTTGTTATCAGCCATTGGTGGGGCTGATCCTAAGGATTCCAATCTTGTATCCTTTGACCACAAAGGATACGATCCTCAGTTACCAGCTCAACTAGCTTTCCTTATCCAAGTGAAAGCCCTCAACAAAACTGTTCACCGAACAATTATTGATGAGGGGGCATCTACATGTATTATGTCGATGAGTTACTGGAAAACTTTAGGATCTCCAACCTTGTCGCGATCTTCGACAACATTAAAAGCATTCAACGGAAGGACATATACCCCGTATCGTATCCTGAATAACTTGAAGGTTGAACTAGGGTGAAAAATGGTAGAAATAGATGTTAAAGTCATCGATGGGAATCTTGATTACAACATCCTACTGGGAAGACCGTGGATCTACACCCTGGCAGCTGTTGTGTCGACCTATTTTAGAAAGATCACATTCCCCTTTCAAGGAGGGATTATGATCATCGACCAACAAAACTTCCTCCCTAATGGTTCTCAAGTTACGGGAAGCATTCCAATGATCCATGGGAGCAACCATTCGCTTCAAGATATTGGAGTAGGCCTACTGAAAGACCCCACATTAATGGGAACTTTCGCACTTCCACCTCCAATCTATATAGGAGAAGTAACGTTGGTAGGAGCCTGCAACATGATATCTTCCACGAAGATCTCAGAAGACGATATCGACATGGATCATGCAATGGTTTTGCCCCCAAGCCGAATGGAAATATTGTAGCAATCAATGTTTCTGGCATGGGAGGCGAACCCAAATCAACGCTCATCAAGCGTTTGGGTAGACAGGTCTAGAGAATATGGTACCCCACTAGATCCTTGGTCACGAGTGCATGGAACCGACGAAGGAATTCTACAATTAATGTTGATTGAGGGGGCACCATGGAATGATAGCCACCATCGTTCCTTTCTTCGAGATTATGAAGAAGATACTCAAGATGACCTTTATCACCCTCCAGTCTTTGAATTCCTATCAAATACTGTAAATATGGTGGATTCCGAGCGGAACCTATCCAATATTGAAGAGACTATAGCCATAAATATCTCAACCAAAGCGAATGTTGTAGAGAATATTTATGTTGGAAAATGTTGTTCTCCTTCGGAGCTTGAAATATATAACGCTCTTTTCCGCGAATTCAGAGATGTCTTTGCTTGGTCATATGATGAAATGCCAGGCATCGACTCGAGTATCGTTGAACATGAAATTAAAATGTATCCTGATGTCAAGCCAATAAGACAATGGCTTCGGCAGGTGCACCCCAAGAAAGCCGCTGCAATTAAAGAAGAAGTTGAAAAACTTCTCCATGCTGGTTTCATCTACCCGGTTCCTCTAATTGATTGGGTATCGAATATTGTCCCTGTTATGAAAAAACAAGGAACAATTAGAGTGTGCATCGATTATAGGGATGTAAATCAAGCTTGTCCAAAAGACAACTACCCTACACCCTTCATCGACCAGATAATTGATGAATGCGCCGGATGTGAAATATTTTCATTTATGGATGGATTCTCCGGGTATAATCAAATAAATATCCGCCCACAGGACCAGTCAAAGACTGCATTCATTTGTCTGTGGGGCACATTCGCATATCGAAAATTACCCTTTGGTTTAAAGAACGTTGGGGCGACGTTTCAGAGGGAAATGAATTATGCCTTCCATGACATCAAGAACATCGTTCAACCATACCTCGACGACCTTCCGGCTCATTCGCGAAAGCGAACTGATCATCCGCAGCATTTAAGAGCGATATTTCTACGTTGTCGACACTACAAGATACGACTCAATCCACACAAATGTGTATTTTGCATCAGCTCTGGTCGTTTACTTGGCTTTGTAGTCTCCAAGGACGGGATTCGTCTCGACCCTTGCAAGGTTCAGGCAATCATCAATTTGCCTCCACCTTCAAATTTGCTTCAGATTCAGAAACTCCAAGGGAAAGCAAACTTTCTGAGGAGGTTCATTCCAAATTACGCAGAACTTGCTAAAGGTTATACTCATCTTTTGAAAAAGGATGTACCTTTTGTCTGGGATCAGGTGGCGCAAGCTTCTTTTGACGCTCTGAAAGAGTCTCTAGTAAGAGCATCATTAATGTATGCCCCGAACTATCAAAGAGATTTTAACCTGTATCTCGCTGCAGCGGATACAACCATTGCGATGGTTTTAGTTCAAGAATTCGATGGAATTGAACATCCTATATATTATTTAAGTAAAAACTTGAATGATACAGAAAGCAAATATCCTTACGTTGAAAAGCTAGCACTCGCTGTTGTTCAAGCGATACAAATATTTCGACATTATGTCCTCTTTCAGAAAACTACCATTCTATCAGATTGCAACCCCATGACTTATATATTGTCGCGACAGTTGCTGGGGGGCAAATATTCAAAATGGATAGCGATCCTTCAAAAGTTTGATCTGGAATTTGTAAAATCCAAATCAAAGAAAGCTTTAGTTTTCGCGGAATTATTGTGCGATCTCCCATCGTCGTCCAACGATGAAACATCCGAAGAATCAATCGTGGACAAAAGTTTGTTTCTGATATCCACAAGCGATGAGTGGTATGGAGATATAATCGTTTATCTACAAACCCAAAAATTCAGGCCTAACACCTCTCACTTAGAACAGAAACGTATACGATACCAAGCAAAAGACTACATCATCGTCGGTGATATGCTTTACCATCGTGGTATCGATACAGTTCTGAGGAGGTGCCTCACCCATGAGGAGGCCGAAAAAGCCCTGAATGAGTGTCATTCGGGCGCGTGTGGGGGGCATCAATCTGGATATGCAACAACACAGAAAATCTTACGAGCAGGATACTTCTGGCCAACCATGTTCAAAGATTGCATAACTGCAGTCAGAAGTTGCCATGCTTGTCAAATTTTTGATAGCAAAACCAGAAGACCACCCGCACCTTTACAGCCAATAGTCACTGTTGGGCCTTTCGCAAATGGGGCATCGATTTCATGACATGTAACCCCACCTCGACGGGGGGCATGGGTATATTATAGTCGCCCTTGACTATTTTACCAAATGGGCCGAGGTGATGCCTACATTAGATAACACTGGTGAAACAACTGCCCTTTTCTTTTTCAATCATGTAGTTGCCAGATTCGGCGTACCACAGGCTATAGTTACGGATCATGGATCGCATTTTTGCAATCACATGATGGTGGAATTAGCTGCCAAGCTAGGGCTATCTCATGACAGCTCTACCCCGTATTATCCGCAAGCCAACGGACAGGTTGAAGCGATCAACAAAGTCTTGAAGCATATGTTGCAAAGGATGATTAGAGTTCACAAAAGAAGGTGGCACTTAATCCTGTACTCAGCCTTGTGGGCTTACCGAACATCGGTAAGGAATGCGACCGGATTCACACCTTTCCAACTGGTGTATGCCCTGGAAGCAGTCCTACCAATCCAGTGTGAAATCTCGTCTCTTAAACTCGCAATTGATCTCCTCCCCGGAACTTCAGAAGAAGAGGTCTGTTTCTTGGAATTAATCCAATTGGATGAAACCCGTCGTGATGTTGCTTTGGCTAACGAAGCCCATAAGAAACGAGTCAAGGCGCAGTTCGACAAAAATGTCAAACCCCGTGTCTTCTAAGAAGGTGACTTGGTCTTGCTTTATGACCAAGAATCCGATAAATTGGGAGCAGGTAAATTTAATTCTTTATGGATGGGCCCCTATATTGTTAAACGAGTGTTAGCAAAAGGAGCCTACGAGTTAATGGATTATGACGGAATTCCACTGGCGCAACCCCGTAATGGGTTGTACCTCAAGCGTTACTATGCTTAAATAGTAACTTGTATGCTTTTGTTGTATTTTGTTTTCGCTAAAGTGTTTGTTTTGGTCGAGTAATCCACCTTTTTACATTCATTGCAGATGTCAAACCTTTTGGAGATATGTGTTGGATATGCTGACAGAGCGAGTCGTAGTTCACGGAACCTGTCCTCCGCAGCCTGCGCCATTTTTGATCCAAGCGGCGAGTTAGTAAGTTTCAGAGGTGTATGTATTGGGCAATCAACGAATAACATCGCTGAGTATAGCGCGTTGATAGAACTACTCTCTGATGCCATCACCCATGGTATACGCCGACTAATCGTCAGGCTAGACTCACAACTCGTAATACTACAACTCAATGGTGTATATTCCGTCTGCAATCCAGCTATTTATCGTATGTTTCTAATGGTTCAGATTTTGGAAAGACAGTTTGATTTAATTCAATACCAGCATATTTCCAGAAACTTAAACACATTAACCGACTCATTAGCAAACTATGTGTTAGATAGACATTTGCGACATTTAAAAAAGAGGCACCTCCAAAGCTCCAACAAACCAAGTTCAAATGAAATGGTAAAATGAGAGGTAAAAATACTTTTTAATTGCTTTTTACGTAGTTCAAAGCGAAATATTAGGGTTTTAATCTCATTTTCAAGCAAATGTTATTCATTTCTAACTAGTTTGATGCAGCAATTGAGGATACAGTACTATCTTTGAAAAGGGCAAAGCTAGTCATGGTAAAAAATCAAAATTTGACCATAGAATCGAGCAGTTTTAGCACATAGTTCATGCTCGTTAAAAAATAAACGCAAGATTCGAGCAGTTTTAGCACATAGTTCATGCTCGTTAAAAAATAAACATAAGATCCAGCAGTTTTAGCACATAGTTCATGCTCGTTAAAAAATAAATGCAAGATCCGAGCAGTTTTAGCACATAGTTCATGCTCATTAAAAAATAAACATAAGATCGAGAAAATGTTTCCACCCGCGTTTAAGCTCGTTAAAAAATGAACTATCTCGGTAAATAACCACAGTGAATGTAATATCATCAGCCATTAAAGCCTTGGTCGTGTTTTCCCGTCACCTCCACTTTTCCGTTGGCCGATCATTCACCTCCATTTGATTGTTTACCCATTTTGAGGAACAGCTGCGAAGAGTGATTTCACTTAGCCATCCTTGTGACACTGCCGTGATTGGAAAATTCCAGGCCTTACCTGGAATCAGCTGCTAACCCGTTTTATCACTCGTTCCTCAAAAGACGAGTCTTCTTTAAGCTCTTTTCATATGACTCGTAAAATATGAAAAGATTGCCGAGTTTTGGCCTTCCAGCTCGTTAAAGCGACCGGAAGTGCTATCCCTCCTCTAGATTTTAATATTTTTGGACCTGAGGGATTATTGCACAAAAAGATCAAGTGCTTGTTTTGTTCGGCTCGTTAAAACTATCGAAAACTCATCCCTTCTGTATTGTTTTATACTTTTTCGGACTTAAGGGATTAGATGACGAAAAAGGACTTTCGGATTTGACTTTACGTACCTTTCGAGACTCTCTAAAAATGAAAAGGACCGAGTTATCTTTGTCGCTAGACTCGTTAAAATCATTAAATAGCGACAAACTTGTCTTTAGACGAGAACGAGTTTCACTAGCGCTAGGCTCGTTAAAACATAGCGATGGGCTTGCCCGAAGGGCAAGTTATAGAACAAGCATATGTTATCCTCCTCAAGCTTGACAAAAATAAAGAGGTACTATTCAGCAATGACTGGGAAAAAATTGGGAGAAACTCAAGAAAACTTTGATGGTAGCAAGTCGCTCTTGAACATGACACTTTTCCTCCGTACCACAATCGGGTTGGATTGTTTCATTCACCGGTCACATCACCATGGTCTCGCCATACCATCCATATTTGGGGTAATGCTACCGATCCATCGCATAAGTGTCACCATATGTTCAAGAGAAGTCGTTCAGAGAAGTCAATCGTGTCCCATCCACTGCCATACATTATCCTTCATCCTTTCATGACCGCCACCCTGAATCATATGTCATCAGATCGTTTTCACCTCCATCAAAATCATTAGCTCCGTTCCGTGTCACTGATGTGGGATTCATTAAGGCCCTCCTTTGACGGATCGCTTCTTGTCGAAATCAGCTCATTATCCAAGAAGTTGATCTAGGAACAACCCCTTCAGTACTTTGAAGCTTGCATGCCTGAATGGCAAGTTTCTCACTTCCGGCGACAAGTATACATCAATGACCTTCGACCGAAATATTTTGCGTGGTGTTCGACGCCAAGTCCTTTATTCACACCACGTAAATTGTACTGCAGTACCTTGAGGGTCATTATCATTATCGGTGATTCCTCTCGCGCTTGTTAACGGTTTACCTCATTGACCGGTAATCAAGCGATGTCTTTCCATGTTCGACTTCAGAATATTTCTCACATGGATCGACTTGTACTTAGAGTGAAGATCGAACGAGTTTGAAGACCCCGGATCTAGTTTCATCCATCCGGGTTGCGATATATATTCAGGAAAGATAAAAACATTGACATGTACATCATTGCAGCAGATAATCATCCTACCCAAAGGATGATAATTTCATCAAAATTATTAGTCTACCATCAAACGATAGTCTGTTCTATGTACAGAAAAATGAATTTATAAAGCTGAGCATGGGAATGCCCACCTCAGCTAGATCATGAAAGCAGTATGAAAAATAATGTATTGTATTGTATTGTATTGTATTACAGGTCTCCTCCCAGCAATGAATGAACTTCGGATCCTCCTGATAAAGCATTTCACCCGATAAATGGCCTCATACTTTAGGGGGCAACTGTTATAGACATTTTTGTGCCTTACAACATTGAGCATGAAATGTCCATAATCCAAGGGATCCAAAGTCCCAAAACATGTTGTTCCTACCCCTAGAGGAACAAGGCTAACAAACCATAGAAATTCACAGAAGTTCTCCACCAGAAACTGCTCAAAAACAAGTCAATTCAGGATCAATTCAGAGGCTCCACTAGCTTTCTGCGTTGAAATTCGAAGTCTGCACTGGCTACCTGCAATGCAACGTAGGTAGAAGCACTACCAGGGTGCGCTGAGCGGGAATTGACAAATGGCAAGTTCATTCAACAAGATGTCAAGACCTTGGAAGCTTCCAGAATCTTCCTCAATGACACTTGCCTCAATGAATTCGACTAGTGATGAGTAAGAGGTTCTCAATCTCCAAGTGGAAGAAAGAACCTCCAAGTGGAAGCAAGAACTGATAGAGGGAGAGGACACTAGTCAGATCTCAAGCTGACTCATCCTCTCTCCAAACATCTATATATGGATCTCTCCTCCATGAGATCTAGAGAGGCTGGAATTTTGTTATTGCAAAGAATTGTTGTTGGTTTGAGACTGGAATCATTGGGTGCTTAATGCTTTGAAGGAAGGTGAAGATAGGAATTTCATTTGCTGGGAAGGAGATGCTGGATTGGAGCCCTCTGGGTTGTATCTCTTCCTGAACCTTTTTATTCATCAATAAAGCTATCTTGGTTTCTCCTATATACTGGTGTATCTTTGATGTATGATTGCATTAGTATGTTTAGTTTATTTCTAATCCTGAACTAGTTATGAATAGGAATCTATGTCTTTGTGTAGTGTTCTCTTCTTGTGATCTTGCAGAAACCTCTTGAAGCTGGGCGAGAGGGAAGGCAAGTAGCTGGGAACTCTCAAAGAGAAGAGAAACCGGATCGAGGGAAAAACGGAAGACACCAGTTAATCCATCCATTTCTCTTCATTCCTAATTCATAAAGGAAGAATACTAGAATAACTGTTTCTGTTTGTTGCTAAGGCCCTGTCACACCTTAGGTGGATAGGATCGTCCTGCATAGGCATTTTTCCCCACAACATGAGGTCTAATAAATTCCAATTTTCATGATTTTTGGTAGACATATGAGGATCATTGATGAAGTTTCAGATGGTAGTGATGCAGAATGGTTCAAAGAAGTATTCCATAAGTGACATGAAAGTTATGCTATGGAAACAGGCTATTTTCGTAGCACAGTCATGTTTCATTCTCTTTTTCATCTATTCGAGATTCCCTTTCTTTCACAGTTGGACAAATGAAGTTTAAATGGATTACTAATACATGCCACATATACACCAACAAAACTGCTCAAATATAAGCATAAAGGATCAAGGGCTTTAAAGGGAGGAACTCTGTCTCCTTGTTTTCAAGACAGTTAGGTCATGACTCAACAATGTTTGCAACAATACTGGAGACATCATAAAGATCGAAGACATGGATTAGAGGCTAATTAAAGAATGTATTCAAGTCATAGATAGGTTTGTTGAAAGCATGTTTTAGGAGTTTCAATCCTATTTGTATTAAGACTCTTAAAGACAGCTAGCTGTCAAATTGTAGTTAAGTAGTTTGTTTTATGAATAGATAAGTGTCAATGTTAGGAATTCGAATTCCCCTAAAGATGGCTCATAGTATCCAAGTTTGTAAAAACTCTGTATAAAGCATGAGAATCGAATTCCTCATGGTTGGTAATTTCATTAGCAAAAGAAAATTGTGTTATTGTAAGAAACTGTGGTTTTTCAAACTTAATACAAAGATCAGTTTAACTTTAAATAGAGGAGGAATGACCTATTATAGATTTTTATGAAACCAACATTTTGGGCTACCAAGTGAGTCCATCATTAGGGGATGTGACAATAGATATTCTAGAGATATTCATGATGTATCCATGAGCTATATTTTAAGTTATATATATATATAGGTTATGAAGGAGTTAATATAAGAAATTAAGTCGATCAATCTCTAGTTAGTTTGTTAATATTCAGACTTATTTATTTATCTATTTATTTTATTTAGTTTTTAATTAATTTGTTTACTTAAAAAAAGGAAAAAATAAAAATAGATTTAAAAAATAAAAAATAAATTGATAAATAAATAAATAAATCTAAATATTAACAAACTAAGTGGAGATTGGCTGACCTAATTTCTTAGATTAGATCCTTCATAACGTATATATATCTATATATATCTCTATATATCTATATATCTATATATCTCTCTCTCTCTCTCTCTCTCTCTCTATATATATATATATATATATATATATATATATAGCTCATGGATACATCATGAATATCTCTAGAATATCTATTGTTGCATCCCCTGATGATGGACTCACTTGGTAGTTTGAAACGTTGGGTTCATAAAACTCTATAACATGTCATTCGTCCTCTATTTAAAACTATCCTCACTTGTATGGATTCATTATTTAACAAAATCAGTGTGACTACTCAAGATTCACAAGGATTTCATGTGTTTGATGTTCTTATGGCCTTTTTCAATTACTTATTTGCAGTGGTATGAGCTTGTGATACTTAGAATTCATTAGAAAATGCTCTAACTTCCTTCACATGGTTGTAAACTGTGTTGATTCACTGTGTTATTATTTTACTTATAAACTGAGACTCCAAGTGCCTTGACTTCCATGTTGTGTTGATCATGTTTTTTTGTTGAAGACTATTTTGACTCCATAGCCCAATAGATGTTTGCTAATATTTGATTCAACTAGCAAACCAGTTATACATTTTTGTACATTTTTGTTCCTAGAGTTAGGCATCTAATCATTTCAAAATCTTAAACATATTGAGAGAGCCCTCTCAGGTTGAGGAGGCTAAGCCTCAACCAAAATATTGGTTTTAAAGAGTTACTCAGAGTCTACTTGATCAACAGCATATCAGGGTTAGATTTTGTGATAACAGTGGGTGTGAGTGAACTGTTGAGGAAAGGTTGAGTGATCCCTTCTTGCATAGAATATGATGAGAGTGCGTAAGTAGTGGATATGGACCCTGAGAGCCTGTTTTGTTTTGTGAGTGGCTGAGAAGAGCCTATGAACAGAAAAGGTTGAGAAGAGCCTATGGAACGAAAGGGTCTAAGTGCATACTATATGTGTTGAGAGAAGAGGGTTGAGAATAGAAGACAGAGTGTTGCATGGGCTTTGAGTTGAGAATGAGCTACTCCAAAGTGAGCAGAGGATAGTGGGCTACGTGGTCCAAGGGAAGAGAAGAATAGATATGATATGAGGCAAAGTGGATACCATTTATAGCTATCAGAAGGTTATATTTTGAGTGTGGATTGGAGCCTACATTTATGATGTTCGTGCTTCCATCTCTAGTGCATGTATCAAGAAAGATTGGGGGTTGGTGCCTCTTGCAATTTGGTTCCTACAACAAATCCATGAAATTGGTGCTCCACATGGTTCTTCTGGTAAGATGATCAAATATCTGCAAAAGGAGGGAGATGGTGCTTCCTGCTAGTGCTTGATAGAAACAATCAAGGGAGTTGGTGCTTCCTATGAGTAGTGGCTCAAAAGCATATTAATGTAATAGAGAAGGTGTTGTTATTTTACATAAAAAATAAACAACAAGATTTGGTGGCTTTTTCCTGAAATAATTTCCATGTTAAACAGTTGTGACTCGTGTTTTCTTCTCATGATGTGTATCCTTGTATTGGTTGATATGGATGTAGTTATTATTTCTCAATGATTTCTCTCATAAAATGGATTCCAAATTCCCCCTAGACACTCAACCACATGATTCAATTACCATCGATTAGTACACAATTGCCTTGCCCAACATTATTTCTCATTTCATAAAGGAAGCTACAACAACAACATTGGCACTAAATATTGTAGAAGTGATTTCCATTGAGAACTTACATGTGATTGTGATCATTATGAATGATGAAGAATCCAAATATTCTAGAGAGACTAGTAGGAAGTCACAACCTTCTTCTAGTAAGGCCAAAGAGAATGATTCATGAGACATTGGAAGCTTGACCAAGATGGTGAAGACGCTGACCAATGAGATTTTAGAACTAAATAAAAGGTTAAATGAGACTTCCACTAGAAGAAAACCACCCAAGTCTTTCCCTTTTCAAAGGAGAAATAGTAACAATAACAATCAACAAAGAAATTATGCATGAAGCTCAAATGTTGTGATGAACATAAAAGGCATGGGCATGCACAATTATTTTTGTTTCCATCAGGAATATCACTCAGAAAATACATGCCCTCAATGGAACCACAACACTAATGCCTTTTCTATGCACATCATGGATACTCTATTGGCAGACGAGTAGACAAAACAAACTGAGGAAATAGAAGAAGTTATGGTGGCTAAAGAATGAAAAAGTATTGGACATCTAGTGAATGCATATCAATATATCTACAATGCTAATAAGAAGGATGTTTATGAACCAACATAGAATGAGCCCCCTCCTCAGAAGAAAAATGGTTGATACAGTTTAAGGAGTAAAGGGCCTATATATGAAAAGGAATTTACTAGACACAAATTTAAGGAGAAATTGTTGAGAAGAAGCTCACCACCTATCAATCCTACATAGAATGCACAAAGTAAGCCTAGAGGGGAAGCTAAGTCCAGGAGAACTTCCTCAAGTAACAAGAGTAAGTCTAGCACTTTGAAAGCATTGAATAAAGCCACTTGTCTAGACACTTCAACATTTCCTGCTATAGGTGGAACACTTGATTATAACATTGTGGAAGATATGAAGAAGATGCAAGCCAAAATTTCCATCTATGAGCTTGCAATGATCATAGGCCAGCGTGAACTTATTGTTCAAACTTTTTCGTAACCTTCAACAGGTGATAAAGATTCCTCCTCTTAAAAGGTGTCAGGTAACTCTTCTTTTCCTCTTGAATCTATAGTAAATGCTTTAACATTAGAAGCTATCACTCTTTGCCCACCATTTTTATTAATGTTTGAAATATTTAATTAAAATGTCCATAATTGTTTAGTCAACTTTGGTGCATCTGTGAATGTCATGGCCATATCCATAGCAAATAAAATAAATGAAAAATGGGAGAAAATTGATGCATAGATCATTCATCTGGATAGGTCTCTTTTCCAAGCTATTAATTAGCTTAAGAATGTGCTTATCAGATTATCAAAATATGACCGAGTTCACCAATGTATAAATATTGTAATTGTGGACATACAAAAGCCTATGGTGTACTACTTAGCAGAGTTTGGTCTAGAAAATTACAAGGATATTTTGCAAAAAACTAGTCAAATTTGTGGCTTCCATATAAGGGAAGGAATAATCAGATTTGAGTGAACAGTGAGCCATACATGAAACACACCATGACACAACTTGAGGGCCACAATGAGCCTCTTATTTTTGTTGATTTGATTTTTGGGAATTTTTTTCTTAAAACTGATGTAGGGTGCTATCACGAATAGCCATCACCTATTCCACCTGATACACAACTAGAACTCCTTCATTTTTCTCTACTTGGTGCGAGTGAAACATGTAATATAGATGTGCATAATAGAAGTAATAGTAGTAATAGCATTATAAGAAGCATCTTAGTAGCTTATAATGCTTGGACATTATATTTTGATAGTTCAAAGGCGCAAGACGGTTCTACAGTGGGTTGTGTTCTTATAGACCCTTGAAATTAGAATCATATCCTTTCATTTCATCTGGAGTTTTTGTGCACTAATAACACTATTGAATACAAAACACTCATAACCAGATTAAATAAAGCTATTAACCTGAAGGTAGAAATTCTCAAGGTAATTGGTGATTCAAAAGTGGTTACTTGTGAGGTACAAGATACTATACATTGTGTTTCGCTGCATCTTAAAAACTACCAGCAGGGGGTATGGTGTTTAATCAATCATTTCAAAGCTTTCAATATCATTTTTTTTCCTAGAGTTAGAAATGTTGAAACAAATTCATTAGAAAATGAATTCGCTATCATGTTTCCATTGAAAAGTGATTTTTGTATTGAAATTATATATAAACCATATGGGCTAGACAATGTCACTAACTTACACATCTTCAATGACGACCAAAATATATTGCATTTTATGGCTAATGTTGACGTATTGACATATGCTTCCATAGATGAGGATGAGAATGATTGAGATTTTAAGGATGGATGCAATGTAATGAAGGGAAAAATTATGCCCAAGGGTGTGATGTCCTTGGAGAAATTATATGACCTACAGAACTGATTCAGAGGCCCAACCAACATAAAGACTCATAGTTCAAAGTTATCATATGAACAATTCAATTTGGGAACTCCAGAAGATCTGAAGTATGTGAACCTCGGTACTTGTTGTTCTCCACAAGAATGACGGGTGTTGATCCACTTATTCAAAAGGTATTGTGATGTGTTTGCATAGACATATGACAATTTAAAGACTTATGACACTCGTATTAACTAACGCGTCATCTCTATAAAAGAAGGGTTGAAACTATTCCAACAAAAACTATGGAAAGTTCATCTAACACTAGAACCCATTATATAGAAGGAATTGAGAAATATATTGAACGCTCAGATCATATTTAAATTTTTACATTCCATGTGGGTTTCCAATCTGGTCCCAGTCAGAAAGAAGTATGGAAAGTTAAGATTATGTGTAGATTTTCACAATCTTAATCAGGCTTCTGATAAGGATAACTATCCAGTGCCATCCATGGAGCAGATACTCTAGATAGTATATGGGTCTGAAATTCTTTCACTACTATATGGGTTCTTAGGTTATAATCAAGTGCTAGTAGTGGAACCAGACAGATTCAAAACTACATTCTAGATCAAATAGGGAACATTCACTTTCAAAAGAATGCCATTTCAACTTATAAACATAGGTGCGAATTTCAAAAGAGTAATGGACATTTAATTTCAAAGCCTAATAGGTTAGAGAATTTTTGTTTATTTGGATGATGTTATTGTGTTCACCAAGAAAATATTAGATCACATACTTCATATAAAACATATTTTTGAGCACTGTCAAAAATATGGGATTTCCCTTAATCTGAAGAAGAGCATCTTTGGTGCGTGCAAAGAAATCCTGCTGGGACACATCTTGGAAAAGATCAGAGTTAACATTGATCCTACGAGGGTCAAATGCATGAAGTAGATCTCGTTCATGGTGAATATGAAAGCATGCAATATTTCTTAGTAGAAAATAATTTCTTGAGAAAATATATCTCTAATTATGCTTAGATAGTCAAACCAGTATAGGATATGATCAAGAAACATGCAATATACAAATGAATAAATGGGAAAAGGATGATTTTTCCCAGATTAAGAAATCCATTATTGATTCACCTGCACTTTGAAGTCCAGATTATGGCAAACATTTCTTGCTCTATGCTTTTTCTTTGAACTTGTCAATTGTGGCCTTGTTGACTCAGAAATATATGGAAGGAAATGAATGACCATTATCCTTTATGAGCACTAGTCTTGGAAGGCTCGAGTGGAATTATCCTACCATTGACAGACAAGCATATGAATTATACAAGGCAGTTAAGTACATCACACCCTACATATTGAAATCTCACACATTCATAGTTGTACCTCATCCAGTAGTATGAACATTGTTTGTGCAACAAGAGCTGGGTGAGAAGAGAGTTGATTGGATGACTTTTCTTCAAGAGTATGATCTATGGTTCAAACTGATTCATACCATAGAGGATCATGGCCTACGTAAGTTGGCTACCGAAGTAAGATATGCTCCTAAAAAATATCTTTCATGATGGGAATAGGAGATGAAAATGTATAATATTGAACGTGTTTTTCAATCCACATCTACAACACCATGGTATGCATATTTATGGAAATTTCTGGAGCATGGCACATTTCCCTCACACTTCTTGAACAAGAAGAAAAATGAAATATGACTAAATATCTCCCTTACCAATTATTCCATGGAGTGATTTTTTGTATGCACCATAATGGTTTCTTGCTAAGGTGCCTTGAGGCACACAATACATACAAGGTCATGAAAGATTTAGACAATGGATTAATAGGTGGCCATTATGTGGGCGACAGTACAACACATTAGGTTATGTGTCTTGGGTTTTATTGGCCCACTCTTTTCAAGGATGCTCACGCTTTTTTCTGCAAGTGCTAAGAATTTAAGTGATGCACTGGTTGTGATTAGAGGTCAGCCACCCCATTACTATAAAAGTAATTTAATAACCATTCCAACTGTGGGGACTTGATGTTATTGGTGAATTTTTTCCTGATTCATCAAAGAAACACTGATATATATTAATAGTGATAGGTTATTTCCCTTCGTGGTTAGAAGCAATTCCTCTCAAACAAGTAAATGACCAAGAATTCATACACTTCCTACAACAAAACATTATGACTAGGTTTGTCCTTCCTACTTCACTTGTATTTGATAATGCGACACATTTTTCATTGTTAAATACTTATGAATTCACATTAAAAGATGGAATTGTATTTAAACATATATCTAATCACTATCCAGAGAGAAACGCTTTGTTCGAATCCATGAAAAATAATCTTATCCGTATAATGAAGAAGACCATTTTATTCGTGTGAAGGAAATAGTATAAATATTTGCCCCTCTCTGGGCTAACACTCTTACTCCAAATCCTTCGCTAAGAACCTTTCCATGTTTCCTCATTTATAGTAAAGAATCTACCTTGACTCTAACCTTGTGTCTTTCAGCCTTGCAACCCTCTCGAGAGTCACAAGGTAAACCCTGCCTCCTAGTTCAAAGCATGATAAATACCCTACTTAAACTTAAGGAATAAAGGAAAAAGTCCAAATACTAATTTGTTGTACATCATAAATCTGTAAAGAATTGGTTTGATAAGAAGTCCGTAGGGGCAAATAGCTTTGATGTGGGTGACCTAGTCCTTAAGTGGGATACACCCCATGAAGGAAAGGGGAAAGACACCAAGTTGCATCCTTTTTGGATTGGACCAGTTGTTGTTGATGAAAATTCATCCAAGATTATTTCAAGCTGAAATAATTATATGAGAATATTAAACCCCTTCCTATAAATAGTTGACATTTAAAGAATCACTTTTGATAGAATCTACAAGTTGCACTTTCGTTATAATTTTTTTGTTTCTCCTTCTTTTTTTTTTGTTTGTTGTTTGTTTGTTTTATAAGTCATGTCTTGTGGCATCTTGTTCATCGGTCAGTCTACATAAATAAGACCCTTGAATTTCTCCTTCATGGCCTCCGTGAGGACCTACTCACAACCCTTTCTGCCAAACATCATGGCCAGATTTTCCCCTGTATAGGGAAGTCACGTGATCCTATGGATTAGCTTGTCGGTGATGGGTATTGGCTCCTCTAGCCACAAAAACTCATTGTGCACAAAGCATAGCAATTGCTTCATGATAAATACAGTAATGGGGGTGCGATTGTGGTCTGGGACCCATAACGGGTTGAGTAGACCTGCCTTGTCTACTCCCCTGAGCCACTTTTGAGGTTCCAATGCTGTCATGCCAGTGGTTGTGTGAACAACGTGGTGCATGAGCTGTTATGTCACCAAGTGTGGGAACTTTTCATGGTAAGGTAAGTCCCAATCTTCCAATTTCAACAGAGGAATCCACCCCAAGCGCGGTCCTTCAAAGACAATCTCGTCCTGCGATAGAGGTGTGTGTAAGGCGACCTTGATTTTTTTAATATCCTTTGCCACCTTGGTCTTTCCCTTGTGTGGAGGGACGTACTCAAGTAACTTAGTGATACGGTTAGAACCCTCGACTTCAACTTCCTCCACTTCAACCCCAAAATCCTCATCATCCATTAGGATGTCCTCAATTTCTTCCTCCTCCTGCTCCAAGTTAATGGTTTTTCCATTTTCCTGTGCAGTGGGCTTGTCCTTCTGTGGGTTTCTTCTAGGCAATGTGTGCAATGGTATCATAGCCTGATTGCCCTTTTTGTCCTTCACACTCTCCTTGGTCGAGGTCATCTTTGGTCCAAGAATCCGTGGTGACTTGGGGACTTTAGCTAATACCTCTGCAACCTCAGGAGCAGCTCCCTCTACCTCCTTAACAAACTCTGACATGGCCCCCGAAGCTGTCACTGCCTTGGTGTCCATAGCTTTGGATCCTCGGATAAAATCACAAATCAAATTGTGGTTGAATTATCAGAATTGATCAAACACTAGGTAATTGAGAAATTCTTCAATGAATGTGCAGATCATGCACGTCTGAGAGCTCACCAATGCAATGTTAAAAATGTCAAGTGCTTTTTGTTGGGTGTCTACCTGTAATTTATAGGCCATTTTGAATTAAAATCCGACGGTTCCCACCACATTTGGTTCACTAATGCTAGATTGGTGGTAGATTTCCAAAGATCTTACCCATAAGGTTGTCATATATGCCGGCCACCCATTCCATTTGGCCGCATTATTATCATCAAGTCACGAACATTGACTTTAACGGTCACTTTCCAGCTGACCTACACAATTTTTCATTGGGTAGCGCAACTCTCTTCGTGCTATTGTGAACCCTGTGACATTTCCTCGTTCCACACAATCCTCCAATCGTGCAATTCCCCAACTCGGGTAGTGTAGTTTATAGTCTCGTGCCTCCATTCAGCTGCTTGGAGCACTAAGACTATGCTACCTTCATATAGTGTCCTAGCTAGATCATTGATGTATGGCTTCAATCAGCTTCCATTGACATTTCCTGGGAAGGGTCTCTATTAAATTTAACCAACTAAACTGCTCCACCGTCGGTAATATCCTTAATGACATAGGGCCCTAGCTAGTGCATTCTGAATTTCCCTAGAAATTTATCAAACTTACTGTCATATAACAAAACCAAATCATTTACCTGAAAGGTGCACAGCTTAATGTGTCGATCATGCCATGCTTTTTAGCATTGTTTTTGGACCTGTTGGTGAAATCCAGCCAGAAATATTTCTTCCTCAAGCTCAGCAAGCTACATGAGCCTCTCTTCCAGGGCTTCGTGATCCGTCATACCCATGAGTTCTGCTATGTGGAGACTAGGCACAATGTATTCCATGGGCATAAGTACTTCAACACCATATACAATCCTAAAGGGTTGTTATAGACATTTTTGTGCCTTACAGCATTGAGCATGAAATGTCCATAATATAAGGGATCCAAAGTCCCTAAACATGTTGTTCCTACCCCTAGAGGAACAAGGCTAACAAACCACAACAATTCACAGAAGTTCTCCACTAGAAACTGCTAAAAAACAAGTCAGTTCAGGATCATTTCAGTGGCTACACTAGCTCTTTGTGCTGAATGTCAAAGCCAACACTGGATACCTACGTTGAATGTCAAAGGGAACACTGGCTACCGGCGCTGAACAAGAGTGGACATTTGGCAAGTTCATTTCTCAAGGTGTCAAAACCCACGAAGCTTCCAAAATTACACTTGCCTCAGGGAATTCGACTGGTGATGAGTAAGAGGTTCCAAATCTCCAAGTGGAAGCAAGAACCTCCAAGTGGAATCAAGAACTGACAGAGGGAGAGGACACTAATCAGATTTAAAGCTGACTCATCCTCTCTCCAAACATCTATATATGGATCTCTCCTCCATGAGATCTAGGAGGCTGGAATTTTGTTATTGCAAAGAATTGTTGTTGGTTTGAGATTGGAATCATTGGGTGCTTAATGCTTTGAAAGGGGGTGAAGATAGGAATTCCATTTGCTGGGAAGGAGATGCTGGATTGGAGCCCTCTGCGTTGTATCTCTTCCTGAACCTTATTATTCATCAATAAAGCTATCTTGGTTTCTCCTATATACTGATGTATCTTTGATGTATGATTTCATTAATATGTTTAGTTTATTTCTAATCCTGAACTAGTTATGAATATGAATCCATGTCTTGTGTAGTGTTCTCTTCTTGTGATCTTGCAGAAACCTCTTGAAGCTGGGCGAGCGAGAAGGCAAGTAGCTGGGAACTCTCCAAGAGAAGAGAAGCTGGATCGAGGGACAAACGGAAGACACCGGTTAGTCCATCCATCTCTCTCTTCATTCTTAATTCATAAAGGAAGAATACTAGAATAGTTGTCTCTGTTTGTTGCTAAGGCACTGTCACACCTTAGGTGGATAGGACCGTCCTGCATAGGCATTTTTCCCCACAAAAAATTGGCGACTCCAATGGGGAGATCTGTTTAGTCATTTTATTTGTGTTTCTATCATTGTTGTTTCATAGACTTGACAGCAACAATCGAACTGCATCTGCTATTCCCGGATGCAAAGTAGACAGTTGCTGCTTTGATCCAATCACTGGACTTGTCTATGATCTGAACAATGGACTCACAAATGATTTGATGATCCTTTGTGATAGATCTTAGTACTCCTGCAAATCATCCCTTTGATTATACCTTGCTTGTTGCTTTTATTTGGTCTGAAACAGTAGATTAAATAGCAATCTGTGACCCAGAACCCAGTGAGAAACGAGATTTTCTCCTTCAGCGCAGACCCAGTGAAGGGATTCTGCATTTCAACGCAGGTCCCGTGAAGGCTACCTGCGCTGAATGTGAAAACCCCTGTGTTGAGGTTGCGCTGAACCAGTTTGCCCTTGTGGAGCTGGGGTTCTCTGCTCTGTTTTGCCTTGTTTTGATCTTTGATTTTTGCAGCCTGTAACCAGCATAGGTACCAGTCTGATAACTCCTTTTCTTTGCTTAAATTCCACCTCCTTTTGTACAAAAAGACTGTGAGTGTTTTTATGTGTTTGTGGCGTCATTCGCAGTTTTCCTTTGCATGAGTGAAATAATCATCCTGTAGCCCTTGATTCAGATCTGTTGATTGTGATCTTAGGAGAGAGTTCATTGGCTGTTTGCAGTTGATTATACATTTTCTTTTGCTTATTGGTTTGAATTTGTCTCTTTTAAGTGTCAAAACAAGTATTCATTTCGAAAATGGTTAAGTGTTGTAATCTCTTCTACCCTCTCTGATTTCGAAAAAGTAAACTTGTTTGTATTGGTCATTTAAAAGCAAATTCAAAGTTGTACAAAAAGCTTTCTTTGTAGGCATCAATACTAAGAAAGCGGAAAACAAACACCTACATTGTGCATTCGCATTTGATAGTTTGCAGGATTGATTTAGGAAAAGTGCATTAGAGTGTGCTGATTTCTCTTTGAGAAAAGATGGTGTCTTTCTTTTCCCTTAGTAGCTAGGATTTTCAAAGTTGAAAACATATAAAGCTTGCTTATCATCTTTAGACTGCATTTAGGAATTGTATCATACATCTCGTGGTGAACCTTGAAAGGAAAACTTCTAAAAAGATCAACCTAAAATAAATTGAATGAACTTAACAACGCTTTGCAACATAACGCACAACATAGAGGTCTAGGCTAGAGACGTGTTCCGGCGTCGTAAAGCCTGGTGATTGTCGATCTCGTGGATGGTGGTTGATTCCTCCTGAGGGACGATAGCGCCAGTACGGATTGTGCTCCCACGTACTGTCGCGTATATATTGGGAGACCCCTATAGGCATAAAACCTTTATCCTTAGGAAGCCGTGTCGGCCGCCCTACTGATCGCAATGCACTGAACACAACATTCAGGAAGATCGACCGCCCGTACCCTAAAACGTATTCTGCGGTTTTGCGAAAAGTTTGGCACACCCTCTACCTAGAACTCCAGAGGAGTTCCTTTTGGCCTTTTTCAGACTCTACGAGCATTTGTCACTTCGGTCTCGTTAAAACATCGAAGGAGACTAGAGTCATCTTTAGCTTTTTCTCGACTCTTTAAAACTGAAAAAACAAGTTGTGTCTAAGCGTCGTTAAAAATTTATTTTAAACGGAACATTCACCCTTTATTCCTGCGTTGATCTTTAGGTTGAAAAAATGGAGCACACCAGCCAAGGAATTCCCCTTGGTGGAAATCCTAGTCCCTTCTCCTCTTGGGGAAATGTTGGTGCGCCCCATATGGCCACATTGTCGCTTCCAGGACTGATAATTGGCCTGCCGGTCTGGCTCTTTTCAACCAATGTCGTTCAGAACACCACCATTCCTGAACAGTCGAGTCAACAGTTAAACCAGACCAGAGTTGCCCACCAGCCTTCTACTTCATCCAATTCTTCCTCTCCTCCTTCCTCTTCGCTTGACGGAACTGGTAAAACAAAAAACCAAGCTCCTAAGGAGAAGAAGGAAAAGAAGAAGAAAGAGAAGAAGAAGAAGGAGCCAAAAGCGACTGGGGGCAAACAAGTGTTGTCTGACAAAAATCCACACACAGCACTGACCAAGCCTAAATCGCCATGTGTCATATGCAAGGGAGACCACCTCCACAGAGATTGTCCCTGCATCCCTCGGATACTAAGGGACTGGTCTCCCCGTTTGCACAATTCGATAGCGTCAACCTCTGATAGCCATGTTGACTGCTCACCGTCAACTAGTGAAAGTGAAGCCACAGGACAAAGAGGGAAAGCTAGATTTCCCTGCAAACTGTGTGAAGGCGATCATGCCATCCACTATTGTCCCTTCTTAGATGAGGCTAAAAGAGTTCTGGAAGATCGCCCGATTTTACGAGCACAACTTCCTCCTGGATATCAAAAACTCCTGCCAAGTCCTTCACTAGTTGAGAACCCGGCTGGCCCGCCCAGGTGGTCAGCCGAAGCACCTATCATTGAAGATGAACCGTCTGGATCCATGCCTGATGAAAGTCAAAAGGTTGAGACGGTAGTTGACCTGGTTTTTCCTTCAGAGGCTCTATCTTCGAATGATACCATCACACAGGAGAATAAAGATGACACCGTCCAAATTCTCTTCATCAACACAGACTCCGATGAACAAGGGGGCAATTTGCCCATTCCTTTGTCACAGGAAGGAACTTCATCAGAGTCATACCCGGTCGTCTATTTGGTCCCACCACCAAGCAACCTAGTTGTCTCGTTCGACTGGAACCAACTAGGCAGACCCCGGTTGCCAGCAAGTATACCATTCAGAATTATCGTTCAAATATACAGAATGGTAATGGCTGGCACTATCATTGATGAGGGGGCGTCTGTGAGTATCCTTTCCTCTATTTCTTGGAAAGCGCTTGGTTCGCCAGCGCTTTTGCCTGAAATGAGAAATCTATTAGGCTTTGATAAAGGAACTGGTCGACCTTTAGGGATCCTCCCCAATGTGCCCATAACATTGAAAGGGAAGACCGTTCAAATGAACGTGATGGTCGTTCAAGGAACCTTGGATTATAATCTAATCCTTGGACGAGACTATATATATTGCATGGGAGCTATTGTCTCCTCACTCTTTAGAGTAATGTGTTTTCCGCATGAAGGAAGAGTGGTCAAGCTCGTGGACCAACTTTCATTTCCCAGATCACGCATCGCAAATAGTCATATACCATCCCTAAATCGTCTCTTCACGCAAGAAATGTCTCAACCCATGGTCCGTCCTCCTGATGAGCGTGAGTAATCTGGGAGGATATGACTGGAACCCAGGGGGCATGCATCCTGGTCTGCTTCGGCAGGGAAACTTTGGGTATAGAGTAGGTTTCCGCGGGGGAATATGACTAGTCTGTACCCGTACGTCTAGGAAGAGGGTTATTCTAGAATAAGATTCTTTTGTCAAAGTTATGTGAGTTGGCAGGCATCGTCGCTCACCTTTGTCTATTTCGGTAGACATTGCCAAGGAAGTTTTTTGTTTGAAAGATTAACGAGACAATCTTTGGGTAACCTGAAAGAGGTAAGCCTCTCTCGTTAAAACAAATGTTTTGGCGGAAGTGAAGAAGAGGTAACCTTGAAACTCTGTTTTATACCTGGGGGCATGCAAACCTTTTGGAGTGCAAGCAAGGGGCGGCTATTTATTTTTTAAATTTTTAGGACCTCTAACCCTTTAAACTCGTAGGATTAGTCGTTTCCAAACTTGCATAAAGAAAGGATCCGGAGCAAAGCTTAGTGAGATGAAGCTCCATAAAAAATAGGATCTTGATGAGACATTCTTATCATATGACTGGGTATTCGAGCAGTTTTAGCACACAGTTCATGCTCGTTAAAAAATAAACGCAATATCCGAGCAGTTTTAATGTGAACTTCATGCTCGTTAAAAAATAAACATAAGCAATGAGCAAGTGTTTCCACCAGCGTTTAAGCTCATTTTAAAATAAAAAATGAACCTACCCAGTAAATAACCACTGTGAATGTAACCTTATCAACCATTAAATCCTTGGTCGTGTTTGCACCATCAACTCCACTTTTCATTTGGCCGATCGTTCACCTCCATATGATTGTTTACCCATTTTGAGGAACAGCTGCGAAGAGTGATTTCACCTAGCCATCCTTGTGAAACTGCCGCGATTGGAAAATTCCAACCTGTACCTCGAATCAGCTGCTAACCCTGTTTATCACTCGTTCCTCAAAAGACGAGTCTTCTTTAAGCTCTTTTCAACTGACTCGTAAAATATGAAACGATTGCCAAGTCCTTGGCCTTCCAGCTCGTTAAAGGGGCAGGAATTGCTATCCCTCCTCCAGATTTTAATTTTATTGGACCTGAGGGATTATTGCACAAAAAGATCGAGCGCTTGTTTTATTCGGCTCGTTAAAACTATCGAAAACTCATCCCTTCTGTATTGTTTTATACTTTTTCGGACCTAAGGGATTAGATGACGAAAAAGGACTTTTGGAGTTAACTTTATGTATCTTTTCAGACTCTCTAAAAATGAAAAGAACCGAGTTATCCTTGTCGTTAGACTCGTTAAAATCATTAAATAGCGACAAACTTGTCTTTAGACGAGAACGAGTTTCACTATCGCTAGGCTTGTTAAAACATAGCGATGGGCTTGCCCGAAGGGCAGGTTATAGAACAAGCATATGTTATCCTCCTCAAGCTTGAAAAAAATAAAGAGGTACTGGTCAGCAATGACTGGGGAAAAATTTGGAGAAACTCAAGAAAACTTTGATGGTAGCAAGTCGCTCTTGAACATGACACTTTTCCTCCGTACCACAATCAGGTTGGGTTGTTTCATTCACCGGTCACATCCACGGTCTCGCCATACCATCCATATTTGGGGTAATGCTACCGATCCATCGCATCAGTGTCGCCATATGTTCAAGAGAAGTCGTTCAGAAAAGTCAACCGTGTCCCGTCCACTGCCATACATTATCCTTCATCCTTTCATGACCGCCACCCTGAATCATATGTCACAGATTCTTTTCACCTCCATCAAAATCATTAGCTCCGTTCCGTGTCACTGATGTGGGATTCATTAAGGCCCTCCTTTGACGGATC
This sequence comes from Pinus tabuliformis, assembly GCA_031772625.1. Classification (NCBI taxonomy): domain Eukaryota; kingdom Viridiplantae; phylum Streptophyta; class Pinopsida; order Pinales; family Pinaceae; genus Pinus; species Pinus tabuliformis. The sequence goes on from CM062812.1 coordinate 964,216,485, forward strand.
GCTTCTTGTTGACATCAGCTCATTATCCAAGAAGTTGATCTAGGAACAACCCCTTCAGTACTTTGAAGCTTGCATGCCTCAATGGCAAGTTTGTCACTTCCGGCGACAGGTATACATCAATGACCTTCGACAGAAAGATTTTGCGTGGTGTTCGATGCCAAGTCCTTTATTCACACCACGTGAATTGTACTGCAGTACCTTGAGGGTCACTATCATTATCGGTGATTCCTCTCGCGCTTGTTAACGGTTTACATCATTGACCGGTAATCAAGCGATGTCTTTCCATGTTCGACTTCAGAACATTTCTCATACTTTAGGGGGTAACTGTTATAGACATTTTTGTGCCTTACAACATTGAGCATGCAATTTCCATAATATAAGGGATCCAAAGTCCCTAAACATGTTTTTCCTACCCCTAGAGGAACAAGGCTAACAAACCACAGCAATTCACAGAAGTTCTCCACCAGAAACTGCTCAAAAACAAGTCAGTTCAGGATCATTTCAGTGGCTACACTAGCTGTTTCCGCTGAATGTCAAAGCCAACACTGGCTACCTACGTTGAATGTCAAAGGGAACACTGGCTACCTGCGCTGAACGAGAGTGGACATGTGGCAAGTTCATTTCTCAAGGTGTCAAAACCCAGGAAGCTTCCAAAATGACACTTGCCTCAGGGAATTCGACTGGTGATGAGTAAGAGGTTCCAAATCTCCAAGTGGAAGCAAGAACCTCCAAGTGGAATCAAGAACTGACAGAGGGAGAGGACACTAGTCAGACCTCAGGCTGACTCATCCTCTCTCCAAACATCTATATATGGATCTCTCCTCCATGAGATCTAGGAGGCTGGAATTTTGTTATTGCAAAGAATTGCTGTTGGTTTGAGATTGGAATCATTGGGTGCTTAATGCTTTGAAAGGGGGTGAAGATAGGAATTCCATTTGCTGGGTAGGAGATGCTGGATTGGAGCCCTCTGGGTTGTATCTCTTCCTGAACCTTGTTATTCATCAATAAAGCTATCTTGGTTTCTCCTATATACTGATGTATCTTTGATGTATGATTGCATTAGTATGTTTAGTTTATTTTTAATCCTGAACTAGTTATGAATATGAATCCATGTCTTGTGTAGTGTTCTCTTCTTGTGATCTTGCAGAAACCTCTTGAAGCTGGGCGAGCGAGAAGGTAAGTAGCTGGGAACTCTCCAAGACAAGAGAAGCTGGATCAAGGGACAAACGGAAGACACCGGTTAGTCCATCCATCTCTCTCTTCATTCTTAATTCATAAAGGAAGAATACTAGAATAGCTGTCTCTGTTTGTTGCTAAGGCACTGTCACACCTTAGGTGGATAGGATCGTCCTGCATAGGCATTTTTCCCCACAACAAGGGTGTCTGTCCATTCAACTTTTTTCATGTCATTTGATAGGCCCATAGTACGACGAGTATGCGTACGTCCCAATCACTTCGATGAGTGTTGCAAACCTTGGTCAGTGCATTATCTGGCGCCTTATTGAATGCTTCCATCGTCCCATTAACCTATGGGTGATAAGTCGTGATTTTATGGTGATATGCCTGAAATTCCTCCATAAGCGCGTCGATCATCACATTCAGAAAGTGCGTACCATGATCACTCATCAGAATATTTGGACACCCAAATTACATCAGTACATACTCAAAGAGAAACGTCAAGGTGGTCATGCCTATGTAGTCCTTCATAGCCTATGCCTCCTCCCATCAAGTAAAATACTTAGTCACAGTGATAATTTACCGCACTCTTGTCTTCTTTCCTTGGGGCTGAATGGGTCCCACAAAATCTATCAACCATTTCTCGAAAGGTTGTAATGTCATTTGTGGGTTCAGAGGTAGCTCATATCTCGGCGATGGCCTACAAGTCCTCTGACACACATCACACGCCCTATATTAGGCTTTGGAATCCTGATGGAGTGTTGGCCACCACAACCCTGTGTATAGAATCTTCTGCGTGGTCGCTCTTCCTACATAATGGCCTCCCACTGTGCCCCCATGAGCATCTGTGAGGATATTGCTCATTTCAAACTCTGGTACATATCATCGTAATACATCATCGAATCCCATTTTGTACAAATGTGAGGTACTGACAGAAAAGTCTACCACGCGCACCACTAACTCCTTTTTCTGCTAGATAGTGTAGCCTTCTTAGGTAGTTCATGTTGTTAGGTAGTGTATGATGTATGCAAAGTGACCATCAGCAACGTGCACTACAAATAGTTGTGTGTCAGTCAATCCCTCCTCCAAATTAGTTGGCTCTTTACCCATTTCGATGTGCAGCAGATGGTCTGGTCCCGCATTCAGTTGTCTAGGCTTCACAATAACATCAAAATCATACTCTTGGAACAATAACAACCACCTACACATTCTCCCCCCCAACATAGGGTTATTGACCAGGTATTTCAATGTAGAGTGATCGTATACATCTTAAAATGTCCACCCAGCAAATAGTGTCTAAACTTTTGGATCGCGTATACCATGGCTAATCCTTCATGCTAGGTGGTGGAATAGTTCTTCTTAGCCTTGGATAACCTCTTGCTTGTGAACACTATAGCATGGTCCAATTCTCCTCCACCAACCTGTGTCAGTACTACTCCCAGTGCTATAAATGATGTGTCTACATGTAGATGAAACTCCTTCTTCCAATCTAGGAAGACTAAAATCAGTGCAATGACCATTTTTCCTTTCAATACATCCAAGCTATTCTAGAAGTCCTCATTCCAACAGGATGTGACATCCTTTTTGAAAACTTCTCCATAGGCACAGTGATCTAGGCATCGCCCTTGATAAACTTCCTAGAGTACCTAGTATGTCCCAAGGTTGTGCATAGCTGTTTTACATTCCTCACCACCTCCTAGTTAGGTATCACTGCGATCTTTGTGGGATCTACCATCAGTCCCTGTCTACAAACCACATGACCCAGCAGAGTCCCAAAAGGAACATAAAATAGACATTTCTTCAGATTGAGCGCAATCTAGTGCCTTTAACAGGTATCAAGAATTAAGCGCAAACTTGCCACATGTTATTTTACCAACCCAAACACAGTCCAGTAATCAAAGTACACTATCCAGAAAATTATGAATGAATTCTTTGAATGCAGCAACGACTACAGGCGAAAAAATTGCAGGCGCATTCTTCAATCCGAAAGGCATTATAGTGTATTGAAAACATCCCCATTTAGTCGCAAAGGTCATCTTTCTTCTATCTTCAGGCGCGATTTTGATCTGATGGTACCAAGAGAAACCATCAATGAAGGACTATGCTTCCGTGCCACCTACATTATCCAATACCTCATCAGTGAACAGAGTCGAGAAAGGATCATGTATGCAAGTGTCATTCAACTTCCTAAGATCTACGCTTATCCTTATTTCATCCTTCTTCTAATTTCCCTGTACCACCATTGGGCATACCCAATTAGATTCTTCTACAGGCTCAATGATGCCTACCAAAAGCATCTTGTCTAGCTCTGAGCAGACCTTCTCCTGTCTGAGCAAACCTTCTCCTCATACATTGGATTGAGATGGTAAGGTTTTTTCTTAACCGACTTCACATTGGGTTTTAACATGATCTTCATAATGCCCAGGTCTCCTATTATCCCCTTTAACTCCATAAACTTGGTAGGGAACAAATCCTAGTATTCACGAAGAAATTCAGTGACCTTATCTACCGTCGCGTCATCCCAGTAATCTCCAATATTTGTGAATTTGAGCTCCACCTCCATACCAATATTTACCTATTTTGTTTTCAGTGGTGTGGTTATATCAAATTCCCAATCTGCGGTCCCTCGACCTCACAGTGACCATCAGTTTTAGGGATATTAATATTTCGTGGATCATTGTATTCTTCTTCAGCAGTCACGTTATTGAATTCCAGTGTGTGGCTCAGCTAAGTAGTCCAATCAGGTTGAATTAGATCTAAGGGATCCTGCAATATCGTAAATATTTTTTCTTTAAATTCTTGTAGTGCTTCGTCAATATAGTCAAACTCGTCTTTGAAGCTGAACATCATTATGAATCCTTCACATAGAATATCCCATTCACCTATGCCATGGCGAAGCTCTATCTCCAATTACCAGTTCATCGAGATGACATTCAAGGTGTGACAGAACAAGTGCACCCATTCAAGTTGGGGCTTTGCTCCATAAGCCTTAGCCAATTTGGCCAAGTGTGCACACAAATCATCTTTCCTGTCATATGTATCTATCACTCATACCATCAGCTTCCCAAAGTGTGTTCTCATCATCCTCCTACACTCACGCCAATCATCAAAACTACTCTTGTGCGTACCCTACCATCTCACGAGCATAGCATGGAGTGACCAGTCCAAAGCCTAGAAGTGTTCCTTCTTTGGTACTTCCCTCTCAGATGGATACAAAAACCAATCCACATCATTCAGGCCATCGTAAGTGGGCAGATTTCTTACCTCTGATGACACACAGTGCAGTGACCGGGTTATGATGTTACATCTCAGTGTGGTTACCTCATGTGGCCGATTTTGCCAGCACTCTAATTCTTCATCCGAATCCGAGGTGTAGTAACTCTCGCGATCCCATGTAATCCATCCACCCATTGTCGAGTTCACCGAATCTTGATCTCCATTGTTATCTTATATATGTAGTCCAAATCATCATCGCTTTCGTAATCATGGACTGGTTCTGTATAGTGTGATCCTTCAGCAGGATCCAGGGGTACTATTACACAAAGCGATTTATTTTCAAATATCATATTTCACTTCTTTGGGTTGATTACCCCATTCATGTCAGTGGTCCAATAAATGAAAAGGAGTGCAAGGTAGGCGTTGCTCTCATCCAAAATTTCTATTACTTCAAAATCAGCCAATGCGCTCGTGCCTTCAATATCTACAGTTACTCCTTGCAACTGTCCCATGGGGATGATATTTTGGTAATTGGCCATCCTAAACTAAATCGGAGACCACTGCAGTGCGGTTCTTCCCATCTGCTCCCAAGTCTGTTTTGGAAAAATGTTCTCGTTTGAACCCATATACAAAATAACCTGATCCATTTCATATTCTCCTATCTGTGTGGTGAGTCTCATCTCACACCTTGTCCTTGCCTTATGCTTACCAATCTTCTGTACCATGTGCAGTTCACCCAAAGTGTTTCCAACACATATATTTATAAGTTCCTGTAACCCCTTCACAGCCTTACTATCGTGCAACAACTTCACGTGGGTCTCTAGAAAGGTCGTAAGCATAAAAGGGTCCATTTCCCGATCATGCTGACCCCGAATCCCTGAGGTAGAAGCCTCAACGAAGCTCCTTTTTTCCCCCATGAACATTTTGTGTGCGCACTCCAAATCAAATTCAACCTCCTTCGCGAGAGCTTGGCGGCCCATGCATTGTCTTTGGGCTATTTCCCCTTATCGTTTCCCATTGCAATCCCACTTTGCGATGCTCATCCCTAATCATCTGCAGGTTCTGAGTCATCTGTGGCGGTAGCACCCCTTTGTCGCATATCCTTACTATGAGTGTAGGAGAGTCCTCCAGCTCATGATCAAACTGAGTACAATATTTTCATGATGAACACATTGGGTTAGTGCGTTCATGAGCATAGTGTCTCGGTCCTCTGCAATTGTAACAGATCAGCTGTATCTAACCTCTGCGTGGTCCTTCTCCACCTCAACCTCGTCCGTGCCCCTGAAAGCCTGTTTGTGCCATCCCAACACTCTCGTCAGTGGGTCATGTTTCTTTCTGAACTCTATAGGCAGGTGTTCTATGCCCTACTGACCTACAGAAGTTTCAGAAAATTCACTGCGGTGTTTGTACAAAGTTCTACAGTGAATGAAAATTATAAGTTGTATGTTCCCTGCTACCTGACATATAGCACACCACAATGTAGGCCCCACGCTTAGTCCTAATTGGGCTTCCGGCCTCAAAGGCATCATTCCTCCTCCTACAATATAGTTCGCAAATATTGAGCAGTGGTCTTTATCATGCCCCCGAACTTTACATTTTGGGCACCATATCTTTTTGTGTGCCTCCGGTTAAATTATTTTGTCTTGCTTAAAACTTTGCATTTCGAGGCAAAGATTTTGCAACTACGCATGGTTCTACTGAAACACTAGATTCAGATCTTGCATCGGTGTCTCATGCATCCTTATTGCAATCTCCAAGGCCTCTGCCTAAGTTGTAATATTTTTCTGTGATAGTGTAACCCTTAGGTGAGGTAGGAGCGAAGCCATGAACCATTCGTAGTGTTGTCCATACGTTAAGTTCATATTAGCTTCATAGATTTTACACTTCAATCTCTGATCCAATTCCCAAGGTGTATCACCTGGTTTCATTGTTATTTCCTCGAACCCCATAATTGACTGTGCCTCGTATTTTGTCCTACTGAACTCTTTATTCAACGTGGTATGGATTTCTGCCAACCCAGCGTTTGGGTTATCATTGGAGTATTTGATATACTAAGTTAGCGTGCGATCCTACAAAGTGCTAACCAATGTTGCCTTCTTCATGTGATCATTTGTGATGCCCTGAGCTTCCCATATAGCTTTTATGATGAACCAGAACTGGTCTGGGTCCTCATTCCCCAAGCCTTTAAACAAAGGTAGCTTCACTAAATTCTCCACATTGAACTGTGGCGGAGGTGGGGGTGGTGTGGGAAAAGTCGTAAGTGATGGTGGTGAAGTTGGAGGTGGTGTAGGGGGAGGTGGCAGTCGTGCGAATCCCTCTTTTATTAACTAAATTGTGCTTCATCGAGAAGCCTACACTACTCCCTCTTCATCACCCAATGGAGGTGATATCAATGGACTATATTCAGGACCCTTTCTTCCTTTGTTCTCGTAAGTCTTTCCACTTCGCGTAGCTCTGAACATGAAGGTAGTTTCATAACCCGTTTTTTGCACAATAACATCTTAAACCAAGTTTTTAAAGACTTCAAGTACTTACCTCATGAACCTTTGAAAAAGTGTCACTCTGCCTCGTATGATACGATCGAGCCAATGATCGACAACGTGAATGATCTTATCCTCAAAAGCTTCTAGCCTCTATACTAACTCTGGGGTCCAAATAATAGGACTGTAAAGCCTCCACCTTCCTTGGCTATCCTCTAGATTCATGATCCACTTGTATAACTCAACTGGGAATGAATAGGAGAAGGTCTCGTGGATTTCTGTATCCATGTACTTGTCCAGCGATTGTTCCTTCATCAGCCATGGGTTTTTGTTCTCCTATACCATGAATTCGTGGATCTTCCTATCCAGCTAGTCTTCGACCTATTTCTTAGTTGGATTCCATTGACACAACATCACACATCCCTTATGTAGATTTTGGTCTCAGCAACGGAACCAATTTTTGGCTTTGTGGGGCTTGACCCGAGTTCAATATTAGTTAGCCAAACAAATCCGTACACTACTGGCCCTTTGGCATCAGCTTATGGAGTGCGGACCAAAATCTCACCTAAAATAGTATGGGGGGATGCTGGAACAAGTTTCCACACCCTAATATGGTCGTGATGTTAATTTATACCCTATGCCCTTATTTTTGCGCAGATTGTTAAGCCTTATGGCTTTGTCATTCTACCCTTTGTTTTTCCCTTCATTATCTCTGCGAAGGGGTATGATTGGCCTTCACAGAGCCCTAACCCATGGTTGAGGTACCTTCACACAATGATGACAACATATTATATAGGTTCCCAAGTTATCTCAAGTGTGTTACTTATCTTACTATTCTATCATAGTTAGCTTGACATAAACTGATATCCTTACTTGTGTTCAATTAACTATTACAATCACATATATTTGCGCATTACATGAACATTGTAAATTAAACCTAAAACGCAATACAATCATATGCAGTAACAAGAACTAAATACATAGAATTTGCATAATACTTCTCTTTATTGATATCTTCGAGTTCAATACAGACTATATCCACCTTGCGCACACTGCTGCAGGGGTCTATGCACTCAGCTATGGGCTTCCACCTTGGGCCTCTGTGCACTCAGCTGCAGAGCCTCTACCTACGCTTAGACCCAAAACACTTAGAATTCTCTACCAAGACTCCAATGCCTTTTTTCTCTCTACTCTTGTTCTTTTTTAGAGCTTACTTACCTAGCTCCTTTTTATACAATCCCATGGTCTGCGGACCATGGGTAGATCTTTACATCCGACTTGACACTTTACAAAATAAGGGTATGCAACCCTTTATGACTCTTGACACCTTCGTTCTCCCTGACCATAGAATGTGGAAAATTTACAACTTTATCACAAAATTATCCAAAAAATGGGCTTTTAGCAACAAAACTGCTCTTGGGGGAACCCATTCCCAACAATTCCCGATGTTAAACACTCAGCCTATCCCTGTCGTTTGACCCTGCTTGCATCAAAATCTGGTAATCCTCATTCACTTATTAATTCTTGCTCTTTTCTGTGGCGTCAGAGGCGAATATCTAGCTTAATGTCTCTATTCTTTTTTTTGCAAGTTACCCAGCAAAGTTTCAAAGAGGCATGTAATGTTTAGGGTTCCAAAGGCTAGATTGGAAGGAACAAATCTCCACCTTCAGGTTGGTAATTGCATTTGTTCCCCTATGCCTCTCATGAAACATTATTCCTGTCATGCGGAAAAAGGAATGGGCTCTTAACATGTTTGTTCAGAACAGAACCTCAGAGGTTCTTGGCTTTCACTTCAAGCTCATTAATGGAGCTAAGAACTAATTCAATCTCCTTTTGGAAGTTTTTTGAGGTTTAAGCGTTGTTTTTAGGAGGGTTTCACCCTAGTGTTTATCTCCTGTGCTTAAATGTGAAACTTACTTAATTTTCATTAATATATGTATGTCAAGCATGATTTATTACTCCTTTCCGTTTTAGAGTCATTGCTTGGTATTGCATATTTGTTTCTTTTCATTTGCAACCCTATTGTTGCATCATCAGCCAAGTTAACTGGTCAAGATTCGTCGATGTAACTTTGTTGTCAAGGGTTTCAGTCTCTCGAAGTATAAGATTCAAATTACCTCTGTTGAGTTTAATCTAGTTAAGAAATGCTTCCCCACGACTTATATGTGTTCTTCTCTTTGTAATGGTGAGAATGACTATCGTAGGTTATTTCTTTTTTCTACTCATTTGATATTATTGAAGCTACTATCATTTTGTGTGCTATGAATTAATTCACTTATAGCTGGCAACTACCCTGATAACATGGTTTCCTTTATTTAAGGTAAAAGTTGCAGATTTCATCTTCAACCATGAGGAACCGCCTCCTCGCTCTCCTAATGCGAATGACAAAAAGTTAAATACGATGAATAGGTTCAGTATTTTACTTACGATGGCTTAAACATGAATCAAGTTCTCTATTCAGAATGTAGAGTTGTTTTTTTAGGTTCACAATGCAATAGAAAATATCTCGTTGTTAATTATTCTAAATCAACACAAGTACCCATAGTTATTCCTATATATATATATATATATATATATATATATATATAGATAGAGAGAGAGAGAGAGAGATGTTTTATTATTGGACACCTAATCCTCAATGGGTTAGTGTGGAAGCCGAATGGACAAAAGGAGTCGAAGAGACCTTGGGATGTGAAACCCAACGGTCACAATATGTACTATAAATGTAAATCATTTGTTAATAAAAATTGTACTCTCATGTTTTATCCTTCATATTCCTTTGCTATCCATGTGTGTTTAACATGGTATGTACTATATAGCTTTTCTATCAAGTGTAGATCGAATCAATCCACCCACAGGAAGAGACCTGGGCTTGTTTCTTTATTTTTACTTTTTGTACTTCTAGTTGAATTTCCAACAGATATTTTGGTTATGAAGGTGCACTGAGGCAATTTTGTTGATTTCTGCATGGAGATTTAAAACTTTAACTGAACCTGTGGATTGTATGTGAGAATTGTGGTTATGAGGGTTAACAATGTGATATTTTTTTGATAATTATGTACGAGCTGGTGAAAGGTTGGATTCATGAAGAGTGCAAAATCACTAATGGCTTTTTCTATGCCACTTAGTTGAATCTGGATGGCCATAAAAAATTTTTTATGCCTGCCGCTTGCATCTACATCTCTCCCCAGACACCCAACTTCTGTATGTGGATTCCAACCTGTTAGTGGAGACTTGTACATCCTCGACAACTTTTTTTGAGAGAAAGACGATCCGTTCTCATCTCTGTAGCAAGCTAGCAGCCTATCACTACAGAGCTGCATTTCCTATTCCTGTAGCAGCTCATTCTTGGAAGGGGACAAACTGATGTGATTCCTGAGCAGCTTGTTTGGAGTGCCAAGTTGGGTTCAAACAGTCCTAGATCAGCCCATTCAATCTTTGTCCATTGGGATAAATTACCAGGTGTATTCTCTACATTAGTATTGTAAAAGTTTGGTGTTGCTCTCTAGGCTAGTTTGAAACATTGAAGGTTGCGAACTGAGTTTTATTTATTTTAGATTATTGTTGATGAATTGAGTTGACCTACTGAAATTTAAAAATGAATCAAATTGGAAATTTATTAGAGTTATTAAGAACTCTAATTATGTCAACTACCGAAAGCACAATCAACATTAGCAAGGAAACTATTTTTGACATTCAAACTTGCTTGCAACATACACAAGAGAAGATTGATTTCTTGCAGCTTGAATCTCAGCTTCAGCAAGATGAGTTACAACAACATAAGCATCATGACATCCATCAACAGCCAGTAAGTGGTCAAATCAGTAACATTGAGACAAAATTCTATCAGCAACATATCAATAATAGTGTTCTAGGAGTAGAATTGCATGCAGATGCAGAATTTCAGCCTGCACTTTCCAAGCCCATCATCAGACCTTGGGAACAGCTTGTCCACAACAAGCAAAAAACTGGTCTTGGATATGACAAGGACTTTTCCTTTCATATTCCAGACTACTCAAAGCCAATTCAATTTCAAACTGCTGGATTTCTTGAGGATGATTCATATTCACTTGTTCTTCATGACAGTTCACCTCCAGCTGTTCCAGATTCTGTCCCTCTTTCACATTTACAATAATAGCAACAACAACAGATTGTGAAATGCCAACACTGTGACCGAGTTGGCAATTTAAAAGATCTTTGTTTTGATCTTCATCCATGTAAGCACTATCATAAAACCAGTCATTCTTCAAACAGATGCTTCAGAAACAAACATCCTACAAGAACAAAGATTCATCTTGGATGGATCGCTTCTTGGCAGTGGGCATCAACAACCAAGAAGATATTCCAAAAACATGTCAGAACTTGTTCCAGAGTATTGAACAATCTTGAAGTTGAGTTTTCTCCATCATCTCACCTTGTATCTGACAGGGGCGAAATGATGGTCATCTACAAGCTTCAAAGCCACATCAAACGAGCCTGAGCCACAACCTGCCACACTAGCTTCAGAGTTGTAGCCAAAAACAAAGATGCCTGTGAACATGCCTTCAGTTGGCAATCTGTGAAACTTCCTCTTGCAGAAGACTTCAGCTTCTTGCCAGTTTCAGAAGAATTCCAGGAACAGAATTGGGGACACTTCCTCTAGCAGAAGACTCCAGCTTCTTGCCAGCTTTGGAAGAGTTCCAGGAATTTCATTAAGCATTCCAGAGTTGTTGGTCATCCTTAAACCATCACAGGTTGAGACTTCCCTTTTCAGGTTGAAGTTCTCCCTTTTATGTGGGGTGAGACCTCCCTTTCATCGTTGAAGGTTTCCCTCTTCAAATCAATAGGAGCATTTCCTCTAGCAGAAGACTTCAACTTCTTTCCAGTTTTGGAAGAGTTCTGGGAACTGCACTAAGTGTTCCAGTGTTGGTGGTCATCCTTAAACCACCACCCTTTATACCAACATTTCAGAGAGCACATTCAGCCTAGTGTTGCCATGCATTTTTGCACATTTTGTGTTACAACTCTCTTCTTGGACTCATACATAACCCTTTGGATTAAGGGGGGAATGTTGGACACCTAATCCTCAATGGGTTAGTGTGGAAGCCGAATGGACAAAAGGAGTCTAAGAGACCTTGGGATGTGGAACCCAACGGTCACAATATGTACTATAAATGTAAATCATTTGTTAATAAAAATTGTACTCTCATGTTCTATCCTTCATATTCCTTTGCTGTCCATGTGTGTTTAACATTTATATTCATTCTTATTATGATAGTGTTACTACTTTGGGGTGCCATGCATGATTGTTCTCTGTATTTAGAGGGTATTACTAGTAAATTGAAGAAAATTACTCGCAGGGTGCATAGCCGTAATAAGAATCCATTCACTATCCTATTCTTAGGTATAGTCCTCACCTTTTAATTAAGCAATCTTTAAGAACGCTAACACACATTTTAACTAAGAAATTCTTTTAACAATAGTAATAGGTTGATATAATATAATTTATTTAGTTAAAGGTGGAAGGATAACGCTCTAGTCTGAACCACTATGGGAGCACAACTAGGGATTGTAACATAGTGAATGCATAAACCACAACTGCACACAACCATTTCCCCTACTGTGTTGTCATCATCACCGTCACAGTTGGCTGGGTTAACCCTTCGATTTTGTTGTCATCTATCTCCATGGTCCATCTCTTTTCACTATCCTTGGAATTGACTGCAGAATGTCAGATATGGATGAGGGCATGGTCGATTATTCAGAAGACCCTAATCCCTACGAGCCCATCTGGTTGAGCCCTAACTATTTTCCATAGGTATTGGTTGCTCTATTCTTAGGAATGCCATATTTGTTACACACTCATTTTCTGCCTACATCTTCCAATCCCAGACCTTCCATGTCCATTTTATCGTTCTCCGCACTCTCTATTGCATCTCTGGGGCTTGACTACCCCCCCTTTCTCTGGCTACGATTCACCTTCTTTCTACTTGCATCCAACCCTCCCACTTATTTGACTCTTTTCCACTGGTTTCATCGTCCCATCCATCTTACTCTAGCCTCCCCACCTAAGCAGGGTTTGTTTCTCCAGCTAACTTCTCTCCATTCCAGTTAGATTCCTCCCCTTTCCCTCATACCACGCTACAACCCAGGCTATCTACCTCCCCATCTAGATGCTTCGACACGTCGACAGTGAACACTTGGTCTGGTAACCTTTTATCTCAGCAGGACATCCTGAATGCATAAGACCCCCTTCAGGACCACCTAACAACTCCTCACTCTGGTAAGGTCAAGAAATTGAAGTGTGTCAAAGCCTCCCGTAAGGCACCACTACAAGAAAAAATGTCATTAGTGAGGGTCATGCCTATGATAGACCTTTAAGGTCCATCACCAATGTTTCATATGGTGACAATCTTTAAAAAGCGTTGTTTTAAGTGTATATAGTGATGGTCCTTTAAGGTCTGTCACCAAAGCCATTTTCAAGGACACTTTTGGTGAGGGTCATTAAAGGCCCATCACTATTTCTCTCTTTGGTGACACTTTTGGTGAGGGTAATTAAAGGCCCGTCACTAACTTTCTCTTTGTTGACACTTTTGGTGAGGGTCGTTAAAGGTCCATCACTAATTCTCTCTTTGGTGACACTTCTAGTGACGATATTTTATTGACCCTCCCCAATGCTCTTTTTGGTTACTTTTGGTGACGATAAAAAAATTTCCATCGTCATTGATCATTACAATTAGTTTTTTATAATGCTATGTACCTATTATTATATTTTTCTCAAAAGATAATGATTTAAGACCATTGATGTGGAGTCTTTTTCATTATGTGTCCAAGGTCATACTGGTTATAGGCAGTCAATTTGTTAAGAAGTAATTAGTGTGTATCATTTCACTCAATTCATAAGAATATAGTTTTCCTATGAGTCAAAACATGAACTAGGAAAAATAGTGCTACGCAAAGTGGACAATAAAAATAACACCATAAAATTAAATCAAACCATTAGACCACAAAACTATCTAGAATGTGTTAGCATGCCTTTTCATTCCTTAGCACACCCTGGCACTCCTTAGCTATCATTCCCTCACAACTGCTCTTACATTTTTTGCAACATGGGAACCCAACAAAATTATACCTCAATTATAACAACAACTTAGCTATAACAACAACTTGACCAAGTTACAAATACTACAAATAGACTATGCCTTGTTCACCTAAGAGCTTCCTATAACTCATATTAGGTTACTCATGTATAATTTCAACTTATCCAACTTAACAAGTTACAAAGACAAGGATCACATCCAACCGTGGTCGTAAAATTAAACAACTAAGCAAAAAAATTTACATCTTGACATGCCATAACATCTAGCATGCCTAATAATCCCTTGGCACTATATACCTCGTCTTAGCATCCCACGCATTTCTTGGAATATCTTGGCACTCCCCAGCACTACCTGACACTTAAAACACCTCATAATCACTAGATAACAGTCTTTGTCACACACTTATTCATTAATTTACATGCATTTGAAACTACTTCTCCCTTGTGTTTCCCTAGAACTTGGCCCTAACACTCCCTAGTATGTGTTGGCGCCACACCTTGGCACCTAGAACTTCTTGGCCTGCCTTAGCCCTTGGCATGTCTTGGCATGACTAAAATGACTTGGAACTATCTAGCATGTATTAGTACTTCCTAACATTTCCTAGAACACCTTGGCACACCCTAGTTGTCATGCCCTCATAGATAGCCTTACTTTTTTTGCGGCTTGAGAACCCAACCAAGTCATTAACAAAACAATGTTGTGCCCAACCTGAATTTGCCCTTTCTCTGAAACTACTTTGTACACACCTTAACAAAATCATAGGCTTGCATCCTTAAATTACTATTATGAACGTATCCTAACACACCTCATCCTTGGGGCACCTGGAATTCGCTAACACTCCTTGGCACATTGCACTTTTATTTTTTCATTTCCAAGCATTTTGACCTAGTTCTACCTTGTGATGCCTTGGCACTGGCTAGTATACCTTTTCACTCCCTCCTTAGCGCACCTGGAACTGGCTAACAATTAGTTTCCATGCATTTGAAATTGGTTCTCCCTTGTGTTTCCCTGGCACTTGGCCCTCACACTCCTTAGCATGCATGGATAAAATATTTGCAAAATTTGCCCATATCCTACTATTTAGGGTTTTTGTTTTTGACTAACTAAAGATGTAATAACTGAAGATATAATCATGGGATATGATAAAAAATCCTTAAAATTCATTATCCAAATATATTTGAGGTCAGCCATGCTAATTTGGAGGTCCACCAAGTCGAATTTCAAAAAGTTCTAGAACCCTGTCGATAATTTTGGTCTGGTGAAATTGGGAAACATGGGTCTCAAAGTGCCCCCTGTAACTCCAGAACAGTAATTGTTGTGTAAACACTAAGAGAGGTTTTTGTTTTTGGGTATGTTATGAATAAAAAAATCCTCCCATTTTCAAAAATACTTTCCAATTTTTCAGAATCCAAGCTTGAAGTTAGTCACACAGAAACACAACAAATCCATGCAGAAGCACAACAAATAGTTGACATAAAATTTTGATGACTTGATTGAGTTTTTGATTGTTTTTGAAGACCAGTGAAGAAACTTGGAGATGTCCACTACACCCTAGAGCTTTTAAACCATGCAAAAACATCATTTTAGCCTCTTCAAACTTGATTCCAAAACTGACCATCCAGAAGCGCATCAAAAAGAGTAGAAAGGAATACAAAATTATATATATTTAACCGTAACACCTGTGAAAAAACTGAAGGAGGTTATTCTTCTTAGTTCGATTCTTAAATAAAACCTCCTTTTGTTTTCCAAAATTCATCTCTAGTTGGTCAAATATATCTTTTGAAAATGATGATAAAAAAAGAGTGAAAAGTGCAGCAACTCTCTTGTAGCGATTGTATTTTGGTAATATCTCCCAAAAGGTAAATCCAAATTGCTTGAAATTTTTACAAAAGTTAAGATCATCATAATGAACCTACAAATTTTTTTTAGCCCAATTAGAGTCACAAATAGTGATAAAATCCTAAATCGGTTGTAGATGATGATGGGTCATTTATCCAAAATCGTGCATCATCTTGATTTGAAATTGAGTGGGTGTTTTCTTTTCATCCCCATGAATATCCTATAAAAATTTCATGGAAAACTGGTGTGAGGTTTAAGAGATATGATGAGAACATGGTGACTAGGTAAAAGCACAACGCAAAAAAGCAGTAAATTAACGAAAGGTAATGAGAGGGAAGGGAGGTACGAAAAATTATGGAAAAAATACAGGGAAGATATATGGGTGTTAGGAAAATAATAGAAGTGGAATATCTCAAAAATAGTGATAAAAAGGGGGAAAAAAGGTCAAAACACAGACCTAACATAAAAGTGCAACAAATTTCTAGGGTTTTTGTTAAAATAAGGAAATGAAAGGATGTTGATGAGGGGAATTATGGATAATGGTTAGTGAAGAATGGTTAAGGAGGTATAAGATTAAAAGGAAGGCCTTTGACTCCTAAATGAAGTTATGAACCATGAAAAGGGGAAAGTGCAACAAAAACCCTAGTAGTAGAATTTTAACTCAATCCCTGAGGAAAGAAGGTGCAAGTATGATCGATAGGGTTTGGATGACCATGATTAATCAAAAGACTCATGAAATATGGAGATGACCTACCATGATGAAATTATATTCATTTTTAGAGTGGGAGTAGCAATGAAACCTATACAGTGACTCATACTGCACTTTATAACCTGGAAAATTTTGCTAGTATAGACCAAAATTTGAATTTTGACCTTGATTGACTTGAAAGATTAACAAATCCTGATTATTATGGAACATAGGACCCTAACAGAGACCATATCATATGTTGATCAATAGTACTAGGTTTTATCCACAAATTTCATGATTCTATACATCGAGTACCCATATGGAAGAGTCCTTATTTCATCTAGTATTTAAACAAGACATACCATGCACATGATTCCAAATATATTTTTGCATCTAACTCTTCCTACAATATCTCTGAATACATGAATTCTACATTTTAAAGAAGAACTCTTATCTAAATATGCACATACCTCTTTCCTCCATTTTGTCATCTAGTCAACATCTTTCACAAACTGCCTCTTTCTTTCAAGAAAATGTCTATGATGAGGCTCCTTTCTCAAGATGATAAAATACTTCAATTATGTGCAACTAAACTAGTAATCTTCTTTGATGATTTCTTCCATAATATGCCATAATGCATCCACAAACTTCTAGTGGAATATACTCTTTCCAAGATTCTTCCATATATTGAAGAACCTTCTCATCAAACATCCTTGTGACCCTTTCCTGCGAGAAGACTATTTCTATAACATGCCATGCCTGCAAGAGGACATCTCTAAGGTAAAAAATATTTATCAATGTATAATCATTGAGCAATTCAGCTTGTTGCAAACAATGAAAAATCCTTGTCACTGCTACAGTGATATGAAACATAAATAAGGATCCTTTAAAAGGGAAAAATGGTGCCCGTTACCATATCCCATGGATATGCACAAATTTTCTTGTCAATGAACTTAGATCATTGCTTTATAACTTGGCATAAATGGGATTGTTTACTCTTGGCTCCTTAATCTTCAAAAAGAAGAAACATGCCTAGTTAGGACTTAAGAGTTAGGACCTCAGAATGCTTACCATTCATCACATGTTCTAGGCATTAAGCGCACTCATTCCCGCAAGCAAATAAATTATATGCATATTCTATCTCAAAGCCCTCTACCATATAAGGACCTTACACTCTCGAAGAACAAGAGAACCAATATCCTTGTGACATCAGTAATTCTAGAAATATGTCCCAAAACTTGATTTGAACATAGTCAATGTGTACATCAAATAAGCCACGATCTGCATATTCTCTGCACCAACATATACAGAGACTAAATCCTTAGATCAAATTATAATCACTAAACTAGCTCACTCATACCCACTTAGTTATACGCTCGGGTCAACCAAACTTGTGTTATAGGTCTCTATATAAGGGATCCGGCCTATTGTGATAATTCAGGAATACACCATAGGTTTCTACATAATACATAGACCGGACCGAACTGTTACTTGAATTTTATGCCATAGAGCTAAGCTTGTGTCTAGATCCTCAAGATCTATTTTAAACATAACACTTTTCAACACTTTGTCAAGTACGCGAATTCCAAAAAAATTCCTTAGATAGTGTTGGCCTCATAAATTTATATCGGAAGTTAAGCATGAAAATACTTGATCGAAATATTATCATTATAGAGGACTTCACAAGAACGGAACTAGTGTGCCCGAGATCGTTCAGAAGTATATGAGTTCTGGAACAAAGATTGAATACGTATGTTAGCACTCAGGTCTGCAAATTAGTGAGTATGCCAAACAATTGTCAGAGTTAGTAGTATTAGCATACAGGTATGTAAATTAGTGTTGCACTATATATAAGCCAACTTCAAGGAATTAAGCTATCTTTGCATAGTCGACTTCCCTGGATAAGTGGTCGAGCCATACCACAGAGAACATAGAAGTGTGTGTCTAGAAGTCTGAAATAGCCCATGGAGTAAACCAGATCGAAGATAACCTTTGAAAGGATGACAATCAAGCTTTCCAGAGTTCATATCTGTCTTGTTCACAACTTCGATTGTGAACAAGACTGTAACACTGTCATCAATTTATAGGTATTGTAACATATCACCATTGTTACTAAGTAGTACCAATGTCATACTTAATTTTGGACCATAAATAGTGGTCAGCTTGAGGTCACATACATAGAAAAATGCCACATACATATAATTGCGAGGGAACCAAGAAAGATCACTGCTCATGATTCTATTTTTTTTTTACTTTTATGATAGCTTCAGGTCTTCCAAACTTCCAGGAGGACTAATTCTTCTTGGGAGATGACTTCCATAGAATTCCTATTCTTCTACTTGATGCTGGGTATAGAAGATTTCAGGGAGACTAATTATCCTCAAACTGAGAGAGGATTGTCTTTGCAAAAATCAAATTCTTCCACTACTTGTGACCAAACATTTATTGAGGTCTATTTCTAGGATCACAATGAACCTACTGTAAATCAACATTTCCATAGGTTGACTCGCCTGATATAAGCAGTTTGAACTGTGAATATATATGTGTGTTGATCAAGTCACTATAGGAAATACAAGATTCATACTATGATCACATATTCTTGTCACTGAATTAGTCTCCATATATCTTACTTCCCTCATCTATGAAATTCAATGACATTAAAATTTATGAGGTTAAAATAGATTATTGTCTAGAATTTAAGTCATTGTTATGAGTTTTGTTAATGTTATTGTCCATATGACATATACAATGCTAATACCTTATTCACTATGTCATGACTAATATACGACAATCGCGAATTGCCATTAACAGAGTCTAGAGTGTAGGTCTGGACAATACATACAAGACTTAGATAAGCCATACCTTAGAAAAATGTGAGCCTTAAAGAATCACATCTGGGTTTGAAGAGACTTCTTGAGAAGGTGCATATAGAGGAAATATGTAGTCATAGTGAGTTATTGCCACACCATTATAGATCTATTTGATGAGCCATATACCATAGAAGAATGAATATGTTGAAGATATCGTGGACAGAGATATAATGAGGCATTGCTAATACAATGATGCAAAATATAGCGATGTATGTAGCTTGATTTTGAGAAAATAAAATACTACCTGAACTGTACCCATAATTTCCAAGGTTAAGTGTGAATGCCAATTCGTCTCTTAGGTCCATTACCATAATTCAACCATGCCTTTTTAATGTTCACCTTCAATCAAATTCTTACTTACCTTCCCTCAAGACCACACATTCAGGGAGCTATCCATTCACTTTTATATGCAAATCTGTGCAAAATCAATTTCAATAGAGAGTCTTGACAAGTTGGAAAATTATATTGTGGAGACAATGTGCTTTCATGAAACGTACTTTACTCCATTATTCGATATAATGTTGCATTTGAATGTACATTTCTTACATGAGCTTCGATATTGTGGGTCGGTTGCATATAGATGGATGTACCCCTTTGAGAGGTGCATGAAACTTCACTTTTTATGAAGCACAACAACAAGATGATTTTTTTTGAAATCTTTTGACATTACTTAATTCTCTTTTTTTCATTTTGTCGGAACATAAAAGTATATAAGAGTTATGTTAAGAACAAAAATAGGCCTGAAGGATGTATTGCCAAAATCTATATTGTGGAGGAATCAATAAATTTTTGTGGAGGATACTTGAAAGGTATGGAAGCTATTGGATCCACCCATGGTCAAAATGAAGTGTGTGATGAGGAAGTTGAACAAGTTATCCTTGACGAAAAGCCATTATCTACTCCAATTCCTTCAGAACTGGATGACATTAGTTGGGAACAAGCCCATAGGTGTATGGAAGCTAAAACAATGATGAGTTCAAGTTGCAAAGATGCAAAACCTATACTTCAAAACACAACATTTTATGAAGTGGTAGAAGAAATAATTGCATTGGACTATTTTTATATGGAGTACACATTTTTCAAATGTAATTGGATTGATGTATACAATAAGAGAGGGATCAAGACTGATGATTTGGGTTTTACAATGGTGAATATGGAGAAATACTTAAGTCAAAATCATTGAAAAAATGATCCATTTATTGTAGCATCGCAAGCTAAACAAGTATTATATGTACAAGATCTAGTTGAGACTAACTGGTATGTAGTGTTAACATGTCCTCCAAAAGGATTGAGAAATAATACATCATATGAACCCGAGTATGCAGATTTTTCATACATTGTAGACTTTCAAGAAACAAAATGTGTAAGTGAAGAACATATCAATGATGTCGATGTCAATGTTGACGTGAATGTGGATTATGTCCATTCAGATTGTGAAGGAGTATGGTTGAATATTAAGAAATAAAAGATATTGATTTTTCTATTTTGTTTTGAGAACTCCAAAATTGATATTGGTTATGAAGAGAGATTCGTTTGTTTATTATATATAAAATGCTTTAGACCCATTTAATAGATCTATTTTTAGTCCCTCCCTATGATAGAGAGTATTTTTTCGGCTTGCACCATTAATCTTGTCAAATTGAACACATAAAAAGTTGATATGTGAGAACTTTTTCTAACTTTTATATTTTTATATTTTTTAAGATTGAAATTCTAATTTTCTATATTATTATTGGACCAAAGCCATAAAATTTAATCATTCAAAAGAACACAAAAAATACAAATTTATTGGGCACATGCAAATTTTTTAGCCTTCTTCTGCGACTATTGGTTCCGCACAATAAAAAAAATTGAGGTGGGTCTTGGGAATGATGTGGCTATGCTAAGGAGATCACCTACTTCTTGATTTCACATGACTTATGCATGTTGGATGTATAATTCCCAACAACAACATACTTTTATCTCATGAGGAGAAATGTTGTTATAATATAGTAGGGCTCATCTTAGGACACTACTAGCAACTTTACTATAGGATGGCACTTACTCATCTCATCAAGGAAACCTCAAATAGGTCATCTCTATCAAATATATTTGGAATTTATCTTGTTGATTATAGGATATCCCCAAAGATCAATTTTAGGAAATTTCATTCTAACTAAATAAGAAGAATCTTCTTTTTTGATCCTTGATGAAGAAAAATAATGGTCATTAGATACATGGAAAATAGATTTTGGCTATTGCAAAATGCCAAATGATAAGGGTTTTGATTTAAGATAAGATTATCTAGTCCCACTCATTGATTCTTTTCATCATAGTTGTAAGGATGAGAAGAGGTTCTCACTGTGAACCTTAGCTAGCAGGAAGGAATTCTTGGTTGAATCTAATAAACTAGTAGTGGTAACATCATCCCAATTGGTTAATTCTATATGTTGGATGAACTTGTTTGCACCCTTTGTTGGTTCTTAGCTTATTTTATGCCATAGCAGCTTATTTTTATCCCGTAATGGAAGACGAGTAAAACGTAGATATCAGGTAAGGTCTATCTTTGCCTGTGACAAAAGGTTAGAGAAGCATCCACACACACAGGAGGAGTACACTCATCCATAACATATATCGTATGGTGTTATTATGCCTAGGACAAGGAGATACTTATCAGTGATGTAAATTGGATTTGACGTGGAGATTATGAAAAATAATAATATCATATGGCACATTAGACACACTCAACGAGTTTGAAATACTCCTATTGCATAGATACACAACTTAACATGGGGTGAAACCGTCATAAATGAATAGGACACCATTGATGTCTTTGAGAAGCCTTTGACCTCCCTCCATATCACACTTGATGGGTTGAAACCCTATAGATGCAAGTAAGGAAGGAAGGATGTGTTCACATTTTGGTTGCGGAGCATCATTGTTGGATGGGGAAACTTCAACGTCTCAATGCAGGTTTCATTAAGCCTATTAATCAAAGACATCCTGCCACTATTATGGAAACACCAAGAAATGCCAGTTTTCCCATTTGATACCACTAATGTGGGATTTCCGCATTTAACCACTTAACATTAGGTTTTGACAATATGACAAAATGTGAAATGGGAGTGATCTGCTAGAGTAAGTATCATGCTAACTATTTACAAGGAAGGAGGGGTTTGCATAACAAACCATAATAGCAGCCAGGAAGGAACTAGTGTTTATATAGCTATCAACCATAAATTTCAACCATAACTACTCTCATGGTGGTGCCCTTTCATGGTGGATAGTTCAGTTTAACCTCCTCATCAACTATATGGTTACAAAAATCCTCTCCTATCTGTTTTTTTGAACCTCAATAGCTTCATGGGGAACAACACATTTGGCTATCCAAACAACCATACAGAAAATTTGTGGCTCACTCGACCTCAAAGAAAGCCAAGGGGATATGGCTCACTTACAGCCTAACACTTATTGACCTAACATAACTACCTAATAGTCCTACCTAATAGTGAAACAAAATACTTGTGTGGTTGAACCTCCTTATTCTCGTCCATGACAAAAGAGGTGAAAATTGGGTCCCCCATGGGGATCTCCACGGGCTCATGTAGTAGGCTTACACCTCGACACATGGGGACTTGAATCCTGAATAGCTCTATTGCCTACTTAGTGGAACCTCTTAGCAGTTGTGGAATCTCATCCAGAGACACGACCTTCCTTATGGTACAATTAGTTGCCAATGGATATACCATTTGAGGTGTTGATGTTTCGACTCCATTTTGGTCAGTACCTACCAGCTAATCCTATTTGGTTGATTGAAACTCATGTTACACTAAAAAATGTCACCTTGACTACTTACAGTTAGTATGGCTCAAATCAACAGTCATGCTACCCTCTTAGGCAAGTCTCATGCCTCTGTTATCCATCTCAAACTCAAAGAAGAGAGAAAGTCTTGTAAAAACTATGTTTATCTCTGGGGTTGCAGGTTCTCTCTAGCCTTACCTGCGGGGACGCTGACCATGTTCACAAAATCTGCGTCCATGGACGCTCTGTATGTTAAGGGACAGGTGCGGCCCTCTGTAAAAGGCAAAATGCGCGAGTTTTATCTTGAAAAAGTTACTTGTGGTTACTTCTAGAACATTCTAGAGGTCGGTTTGATGAAATGGATGCGCCTCCAGTTGGTTCATGTATCTCTATTAAGGGGGAACTTATCCCATCAATAAGGGAGCTATCCCACCCAAAGAGGGGGATGATCCCATTGATAGTGGACCTGAATAACCTCTTTACAGCACTATAAATAAAGGCATTGAGCCAGAAGGAGAAGAGGTTGGAGCTATACATTTTCTTTGGGTAAATGCTGCAGGATTTAGGTCTTCCATTAGAGCCCTTGTGAGGAGAGATTGTCTTCACTTGATTCTACTTGGGAGAGGGTGAGCTTTGTCAAAGTAGAGGAAAACCCTTGATGGACCCTGGGAGGAACTTGCACAACACCAAGGCCAGGTTGTAAGAGTTTCTTTGTTTCGTTATTAATACAAACTGGTTTATTTTTCTCAATAGCTTGTGTTAATGAGTTATTTCATGTGTTCCTTGGTCTGCATGTTGAATATATGTTTTATTATATGAAATGCAAGTGCTTGGTAATTGTTTGATTGTTTGTGGTTGCAGGAATTGACTTGAAGGAGGAGCTCATCCGGATCGTCAAGAACGGACTTCAACAACAGCGTTTTGGAATAAGGTAAGCCTAAACACTTGTAGTTTTCATGTTATAAAAGGTGTATTTAGAGAAAGATCACTCCATTTTGTCTTGTTTGTCATTAGAATGTCTTAGACTTCTAGGAAGGTCAGCTGTGTCCGCACCCTTGACCAATTCCGTGTGACAAATTGGCGACACACGGAATTGGTCAAGGGTGCGGACACAGCTGGGGAATCCATTAATGAGAGAGTCTTTTCCTTTGTGTGAACTTTGCTCTGTGAAAATCATTTTTATTTTCTGGTTTTTGACTGTGAGAATTAGTATTTGGGTGGCTTAGCTTTAGATTTAGTTAGATTTGGTTTTTCTTAACTTTTCCAGAAGGACGCACCCTCTGAGTACTGCACAGTGCGTCTTTGGACGCGTTGTTGCCGTTTGCACAGAGCGGGCCCGCGCCTGTTCTAACGGGTTGCCTGCGTCTTCCTGTAAAAATTTAGGAAAACTCCATTTTTGCTTTAATTGCTTTTAGATTTTGGTTTTTCTTAGTGTTTTCTGCCCAGATCCTTTAGTACCCTGTCAAAAATTTTCACCTGAACTTGTTTCATTAGCATTCCTGCTTTTAGCTTTCATCAATTGGGTGTTTTGAGTCTCTTTCTTGAGAAATTCTTGATTTGATTTCCTTTGATCATTACTTGGAGGTTTGTCTCAGTCTTTTCACAATTTTGCATCTTTTTATGAGTGTTAATCGCCTTTGAGTGTTTTTATTTGATCTTTGGAACTCTCACCCAATTTTCTCAATTTGCACTTGATTGGTTCTTAGATCACATTAGAATCGTCTTGTGTTTGAGAATTCTTTTGCATAGATCACATTTGCACAATTAGAGTTCTCATTTTCAGAATATTAATGAAAAATGTGCATAGGTTACATTTGCATACTTTTCAAGTGAATTGTGCATAGATTACAATTGCATAGTTTACATTATGAAAAAATAAATTGTAGATTTAGATCAGCTTTCTTTGATTTGAATTTACACAAAAATAAAATAAGAAAAATGGTTTGGAATTGATTTGCATTAGTTCTTCTTGACGAAATTAGTGCATTAGAGAATTTGTTATATTTTCTCTTAGTGATCAATTTTTTGCATTGTTGGAAGTGAATGGAAACTCTCTCCTTACATTAGTTAGGATTCATCGAATTGAAACGATTACATTATCATATTCGATTGCATTCAGTTGAGTCGGGTCATAACACCATTGGTTTCATCTCCATTTATCCATTTGAGTAATAACAGCCTTAATAACACAGCGCTTAATTAAAATTCATCTAGTAATTTTTACATTTCTAGGGCTCTGAAGCACCAACATAGCTTAGGCTAGTGTCTTGGAGTAGGTGAGTA
This sequence comes from Pinus tabuliformis, assembly GCA_031772625.1. Classification (NCBI taxonomy): domain Eukaryota; kingdom Viridiplantae; phylum Streptophyta; class Pinopsida; order Pinales; family Pinaceae; genus Pinus; species Pinus tabuliformis. The sequence goes on from CM062812.1 coordinate 964,241,896, forward strand.
CTTAACTCTCCAAGACAGTAAAACCAAACAAGTAGTCGATCTTGTGATAGAATCAAATCCAATTGTTACATTTACACTCTGGGAAAGCTCCTCTTAAAGGAGAAGCACGAGCTCGTGTCCGAACCAGTGAGGGGATCATTCCCCCCTCGTTGGGAACGACGCCAGACAGTACGTATTACAAACGGTAAACCTCGGATTAACCATTGTCGAGGAGCCAGGGGTCACTTATCGGTAAACCTTGGATTGTTGTCAAGGAGCCGGTAAGGGGATTGAGCTTGCTACTCTGCCCTTGCGTGCTGTCGGAGTTTAGACTGTTCCCCCAGGTGTATTTGTTACTGTTGGTGACCTTAGTGACCATAATCTTTAGGGTTCTACCGAGGTGACGGTGGAGGGAAGGTCCCACTGTACCTGGAGCAGACGTCGGTTATACTCACTTGGATTTTCCGGGGGGTTCACTTCACTTCGAGACGGTTAAAGTGGAGGAACTTGGTCCGGTCTATTCATTAAGCAGGTTGCCGGGGTAACTGTTCCACCCACCATTTCTGTACTGAATTCTGCGAGGTTGGGCTTCATCACCAACTAGTGTTTTCGGTCCGGAGAGCTTACTGTTTGTGTGTGGTTTGACTCCTAGATTTGATAGCGCGTGTTAATTTGTTTGTTTTTACTTTTAGAGACCATAAGTGTGAATTGTGAATTTTAAGTTGTTAAGTGTGAATTGTTAATTTTAGTTTTAAATTGTTAATAAAATTCACTGAAGTTGAATATAATGGCAAATGTTCCGGAATTTATCAACCTAAGAACCCCTCCTAATGAGAATCCTAGTACTTTTCCTTACTTTGGAAATGTTGGTCCTCCTTATATGGCTACTTTGTCATTACCTGGATTTACAATAGGTTTACCTATATGGTTATTTTCAACTTCGTTGGCCCAAAATACTCCAATTGTTCCATCTCAACCGGATGCTTCACCTCAACAGAGTCCACCATCTCAACATCACCAACCTTCTGTTGACCCTTTACCTTCTTCGCCTAATTTTTCTTCCTCCATTTCTTCCTCTTCGCCTGGTAAAAGCCTTGATGTTAGTAACCAAGAGGCTAAGAAGAAGAAGAAAGGGAAGAAGAAGAAGAAGAAGAAGAAGCAAGATAAGAAAGAAGTCCACCAACCAACCATGGTTGTAAGTGTTAGTTGTGTTGAGGAAAATTCCGACATGCACCGTAAACCCAAATACCCTTGCAGGCTTTCTAAGGGTGACCACTTCCTTGTTAATTGTCCTGGTATTCCAAAGGTCTTGGAAGTATGGTCAAAAAAATCTCATCAACTTTCTGTTGATCCATCAACCAGTGATAGTCAGGTTCCTGGGGAAAAGGGTAAAGTTAGGTTTCCTTGTAAGTTATGCAAAGGGAGTCATCAAACTCACATTTGCCCCCACATGGATGAAGCCTCAACATTGTTGGAAAACCTTACTGTTCCACAGCAAGAATTTCCAACTGGTTACCGTAAACTTTCTCCCAACCTACCGTCAACTGACGGAGTGATTGATCTAATTTCAAGTACAGTCAATCACACTCTTCCATTGGAGAGTGAAACTCATGTCACTCAGGTTGATGATCCATTAGTTGATCAAGTGGTCGATTCAATTTCACATTCGGTCGATCACACTCTCCTTTTCGAGAGTAAATTTCATACCGCTGATGTTCTTCTTGTTACATCGGATTCTTCTATGCCGAGGGGTATTTCACCTGTTTCTACAGAACCCCCTCCAAGTACTGAGGTCTTTTCCTTTGATTGGAATAGACTGACAGAACCTCGTCTTCCTTCCTCCATCCCTTTCCAAATCATTGTCAAGGCGGGTGGTAGGGACATACATCGTACTCAGGTAGATGAAGGTGCTTCTGTTAGTATTTTATCCTCAGTTGTTTGGAAAGCTTTGGGTTCCCCTCAGCTTGCGCCTATTACGCAGAATCTGAAAGCTTTTAACAGAACAATTAGTGAACCTTTAGGGATCCTTCCTAAGTTTTCTATCACCTTGGAAGGTAAAACTGTTTGTGTTGATCTTATGGTAGTTCGAGGTCCCTTGGATTTCAATTTACTCCTTGGGCGAGACTATGTTTATGCAATGAAAGCTGTCATATCGACACTCTTTCGCGTGATGTCTTTCCCTCACAATGGCAGTATTGTGACTGTAGACCAGCTTTCGTTCCCTAGTCTTTTTTCAACTACCAATAATATGACACCCCTAAATGTTTCTGATTCTAAAGTGGTATCTACCCTGCCACGGGTTAATTATGTGGCAACCGATCCCATGTTTTCAGTTACCAATGTAAGTGAGCCTCTCACTGTTGATTTAGATCCGGTAATTGACATGGAAAACTCTATGGGATTACTTGAACACGATGTTCTTATCCCTTTTGAGACCCTTGACATGTGTTCCTTCCAAAGAATTGTTCTTCCTTCTGATGAAGATCTCTTGGAAGCCATGATCAAGGTGTGTCCATTGACATGTCTTTCTTCCAGTTGGAAGCCATGATCAGTGAGCACGAGGATAGTTTGTTCCTCTCTCAACCTCGTTAAAAAATGAAATTGGATGTTATGAGGAAAGTTCGTGTTACTGAGTCAACCTCATTAAAAAATGAATCAGCTAGATTTTAGGTTATATAGATTGTAGAAAGTAGGATTGTGAGGAAAGTTCCTTTTACTGTGTCAACCTCATTAAAAAATGAATCAGTGTGTTTGAGGACAGTTCCTGTTACTGAGTCAACCTCGTTAAAAAATGAATCAGGTATGAGGATAGTTCTTTTCTTGTGTCAACCTCCTTAAAAATGAAACAACTCCCTTTTCAAGTTAAATATTGAAAGTAAACCTTCATTTCATCCAGCCGGTTGAATGCAATGAAGCCTGGGGGGCATGTACCTTGATTTGCATCATTATGCTGGGGGCATGCGAACTTCTGGAGCATAGTTCCTTGTCTTGTGTCAAGCTCGTTAAAAAATGAAACAAGGAGTCTTGAGCATAGTTCCTTGTCTTGTGTCAAGCTCGTTAAAAAATGAAACAAGGAGTTATGAGCATAGTTCCTTGTCTTGTGTCAAGCTCGTTAAAAAATGAAACAAGGGTAGGTTAAGTAGGTAGATTGTAGATAGTAGTCATGAGCATAGTTCCTTGTCTTGTGTCAAGCTCATTAAAAAATGAAACAAGGATTTTAGAGCACAGTTCCTTGTCTTGTGTCAAGCTCGTTAAAAAATGAATCAAGGTTTTTAGAGTAAAGTTCTTGTTAGGTAGATTGTAGAGAGTAGTTATGAGGATAGTTCTTTTCCTGTGTCAACCTCACTAAAAAATGAAACAACTCCCACAAATATTTCCAAGATCTTGAAAGTAAAGCTTCATTCCATCCACCTCATTGAATGCAATGAAGCTTGGGGGGCATGTACCTCGTTTTGCGTCATTATGCTGGGGGCATGTGAACTTATAACAAGCATAGTTTTTCGTTTCAAGCTTGCGTAAACATGAAACTGAATCCGAGCACAATTCTTTTCCTGTGTCAAGCTCGTTAAAAAATGAAACAAATCCTCCTCTACTTGAGTCGAGAGTTTGACTAGATCTCATAAATGTTAAGTATTTAGGTAGTTTTTTCAGTTTTTTGCATAGTTTTCTTACAGTTTTAGGTCGAGTCTTTCAAATGATCTCGTAACTCAAACTTCATTTCATCCAACTGGTTGAATGAAATGAAGCTGGGGGGCATGCGCTCTAGCAATTACGCTTAGGGGGCATCAAGCACAATTTTCTTTCTGTTTCAAGCTTGTAAAAAAATGAAACTACTTTGAAGCATAGTTTTTATCTGTTTCAAGCTTTTGTAAAAATGAAACCTATCTCGAGTCAATTTTGGTTATTTTCAAGACTCGTTAAACTCATGAAAAACCCGAGATTATTTTGCTATCTTTCATTCTCGTAAAACAAATGAAAATGCCGAGTTCTTTCCGTCTTTTCCTGCTCGTAAATTAAATTGAAAGTCGGCCATATGAGTACATTTTTATCATTTTTTTCGAACTCGTTAAAACTTACGAAAAAGTGAAACCTTGGAGTTCTCTTTTAAGCCCTTTTCAGACTCCTAAAACATGAAAAGATTGCCGAGTGTTCCTTTTACACTCGTTAAAACGGAATTAAAAGACGGTCCCCTTATAGCTCTTTTCTGACCGTAAAATCAGGAAAAGATTGCCGGGTTTTTGTCGTTTCAAACTCGATACGGAAATAAAACGACGTGTCCTTGATCGCTTTTTACTTTTCAGGTCAGTGGCACTAATTATGAAAGTACTCCTTGGTCGCAAGATCAAGCGGTTCCCCCAGGTATTATTTTATACTTTTTCGGGCTTGAGGGACACAAATGTACGAAAAAGTTCAACGTGGAGTCTCCTTTAGTTTTTTCAGACTCTCTAAAATTGAAAAACACCGAGTTTCTCCTATACTGGGCTCGTTAAACTTTTACAGTAGAGGACCTGTTCAATTACAAACAGGAACGAACCACTCCTTCCTAGGGTTCGTATTTAAACTAGGTTGGACTCGTCCGAAGGATGAGCTTATAATCAAGCATATGTTATCCTCCTCAAGCTTGTTAAAATTAAAGAGGTACTTGCCAGAAATGGTGGGGGAAAAGAGAGAAGAATGAACCTATTTGTTACCTTTATTTCAAAAGAAACTTTATTACCACTCTTGAACACGACACTTTTTTCATTCACCTGGGTTGGGAAATCTTTTACCTCACAGTTGACCAAATCACTTTGAAAGTCTTTAACCGGGTTTCGGGGATTAACTTTGAGTTATTCGTCACCAAGCCATCTATCGTGTCGTTATGTGTTCAAGAGGTCTGCAAGCAAAAACTTTCATCTGCAAAATACTTGTCATCCATTTGACCATCCCTGAGTCAGTCCTTACAGCAACATTTCTTCAACTTGAACAATGATTTCGTGTTGCAGGCTTGCCTGCAACGGGTCGCTTTCTATCGACATCGACACATTATCTAGAAAGATGACTTAGGAATCGACAGTACCTTGAAGTCTGCATCCATCAATGGCAGGTTTCTCGCCTTTGACGTCAGTTTACATCATTGACTTTCGATCAAAGGATTTCGTGAAGTGTTCGACATCAAAACATCTATTCACATTTCACGGGTTGTGCTTGGTACTTTGAGGACCATTGACATTACTGGTGGTTTCTCTCACGCTTGTTAACAGTTTGCATCATCGACTGGTAATCAAGTGGTTTCTAACATGTTCGACATCGAATCATTTTAATCACATGGCTAGAATCGTACCAATTCGGGAAGTAGAAGTGAAGACCCTGGATCTAGTTTCTACCATCCAGGCTGCGAGGAGTTTTGTATTCATTATCTATGTAGACTAATCATAAACAGATGGCTGCGTCCATACTGTGTCTACAAAAGTCTATAAAAATGATGTACTGCAAGATCATTCCTGTATCAGAATAGTTAGTCCATTAGTTAAAGTTTTGAATCTGAGTATGGGAATGCCTACCTCAGTGATGATATAATCTTATCCATGTATTTTGTGTTGAAAATTGCAGGTTCCAACCAGGCCATCCACAAGACAATCCTTGAAATGATAAAGCGCTTCACCCTTCCTAGAATTACAAAACCCTATTCTATTCCAGGCTTCGCACTTTAGGGGGCAATCTGTTACACTAAAAAATGTCACCTTGACTACTTACAGTTAGTATGGCTCAAATCAACAGTCATGCTACCCTCTTAGGCAAGTCTCATGCCTCTGTTATCCATCTCAAACTCAAAGAAGAGAGAAAGTCTTGTAAAAACTATGTTTATCTCTGGGGTCGCAGGTTCTCTCTAGCCTTACCTGCGGGGACGCTGACCATGTTCACAAAATCTGCGTCCATGGATGCTCTGTATGTTAAGGGATAGGTGCGTCCCTCTGTAAAAGGCAAAATGCGCGAGTTTTATCTTGAAAAAGTTACTTGTGGTTACTTCTAGAACATTCTAGAGGTCGGTTTGATGAAATGGATGCGCCTCCAGTTGGTTCATGTATCTCTATTAAGGGGGAACTTATCCCATCAATAAGGGAGCTATCCCACCCAAAGAGGGGGATGATCCCATTGATAGTGGACCTGAATAACCTCTTTACAGCACTATAAATAAAGGCATTGAGCCAGAAGGAGAAGAGGTTGGAGCTATACATTTTCTTTGGGTAAATGCTGCAGGATTTAGGTCTTCCATTAGAGCCTTTGTGAGGAGAGATTGTCTTCACTTGATTCTACTTGGGAGAGGGTGAGCTTTGTCAAAGTAGAGGAAAACCCTTGATGGACCCTGGGAGGAACTTGCACAACACCAAGGCCAGGTTGTAAGAGTTTCTTTGTTTCGTTATTAATACAAACTGGTTTATTTTTCTCAATAGCTTGTGTTAATGAGTTATTTCATGTGTTCCTTGGTCTGCATGTTGAATATATGTTTTATTACATGAAATGCAAGTGCTTGGTAATTGTTTGATTGTTTGTGGTTGCAGGAATTGACTTGAAGGAGGAGCTCATCCGGATCGTCAAGAACGGACTTCAACAACAGCGTTTTGGAATAAGGTAAGCCTAAACACTTGTAGTTTTCATGTTATAAAAGGTGTATTTAGAGAAAGATCACTCCATTTTGTCTTGTTTGTCATTAGAATGTCTTAGACTTCTAGGAAGGTCAGCTGTGTCCGCACCCTTGACCAATTCCGTGTGACAACTCATCACCTATTGGTTGAAATTCGTGTCTAGTTAAAGGAATCATGGAAGGAATTAACACGTTCATATAAAATAATATCTATATTATATCATCCTATGAAGAATGTGATTCATCTGACCCTGTAGAATTTGGGCTAACCTCATCATAGTGCTTACAATGGGGATATGGTCACTTACCCACATAGAATCTCATGTTTCTGGTAACACCCAATCGGTTTACCATAGGTTTATTCAGCCTTACCTGGTAAGATCATGAATCATAAATAGCTCTTCTCGATGACGTGGGAATTTCCTCAGAACAATCAAATTGACATAGTTTAGTCTCCCTTCGTCAATAACCATGAGAATAGGAGAAAACTATAGAGAAAAATATTTGGATATTTTCCATTATTCCCTTTCCATTAGATAGAATGGTGATGAGATCTGGACCATATACCTAGAGAAAATAGCAGAAGATGGAGTTCAGGATGAGGCTTTGGAGATGGATTGACTAACCCCACTAAACTAATTTGTATTAGTTAACTAGGATCAAGGTGCTAGAAATGGCCTACTTGTAGTATGGGAGGAGGAGTTCTCAGAAACTTACCATATGTATTGGTGTTTTGTAACCTCCCCTTGGTGTTCCCTTATAACAAGTGGCAAAGCTTAGGCCTGCCTGTACACTCATTGTGGAAAACCTACTAATGCAGGAGATCCTAAGCACTAAGAAATTTTTGAGGTTCTATCTATCCCAACCAAATGTAACATGGAGACGACATGGGTATTGTGTCTAGTGGGTTACACTCTGGATGAAGCATTATGGTAGCAGAACTCTCATCAGTGGTTGTAGAAACTCATATGGAATAGGTCTTGACCAATACCAAGCCATAGGAGGTCTCAAGGAATGGGAGGGTGCCTAAGAGATCACATACCCCTCTTGAACAAGTAAGGTTTTCAATATGTGGTCCAATAAACAAATGAACATGTTGAAATTACCTCAAAATTCAAGTTATGCACATAGGGCTAATTTTGTAAGTTCTAGATGCTATGGAAATGTATGAGTCTCGTGGTGGAAAAGTTTTGGTTATGTTAAGTAGTTAAGTGCTCACTCTAATGGCCAAAGGTGAACTAGGAGACACACTACCTGAGATCTAGGCCATAAATTTAGGTCAAAAACTACATAATGGAAAGCCATACATAGAGAGTGTAGCACCATGATTTGATTTAGTACTAGCCCACATACATATGGAATGATTGATTCCTATGGGGAAAAGGTAAAATTAAAAGCCTCCATGTCTTCCTATATTCACATAACAATGTGGTTGTTAATATGGCCGTATTTCTTCTCCATGGTTCTTTCGGAAGTCAAAAACCTTCTAGCCTTCCACGGCTCATGATTGGTTCATGATTTATGGTTAAAATCCAAAAATCTCTTGCCTTTCCATGTTCTTGGTTCCTGTCTTCCATGGTTGTTATGTATTGGCTCTTTTAGGAGAAAGAATGTTCGTTAAGCCCTAGCTTCAGTAATAGGTGTGGTATGTATGTGTTCATTAGAACTATTAAGTACTCACTTGGATATGGATACCACTTTAGCACATGTAATGAACCTACCATAGGCATGGGCTCACTCATGCTGGTTACTAAACTAATATGGGGAAAATGGCCAACCCACATGAACTACACTACATCATAGTGCAACTTAGATTAGAAGAGAATGTAGCTACATTCGGAGGGTAGGGTTTGAAAGCACAAATTTTCCAGTAAATGTGCACCATAAAGCCCTTGCTTAATCGAAAAGAAAGAATATGAAATTCTACTCAGTGTGAACCAGAGCCTATGCCACAATAGCCATCTCAGAAAAGCTTAGAGCCATAATCAGAGCCATAGCTAAACCTAGAGCCATAACCAGGAGGGTCATAGCTGCCTGAGCCAAGGAGAGATTACATAAATCCTAGAGATGATATGGTTCCTAATTCTACTGGGTATAATTTAAATTGAACAATATAATATGAAAACATGATTGAAATCAAACTTTTAGTTTTATTTTTACATTAAATATGTAACATAAAAAAAACATTGATTTTTTTTTACATAAATAAAAAACATCAATTTAAAAAACACAATCATAAAACAATAAAATATATAATTTATTGTTCTAGAAACGTTCCTGCCAATGAAATTGTGCACAGTCACAGTGTCCGGTCCCATGGTGGAAAATCAATAGGAGGCTAGGTAGAAGAGGCTAAAGCCCAGGATCAGAATCTCATAATTTTGAAATATCAATTTAATAAAATTTACTATATGTAGGGGCTGCAATCTAACAACACATAGGTGTATGGAAAATGAATGAGTCAACAAATCAAGATTAATTTTTCATAGTAAGGTGGGTCAATAGAGTCAATGGCAACTTTCATAGGTATGAGATAGATATAAAGATCGTTGTGCCAAGGGAGAAAGGACCATGACTATGTAGGATGATTTAAATGGAGTCTATCGGTGAACTGAAACATGCCATCCCTGATCTTGCATGCATGCTACAAGGTAGTAAATGAAGAACAAAGAATCCATGCTGAAGTACCTGTCAAGCTATGTTAGCCATGAATAATCTTGGAGAGCCTTGTTGGAGTGTACAGGTTGACTAAGATTTCATTCTCATCATGGTGACACTCTGGTGCCCATTCTTTCGTTTAATGCAGTGGAAGTATTCAAGTATCAAACAAAACAATAGGAAGGAGTGCCTTGCAAAGGTAGGCCAACATGAATGTCAGGATAGTGCTCAAGAGAGAGAGAATCATTACTAGTGCAAGAGAGGAACAAAACCTAAGATTTTAGTTGAGAAACTTAGAAAAAAGTCACATAGTTTCCAGTGAAATGTGTGGAGATCTCTATGGGTGTGAGCGCAATGCTGAGGAAAGGTTGAGTAAACCTGTGTTATATAAAAGAGGCTGATAGTTCCTATGCAGTGGATAGAGACCCTGAGAGCCTGTCTTGTTGTGTGAATGACTGAGAAGAGCATATGGAATAAGATGGGCCAAGTGCTCATTGTATGTGTTGAGAATAGAGGGTCGAGAACATTAGAAAAAGTGTTGTGTGGGCTATGAGTTAACAATGAGCTATTGTAGAGTGAGAAATTGACAGTGGGTTGCATGGGCCAAGGGCAGAGAAGAATAAAGAGTATATCATGCATAGTTGTTTCCAATTACAATGAGTAGAAGGGTATCTTTTGAGTGTGGGTTGTAGCCTACATACAGGAAGTTGGTGCTTCCATCTCTAGTGGTTGTTTGAAGAAATCTTGGTGGTAGGTTCCTCTTGCAATTTGGTTCTTTAATAAATCCAAGATATTGCAAGTTGGTGCTTGTAACAAATCTATGAAGTTAGTGCTTCACATGTTGCTTTTTCTAATCTGATTAGGCATCTACAAAATGGGGGAGTTGGTGCTTCCTGCTAGTGGGTGTGAGAAAACAATCAAAGGGAGTTGGTGCTTCCTATGAGTGGTGGCTCACAAATAGATTCATGTAATAGAGTATGTTCTCTTATTAAGAATTTGTGTCTCATGTGTTTTCTGCTCATGATGTGTATGCTTTTATTGGTTGCTATGGCTACAGTTATTATTTCCCAATGATTTATCTCATATACTGGATGCCAAATCTGAATGATTAAATATAAACTGGCACATAAGTGAAAATTCGCCTTAATACTGATTTAATTGCCTACCTCACTATTAACATTGTTTCCAAAAATTAGTATTAGAGCCAAGATTCCTTCAGGAATAACTTAATTGCTACAAGTAGATCAAAGAAAAATAATGGCTAATAAGATTTGGCTAACAACATAAGGAGCTCCATTTTTAGATGCATCAGACTATGAGCCTTGGAAGATCAAAATGGAAGCCTACTTGATGGTATCCAATGAGGAAACTTGGTTATATGTTATATACGGAGAGGGGAATGAGTTCAATGTAGAAGTCGAGAAAATAATCATGAAAGGGTTGTATAAGAAATATGATGATAAATTAAGGTGTTGTGAGCCAAAAAAGGAAATGTTGGACAAATTCCAATTTCTATATGGAGGAGAAAGCTACATAGCTCAAGAGGAGGTCGAAGAACCTTAACTATCAAGAAATGGGCTTGAATCTATGGGCTCAAAATATTTAATATATATATTCCTATGAGAAAACTATTGATCTTCAATCCAAGGATGGTGAAGAAGAAGACTTGGATGAGAGGCCATGTGTCTGAGAAGGTAAGCTATTTCTTTCTAATAAATGTAAAGAAATGGGTCATTCATTATCTAGATAATGATGTGAATTAATTGAGGATAGAGATAGCCATGCATCTAGTAACATGTTGATGGTGTTGTACCCACCAACATGTAAGGGGATCTCCCCAGTAAGAAGTACCAATTAGACCTCAAATTGTTTGGTGTAGGAGTCCTAGAAATGGGTTGTACGGTAATGCCTTGACCACGATTTCACATAGAGGCAAGTAAGATAACTCTGTTGGTAGCAAGGGTGTGACAGATGCAACAAGCCAAGGAAGGTGCATAAGAGGTTGTAACACATGGGGGTTGAGATGAGTGCACCCCTTGGAAACTTGTAATAGTATGTGGCTTGGAAGGGAGCACACGAGTGAAGACGCATCACAAGTCAGAAAGAAAGTTAGAGAGAAATCCAAAGTGATGGTTAAACCAACAAAACATTTCAGAAAGACTCATACATACTTATATAGAATAGTCCATACATGCATGCGTAAGAAAAGAAATACATATATCATTTAAAGTAAACTAGATAACATAGAATACAGTACAACATATGCATGAAACACGTTGGCTCTCTTATATTAAGTGTAAGTTCCAGTCATACAATGCATCCATGTCCAACCACTAGTTCCAGTAGTGGAACATTACAGCCACGACTGTCTCCTCCTCCAAAGAGATGTACTAGCTATGCGCAGTGGAGAAGGCAAGGCTCATTACAATACTGTCCAAGCTTTCTCTAAGATACTCCTATCAAATCTTGATGACCAAAAGCATATACAATGAGTTACGAGATTCTATTTATAGTAAAGGGTGGGGTGACCCTTGACATTCCGCTTTGTGATAGTTCATCTACCCTAATGAATCTTCATCTACTCTATGATTGTTACATCCAACTATTGACACTTGAAATTCCACTTTATATGACGTTACATTACAATGCACATGTGCTCATGTGAGAGAAAATGGCTTGAGCAAGCCATGCAAGGCATCACTAACACTCGGTCCGTTGTGGTGAGACAAACTCTTTGACATGCTTGTGATGGTGAAGGTGGTGAGTTGATGCCAATATTGGTCGTCCATGCTAGCATGCATGCACCCGTTGGTGACATTTTGCTGAAGCAAACTCTTGCCTCAATTCCATCTGGGTGCATTGGTGTGGATCCTTCATCCAACTCATCTACTAGTATGTGGATGGCCTTCTTGATGCAATCAAACCGGAAACACACAGATGCATAGTGTTCATTCTAATCTTCCATTGTGTGTTGGTGGTCACGTGCATCAACTGTTAACTACATGCTCAACTCTAGTCAGACTTGCTTCATGTCTTTGCCTTGGTGAGTGTGTTGAATGAGTTGGATCACATGCCTGCACATAATGACATGCATGTTTTTGAATCCTTTGCATGTGATCGACAACACTGGTCACCATGTCTACTCCATGCAAGCTGCTGGGATGGATCTATAACTTGTACAGGTGCAGTTTCATTTGTGAGTGCATGTTGCACCTCCTTCTATTCTTGTTCTTAGTGCAACTCATTCACTTGCCCTCAAAACTCATGTTCTTCCTTGAGTTGTTGCTTCAGCACATGTAACTCCTTCTTTCTTCCACTCTCTATCTTTGCGCGATCTCCATGTTGTGTTGTCACCTAATAGATTGAGTCTCCAAAGTTGCTTTCATCATCAATGGATCTGCTTGAGCTTGTAACTTTGTTCCGCCTCTATGTTGTGAACAACCTTCCACAAGCATTCGTTGAATCTTATATGCTTCATTCAGCTGATGTTCATGATGCTTCTCATTGTGATGTTAGTTCCATCATATCTTTATGTCCTTGTCTACGAACAACTTGATGTCTTCGTGGCTAGGAAAGTTCATAGACACTTGATCGACTGCATCCCCAAGTGTGCTCTGAACAATGTCTTCATCTTTGCTCTCCTAGAAGTCATTGCACCTGTATTACTGAGACGTAGATGAACACCTACAATACCTTGAGACATGGAAACACTCATGGAAAGAAAGCTGTCAGTCGAAAACCAAAATAAATTTAAGAACTGACTTCTAACATACCTGGGTGACTGATCATGAAGGTTGCGCAATTTCCACTGAGAGGTTGGGAGACTGACTGCCAAGATAGCGCAAGGCATAGTATAGGATGCTGGAAGGTTGACCAAATATTGTAATTGTCTGATGCATAGTCCAGCCTAGCTGTTGACTACTGGAATTGTGCAATGCGCAATCTCACCTAGCAATGGCTGCAAGCTTAGTGACTACATTGTGCATTTTGCTGGGCCAACAGTCATTATCTGCCATAAATGTTAAAAAAAATCCTAGAAGATAGTGCCTGGGTAGAAATGTGCATTTCTAGAGAGGAAGACAAAGCCTTCCTTCCCTAGATTGTGCAATTTTGCCTTAGTGAAGGTAGAGTCCGCGCCAAGGTTGGCCAGACTAGCTGATGGGAAATTGAAAGCAAATATGATAGTGAATACATGGCAAAACTAAGTGAAAGTAGAAGTGATTGACATTGCATGCAAAAATTGAATGAAATATTCAATAAACAGATAACCATGCATGTGGGTGAAGCGAGTCGGTAAATCAGTGATTGTTCATGCAAAACAGTTTCATGCATGCGACAATAGTGAGATAGCAACAAAAACTGAAATGGTGCTCGTACAAGCTATTATGTATCAAAATGACATCAAGCACTCACTGAAATCAAGAAGACAACATTCATATGAAGCAAAACACAAAAAACGCCATAGATACAACATAAGACATGGAAAGCGGGCTTACCCCAAAATAGGTGAGTTGAATGTGCCAATGTGATGTGGGTTGCCAAAGATGCACGGTTGATGTGAGGAATGAGCTCTACAGCGTTCGGTGGATGATTTTTGATAAAATAAACGTTGTGATGTGCATGCCACAAATCTAGGGAAAACGACACATGGTGGAAGGTTTCTGAAATGATGCTTGCATTTAACCTCGAACTACCAAAAATAGATCCTTGAAATGAGGGATGCCTTTTCATGCTGCCTTCGGAGAAGAAGCCCATGCATGCAAGCCTGTTTTTCTTGGTCTCAGAGGGAACAGGTCAATGTATTTGTACATGCAGGAGGATCCTAAAATACTGGGAGAAAATGCACATTTATGGCTAGGAGATGGGCTGGCTGCTCAGAAGATTTACAATATTTCTAGGTAGAGAAGCTGACTGTTGCCTAGATTTGCACAAATTTTGGGATAATCAGCCCAACTACGAAGGATTGCGTAATTTTCTGGGTGAAGCTTGCTCAGTAGAATTGTGCAATTCTAGGGCCTAATAGGCTCCCAGAAAGGATTGCATAATTTCTAGAGGGAAGGTTGGTTTCCCTCTAGATTTGCGCAAAATCTTGAAGGAGCTGCTCAACTTGCTGCTTCACCAAGTCTGGATGAACAACCTATGAGGGCAATGCATCAAGGTTTGATCGATAGGTTGTTTTTTTGCAAGAAAATCACTAGAGCTTCTATACTTGACGAAGCAATACATGCTACTACGAAAGGTTGGCAAGGAGGCTCCAAAACGAAGCTAAGGAAAAATTTTGGAAGGGGGTTGTAGTCGCTACAACAGTTGGTGACACACTAGTAGAACTCCAGCTCCCTAAATGGACCTTATTTGTGAAAAGAATGTTTAACACCTCTCGAATATTGTTTAGTTCTTAGCTTGTCTTGGTTTCACACTAGCTTCATTGTAAGATGTAGCATCCGCCAATCTCTTGGTCGATTGACACACATTCCAAGCCAAGTAAAAACATTTGTTTGATTGGGGTTGAGGGGTATATTGATGCACACGCATTATAGTAATCAGAGTCTTAGTTTCATCTCTATAGTTGCTTCACTGCCAACAGGCCTTAATAGTACCCTGATGGAGTCACATAGGAACACAAGCATGGCTCCACTGCCAACGATCCTGGTCAGTACCCTAATAGAGTTACTTGCATCACCTCTCTATGAAAGAATCCTTTCTCTTCTTTCACCTTATTCATTTTTCGTTTTTTCATAACTGTGCATATCACTTATTCATTTCAGAGGTGGGAAAGGGATCTCGACTTACTGAGAGCAGAAGAGGTTTTTCTTGTAGAGAAGTAGTTTATTATAGCTCTAACATGCATGTTAACATTTTCCCCCTCACATTACTATACTTGGTTGAGAGTAGGTGATACTAGTGAGTGCGCAAGCATTGTGTTTTCACCAAGGTTCAGTTCGAACGGTAGGTATTTTCCATTGATGTATCATGGATTTAAGACAATAAGTTCCTACTTAAGAGAGCAGGTAATAGATAACCAAATTTTGATAGTTGTACAAGTCCTCTCGTACTTTACCTAGCTTGTTTCAAGAGTCATACATGGTTTCATGCGAAACTAACCTACGAACAAAACAAGAAAACAAACAAAAAAGCAAAGCATAAGCATAAGAAAAAGTGAAAGCAAAGCAAGTAAGTGAACAAACCAACAAAGCAAGGAAACAAGCATGCAAGAAAATAGACTAAAAGCAAACAATACTCCTAATCCTAAGCTAATGGTGTATGGGCCATCTCACGTGAAGTGATACTTCCAATGTAGCCACTGCCGCATTAGTTGACCCATGTTGGTGAAGGCATAGTTCACGAACAAGACAACTATGTGAACCAGCAAAAAAGAATAGTGAAGACAAAGACACTCCAATTTTACAAGTGACCACAGAACAGAGATGAGTGAAAGTGCATGACATGCACTCTATGGAGCTTCCATGGTGCTATGTTGCATTGCATGTAGATGTTGAGTGTGTGCATTCTCTTGACTATGACATGCAAGAAAACATGAGAAAGGTAGACCACTTATGTTATGAATGTGTGCTTGCTGTGTAAGATTCCTCCAACACATGAGTGATGAGATTGTGGAGTTCAAGTGGAGTAAGTGAAATCTGGGTGTTTGGTTGATCTTTAATGCAAAGTAGAGAGTGATGAGGAGCCTTGAGTGTTTAAACAATTTCCTGACTAGAAGTGAAACCAACCTTAGGATAGCAAGGGCCTAACATAACCATCAGCTCAAGCTGAATTTCCTCGACAGTCTGCGGGGTTTCAACTTCATTGATAGATAGATCATTGTAGACCAGTGTCTTAGACAGATTAACAATGATTGAATCAACATCGTTATCAGGTGAAGAAGTAGAGAGATCATAAAAACGAGGATCAGAAAGTTCAAGATGTGTATTGGCATTCTCATGGTTTGATGAATTAGGTAGAGGGGTACATGAGAAACAAAGATGTTCACCCTCTACATTTTTAGAAATGACAGATGACAGATTGGATGGATTTTTTGAGGAAGATGTGTCCTCTCCACGCTGTGATGATAGACTAAAATTCGATGTATATTGTAAATGATCGAAATTAGAAACATATGGAAATTGGTTTTCACAAGAGAAATTAGTAGTGGTAGAATCACAAGGGATGTCAGGATGAAGCAGATGAGGCACGACTAGAAGGAAGTCATCCTTCCCCAAAGGTTCTTCTTTAGATTCCCACACACACTCATCATGAATGATGGCATAGGTTGGCTGCATAACACCAAATCTATCGACAACTTGATCCTCGTTCAAAAAAGGTTAGGAGTCCAGAATGGAAGAACACAAGATAGTAAAATCCGAAGGATCAACAGAATGTGAGGACAAAGGTTGAGGGAACGAATGCACTTGACAACCAACATCTTTGAAGCCAAAATATCTGCATATATAAAGAGCAGGTGGGGTGGGAGGATGTGACAGTTCAACAAATGTATGTGCATGATCTCCCACATCACTCTGCAGTGGTGGAGCTGTTTGATGAGGTGAAGGTGGACAGTCACTTGTGACAACAACTGTGCCTTCTCGTGATTGTGTAGTTCCATCACTGGAGTATGAATACGATTTGAGTAATTTCAAGAATTGCAGATTTTCAGATATGTAAAGGAGATACTAAAATCTCCCATCGAGAAATTCCCAATCAATATGAGAATCAATATGCAAGATTACAAAAGCGTGGGTGAAACTGTTCAACGAATTCATCGGGAGCTTTTCATAATTTCATAATATTTGTGTTCAATCCTTTATAGTAAAATTGATGAAAGCATGGTCTATGTCTATGACCAGATGAGAAAGAAAATGAATGGAATTTTCGGGAAATGTGGCAGATCAGTGCATTGGGTGCCCTCAAAATGTGTAGATGAATATCACCCAACTCATGTATTCTTCAATGAATCCATGTCTTTGACATGAACCTACAACACCAACCATGTGCCTAACAAATGCTACGTATCCTCCACCATCAAAGGCTTTATGAGACAAGTTATCTAATAGATTTTTCTGAAATGATCAAATCATTTCCATAAGACATACACTCCAGAAGAGAAACTTGGTAGTTATTCATGATAGATATGTAGAGATTCAAAATAGATGTGAGGACTCATCTTATCATTTGGCCCTCCCTCTAGCACCAAAATGTTGACGGTGCTAGACCTAGAAACATGTGAGGCGATCTCCTTGGTAAGAAGTCCCAATTAGATCTCAAACCGTTCGGTGTAGGAGTCCCAACAGTGGGTCATATGGTAATGCCTTGGCCATGATTTCACACAGAGGCAAGTAAGATAACTCTATTGGTAGCAAGGGTGTGATAACTACAGTGAGCCAAGGAAGGTGGATGAGAGGTTCTAACACACGGGTTTGAGATGAGTGCACCCCTTGGAAACCTGTAATAGTGCACATCTTGGAAGGGAACAAACAAGTGAAGATACATCATAAGTTGGAAAGCAAGTTAGCAGGCAATCCAAAGTGATGGTTAAACCAACAACACACTTTAGAAAGATTCATACATATTTATATAGAATAGTCCATACATGCATGTGTAAGAAAACAAATACACATATCATTTAGAGTAAACCAGATAATATAGAATATAATAAAACATATGCATGAAATGTGCTAGCTCTATTATATTAAGTGTAATTACTAGTCATATAATACATCCATGTCCAACCACTAGTTCCAATAGTGGAACATTACAACCACAACTGCCTACTCCTCCAAAGAGATGTACTAGCTTTGCATAGTGGAGAAGCCACGAATCGTTACAATATTGTTAAAGATTTCTCTAAGATACTCCTATCGAAGCTCGACTGACAAAAATCCTTTATAATGATTTATGAGGTTCTATTTGTAGCAAAGGGTGGGGTGGCCCTTGACATTCCCCTTTGTGACAGTTCATCTACCCACATGACTCTTCATCTACTCTATGAATGTTACATCCAACTATTGACACTTGAACTTCCACTTGACGCGATGTTACATTGCAATGCACATGCGATCATGTGAGACAAAATGGCTTGAGCAAGCCACGCAATACATCACTGACACTCAGTCCATTTTGGTTAGACAAACTGTTTGAAATGCTTGTGATGGTGAAGGTGGTGCGATGATGCCAAGCTTGGTTGTCTATGATGGTGTGCATGCACCCCATGGTGACATCTTGCTGAAGCAAACTCTTGCCTCCGTTTCATCCGGGTGCATTGGAGTGGCTCCTTCATCCAACTCATCTACTAGCATGCACATGGTATTCTTGGTGCAATCGAACCGGAAACACATTGATGCATAGTGTCCATGCTGATCTTCTAGTGTGTGATGGTGGTCATATGCATCAACTATTAACTACATGCTCTGCCCCAGTCGGACTTGATTCTTGTCTTCTCCTTGGTGAGTGTGCTCAATGAGTTGGATCGCATGCATGTGCACAATGACATCCAAGCTGATTAATCCATTGAATTTGATCAACAACACTTCTCACCATGTGTGCTCCGTGCCAGCTGCTTAGGTGGATCTATAACTTATACGGGTGCAGTTTCATCTGGGAGTGCATGTTGCACCCCCTTCTATTCCTGTTCTTGCTGCAACTCATTTGCTTGTTTGTGCAACTCATGTTCTTCCTTGAGTTGCTGCTTCAGGAAATGCAACTCCTTCCTTCCACTTTTTATTTTTGTGTGATCTCCATGTCGTGCCTTCACCTCATAGCCTGAGTCACCAAAGTTGCTTTCATCATCAATGGATCTGCTTGATCTTGCAACTTTGTTTTGCCTCTATGTTGTCAACAACCTTCCTCTCACATTCATTGCATCCAATATGCTACCGTCAGCTGATGTTCATGATGTTGCTCACTTTGATGCTACTTCCATCATATCTCAACGTCCTTGTTTATGAACAACTTGTTTTCTTCATGGGTAGGCAAGTTCATAGACACTTGATCGAATGTATCCCCAAATGTGCTCTTAACAGTGCCTTCATCTCTACTCTCCTGGAAACCATTGTACTTGTATGACTAAGAGGCAGATGAACACCTACAATACCAAGAGACATGGAAAAACTCATGGCAAGAAATCTGTTAGTTGAAAATTAAAATGAACTTGAGAACTGAATTGCAACATACCTAGGTGATGGATCATGAGGTCGCTCAATTTCCACCAAGAGGTTGGGAGACTGATTGCCAACGCTGTGCAAGGCATAGTATCAGCTACTGGAAGGTTGATTGACTGCTAGAAATGTGCAATACATAGTCCAATATGGGTGTTGACTACTGGAAGTATGCAATGCGCAATCTAAGCTGGCAATGGCAACAAGCTTAGTGATTGCATTCCACAATTTTTTGGGCTCACAGTTTTTGTCCCTCTGAAATGTGCAAAACATTACTGGAGGACAGAGGCTGGGTAGAAATGTGCATTTCTAGAGAGGAATACACATGCTTCCTTCCTTACATTGCGCAATGATGTCTCAGTGAAGGTAGAGCCTATGACAAGGTTGGTGAGACTCGCTGACAGGAAACTAAATCCAAATATGATAGTGGATGCATGGAGACACTATGTGAAAGTATAAGTGATTGACAGTGCACGAAAACATTGAAAGAAAGATTGAGTAAATAGATCAACATGCATGTGGGTGTAGCGAGTCGCTGAATCGTTGACTGTTCATGCAAAAAAAATTGATTCATGCAACAACAGTGAGATAGCAACGAAAACTGAAACAGTGCTAGTACAAGCTAGTATGTATCCAAATGAAATGAGTCCTCACTAAAATCAAGAAGATAACATTCATACGAAGCGAAACACAAAAGGAATTAGAAATACAACTCAAGACATGGAAAGGAGGCTTACCCCAAAATCGCTGAGCTGAATGTGCCGACAACTCGTAGATGTGATGTGGGATGCTAGAGCTACAAAATTGATGTGAGGAATGAGCTTTGTAGCATCTAGTCGATGATTTTTTATAAAATTGAGGTTGTGACGCATATGCCATAAATATATGGAAAGCGACACCTGGTGGGAGGTTTCTGAAATGATCCTTGCATGTAACCTCCAACTTCCAAAAATAGATCCCTGAAATGAGGTATGCCTTTGCATGCAACCTTGGGAGAAGAAACCCATGCATGAAATTATTATTTGCTCAGTCCCGAAGGTAACTGGTCAACACAGCTACACATGCAAGAGGCTGCTCAACTATTGGGAGAAAATGCGCATTTCTGGATGGGAGCTGAGTTGGCTGCTCATAAGATTTATGCAATTTCTGGGTAGAACAAATGACTTTTTCCCATATTTGTGCAAATTCTAGGCTGTGCAGCTCAGATGGGAAGGATTGTAAAATTTTCTGGGTGAAGCTTGCTCTACAAAATTACGCAATTCTAGGGCCCAATAGGCTGCTAGTAAGAATTGTGCAATTTCTGGAGAGAATGCTGGATTCCCTCCAGATTTTCACAAATTCTTAAAGGTGTTGCTCAGATTGTTGCTAAACCAAGTGCAAATTAATAGCCTTTGAGGTGAATGCATCAAGGTTTGATCCACAGGCTATCTTTCTGCAAGAAAATCACTGAAGCTTATGTACTTGACGAAGCAAGAAATGCTGCTATGAAAGGTTGGTAGGGAGGCTCCAAAACGAAGCTAAGACATATTTTTGGAGGGTGGTTGTAGCTGTTACAATAGAACAATAATGAAGATATACCCAATTTAGTAGTAATAAAAAATGAGGGATATTCTGAAGGAGAAGAGATTATATCCCATAGAGGGAATAGGGGTATTAGTGGAAATGATGAAGATGGAATACTCCTCAGACTAGTGGAATATTCCATGGACACAAAGATGAATTTAGACCTTTGTGATGGCTCATCGAATACCTCTAATAGAGAATAAAATTATCTAGATGAAAGGATCGATTTGAGGAAGAAGTTGATATCTACTCTAAAAGATATCAAAGAGCTATCAAAAGAAAATCTCAAGCAAAAGTAGCACTTGCACGAGTATGAGCTTGAGAATGAGAATTTGATTAAAACAATAGTTGATCGTAATTCTCAACAAGAAGAGGATAGAAGGTTGAATGGAATTTTGACCAATCAACTAAATGATAGAGAAAATTACTCTGAGAGCTACAAGTTGAATAATCTCATTGAGACATGATTTAGAAAATTAAAGTAAAGAATTGTCTCAATATGAGAATCTTGAGTAGTGAAATAAAGCCTTAGATGAAATGATTTCTAACAAAATATCCCCTCTCATCAAGGTTGGTTTAGGTTTCAAAGAAGAAACAAGATGCAAAAAGGAAAAGGATGAAGGGTAAGCTGTCCAAGTAACGGAATTTGGAGGTTCCAACAAAAACAAGGGAAAATACATTGTTGGATAACAACAACAATGAGGTTGACCACAAAACAGAGTTAGGTAAAAGAAGGAAAGAGTGCAAGGCAGTATTGCAAACTGCCATGGAAGGCACATAAAATAAAAATAGAAGTCATTTCCCCTCAAGGACAAAGCCTTCAAAGAAAAGGTAACTTTTCTTATCAAAAGCTTGTTTATGGGTATTATTTTTCTTGCAATAATTTTTGACATAAATTCATAGACTATAGATGGCATGCAAGAAATCAAGATATGGTAGGTAGAAGAAACCTAATAATGCAAAAATTAGTGAAGAGTAGGTATGTTGGCAATAGTAATTGATTTGACAAGATTGTTGGAATATATGGAAACTTCTTTACCCCATTCTTAAGGCATATTGAATGCTACAATTGTGCCAATCTTGGGCACAAGAGAGTAAGCTACAGATATGGGGAGAAAAAGCATGCTTCTCGGCATATGTGTAAAGATGTAGTAGCTGGGGATGTGAAGACAAGAAAAATAAGTGGAGAAGAAGAATACAACTTTGCCTTCAATGCTCAGTGTCAAAATATCAATATGAAAAGAGGAGAAAGAAATCCAAAGAAAACTAGGAAGAATGATCCTCCTATTCTTGTGGCAGACCCCTCTTGATGGGAATGAGAATTTTGGGGGTTCGTCAAAATCCATTTACTTAAACAATCAATTCTAAGGCCTATGGGTTATGACCCACTAAGCCTATCGAAAGTTATTCTTAGGCCTTCAGCCTTTAAACCATGGACTTACATAGACCCAAATCCATATAACATATCAGGTCTTTTATACTGGAAGCGTACACATGGGCCTTAATCCTTAAGCCCCTTTTCCCATTCAACTATCGGAAGCTTTTAGTTAAGCGTTCAAGCTTTAACTCTTCGGCAACACCATACACAGGAAAACCATATAAATGCTACTTAGAACCCCTACCAGACTTTAAGTCATTATAGACCCACCACTATAATTATCGGTAGGTTCGTTCCTTCGTGCCATTCTACAATGCCACTCCAACCTCCGATCTCCGAAGCCCGATCTACCTGATCGCTAATATATCTCGACACCAATCACTGATCATCGCATATCGTTGTCGGCGATATCGCAATCCCGCTAACATCGCTGCTCCCTCTTGACACCTCCGATCACCAATATGTGGTTAGATCATGACCGTTGATCTGGCCATGATCGGTCCGTGATTAATCACGCTCGTTCATTATAATTCTCCAAGCTCGACTGTGATATAATGTTAACTGTGGATCTTCCAAATCGGATTGGTGTTGAGCATTTTCGCCACTTCCTCCTTAAATTAATTTCATCTGCCATTGAAAGATTTAGTGTTAAAACACACTTCCACCACAGTCTCTCAAACATGCATAATTCCATTGATATATAAAGATCACCATCACACCTGATGGTTGATCAACATGCATACAATTTTGGGATTTGAACCCACCACACACACACACACACACACATATATATCAGAATTGAAAGTAACCTAATACGCCAACACATAGAGATCCACACAACACCTATCTATTATATTAATAAAACACGATTATAGCTAAGGCTTTTCAGCCTTAGAATAGATTCTCTCTTGACTACATTGCAACTATATCACTCTGTATTCACACAACACATATATGACTCTGTCTCTCCTCTTTGAACATGCAAGTTCATGATACATATATTTATATGGAAAACATTTTTGGATCGGATCACTATGAAGGATTTGATCACATCCCCTCCTCGATTTGCTCCAACAAAATCCCTAAAGCTCTATAATGCATGCATATGTGTATAACACATGGCATATTACAATAATAAAAAGTCTTCGAGACTTATCCATTCCATCTTTTAAATCTGTTTTAAAACATAAAAGTCCTTTTTTTGATCCCTTGGTCCACGTCCTCCTCTTCACTCCTCCTTTGGATTCCTCCCCTTGACTAAGACTGCTAGATGCTCCTGCATCAGACTCCCGAGGCACAAAAATTTATGACCTGCTGGTCATATGCTTCTCCTTTTCCTAAGCAATTCTACCCACTAATACTTCTTCAGTGGTATTGCTTTCATGGACTTCTGTGAGCTGCAACCAAACTTCTATAGTAACATTCTTTTGCTACACGATACCTCACCAAGATTTCTCCTGAGCTTAGTATTTTGGCATCCTTCAAGTTCTCTCCTTTGGAGCCATATGAGCACTCCTTGCTCTAGGTTTCCTGCAACCTTCTCACCTTCTGTTGTCATTCTCTATGCGACAGTAAGACCATAAACTCTCTAGTTTAAACAACTGTACCTCCTGCTCCTTCCTCTTTCTCTTTGGAATCATTCTCCTCATAGGAAACTTTCCCTGCTCTGATACGAAATGATGGTTCATTTATAATTTAGCTCTGATACCAAATGACAGGAATGAGATTTTGGGGGTAAGCCAAAATCCATTTCCCTTAAATAATCAATTCTAAGGCCTATGGGTTATGGCCCACTAATCCTATTAGAAGCGTTTCTCAAGCCTTTAGCCTTTAAACCATGGACTTACATAAACCTAAATCCATATAACATATCGGGCCTTTTACAATGGAAGCATACACATGGGCCTTAATCCTTAAGCCCCTTTTCCCATTCAACTATCCGAAGCTTTTAGTTAAGAGTTCAAGATTTCACTCTTCCGCAAAACAATACATGGAAAAACCATGTAAATCCCACTTAGAACCCCTACCAGACATCAAACCATTATAGAACCACCTCTATAATTAACGTCGGGTCCATTCCTTCATGCCATTCCGCAGCACCACTCCAACCTCCGATCTCCAAAGCCTGATCTACCCGATCACTGATACATCCTAACACTGATCGCCGATCATCACATATCATTGTCGGCGATATTGCAATCCCGCTAATATCGCTGATCACTTTTGGCACCTCTGATCACCTATATGTGATTAAATTGTGACTATTGATCTGTCCATGATCCAACGGTCCACGATTAATCGCACTTTTTCATTATAATTCTCCAAACTCGATTGCAATTTAATCTTAACCGTGGATCTTCCAAATCTAACGGCTGGTGAGCATTCTTGCCGCTTCCTCCTTAAATTAATTTCATCCACCATTGAAGGATTCTATGTTAAAACATAGCTCTGCCACAGTCTCTCAATCACGCATACAATTTTGGGATTTGAACCCGCAGCAGATATATATATATCTATCTATATATATATATATATATATATATATATATATATATATATATATATATATAGATATATATATATATATATATATATATATATATATATATATATATATATATATATATATATATATATATATATATATATATATATATATATAGAATTGAAAGAAACCTAATACGCCGACAAAGAGAGA
Source organism: Pinus tabuliformis (assembly GCA_031772625.1). Classification (NCBI taxonomy): domain Eukaryota; kingdom Viridiplantae; phylum Streptophyta; class Pinopsida; order Pinales; family Pinaceae; genus Pinus; species Pinus tabuliformis. Next base: position 964,266,945 of record CM062812.1, read on the forward strand.
TCCACACAACACTTATCTATTATATTCATAAAACACAATTACAGCTAAGGCATTTCAGCCTTAGATCAGAGGCTCTCTTGACTACATTGCAACTATATCACTCTATATTCACATAACACATATGACTTTGTCTCTCCTCTCTGAACATGCAAGTTCATGATACATATATTTGTATGGAAAATATTGTTGGATTGGATCACTATGAAGGATCCGATCACATCCCCTCCTTGATTTGCTCCAACAAAATCCCTAAAGCTCTATAATGCATGCATATGTTTATAACACATGGCAGATTACAATAATAACAAGTCTTCGAGACTTATCCATTCCATTTTTTAAATCTTTTTTAAAATAGAAAAGTCATTGTTTTGCTCCCCTGGTCCACATATTCCTCTTTGCTCCTACTTTGGATTCCTCCCTTTGACTAAGGGTGTTGGATGCTCCTGCATCACCTCTGTAAGGCAGAAAGGAAGAAAAAATATTTGGGTGAAGAAAGAGGAGGTGAAGGAAAAGATTCCTCTACCCATGTGCAACCAAGAGAAAGCCCAAACATGGGAAAATAAAAATATCGAATGTCATGCCTCTATCAAGGTTTAAAATAAGAAGGCTTGGATGAAGAAAGATGACAATCTACCTTGTGGGAGTAGATCCTTTGTTTCTCTCCATTAAAGGAAGAGAGTGAACTCAAGGGAAATCAAATAAGTGAGATGTAGGAAATCATAAATAATATCCAGAGAGGTGCATTTGAACTTTGGAGGTATGGTGGAGTCCGCTTGCTGATTATAGTGATAAAATTGTTTATTTTGAATGTATTAGCATTACAAATGAGGAAAGGAGTGAAGCCAACAAGGCTTCAGGGGGAGTACACAACAAAATCTTATGTTTTGGGAAGAATAATATCAGTTGCACTAGAAGTGTGGAATGACAAGAGGCCCATAGTTAATTCAGGTCCTGTTGAGGGCCCCGAAGTCGGGTCAACAACAAGGGGGATACCCACCCGGTCCGGAACCTGGTTGGCGACTCCTTGCCCGTTTGGAGTAGCGGGTCCGACTGGGGGTAATGGGACCAGTTTCCCAATGTGAAGGGTGTGCGTGTGTGTGTAGATTTTGATGGTATTAATCTAAAGGTTTCTCTAAACTAGTCTTAATCTTAACTGCTAAACTAACTCTATGTTAATGTAATCTAATGAAGAGAAACAGTACATCTAGTCTACGCTAACCCGGGGTGTTTTCTTTTGTTATGCGATCTAGAAAGATTTCAAACAACAGCTGGTAATAAAGATCATTCAACTGTTATCAGAATATAAATCGATAAAGATAAACCATTCTACATAAGAAGTTAGGCAGAGTAGTTGTGAACAGCATATCGCATAATTAGTTTTCTATATGTCAAGCATAAATAAATGACCCCACCATACAGAAGTGCCAAATGGTAATACAGACATTCATACAGTAACATATAAAGAACTCAGCTGTGTATTACTTTAGGGATACTAGCAGAATTTAGTCAAGAGATAAAAGTACCATTTATGACTGATTTCACTAATAAACTTCAAGCAATAATGATTTATTCATACTTGTTCTAATATCTGCTAAGAGTACAGAAGTGCAACATCAGTAACAGACATTAAAATGCAAACATAAATAAATCTCGATCCATCCATTCATCAAAAACCTCCTCTGAGGGTGCAAAAGTTCATGTTCTGAGGACAAGTTTTTTGACAGATTTCCGGACCCCTCTCCAAATGCCATGAGAAGGGTTAAATACTACTAACTAATTAATCTTAATTACACGAAATTAGGGAATCGGCTTCAAATGACCGCCCTTTACTAAAAGCAAATTTATTTCTAAAACTTTAAATCTAATTTCTGACCGTTTCTGTATATTCTCTTTAGTGCTGTCAACAGCGCAACGTTTTCCTGGGAACAGTCGGCTGGCCGCCTTCTTCTTTCACTCGGGAGATAAAAGTGGAAATAACAAGAGCTGGCACTTCCTTCTGATAGACCAGAAGATATTTTCGAAAACCTTTCTCTAGCTGGGTGTATTCGCCGCGTGTATACTTAGCACAACCCAGGTTCTTCTCGAACTGATTTTGCTGTTGCTATTCCGGTTTCTGGTCGTGCGAATGACTGAGTAGGTTAGGAGTCGCGCTGTATGGACAATCCCCTATTTCGAGAATTGTTTCCGCTCTTTGTTCCAGGCTTTTCTGGAGCATCTTCCTTCTCATGCGCTTCTTCCTCTGCTTTACCAAGTCTGAGCTTCAGGATCTTTTGTGAACACCCTGCTTTTGTGCGCCTTTGACTCTGAGTCCTGGATAGTCTAATTTCATCAGTTCCGGTTGGCTTATAGTCTGGAATCCGCGGTCCTGCTGCATGCGGCATCCATTTGTGGAGGCATCTTCTCTCTGCTGTCTGATTGGCGCTTTCCCTTTTCCTTTAGATATTTCCTGCATATAGATTTATATTAGTTGCATGTCTTGCAATCTACGCAAAGAAGAAGGGAAATGAAAAGATTGACATGAAAGCATTAAACTCTAATGAATGCATAATCCTGACATTCATCATGACTTGACTCTTCGAAAAATGCGATGCAATCATTCCTTGATACTCAAGCATGCGATCATTAATTTCCTTTAAGGCGCGCGCTTAATCTTGGGTCTATCGGGTATGTCGGAGAATTCGTGCGATGAGTCTTTTCATATCGCAGATCGCAGATCGCGGTTCGCCGATATCGCAAATCGCAGATCGCTGTCATCGCAGATCGCTGATCGCAGATTTTATTCAATGGTTTATGCCGCCTAGTGCGACGTTTGCGATGTGCGATGTCGCATATCGGCGATCGACATTTCTTGAAGGTCTTCTTTTTAGAGAGCGCTTGGGATGCATGCGATGCGATGAATTTTGCATCGCTCTTTCGCAGTTTTGTTTTCCGCGCTTGGGTAATGCTTCAGCCTTCCCTTGCGATGCGATTTAAGCCTTAGGGAGAAAAATACAAAAATTAAAAAATATTTTTGGGATTTTTCTTTCAGGGTCCCCCCCTTTGCTCGATGTTATAGCTAATATCGAGCAAAGAGGGGGGGTTGTTGGTGACCACAACAATGGCGATTCACTGTGAAGAACCAGTTATCTCTGCTCGTTCTATTGCATTTTCACTTCCAAAACAGAAAAAATTTTCTTATGCCTAAATTTTGTTATGGACAGATAGAGTGTTACCCCTTATCCCGTCAATGATGTTTCGTCACAACTTTTATTTCATTCCGATTGTTTGCTCCCTCTGGGTTATTTCTTGTATTCACACCTAGACATTACTCAGTGCTTTTCAAAGACAAAATAAGGTCTTCTCTGCGTACTGGCTTTGTAAAATATGCTCATTTTTCGTAGGTAGAGCCTCTGCTTCCCGCAAGCGTCCATAGCCTCGACAGGGTTACCATGTTATCCAGCAATGATCCTTTTTCCTGTTTAAGGTTATTTACAACATATCAGAGAAAAATCCTTTTGACACTTTTTCTTTCTTTTTTGATTTTTTATTCCCTAAAGAACAGTGTCTTGGTTTGGTGGCCAAATTATGACACAGTCATTCACTTGATTTACACTTTTGCTAAACAAGCTGGCTCGTGATGAGACCCCTTGTCTTTTGATTGCAACAATCTTGAGTCGTTGCCCTGTTTTGGTAGACAGTAGTGGCAAAGTCAGCAAGTTATAATATCTGTGATCATGATAAGCCGGCTCGTGATGAGACCTCTCATTCTTTGAGATATAGTGTTTTCTTGGATTGTTTCTCTGGATGCTGCGATTTCCTTAACAGGGAGGAAGTCATTGTTTTTCCTTAAGAAAGCTCTGGACGACAATAATAGAGTTTAAGAACAGCAGTTTTGCAGAGAATAATTATTTTGCTATTGATGATACTTTTCATTGCGTTGGCATAAAACAATTTTTTGCCAAAAGTTACTTTCATCCCAGATTTCTTTGTGAAGTTGAAACTAACATCATATTCAGGCTAAAGTTAACTCTATCTGTCAATAATAAAAGTCAGATTTTTTTCGAAAAGTTTTACTATTTATACAAGTGAAATCAAAATCTGATAGAGAAATGGTATGTTTCTTCATGAATATAATTTATGATCATTCACAACCAACCTTATTTATAAGAAATAAAAACTAAAAAATAAAATAAAAAAAAATAAAACTAAAATTATCCTACAAAAATAGAAGGATGACCTTCTATGGAAAATACATTTTGAGGATTTGTCCATTCACAGGCAGAGAATCTCTCCTGTCTGTCAAGTCCTGCAACACAAAAGTCGACGGGCCTATGACCTCTACGATCTGAAAAGGACCAAGCCATAGCTTCTGGAATTTCGTATGTTTTCCCTTTTCTTCGTGAGCCTTATCCCATTTCAAAACTAAATCTCCCATCTGAAAGTTTTTTCTGGTCATTATGTTCGAATGAAAAGAGGATTTTATCAGCGCTTGGTGGTGAGCATGGGTTTTCTTGGCCTGTTCTCGTTGTTCTCCTAGCTTTATTATTTCCATTTGCCTTAGCTGTAAGGGAGAAGTAGATACTTCATCAATGTATTGTACTAAGGACAAGGAGGGAATGACTAAGTGAGTAGGAAGAACTGCTTCTCTCCCGTAAACTAAATTAAAGGGAGAAGTGCCGATAGAGGCTTTCTTTGTAATTTTGTCTGCCCATAAGGCGTTTACCAGTGCTTTATGCCAATTCTTTTGGTTTTGGTCGACTGTCTTTTTGATAATCCTGATTAGGTTCTTGTTCATTGATTCAGCCAGCACATTACCTTGCAGATAGTAGTTGGCAGAATACTTCAGTTTGAACCCTCTTTTGAGCGCAAACTCAGTCATGGTATTTCCAGAAAAATATGAAGCATTATCAAATATTAAGGCCGTTAGCAATCCAAACCTAGTAATGATAAACTGATCTATGAATTCAATAATGTTTTTAGAATTAGCTGTCTTGAGAGGAACTGCCTCTACCCATTTAGTAAAATAGTCAGTTGCTTTGAGGATATACCTATGTTGTTTAGAGGAGTGAGGAACGATCTCACCTATTATGTCCAGGCCCCATTGGCTGAACGACTGTTCGATGTTAACCGACTGTAGTGGCATGGATGACTTCTTTTGTTTTCCTGCAGCAGTTTGGCAGACTTGGCATTTCCTTACGTGATGGTACGAGTCTTTGAACAGCGTGGGCCAGTAGTATCCTACACGTAAGATTTTGTGTGCGGTGGCTTCTCCAGCATAGTGTCCACCTGCTGGTCCATCGTGGAGTTCCTGCAAAACCTTTTTGGCTTCCGTTTTCTCAAGACATCTAAGGAGCACAGAATCATAATTCCTTTTAAACAGGACATCATTTACGAGCTGGTATTGTTTAGCTTTTAATCTCAGGGCTCTCTTCTTGATGTGATCCAGGTGAAATGGAGCATGCCCGTTTTTAAGGAAATAAATGGTGTCAGCATATAATGATTGTGCGTCGTTTAGGCTTACCTCATACGTGTGTACCTCTTCAGATGATTTTTCGGGGATTTGCGATGCTCCAGCTAACATCTTGCAGAAGCCTTGGCCTCTTACGATGTGTGCCGGCTTGATCTCCAGGTCGTATTCTTGCAAGGCGGTGATCCAATTCGCTCTCTTTTCGCCCACATCTTTCTGTATTAGGAGGTTTCTTACCGCTGGGAATGGTACTATGACCTTGGTATGGGCCTTTAGCAAGAAAGGTCTGAAATATTTAATTGCTTTGAAAACGGCGTATGCCTGTTTCTCTACGTCTGAATATTTCAGCTCAGCACCTTGTAAGTTTGAGCTAAAGAATGCGATTGGAGCTTCTACCTTTTCTTGATTCGCTTGAGTCAAGATCGCAGCATAAGAATTCTTTGAGGCAAACGTGTATAAGACAAAGGGCTCTGAAAAATTTGGGGTTGCTAGAGATGGAGCGTTGATGATGGCTTGTTTGATTAAGTTAAATGCTTCGTGCTCGTCTAGACCCCATTTAAAGTTTGAATTCTTTTTTATCATTTTTTGTAAAGGAGAAATAATACGTGAAAAATCTGGGACAAATCTTTTCACAAAATTGATCTGTCCTAGGAAAGATTGCATGGTCTTTTTGTTATGAGGCATGGATATCTCGGAAATTTCTTTGATTCTGTCAGGTTCAATGTGAATGCCAGATTTGGACACTATGAATCCTAGCAATTTTCCTTCACTCAACGCGAAAAAAGATTTCTTCGGGTTAAGCGAGATCCCATACCTTAAACATCTTTGAAAAATTTGCTTCAAATCTTTGAGGTGGTCGTTTCGGTTCTTGGAGTATACAGTTATATCATCCAGGTAGATCACTACCGATCTATTGACTAAACCTTTAAACGCAATGTCCATGGCTCTCTGAAAAGTGGCGCCGGCGTTGATCAGACCGAACGGCATTTTCCGATACGCGTAGGTACCCCATTTAGTTCGGAAGGTGGTTTTTAACTAATCATCTGGGTGTACCAACACTTGATTATATCCTGAAAATCTGTCCAGGAAAGACATTAACTCTGAGCCTGCGACTGCCTGTAATATTTTCTCCATAGGTGGGGGGGGGAGTTGTCTTTCTGACAGGCTTTGTTGAGATTCCGGAAGTCGATGCAGATTCTAATATCTCCGTTTTTCTTCCTAACAGGTACCATGTTGGATTACCATTTGGAATGTCTGACCGGGAAGATTATTCTGGCTCTCAACAATTTATTCAGCTCAGTTTTTATTTGATTTTCCAAGTTGGGGTGGATTTTTCTGAGCTTCTGTTGGACAAGTTTCTCGTTGTCAATCATAGGGATAGTGTGTTGAATGATAGAAGTGTTGTAAGTCTTCAGCTCATCGTAATTCCAGGCAAAGACGTTTTTGTACTGTCGTAGAAGACGGATATATGCTGATTTTTCTTCAGGAGCTAGGCCTTGACCTAGATTAACGTTTTGCGGCTTCTCATCAGTTCCTAGGTTCACTGATTCGTAGTTCAGATTTGAACTGGCGTTAGCTGACCTTTTGAACCGACTTTTCAAGTCGTATAAGTCTTCTAGTTTGACCACCGATTTGGGTATAACATTATCAGTGCTATTTTTTTGTATCTGGTGATCATGACAGTCTTCATCGATTATCTGGTTTGAGTAGGATCCTTCGGAGGTGAGGAAACTTACGATGTCTGGGTCATCGTTGAATACTCTCTAGTTGGTGATGTTGTCAGGGATAGATGGTTTAAAAATCAATTCTATCGAAAACCTATCTGGACTAAAGTCTTCGGAGGGGATGAGTCTGGAGGCTACGTTAGCTAACAGGTCTGCGTTTGCATTGTGAAGTCTCGGGATTGACGAAATATTGAACGCTGTAAAATGTGCAGTGAGATCTTGTACTAAAGATTGATAGTGCTTTAAATGATTAGACAAGCAGTGTATGGTGTTACGTACCTGTTTGACGATGATATAAGAATCTCCAAAGACTTGAAGATATTTGACGTTGCAGCCGATTGCTTTGTATAGGCCTTGCACGAAGGCTTCATATTCCACTGTGTTGTTTGTGCAATCGAACTCCAGTCTGCATGTGAGCATGGTCTTATTTCCGTCTGGGCTGATCAAAACGCATCCTGCTCCCGCTCCCTCGTTGGATTTAGAGCCATCAAAATATAATTTCCAAAATAAAGAAGTATTTACAGGGTTATCTAAGAAACTAACACATTTTGAATCATCAGTTTGGGAAAAGTTTTCAACTTGGGACAAAACTGAATTTTCTAAATATGGTGATATGTGAGCATTGAAATTTCCGAGGAAAGAGTCTACCGAGTAGTTGCCTATGATGCTGTTGTTGTATGCTATGGCTTCGTTCTCTCCTTCCAAATCCGTCACTATGTATTTTTGGTGCAATTCCCGTTCAATCTTTATTTGATTTGGTTTCCCGTTGAAGGGTAACCACATGTGCGACCAGTCGGTTGAAAAGTATCAGTGGAGTTTCTCGGACCAGTCCCTGCTAAGAACCAGACCATAAAATTCAGGGATGTCAGCCACTAGAATGTCGATAACCTGACATACCTTGGGGTTAGACGACAGTCTTATGGTCACTTGATTAAGTTCGCCTATCACTTCGACTTGCGATCGATCAAGTTGAACTATGCGCACTGCGGATTTTTGCGGTTGAACATTAAGTTTGGCACATATTGACTTGGGTAGAATATTGGTTGAAGCACCAGAATCGACCAAGCAGTTGTGCACGTTTCTGTTAAAGATTTCATAAGTGAGGAGGAAAGGAGGAGTATGAGATCTAGATCTCCCTCCAATCAGAGCGATGTCATTTGGATCGATTTTATTGATCGTGTTGATTGGAGGTCTTCCTATATTATGGGAAGCTACAGCTGTAGGTAAAGGTGTAGTAGGTACGGCGTGTAACTCTTTCATCATGATTTTCTGTTGGTGTTTCAATTTGCTCAACTCGTACAGAGTGATATTAGCCCTAGTCTTTTTCATGTCATCGATGATGTTATACTCCATTTCATCCGACACTATTAGTGTCTTTGATGGAGGTGATTGCTCTGATTGGACTGGGCTAAATGAGGTCATTTTAGCAATTGTTTTCTTTGGTGAAACCTTTTCTTTTTTTGCAGGGCTTGCGCCCTTCTGTTTTGGGGTATTCTAGGGAGGATCAAGTTGATTTCTGCTTCGTGTGCTAACCAGAAGTGCTTCTTGATCTTCCTCTTGTGGGAGGATGAAATCCCACATTCCTTGCAGTTCCACCACTTCTTCATCGTCGGTCTGTGTTTCGATGGTGCTCTCCTCTTCTTCTTCTTCAGATTCCACATTTGAGACCACGTTGGGTGGCTTCGTCTCCATGGGAGGGTTTCTTTTGAAATTCCTAAAAGGCTTTCTTGGGGACGATTCTGCTACTTGTTTTCTTATGTCAATCATCTCATTAGACATGGCCTTTAATATCTTTTGTAGTCCTTCCATGTCGAAAGGATCTTTCGTTTGCTTATTCTTGGTGTCTTCTTTGAAAGAGATTTTCTTAGATTTACGCTCTTCGATTGCAGATCTCTTTTCTAGGGCTACTACGCGTCTTTCAACTGCTAACGCCTCAGCCAAATTTTTGACTAAGGTTGTCTTGCTCGCCCTATCTACGAACATGGCCAAGTTTGAAGGTAAGGCCGTGATGTACCACTCACATCTTACTTCCTCACTGGGTTGAGAAGCAGCGGGGATTTTGTTGAGGATCTTGTTGAATCGTAAGTTAAAATCCTTAATGGGTTCCCTATCCTTAGCTTTAAGATTGGATAAATCGTTGATCAGTGTCGCTGTCGATCTATCATCACCGAATTTGGTGAGAAATTGATTTTGAAAAATGTCCCAGCTGGTGATAGATCCGGAGGGCAGCGAAAAGTACCATGACCCAGCTGTTCCTTGCATTGTATAGGGGAAAAGTTGGACCACGGCATCTTCGTTGGTAACTTTGTTGAGATTAACAGAAAGCATGAAATTATTGATATGTTCTTCAGCTAGCATTCCTGTTTCTGGATTGAACTTTGGTAGCCATTTCTCGGGATGGGCAGGTATTGGACTTAGGGGTGGAGGCATTAAAACCGCCCCAGGATTATTCCATGGAGATTGGGCCATCGCTGAGTTGCTAGTCAACAAAAGTGTAGGAGATGGTCTTTGATGTTGAGAAGATGGAGATGTTATGATCTTCGACGATTACGGAGGAAGGGTTGTGGAAGATGGATGAGTGACTTGAGGTGGAGATGTGGGTGGTTGACTTCGCGGAGAAGGAGTTGAAATGGACGAAGTGGATGAAAGAGTCTCTCTGTCAGACTCTGGGAGTGCTTTCCTTGCTCTTTTCCTAGCGGGGAGAGGGATTTTAGTTGGCTGGACGCCAAACTTTTCACTCTTCAATCGGGTCAGGGGATGAGCAGGATTGTACTGCGAAGTCAGGCTGCCTTTAGATTTATCAGACTTCTGGGTAAAAATAGAGAATCCCTGGAGTTTACGGATCAAAGTTTGAACTTCAGGGGGATCGATAATAAGTTGGTCTGATGTATCAGTATGTATAGCAGCGGTGGATGTCCGAGCGACTTCTAGTTCCGAGATTAGTCGTACCGGGGAAGTCGGGGAAGTTGGTGAGGGTGATTTGATCTCAGAATGGTATTTGGATTTTGAATTATGCGCCATTCATAGCTCGGCCCTCCTTCTAGCGCCAGAAATGTTGAGGGCCCCGAAGTCGGGTTGACAACAAGGGGGATACCCACCCGGTCCGGAACCTGGTTGGCAGCTCCTTGCCCGTTTGGAGTAGCGGGTCCGACTGGGGGTAATGGGACCAGTTTCCCAATGTGAAGGGTGTGCGTGTGTGTGTAGATTTTGATGGTATTAATCTAAAGGTTTCTCTAAACTAGTCTTAATCTTAACTTCTAAACTAACTCTATGCTAATGTAATCTAATGAAGAGAAACAGTACATCTAGTCTACGCTAACCCGGGGTGTTTTCTTTTGTTATGCGATCTAGAAAGATTTCAAACAACAGCTGGTAATAAAGATCATTCAACTGTTATCAGAATATAAATCGATAAAGATAAACCATTCTGCATAAGAAGTTAGGCAGAGTAGTTGTGAACAGCATATCGCATAATCAGTTTTCTATATGTCAAGCATAAATAAATGACCCCACCGTACAGAAGTGCCAAATGGTAATACAGACATTCATACAGTAACATATAAAGAACTCATCTGTGTATTACTTTAGGGATACTAGCAGAATTTAGTCAAGAGATAAAAGTACCATTTATGACTGATTTCACTAATAAACTTCAAGCAATAATGATTTATTCGTACTTGTTCTAATATCTGCTAAGAGTACAGAAGTACAACATCAGTAACAGACATTAAAATGCAAACATAAATAAATCTCAATCCATCCATTCATCAAAAACCTCCTCTGAGGGTGCAGAAGTGCATGTTCTGAGGACAAGTTTTTTGACAGATTTCCGGACCCCTCTCCAAATGCCATGAGAAGGGTTAAATACTACTAACTAATTAATCTTAATTACACGAAATTAGGGAATCGACTTCAAATGACCGCCCTTTACTAAAAGCAAATTTATTTCTAAAACTTTAAATCTAATTTCTGACCGTTTCTGTATATTCTCTTTAGTGCTGTCAACAGCGCAACGTTTTCCTGGGAACAGTCGGCTGGCCGCCTTCTTCTTTCACTCGGGAGATAAAAGTGGAAATAACAAGAGCTGGCACTTCCTTCTGACAGACCAGAAGATATTTTCGAAAACCTTTCTCTAGCTGGGTGTATTCGCCGCGTGTATACTTAGCACAACCCAGGTTCTTCTCGAACTGATTTTGCTGTTGCTATTCCAGTTTCCGGTCATTCGAATGACTGAGTAGGTTAGGAGTCACGCTGTATGGACAATCCCCTGTTTCGAGAATTGTTTCCGCTCTTTGTTCCAGGCTTTTCTGGAGCGTCTTCCTTCTCATGCGCTTCTTCCTCTACTTTACCAAGTCTGAGCTTCAGGAGCTTTTGTGAACACGCTGCTTTTGTGCGCCTTTGACTCTGAGTCCTGGATAGTCTAATTTCATCAGTGTCGGTTGGCTTATAGTCTGGAATCCGCGGTCTTGCTGCATGTGGCATCCATTTGTGGAGGCAGCTTCTCTCTGCTGTCTCATTGGCGCTTTCCCTTTTCCTTTAGATATTTCCTGCATATAGATTTATATTAGTTGCGTGTCTTGCAGTCTACGCAAAGAAGAAGGGAAATGAAAAGATTGACATGAAAGCATTAAACTCTAATGAATGCATAATCCTGACATTCATCATGACTTGACTCTTCGAAAAATGCGATGCAATCGTTCCTTGATACTCAAGCATGCGGTAATTTAATTTCCTTTAAGGCGGGCGCTTAATCTTGGGTCTATCGGGTATGTCGGAGAATTCGTGCGATGAGTCTTTTCATATCGCAGATCGCAGATCGCAGATCGTGGTTCACCGATATCGCAGATTTTATTCAATGGTTTATGCCGCCTAGTGCGACGTTTGCGATGTGCGATGTCGCATATCGGCGATCGACATTTCTTGAAGGTCTTCTTTTTAGAGAGCACTTGGGATGCATGCGATGCGATGAATTTCGCATCGATCTTTCGCAGTTTTGTTTTCTGCGCTTGGGTAATGCTTCATTCTTCCCTTGCGATGCGATTTAAGCCTTAGGGAGAAAAATACAAAAATTTAAAAAATATTTTTGGGATTTTTCTTTCAGGGTCCCCCCCTTTGCTCGATGTTATTGCTAATATCAAGCAAAGAGGGGTGTTGTTGGTGACCACAACAGGTCCACAGGATCAAGCCTGATGGAGAAGCGAGGAAGCATATGCAGGAGATCAGAGAGGATTGGCTCAAGGGGAGCTACTTTGATAGTAGTAGCAGGAAACAATTATTAGCGTCAGGAAGAAATATTTCACACAGAATGAAAGGTTTGCATCTTTGGTGAAATAACCTTATTTCAATTAAGTTGTAAATTTTATTTTCCCTAGCAATGTTGTGTTCATGAAGCACAATGGGTATAAACATTCAGTGTCCCTTATTCTTCAATTAGTATCGCTATGTCAATTGATGGTCTGGGTTCATATGGAGTAGCCTTTTTGTGTAAGTTTACATTTATTATTGAGAAAGTGCTATAATATGTTTCCTGGTATAAAATCCAATTTGTATCAATTTTTTAGTGCAATTGCTATTATTTAAGCAATAGTCCCTATTCTAGAAGTATGATCTGAAGGGGAGAAGTGACCATAGAGGATGAATCCACAACAATAGTGAAGAGAAAGCTCAATGAATCTCTAATGATTGATATTTACATCAGTAGAAATGGCATGAGAAATTTTAATTGGTGTTAATTTCTTTTTAATTAGTAAAAAAGGTACATTGGAAAAGAGAGTATTCAGTTGAAAACCATTAGGTGTCAAAAAAAGGAGGCATTCAAAGTAGAGGAAGTATATGTTCTCGAGGAACCTATTAGATATGTCTAGTTTATAGTGTAGAAACTATTAGTCCTTGAAGAAAATTCTATTGAGTGGAATGCACATCAACATCTAGACCCTCAGCCATTGCCAGTCACTGATTAAACGAGGAAGTAGCATGTAAGCCCCCTTGCCATTGATGTTAAAGGGGGATAGAGGCTTATTGGCGAAATTGTGATGGCCCATGCAGAGGAGAGAATGTCATTGGTGGCTCATTCAAGGATATGTGAATAAGCATGAGGATTAGACATCAATGTTGATAAAGGAAGAGGTGTTTCCATCAATTCTAGAGGGTGGAGGGGGGGGGGGGGGAATTGTAGGATAGTTGACATTGTCTGTCTAGCTAGTGGTAGTAAGTGTGTTGGCATTGATGTCAAAAATCATGATCAGACATCAAGTTGGGTAGCTGTGATTGCCTCATAATTATTATGTGCATTCGAATTGATGTGAACCACATCAACATGGATGTATGTGCTAGCATGATGTTAGGCAAGACAATATTAATGTCCACTAGACTAGTTGTGATGGCAGAAGTTGCTAGAATTCACGTACTTGATGTGTTAAGCTCAGAGGGAGTCCCATGGTTTTTGTAGTCTTTGGTAGAGAATCACCATAGTCACATGCTTACTTGAGAGGTTGTAAAATGACGACTATGGTGGTGGGGGAGTCCCATGGTTGCTGCAGTTCCCTGTACAAAATTATCATAGTAGCACGATTATTTTAGAAGCCATAAAATGATGGCTATGATGGCTGGGAGTCCCAGAATTTGGAGGAGATTATACCTAAAGAGATAAGATTGGATACTCTTATGGTTAGCATAGTTGGTTAGTGCTAGAAAATATATTTCCAATGGTATGTGGAAGTCCATGAATGGGTCTCGGGATCAAAAGTTATTGACAACCAAATTAAGGACCTTGAAGTCCTTAGGAGGGGGCTGAATTTTGGGACATCAAAAGGGCTAAATCTTGGAAGGCTAAATTTTGGAGTTTAGAGCCTCAAGATATCAAAGGAGGGTCAAATATTAGAGTAGGTATAACATCAGACCCTCGGAGGTTCAAAATATCAAAACAACTGAGGTCGAGGATTTTGTAAACCAGTCATAATTGCTTTCTATGATAGATCTGAGGTGAGGGGGATGATTGTCAAAACATAAGAACTCCGGGAGGTTGGAACATTGGAGGTTGAAACCTCGTAACTTTTTTTTTAATTTAATTCCTTAAAGGAACCAAGGGTTGCGAGGAACAATAATTATAAAGGAATTCATTCACAAAACCAAAGAATTAGGGATCCTTTATCTCTCCTCTGATAGGGCATATGGTAGTAGATGATGGTGGCAGATGATGTCAACGTGTCATGGCAGTGCAAAGGACACGTGGTAGACAACTTCAACACTATGGGGTGGCCTAATGGGGAAAATCTAGATGACAAATGTCACAACTAAGGGGACTCCATGTGGATATGATGAGGAGAGCATGATGTCATATCAGAGGTTTAAATATCAGACGTGGGGATTTCACAACTCCTCTATAATTGATTTTTTAGAAGGTCCAATTACCAACGAACTTTTGACTGTTGAATGGAGCTTAGTTCTGGAAGCCCGAAGAATTAGGGGCAAAGAGAAAATAAGAAAGGAGATAGATCCCCTGTGGGATCCTCAAGGCCTTATCACCTAAGTGTTATGTCGTTGTTCAAAACACCTGGTCATATGGTCAAAAGAAGAAGGGGCAAAGAAAAAGGAATTAAAGTCCAATCGGCAACACTCTATTTCGTAACCCATGTTAATAAAAGTTTATGATATTTGAAAGCTCTTAAACTGCAATACAAAGGTGTATGAAGTCATCGGTCACAACACCCTGCCCCATGGTGGAAAGTCAATAGGAGGCTAAGAAGAAGGGGCTAAAGGACAAGATAAGAATCTCGTTATTTCCTAACATCAATTTAATAAACTTTACGATATTTAGGGGATCCGATATAATAGGAGAGAGGTGTATGATAAATGAAAGAGGCAACAACTAAAGAGTAAATGTGCATAATAAGGTTGGTCGATGGAGTCAATGTTCTCTGTCGTAGGTAGGATACGAAAAGAGAGATCGTTGGGTCAAGGGAGAATGAACCATAATTCCACATGATAATTTAAATGGAATCTATCAGTGAACTAAGGCATTATGTCATTGATCTTGCTTACACACTACAAGGGAATAAATGAAGAATAAAAAAGCCATGTCGAAGTACCTCTCAAGCTCTATCATCCATGAATAAGCATGGAGAGCCTCGTTCGAGTGTGTTAGATGGCTAAGATATAATTATTATCATGGGGACACTCTAGTGGCCATTCTTTGGTTTAGTAGAATAATTCAAGTATTAGACGCAACAACAAGGAGTTCCATCCATATGTAGACTTGGGTAGCATGAATAGTGGGGAAAACCCAAGATTGTAGTTAAGCAACTAGTGGAAATAAGTATAGTTTTCAGTGAGCTATGTCTAGATCTCTATGGGTGTGTGTGCACTATTAGGCAAAGGTTGAGTGATCCTTTCTTGCATAGAAGAGGCTAATAGTGCCTATGTAGTGCAAAGCAACACAAATATCCTATGTTTTTTTGCGGGTGGCTGAGAAGAGCCTATGAACAGAAGATGTCAAGAAGGGCCTATGGAGTAGAAGGGTCTAAGTGTGAATTGTATGTGTTTAGAGAAGAGGGTTGAGAAAAAAAGACAATGTGTTGTGTGGGATATGAGTAGACAACAAGATACTACAGAGTGAGGAGAGGACAATTGGTTGCGTGGGCCAAGGGTAGAGAAGAATAGAGCTGACATCAGGAAAAGTGGATGCCAATTATAGTGAGAAGAAGGTTATATTTTGAGCGTGCGTTAGATCCTAGATACATGATGTTGGTGATTCCATATCTAGTGGATGTCTTAAGAAATATTGGGGGTTGGTGCCTCCTGCAATCTGGTTCCTGCAACAAATTCATGAAATTGGTGCTTCCCATGGTTCTTCTGGTAAGTCGATTAGGTGTCTGCAAAAGGACGGAGTTGGTGCTTCCTACTAGTGGTTGATAAAAAAAAATCAAAGGGAGTTGGTTCTTCTTGTGAGTGGTGGCTCACAAACAAATTAATGTAATAGAGAAGGTGCTCTTATTTTACATAAAAAATTAACAACAAGCTTTGGTGGTTTTTTTTCTGAAAGAGTTTCCATGTTAAACCTTTTTGTCTCATGAGTTTGCTGCTCATGATGTGTATCCTTGTATTGATTGATATGGATGCAGTTATTATCTTTGAATGATTTCTCTCATATAATGGATTCCAAATTCCCCCCAGACACTCAACCACATGATTTAATTACCATCTATTAGTACACACTTTCCTTGCCCGACACTATTTCCCATTTCATAAGGAAGCTGCAACGGTAACATTGACACTAAAATTTGTAGAAGTGATCGCCATTGAGAAGAAATTGCACGTGATTGGGATCATTATAAATGATGAGAATCAAAATATTCTAGAGAGACTAGTAGGAAGTCACAACATTCTTCTAGTAAGGCCAAAGAGAAGGATTCGTGAGACATCGAAAGCCTGACCAAGATGGTGAAGCTGCCGACCAATGAGATTTTAGAACTAAAGAAAAGATCAAGTGAGAATTCCACTATCAGAAAACCACACAAGTATTTCCATTTTTGAAGGAGAAATGGTAACAATAACAATCAACACGCAAAGTCTGCACAAAGCTAAAATGTTGTGATGAACATAAAAGGCATGGGCAGGGATAAGTATTGTTCTTTCCATCAGGAATATCACTCATAAAATACATAACCTCAATGGAACTACACCATGAATTCTTTTTCTATGCACATCATGGATACTCTATTGGAAGATGAGAAGAAAAATAAACTGAGGAAATAGAAGAACCTATGGTGGTTGAAGAAAGAAAAAGTACTGGAAATGCAGTCAATGCATATCACTATATCTACAATGTTAATAAGAAAGATGTTGATGAACCACCATATAGTAAGCCCCCTCCTCAAAAGAAAAATGGTTGATACAATCGAAGGAGTAAAGGGCCTATATATGAACAAGAATTTACTAGACAAAAATTTAAGGAGAAATTGTTGAGAAGAACCTTTCCACCTATCAATCATACTCAGAATGCACGAGGTAAGCCTGGAGGGGAAGCCAAGTCTAAGAGAACTTCCTCGAGTAACAAGAGTAAGTCTAGCACTCTGAAAGAATTGAATAAAGCCGCCCCCCTAGACACTTCAACATTTCATGCTATAGGTTGAATGATTGATTATAATATTGTGGAAGATATGAAGAAGACGAGGGAAACAATTTCTATCTATGACAACCTTCAAGGAGCAATAAAGCTTCCTCCTCTCAAAAGGTGTCAGGTAACTCTTCAGTTCCTCTTTAATCTACATAAAATTCTTTAACATTAGAAGCTATCACTCCTCCCGCACCATTGTTATTAATGTTTGAAATATTTAATTAAAATGACCGTAATTGTTTAATCAACTCTAGTGTATCTGTGAATGTCATGGCCCTATCCATAGAAAGTACAATAAATGAGAATGGGAGAAAATTGATGCATAGATCATTGAGTTGGATAGATATCTTTTTCAAAGCTATTAATTAGCTTGATAATTTTCTTATCAGATTATCCAAATATGACCAATTTCACCAACATATAATTATTGTAGTTATGGACAGACCAGAAGCCTGTGGTGTACTACTAAGAAAAGGCTTGTTTGTAAATTACAGGGATATTTTGCAAAAGAATAGTAAAATTTGTGGCTTCCATATATGGGAAGGAATAATCAAATTTGAGTGAAAAGTGAGTTGTACACGAAACACACCATGACAAAACTTGAGGGCCACAATAAGCCTCCTTTTTTTACTGATTTTATTTTTGGGAATTGTTTTCTTCAAACCGATCTCGGGTGCTATCAGGAACAACCATCACCCATTCCACCAAATACACAGCTGGAACTCCTTCATTTTTCTCTACTTAGTGAAAATGAAACATGTAATATAAATGTGCATAATAGAAGTAATATTATTAATAATACTATTGGATGCAACTTAGTAGCTTATAATTCTTGGACTTTATATTTTGATGGTTCAAATATGCAAGACAATTCTACAATAGGTTATGTTTTGAT
Source organism: Pinus tabuliformis (assembly GCA_031772625.1). Taxonomy (NCBI): domain Eukaryota; kingdom Viridiplantae; phylum Streptophyta; class Pinopsida; order Pinales; family Pinaceae; genus Pinus; species Pinus tabuliformis. The sequence goes on from CM062812.1 coordinate 964,285,124, forward strand.
AGACCCATGAAATTATAAGCACATCCTTTCATGTTGTCTAGAGTTTGAGTGCACCAATGAAACTACTGAAAACAAAGAAATCATAATTAGATTAAAGAAATCTATTGACTTGAAGGTAGAAATTCTCAAGGTAATTGGTGATTCAGAGGTGGTTACTTTCCAGGTACAAGATACTATACATTGTGTTTCACTGCATCGTAAAAACTACCATCATGGGGTATGGTGTTTAATCAATCATTTCAAAGATTTCAATATCATTTTTGTTCCTAAAGTTATAAATGCTTACACAAATGCATTAGAAAATGGATCCACTAGGATGTTTCCATTGAAAAGTGGGTTTTCTATTGAAATTATATATAAACTGTATGGGACAGACAATCTCACTAACTCACACTTCTTCAATGATGACCAAAATATATTTCATTTCATGGATAATGTTTTGAAGTGTTAAAATATGCTTCGATAGATGACGATGAGGATGATAGACTTTGGAGGATGGATGCAATGCAATGAAGGGAAACACTATGCCCAAGAGTGTGATGTCCTTGGAGAAATTATATGACTTGCAGAAATGATTCAGAGGCCCAACCAACACAAAGACTCATAGTTCAAAGTTATCATATAGATAAGTCCATTTGGAAACTCCAAAAGATTTCAAGTATGAGAACCTTGGTACTTGTTGTTCTCCATAAGAATGACAAGTATTTATCCACTTATTCAAAACTTATTGTGATTTGTTTTCATGAAAATATGAAAATTTAAAGACTTATGACACTTGTATTAACTAACACGTAATCCCTATAAAAGAAGGGTTGAAATCGTTCCAACAAAAACTATGGAAACTTCATCTAACATAGGAACCCATTATACAAAAGGAATTGAGAAATATGTTGAACACTCAGATCATATTTAAATTATGACATTCCATGTGGGTTTCCAATCTGGGCCCAGTCAGAAAAAGGTCTTGAGAGATAATATTATGTGTATATTTTCACAATCTTAATCAGGATTCGGATAAGGATAACTATTGAGTGCCATCAATGGAGCAGATACTCTAGATAGTATATGGGTATGAAATTCTATCACTACTATATGGGTTCTTAGGTTATAGTCAAGTGCTAGTAGCAGAACTAGACAAATTAAAAACTACATTCTCGATCAAATAGGGAACATTCACTTTCAGAAGAATGCCATTTCAACTTATAAACACGTGTGACTTTCCAAATATTAATGAACATTTCCTTTCACAACCTAATAGGTCAGAGAATTTTTATTTATTTGGATGATGTTATTGTCCTCTCTAAGAAAATATTAGATCACGTACTTCATCTAAAACATATTTTTGAGCAGTATTGAAAATATGGAATTTTCCTTAATTCCAGGAAGAGCATCTTTGGTTTGTCTGAACAAATCCTCCTTGAACACATCTTCGAGAAGATCGGGATTAATATTGATCCTGAGAGGTCAAATCCATCACACAGATCGCGTTCACGGTGAATACCAAAGCCATGCAATCTTTCTTAGGAAAAAATAATTTCCTGAGAAAATGTGTCTCTCATTATGCTCAGATAGTCAAGCCCCTATAGGAGATGACCAAGAAAGATGCAATATACAATTGAAATAATGGGAAAAAGATGCTTTCACTCATATCAAGCAAGCCATTATCGATGCAGCTGCACTTTTCAATCCAGATTATGGCAAACATTTATTCCTTTGTACGTTTGCTTTGAACTTGTCAATTGTGGCCTTGTTGACTAAGAAATATATGGAAGGAAATAAATGACCATTATCCTTTATGAGCACTAGTCTTGAAAGGCCCGAGTCAAATTTTCTACCATTGACAAAAAAACATATGAATTATACAAGGAAGTTAAGTGCATCAAGCCCTACATATTGAAAGCTCACACATTAGTATTTGACCTCATCCAACAGTATGAACATTGTTTGTGCAACAAGAGTTGTGTATGAAGAGGGTCAATTGGATGACAGGTCTTCAAGAGTATGATCTGCAATTCAAACCAATTCATACCATAGAGGGTCATGGTCTACGTAAGTTGGATACCAAAGTACGATATGCTGCTGAACAAGATATTTTAGGATGGGAGTAAGAGATGAAAATGTATAATATTGAACATGTTCCTCAACCCACATCTACAACACCATGATATGCATATCTATGGAAAATTTTGGAGCATGGCACATTGCCCTCACACTTCTCGAACAAGAGGAAACAAGAAATATGACTAAAATCTCTCTCTTACCAATTGGTCCATGGAGTGATTTTTTGTGAGCACCATAATGGTGTTCTCATAAGGTGTCCTAAGGCACACGATACACAGAAGGTTATGAAAGATTTAGACAATGGACTGACAGGTGGCCATTATTTGGGAAACACTACAAAAAATAAGGTTATGTGTGTTGGGTGATCTTGGCCCACTCTTTTCAAGGATGCTCACACTTTTGTCCACAAGCGCCAAGAATGTAAGAGATGCACTGGTTGCAATTAGAGGTCAGCCACCCCACTGCTATAAAATCAATTGAAGAACCATTGCAACTGTGGGGACTTGATGTTCTTGGAGATTTTTTCCTCATTTACAAAGAAACATTGATCTACATTAATAGTGATAGATTACTTCCCTTAGTGGTCAAAATCAGTTCCTCTCAAACAATTAAATGACTAGGAATTCATCCACTTCTTGCAATAAACCAGTATGACTAGGTTTGTCCTTCCTACTTCACTTGTCTTTGATAATGCGACAAATTTTTCATTGTTAAATGTTTATGAATTCACATTAAAAAATGAAATTGTATTTAAACATGCATCTAATGACTATCGAGAGGGAAATGGTTGGGTAGAATCAACAAATAAGAATCTTGTCCATATAACAAGGAAGACCATTTTCTTTGAGTGAAATAGCTAGCAATAATATTTGACCCTCTTTGGGCTGACAATCTTACTCCAAATCATTCCCTAAGAACCTTGCCATACTTCCTCATTTACAGTAAATAAGCTATCTTGACTCTGAACTTGTGTCTTTCGGCCTTGCAACTCTCTACAATGTCACAAGGTAAATCCTACCTCCTAATTCAAAGTAGGATAAATACCCTACTTAAACTTGAGGAATAAAGGCCCAAGTCCAAATTATGATTTGTAGTACATCATAATTCTGTAAGGTGTTGATTTGATAACATGTATACAGGGGAAAATAACTTTGATGTGGGTGACCTTGCCTTCAAGTGGGATAAACCCCATGAAGAAAAGGGGAAAGAAAAAAAGTTCTATCCTTTGAGGATTGTACCAGTTGTTGTTAGTGAAAAGTTTAGCCACAATTCTTTCAAGCTGAAATCATTAAACGAGAAGATTAACCTTGTTCCTGCAAATGGTCTACATTTAGAGAATCACTTTTGATAGAAGCTACAAGTTGCACTTTTTGTTTTCTTGTTCTTTGTTCATTATGTAAGTCATGTCTTGTTGTGTCTTGTTGGCTGGTCAGTGTACATAAATAAGACCCTTGTGTAAAGTGGATGACTCAAAAGTCTTTTTAGTGTGAAAAATAGGAGTGTGACAACCACAGCGCTTGGATTTCTGTTTTTCTCATTCTTTGTTTTGGAAAGTACCGAAGGTTTAGCTAAGTCTATATGGAAAATAAAATTTATCATCCATGAGAACCTTGAGGGAACCTATTAGATTTGTAGCTATGACTGTATATAAACTGATGGACTTGGTGTATATCCACTTTCATAATAATTCTTGTCCAATCTAGTAGATAAGGGATGAGGGAAAAATATAAAGTGAGAAAACAAATTTCAGAAGTCTTAAAATAATTCTCTGAAGGGCAAACCTCCTCTTCTCTCAATAATGTTAATTTTTCTTAGGGTTATACTGTTCTTTTTTTTTCATAATTTCATTTAGTCATTTACACACTAAATTCACCCCACAAAATCATAACATTATTTGGATTTACATCATTATTTAGCGACATATGCATCTATGTAGAAATAATAATATCATTAGCATAAATGCAACGGAACATAAATGAATAATAGAAGAAAAGCATTGACACATAGAGATAACAGGATTGGTTAGAAGACCAGGCCAAAACCAACTATGGGGAAAACCATTTCAAATTATTCTTGTTATTAGACTGTCATTGAAGGATTCAACGAAAGAGTACAATGATCCATATCTTCATTCATGCAACTATCTAGAAAAAATAATATATAAAATATCCATGAGATGAACCCAACAATGCCAATAATCAAAAACCTTGATTTAGAAGCTTGTAAGGAACTATCATTATCTGTGATCAACTATGGAATACTGAAGTCAATGATCGAAAGCTTTTGTCCATATAAAATACAACTTTACGTCCAAGTCAAATAGAGGAAGTGGGCATGTGAGAAACTAGGAGCTTTCTATCGCTGCCTTGAACCTGCAAGCACACTGTTACAGGGAAAAGTGTCTATATAGAACTGCTCTATCCCACTAAGGCGTGACAGCTGCCTTAGAAACAAACAGAGAAAAGCTACTTATGTTTTCCCTTTATGAATTATAGATAGAGAGGAATAGAAGGACTAACCTCTGTCTTGCACTAATCCCTTGGTTCGATCCCTCTCTTCTTTGATGGTCCCCAGCTACTTGCTCCCTTGCATGCCTAGCTTCACAAAGTACCTGCAAGATCACAGAAGCATAGCACTATACAAAGACATGGATCTATATTCATAAAAAATCTAGGATCAGATGTAAATTGACCATACAAATGTGGCAAGCATCAATGATACAAAAGCACGGAGGAAAACTAAAATAGCTTTTATTGATAAAACAAGAAAAGATCTAGGAGGAGTTACAACTGGTTGTTCTGACCCAGCATCAACGTCCTAGCAAAGAAGCCCCTCTTCACCTCAAACAAAGCTTAGATCACCCAACAATATGATGTTTTGTCTCTAGAAACCAACAACAATTCCTTACAATATGCAAATTCCAGCCTCTGGATCTCTGGGATGAGGGATCCATATATAGATATCTGTAAGGGGGATGAGTCAGCTTGTCATTTGATTAGTGTCTTCTCTTTGATAGTTCTAGCTCCCACTTGGAGACTGAGGGTCTCTTACTCATCCTTGGTCGAATTCAGTGAGGCAAGTGTCATAGGAGAAGATTCTGGAAGCTTCCATTGCCTCTCCACCTCACAGAATGACACTGTCGTTTGTCATTTCTCGCCCATCGCACCCCACAGAAGGGACTTTTGAAATGAAACGCACCCTCATATTGTATTTGGGTGAGATGCAATGCACCTAGCCAGTGGAGCAGTTGCAATGATGCTGTTTTGACCAATTCTGAGTAGTTTTTCATGGAGAACTTCTGGGAGAAGCTGTAATCTATTGACCTTGTTCCTTTAGGGGTTAGAACAATACTTTTAGGGACTTAGGAGCCCTTGGTTTATGGACATTTCATGGTTGGGGTTGTAGGGCACAAAAATGTCTATAACAGTTGCCCCCTAAAGTATGAGGCCGTTAACCTTTTGGTGTCGGGCGAAATGCTTTATTATGAGGATCCGAAGTTCTTTCAATGCTGGGAGGAGACCTGTAATAAGATACAATACAATACATTATCTTCACAATATTTTCATGATCTAGCCTAGGCGGGCATTCCCATGCTCAGCTTTATAAATTCATTTTCATGTACATAGGACAAACAATCGTCTGAGTGTAGACTGATGATTCTGGTAGAGCCACCATCCTTTTGGTAGGATGATTATCTGTGCTGCAATGATGTACATTTAATGTCTTTATTTCCCTGAATATATATCGCAGCCCAGATGGATGAAACTAGATCTGGGGTCTTCAATCTCGTCTGATCTTCACTCGAAGTACAAGTCGATCCATGTGAGAAATGTTCTGAAGTCGAACATGGAAAGACATCGCTTGATTACCAGTCAATGATGTAAATTGTTAACAAGCGCGAGAGGAATCACCGATAACGATAATGACCCTCAAGGTACTGCAGCACAATTCACGTGGTGTGAATAAAGGACTTGGTGTCGAACACCACACAAAATATTTTGGTCGAAGGCCATTGATGTAAACCTGTCGCCAGAAGTGAGAAACTTGCCATTGAGGCATGCAAGCTTCAAAGTACTGCATGGCGTGTCCCTCGATCGACTTCTTGGATAATGAGCTGATGTCGACAAGAAGTGATCCATCACAGGAGGGCCTTAATGAATCCCACATCAATGACATGGAACGGAGCAAATGATTTTAATGGAGGTGAGGACGATCTGGTGATATACAGTTCAGGGTGGCGGTCATGAAAGAATGGAGTATAATGTATGGTAGTGGGTGAGACACAGGTGAATTCTCTGAATAACTTCTCTTGAACATATCGGTGACACTGATGTGATGGATCGGTAGCATTAACCCCAAATGTGGATGGTATGGCGTGACCATGGTGATGTGACCGGTGAATGAAATAACCCAACCCGACTCGGACACGGAGCTGAAGTGTCATGTTCAAGAGCGACTTGCTACCAACAAAGTTTCTTTGAGTTTTCTTCCCAATTTTTCCCCAGTCATTGCTGACCAGTACCTCTTTATTTTTGTCAAGCTTGAGGAGGATAACATATGCTTGTTCTATAATTTGCCCTTCGGGCAAACCCATCGCTATGTTTTAACGAGCCTAGCGATAGTGAAACTCATTTTCGTCTATAGACAAGTTTGTCGCTATTAATATTTTTAACGAGTTTAACGACAAAGATAACTCGGTCCTTTTCAATTTTAGAGAGTCTGAAAAAGGGACGTAAATGTAACTCCAAAATTCCTTTTTCGTCATCTAATCCCTTAGGTCCGAAAAAGTATAAAACAATACAGAAGGGACGGATTTTCGATACTTTTAACGAGCCGAACAAAACAAGTGCTCGATCTTTTTGTGTAATAATCCCTCAGGTCCAAAAAGATTAAAATCTAGAGGAGGGATAGCACTTCCTGTCCCTTTAACGAGCTGGAGAGGCCAATGGGTCGACAATCTTTTCATATTTTACGAGTCAGTTGAAAAGAGCTTAAAGGAGACTCGTCTTTTGAGGAACGAGTGATACAACAGGTAGCAGCTGATTCAAGGTAAGGTTTGGAATTTTCCAATCACGGCAGTGTCACAAGGATGGCTAGTGAAATCACTCTTCGCAACTGTTCCTCAAAAATGGGTAAACAATCAAATGGAGGTGAATGATCGGCCAATGAAAAGGTGGAGGTGACGGTGCAAACACGACCAAGGCTTTAACGGCTGAAGTACTACATTCACGATGGTTATTTACTGGGGAATAGTTCATTTTTTAACGAGCTTAAACGCGGGTGGAAACATTTGCTCATGTCTTATGTTTATTTTTTAACGAGCTTGAACTATGTGCTAAAACTGCTCGATGTGGGTTTATTTTTTAACGAGCTTGAACCTTGCGGTAACACTGCTCGATCAATCGAGTCGTGTGATAAGAATGTCTCATATAAAAACGACAACTTTTAGAGATTTGCCCCACATCCTTTCTTTATGCAAGTTAGGAAACAACCAATCCTACGAGTTTAAAGGGTTAGAGGTCCTAAAAATTTAAAAAATATATAGTCGCTCTTCGCTTGCATGCCAAAAAGCTTGCATGCCCCTAGATATAGAACAGAGTTTCAAGGTTACCCCTTCTTTAGTCTGTTAAGACATTTGTTTTACCGAGAGAGGCCTACCTCTTACAGGTTACCAAAGATTGTTCTATTTACAGCGTAAACAAAACACTTCTTCGGTGATGTCTACTGAGATAAACAAAGGTGAGCGGCGATGCCCGCCAACTCACATAACTTTGACAAGAGAATCTTGTTCTACAATAACCCCCTCTTCCAATCACGGACGGGGGTACAGACTAGTCATATTCTCCCGCGGAAACCTACCCTATACCCGAAGTTTTCTTGCCGAAGCAGACTAGGGTGCATGCCCCCTGGGTTTCTGTCATGTCCCCCCGAATCACTCGCACTCATCGGGAGGACGGACTGGAGATTGAGACATTTCTTGCGTGAAAAGACCATTTAGGGATGGCATATGACTATTTTCTCTGTATGATCCGGGAAATGAAAGCTGGTCTACGAGCTTGACCACTCTTCCTTCGTGCGGAAAACACATTACTCTAAAGAGTGAGGAGACAACTACTCCCATGCAATAAATATAGTCTCGTCCAAGGAGTAGATTGTAATCCAGGAGTCCTTGAACTACCATCATGTTCATGTGAACGGTTTTCCCTCTCAACGTTATGGGCACATTGGGAAGGATCCATAACGGTTGACTGGTTCCTTTGTCAAAACCTGTTAGATTTCTCATCTCAGGCAAACGCGATGGCGAACCAAGCGCTTTCCAAGAAGTTGAGGAAAGGATACTCACAAAAGGCCCCTCATCTATGATGGTGCCAGCCATAACCATTCTATATATTTGAACAATAATCCGGAATGGTATACTCGCTGGTAAATGGGGTCTGCCTAGTTGATTCCAGTCGAAGGAGACAACTAGGTTGCTTGGAGGTGGGATCGAATAGACGGCCAGGTACGACTCTGACGAACTTCCTTCCTGCGTTAAAGGAATGGGTAAATTGCCCCCATGTTCGTTAGAGTTTGTGTTTATGAAAAGAATTTGGACGGTGTCATCCTTGTTCTCTTCAGTGACTGTATCATCTAAAGATGGAACCTCTGAAGGCAAGACCGGGTCAACTGCCGCCTCGACCTTTTGACTTTCGTTTGGTATGGATTCAGATGGTTTATCTTCAATGATAGGTGCTTCGGCTGACCACCTGAGCAGGCCAGCCGGATTTTCAACTAGTGACGGACTCGACAAGAGTTTTTTATATCCAGGAGGAAGTCGTAACGGTGAAACCGGACGATCATCCAAAACTATTTTAGCTTTGTCTAAGAAGGGACAACGGTGGACGGCATGATCACCTTCACGTAGCTTACAAGGAAATCTATATTTTCCTTTTTGTCCTGGGGCTTCACTTTCACTAGTTGACGGTGTGTTTTCAACATGATCATCAGAGGTTGACGACATTGGGTTGTGCAAACGAGGAGACCAGTCTCTTAAGATCCGAGGGATGCAGGGACAATCTTTGTGATAGTGGTCTCCTTTGCAAATGACACATGGTGATTTAGACCTGGTCGGTGCAGTGTGTGGATTTTTGCTAGACGACACTCGTTTGCCCCCATTCACTTTTGGCTCCTTCTTCTTCTTCTCTTTCTTCTTCTTTTCCTTCTTCTCCTTAGGTACTTGACTTTCAACTTTACCAGCCCCATCAAGCGAAGAGGAAGGAGGAGAGGAATGATTAGAGGAAGTAGAAGGTTGGTGGGTAAATCTGGACTTGTCTAACTGCTGATTCGATTGTTCAGGAATTGTGGTGTTTTGAACGATAGAGGTTGAGAAGAGCCATACAGGCAAACCAATTATCAGTCCTGGAAGTGACAATATGGCCATATGGGGTGCACCAACATCTCCCCAAGAGGAGAAGGGACTAGGATTTCCTCCAAGGGGAATACCTTGGTTGGTGGATTCCATTTTCTCAACCCAAGATCAACGTAGGAAAGCGGTAACGAATATTCCGTTTAAAATAAATTTTAGACGCTTTGACACAACTTGTGTTTTCAGTTTTTAAGAGTCGAGAAAAAACAAAAGATGACTCTAGCCGCCTTCGATTTTTAATGAGCCTGAAGTGACAAGTGCTCAGATGGACCTTTTCCGTTAAGGAGTCTGAAAAGGAACGAAAGGGACTGCTCTGGAAGTCTAGGTAGAGGGAGTACCAAACCAATCGCAAAACTGCAAAATACTTTTTACGGTACAACAATCAATCTTCCCGAATGCTGTGTTCAGTGCATTGCGATCGATAGGGCAGAAAACATGGCTTCCTATGGATAAAGGATTTAAGCCTATAGGGGTCTCCCAAAATATACTCGACAGTACGTGGGGCACAAGTCCGTACTGGCACTTATCGTCTCAAAGTGGAGGAATCACCCAACCATCAGTGAGAACAATAGTTACCAAGCTTTACAACACCGGAATACGTCTCTAGCCTAGACCTCTAAATGTTGTGCGTTAAGTTCCAAAGCGTTGTTAGATTCATTGAATTTATTTTAAGTTGATATTGTTTATGAAGTTTGCCTTTTGGGTTCACCATGAGATGTAGATGTAATTCCTAAAATGCAATCTAAGATGATAAACAAACTTTTTATCTCTTTTATGCAATGAAAATCCTAGCTACTAGGGAAAAGAAAGACATAATCTTTTCACAAAGATAAAAGAGCACACTATAAATGCAGTTTCCTAAATCAAGCCAAACAGACTGTCTATATGCAAATGCACATGCATGTATTTGTTTTTTGACTTTCTTAATATATGGATGCTAAAAAGAAAGCTGATGTACAAATCTGAATTTCTTTTCAAGCGACAAATATAAACAAGCTTCTTTTCGAATAAAAAATGGAGATGATTATGACACCTTACGATTTTGAAATGAATACTCGTTTTTGACACTAGAAAATTACAAATTCAGACCAAAAGCAATAGTAACAGGATAATCAACCATCAACAGCAATCAAACTCTTCCCTAGGACTGAAATCAACACTTGCGACAGTTTCAAATCAAAGGGCGACAGTACGACTATGTGACTTTTGCAAAGGAGAACTGTAAATGACTCAACAAACACACAAAAACATCTACAGTTCTTTTGTACAAAGGAGGCAGAATAACAACAAGGAAAAGGGGTTTCAAACAGACATATACTGATCACAGGCAACAAAATTCAGGAATAGAACTGGAAAGAATGATCCACAGAAACCACAACTGCACAGAGCTAGTCTGATCAGTGCACCTGTAACACAGAGAATCTGAAATGCAACGCAGGTTGCCCACTCGGGAAGTGCACTGAAATTCAGAATCTCTGAACAGTACGAGCCAGAAACGAGACTCTGTTCGGTCTCCGGGTCACAGTTTGCAGTTCAGTTCTTGGTTTTTGGCCGAGCTAAAAGCAATCAGTAATGCAACAATCAGGGGTAGATCTAAGGAGGATCTAAGAGCTATCACAAGGGCAATCAGATAGTTTTTAAATCAGTTGTTTAAATCATAAACATATCCAGTGGATGGATTGAAGCTGTAGTTATCTACTTTGCATTTGATATGACAAATGCAGTTCGAACGCTACTTATAAGTTTATGAAACGAACAACAAAGAATGATAAACAAACAAACTGATTATCTCCCCAGTGAAGTTGCCATTTTGTTACATGGAAAAGTGTCTATATAGAACTGCTCTATCCCACTAAGGTGTGACATCTGCCTTAGAAACAAACAGAGAAAAGCTACTTATGTTTTTCCTTTTATGAATTATAGATAGATAGGAATAGAAGGACTAACCTCTGTCTTGCACTAATACCTTGGTTCGATCCCTCTCTTCTTTGATGATCCCCAGCTACTTGCTCCCTTGCACGCCCAGCTTCACAAAGTACCTGCAAGATCACAGAAGCATAGCACTATACAAAGACATGGATCTATATTCATAAACAATCTAGGATCAGATGTAAATTGACCATACAAATGTAGCAAGCATCAATGATACAAAAGCATGGAGGAAAAATCAAATAGATTTTATTGATAAAACAAGAAAAGATCCAGGAGGAGTTACAACTAGTTGTTTTGACCCAGCATCAACCTCCCAGCAAAGAAGCCCCTCTTCACCTCAAACAAAGCTTAGATCACGCAATAATCTGATGTTTTGTCTCTAGAAACCAACAACAATTCCTTACAATATGCAAATTCCAGGCTCTGGATCTTTGGGATGAGGGATCCATATATAGATATCTGTAAGGGGGATGAGTCAGCTTGTGATTTGATTAGTGTCTTCTCTCTGACAGTTCTAGCTTCCACTTGGAGACTGAGGGTCTCTTACTCATCCTTGGTCGAATTTAGTGAGGCAAGTGTCATAGGAGAAGATTCTGGAAGCTTCCATTGCCTCTCCACCTCGCGGAATGACACTGCCATTTGTCATTTCTCGCCCATCGCACCCCACAGAAGGGACTTTTGAAATGAAACGCACCTAGCCAGTGGAGCAGCTGCAATGATCCTGTTTTGACCAATTCTGAGTAGTTTTTCATGGAGAACTTCTGGGAGAAGCTGTAATCTGTTGACCTTGTTCCTTTAGGGGTTAGAACAACACTTTTAGGGACTTAGGAGCCCTTGGTTTATGGACATTTCATGCTTGGGGTTGTAGGGAACAAAAATGTCTATAAAACACACAACCAATCGAATATGTCCTTTGGAAATCTTGCGACTAAGAGACAAAACCCTAGAAAGATATTCTTGAGCTACGAACGCTGCAATTTCACCTTCGAGCGAACCCATTTCTCTACGAATTTACATCATGTTATCACTAAAAAATTATCACCTAGCCATTTCTAACTAGTTGGATCGAAATACACCATGTAGATTTCATTTTACCATAATAAAATCACTTTCAGTGTCAAAAATAATTTAGTAAATGACTTTTATTAAATTATTTTATGATTTAAATAAAAAAACCCATGAGAATGATTAGATAAATCATTATTTATTTAATTTTCTCTATGAGTAATTAATAAATCATTATTTGAACAATTGTTTCTTGTCACATTTGACTAAATCCCTCAGGAATAATTAAATAAATCACTCTTTATTTAATTTTCCTTATTTTTGTTATTGGAATAATTGTTAATTAACTCTTTAATAATTATTTCAATTTCACACAATTCGTAATTATCACGAAATAATTAAATCATTTTATTTGTTAAGTATTTCTAAATAAAGATATTTAACCATTGTAATATATTTTCCCTCTCCAATAAATATAATAAAATATTCCAAGCGGTTAGATCTCGATTTGGTTAATATTATTTTATTATTATCCATTTTTTAGATTAATTGAATACGTTGTTATAAACATGAGGTCTTTTTTTTATTCTTTCCATGATCATAATCATTGTCACCATTATCATCATTTTTCTTTTGATCTCCCATTCGAGTTCTCCACATTTTCTTTTGGTTTTTCACATATTGAGAGAGAATATCATTTTTTGAAGCATCAATGAGATCAAACGACCCATCCCACAAAGGGGGACTTATAGACCCATCTATAGATCTCCTTCACCACGTTATTGTATTGGATAATTTTACTGTTGCTTTCTATTATGGATCGTCTATACTTTTTGTTATAGGTTTGCCATTTTTATTGTAGATCTGAATCACAAGTAATCATCAACTTGTTATTAGGGTCACTTTTCACCTAGTGAGTTAAGTGAAGTGTTTTTGGTACACCTTCTAAGAAATTTCAACCTAACAAATGGTGACTCCACTAGGTATTTAGTTACATTTGTCGTCAAAAAATGACACAGACTCCACTAGTGTAATAATAATGTTTTTCGGTAACTGAAGCCTTAGAAAATTTTAGGGCTTCCTAAAACTATTTTTATCCTCGAAATTTCTATTTATAATAGTAAAACCATTTTTGTCAAGTTTTCAAGTTTTGGTGGTTTTCTGGTCTTTTCGCAGGTCACATGTACTAGCTAAGCATGACACAACAAAATATGTGTGAGATTTGGCGACCGAGAGTCTTGGGAGAAAAACAAACTTTTAACCCCCTAATATGTGTTCCAGAGTGCACTATTTGGCCCTAAAACCGTGTTTTCCACTATTCTAGGTTAATAACTACGTTTTGGAAAATTCTTGAAATTTTTCAGAGATATTTCAGAATTGGAGAGAGTGTTGTCTACATACTAGTTTAGGAATTTTACCTCTATTTTTAGTCTCCCTTAGTCCTAGATCCACTTATTCCTTCTCTTAGAAGAAATAAAACCCCCCTTAGGGTTAACAGTACACCTCCACATTGTTAGGAAGAGATTTCATGAGTGAGGAGTCTAGGGTTTTCAACATTTTTAATAATTGATTTTTAGAGTTTGATCCATCACTCTTTAGCTCCTTTGGATAGGTTTATTTTACCTTTTTTATGTTTAGAGTTTGGGTTTTCCTTTTCCCCCTTAGGATCCCCTTGAGCCTCCTAGGTTTTAGAGCTTCCCACCTATCCTTTGTAGAAATTTTCACCTATGATTTTTATTGTTTTTCTACATTATTTTACAAGAGATTATTGGCTCTAAATCTTAGTCCCTTGACATCAGATCATTTAGGAATTTTTATGTGTCTTTGAGTAACTTGTTTTCCACCTCTTGTTTAGCTGCTTAGTAGCCTTTGTAGGTGGGGTTTTGTGTGCTTGATTGGTTGTTTACTTTCTGTCATTTTCATATTTATTTACAGTATTTCCTCATTTTACCTTGAACAACACATGGCATCACGAAACATGTTTAATTAATTCATCCACTTGACACATTATTTACACACACTCACACCCTAAGCGAATGTGATCTTGGTTAACACTAGCAAGCCAAGGCTTGAAATACTACACCTTAAAATATCAACACCCATAGATTAAGCTCACTAGGGAACCTAGGCCGAATAATATTTGTAGTGTAGTTTTAGGATCAGTGGGATAGGTTTCCAATAACACCCATCGATTTCTTTTCATTGAGACATAGAATTTTACATAGTAGGGACTTAAAATCCTTCACTACCCCACATTCTAAAGCCAGATTATGTCAGAAACACGATTCAGAGGGAGTTTGGCTAGGTTATCATGTGAGCAGTTCTCCTCAAGGGTAACCAAGCCATGGTAGGGAATCACGTGTGATGGCTGACTACACAGATGCTCACGACTGATTAGGGGACTTTTGAGGTCTAAAATGGGCCTCCTAAGAAAAATGTACAACAAAAATAAACGTTATAAGAACCACTAGGATTCAAGATGATGATGTGATTCTGACCATGTTCAACAATGGTGTAGAAGGAGGAGCATCTTTAGAGCTCCTTGATTCAAAGACTAAGTCTATATGGATTAGGTCCATAGATAGTTTTTGGCCCCCATTTCTAAATATGTTTCATCAAACTTCCCCCAATCTAAGGAAGATGTACTCCAAGTAGCCATAAAATTTGATCTAATATATGGCTAGTCAGGTTATGCTTACATTATTATCCCTGATCTACCTTGGCATGGTGCTCCTAATTCACCGAGGCCATCTCACACCGTGGATGGCATGGTTGGAACCATTTCACACCCTCAACTATATGCTCCACCTTAGATGAGTTATGGTCCACCTAAGGGAGGTACCAGTTCCACTTTCAAGTATCCCTCCCCCGATCCTCCACAAGGAAACCCTTATCTAGGTCCCATCATGCCATGTGCATATCGCTATCAACATCAATATATGTGAGGGCCAACTGTTGCACCTCCTATTTATCCCATTGTTGCCCCATCTCCATATTATCATCATGCACCTCCTAGCACTCCATATCCTCTGGCACTAGTGCCCCAACCCCCCATCCCTACTCCCCTTTTTCCACAACTACCACCTTTTCCACAAGGTCAAGTGTATGCTCAACGTAGTGGAGCCAATCCCCATAACCCAAAGAAAAGGAAAAAAGGGAAGGGTAATGCAAACAAGGATTCTTAGTGTAATCAAGGAAACTAGGGTCCTCCACCCAATGCCCCTCAGAGTATTGAACCTAATCCCATGACCCAACAATAGGGCAGTCATCCCAAGTAGAACGAGGGTGTTTGTGCAAACAAACCTTCTATTTTTTGTGGCATATATGGTGATTATAACTATTGGGGTCCTCTTTCACCTCATACGGGAAATTATGGAAAGCTCAAGCAGCTTCTCCAAGATCACAACCCACTGCTCCTCCTCCCCCTCCTGCTTCATCTCAACCAATAATGCTTACCAATCGTTTTCATCACCAAGGATATATAGCTACCCAACTAACACAAGGTGACGGAGCTCAAATAACTCCACCATCTGGTCACCATGATTATCATATTCTTATGATGAATTCTGATGAGGTAAATACTAAGAAAGTCAACATTCAGACTCAATCGCGCCAATATGACAAGCCATCCACTGAGTCAGGAATTGAGTCCCAACCCAAAGTTTTCACCGAGGCTCCATCTTTATCCAATGGTATCTTACAGTTCCCTTATCCGTAGGTCTAATTTATTCCCAAGATCCACAAAGGTTCGTTACATTGAAATTCTACTTCTGCCAAAGCCGCCCATACATATAGTATAGTAGATGGCTTGGTGCAATCTCCTGGTGCCATGCCAATGCCAGAAGTCCTCTAGATGTGCACATCCCAATGGAAAGCTATACTATCTTCCTTGGGTGTCATGGATTCTCAGGATGATCAAATGATTTTCTTTCATGTTTACAAGTGAGAAACTCCTCCCCTTACTTCATCCATTACGTTTCAAATACCAGTATCCATTAGAAACGCCACTATTAAGAAGTGTGTCATTGACACAGGCACCTCCACTTATGTGATGGCCAATAGAGTTTGGAAGCAAATTGGCTTCCCTTACCTATCCCCATCCACCATCACCCTTCGAGCCTAGGATAGTCATCCTTCACAACCCTTTTTCTTATACTGCCACTTCCTAGTCACAGTTACTGGCAAGACTATCTGTATTGACATTGAAGTCACTGATTCTCCCCTAGAATACAACATCCTTTTGGGTCGTAATTATACTTATTTGATGTCATCTATCACATCTGCAGCTCACCGTAAGATGTGCCTTCCCCACAATGGAAAGATCATCACCATCGATTAGTTGACGTAATATGACCACAAAGCCTAGAATTCACCTCACACAAGGATTTCCTCTGTGGCTGACAATATGAATGTCTTTTACTTCACAAATGTCCCTCGAGGAGTCTAAAAATATTCCACTTTGCGTCATTCTTACTATGATCCATGCCTACCCCTTCTAAGCTTAGCTCATCTAGTGTTTGCATGCTCCAAGCATCGCGGGCCACCAACAAACGGTTTGGTATGCCTTCATAGTAGATCGCAACTCAGAAACCTGCTATTCCTAACTCAACCCCGCATCCTAGTACTACTCCTTAAGGATAATTTCCTTCTTTTAGTGTCTCTCCTAATTCGTTCTCTCTCGGAATTGTCCCCCTAGGACTTAAACATTTTAGAGTAGTTCCTCAAGGCCACTATCCTTCTAGTAAGATATTGTTCTTATTTCCAGCTCTTGGAGATTATTCTACACTTGTCATGGCTACGTTGAGTCTACCTATCATTACCTTGGGGATCCCAGTCTGGTACATCGATCCTCCCACAAACACTCCTTCCAACGAACTCAAACCGTACACTGCTTTGACCCCGATCCAACCTAATGTTCCTACCCCTACGTTTGTTTCAGTTCCACGACTACCTTAATAGTAGCTAAGTCATGTTGCGAAAGCATATGGTGAGGGGGGAAAAGCCTAGAAAAAGGGAAATAAAGTCAATGCCCCCCTAGCAACTGCAGCTCCTCCTAAGCCAGCAAAGCCTATTCCTCACTATGCTTTGCGTGATGTTGTCGGTCATGCCACCAATAATTTTCCTAAACTGCCTGATGTTAAAGATGTGCTAAATGATACCTTCCCTGATTCTAACATTCCTAAGGTCCATGTCACCTTACCTAAGTCAGCCATAAATAAAATATCATTATCCACAAATCACCCATGTGATTTGTGTGATAATTATGACCACTATTCTCATTGTTGTCCCTGTCTGATTTTCATGGTACACTTCAAGTTCTTCATGAATTAGAGGCTGCTCGTAGTGAGTCCACCTCTCCTCTACCTACAGATTCTGGTCCCACTCCTACATTATAACATTAGGTCTCTTAAACACCCATTATGATGCATCCCCCTAATGTCAAGGTGATGGATAGTACCACTCCTATTCTCTACATGTCATCATCCATGAGATCAATACCTTGGAACTCCCTGATGTATCCTATTACAATTTTGTTGAACCTTCCTCGACAGTCACCCTGTTCTTAACATTGGTAGATATTCCATCTACTTGGCATATGTCTCACATCCTTGACAATGGGTATGTGAACCTTGTCTCTCTTGAATATGCCTTAGGTAGCTCTTCTCCATGATGTGGTCCTTCTTCCTCCCATCCACTCTTCTTCGATTTTGATGAAGACATCATGGAAGCTATGACCACTCCTAATTATCCTTGGAATGATATGCACCATCATGCATACTTCCATCCACAACAAACCCCTGACCGATATGGTGTGGATTCCAAAGAATTCATCCATGGCGAGGTCGAGTGGTTCAATAACCCGTTACTTCGAACCCATGAATTCGAACAACATCCACCTTGTGTCCCTTACATTACCACTCAATGGTTGGGTAAGGGGGAGTTCATCTTTGACAGTCCACGAGAAGCAATTCTCCCAAACCCTCCTAGTGCATCTACTAGTGTCGACTCTAATAACATTATTTTTCCCCATTTAGAAGAACCTATAGAGTATCATATCACTCCAGATCACCCTAGGAATGACCCACTTATTCATGCCTTCATTTTATATCAACAACATAGTCCCTTCGAAATTGTTGTTGTTTAACAACCATGTTTTCTAGGTGAGCAGCAGTTCCTTCTTTTAGAAGCCACACTCTGGTATACTGGCACCATGTATGCAAACCCATAAATTCAGTCCATTTAATTCATATACGTAGTACCAAATGAGATTAGTAATCCATGGTTTCCTTTCTCTAACTGTATCTATCAATTCTTCCCATAAGAAGATGACCATAAGATAAACAAATGGTGAATGACATAATTAAAATGTGTGTGGATTCCACTATTCTAAATACATCTGGTATGCCCATAGCATATTCCATCTATACATACAAAACTGGGGGAACACATGCCATTACATCTATTTATGATCCTCTGTAAGATCTTGTGCCAGCAACCCAGAATGCATAAACCCATTATTTGCACATTTGGAACACGATGACACTCAATAAACTCATCTAGCTAGGGGGCATCATTCCCACTTGATCAAACCCCTCCATCATCATATGATGGGGGGATGTATCCCATGCTTGGGGGCATGATTACCCCTGACCACATTATCACTTGGTTAATAGAAGTCTTGGACTAGATCCCAATGATCTATGTATGGTTTATTATCCTCCCATTCCATGGAAAGTTTTTCCTACTGGCCTCTCTCGTGAGCCACATACACATTACATACTGTAGATCACTGATACCACCTATTCAAACATTCTAGTTTATGTGATGTCACACTTACCACCCGGTCCCCATGTTTGACTTGGTGGGTGCGGCTGATCCTAGACCTTCTCTCGTAGTTCACTCCTTTATTCCTTTCTTACCTTGATTCTTCACTAGGAAACCTCTTGCACTATAAGATTCGAGCTACGTGTGTTGAGTTCAATTTAGTTAAGAAATGCTTCCCAACAACTTATATGTGTTCTCCTCTTTGTAATGACTAGAATGAATGTCGTAGGTTATTTATGCTTGCTACTCATTTGATATTATTGAATCTACTATCATCTTTTGTGTTATGAATTAATTCGGTTACAATTAGTTGCTACCATGATAATAGGGTTTCCTTTCTTTAAGGTAAAAGTCTCAGATTCCACCTTCAACCACCAGGAACTGCCTCTTTGTGACCTAATGGGACAGGCCAGAAGGTAAATTCAGTTAGTAGGTTTGGTGTTTTCCTTACTATGGCCTAAACGTGACTCAAGTTTGTTATTCAAAATGAAGGGTTTTTTGGTTTAGGTTCACGGTGCAATAGAACATCTCTCACTGTTAACTATTCTAAATCGACGCAATTAGTCACAATTGTTCTTATATGCATATACATGTTTTATATTCATTATTATTATGACAGTGTTACCTCTTTGGGGTGCCATGCATGACCATTCTTTGTATTTAGAGGGTATTACTAGTAAATTGAAGAGAATTACTCATAGGGTGCATAACCGTAACAAGAATCCATTCACCACGCTATTCTTAGGTACAGTCCCTGCCTTTTAATTCAACAATTATTTAACAAGAGTAACACACTATTTAACTCAATAATTATTTTACCAACAATAGTAGGTTTTGCATCTTATTATGAGCAACATTGTCTATAGTTTTCCCTTAACAAGAATTGACATACTGACAAATACACATTGTTGGTCCATACCAACCATTAAACCTTTACTGCTAGCTAAGTCCAATATAAGAAAGAACTAAGAGAAATATTTTAAAAGAAACAACCAAACCTTTATTTCTTTCTATTCATAAATTAGTTGAGAGTGTCACACATTATTATGAACTTATTATATCATAAAAAACAATAAGTAATGTACTTATCTGAAATTCCTTAGATAATTAAGAGTTTGGAACTAGAATGAGACGAGTCCACCCTTCTAATGGAACTCGCAATTATGTCCATTTCCCCCCCTAGCAAAAGTTTCACACAACTATATATAACCTGTCAATGTTAGGCTTCCAAACCTCATGACCCGAGTCGAGTGTGGAGCTTCTCAAAAATCAATCTCACTAGAGAAATTTCTACTCGTCCAAACCAACTTTGGAAATAATCCTGCTTTTCATGTATCGCTCTTCTTCAGGTGATTCCTACCTATGGTAGGAAACATCCAATTCATTGATATGGTATGCAACATCCAATTCATCAATATGGTAGCCAACATCCAATTCATCCCTCACGAGCCTTTTTTTATCTCGAGGACTTGGAAGAAAGGAACTAAATAATAAGTGCCTTCGACTGTTTTCCCAAACTTTCTTTAGATTATCCTAGAATCTTCATTATATTTTGACTCTTACCCATTTTCCAGAATTCCAAAAAAGAAATTCATTATTATCTATTGTAACTGTTCATTTTTATATTTATTTTCATAATTACAAAAATTTAAATTAAAAATACTAACCGCAATAATTTGATTTCATTTTTTACTGCCACATGTGGGGGCGTTGCATATTTACATGACCAAAAATATTAATTAAGAAAAAACAAACCAACCTATATAAATTTTGATGTTGAATTTATAAACCATTTAAACTCATCACTGACTATAATATTTAATGGTTTTATGTAAATAAAGTAATATATAATATTTCATTAAATAATAAAATAAAGTGTAATATGTTGTGTTTCTATTTAGTACTTACATCTTATGCAAAAAATAATTGATAATTTGGAATAATACCAATATTTTTACTGATAATTTCAAAAATATATATACATATATATATAGAGAGAGAGAAAGAACATAGTTTAATATAATTTATATCAATGTAATATTAAAAATAAATATAAAAATTTAACATAATAAGATCTTCATAATATTTTGGGACATCACAAATTTTATTTAGAAATCAATTGAATTTATATATTTAAAATTTTACTTTATTTTAAATTAAAAGAAAATTATTTCTAATATAATAGACTAACAATAAATACAAGGTTATAGAGTGTGTACCTATTTGGTTAAGAAATTAGCAAGTATAAAAATGTTATGAAATAAAATTAAGATAAATTATTTTGATTTTGAAATGAGTTATGGTTTTGGGGCCAATGATATTGAGAAGTCATGGTAATGGCCCATGGTATTGTAACAAAATGGGATAACAATAAACACAAAGTTATAGATTGTGTACCTATTTGGTCAAGAACTAGGTAAGTATAAAAATATTATGAAATAAAATTAAAATAAATATTTTGATTTTGAAATGAATTATGGTTTTTGGGCAAATGGTATTGATAAATTATGATAGTGGCCTATAATATTGTACAAACCCGATAAACATTAAACACAAAATTATAGATTGTATAATATTTTCCTCATCTTGATTGGGATTAGGATTCCTTTGATTTTGCCTGTCCGAAAGACTCTTCATAATGTTTTCCTGCTCCAATAGTACTCTTCATAATGTTTTCCTGCTCCAATCATAATCTTTCATTGTCTACTCTTAAATTCAACATCTCTGCTAGTAATTGTTAGACTGTTTCTAGTATTGTTTCTAGTAGTGTAACATTCAAACCTCTAGGTTATGTCCAATTGTCTCTCTATAGGGGACATATCCTACTCCTCTCACACTGCATCAACCCTCTTCCTCTGTGTATCATAATTACTTTTTTTATTCAATAATAGGGCCATGATACCACTTGTCACACGTACATGACCCAAGTTTAAGGTAATGAAGGAAAATTTACATTCATACTACCTTTTAACTCCCTAGCTCATCCAAATTACCATACAAATGTATTCAAAATAATTGCGGAATTAACTCAAACAGTACAATCATGCCATAAACATTTGATTAATTACATATATAAGTATGATTATGGTACAAACATTTAATTGGAATAATAATCCTGCCAGAGATTACAAATCTAAGTTTGGATTTCATGCTATATTGCCTAACAATTGTTACGAGATTTAACCATGGTAATTCCTATCTGCGCTTATCTTTAATTCAGATGGTTCTCAAACTCTCGAAGCGCCGTCCAGTTGCATGTTGATCCACCCTCCACTTGGAAGCCTTTCCATATTGTTTCCCCGAGGAAGCCCATCAGACGCTCGAGAGGCAAGACACGAGGGTTAGGGTACCTGCCTACCTGGTTCATCATGGACCATCCTCGTTCTCATTCCTTGCGTCTGGAGAAATGAGCTCGACTCTTCCCTAGTTCTGTTATTCTCCACTGGGAAAATCTGTATGGTCCTACTGTTTCAGGTTCATGGTGAGCTTTCCTTGTTGCTCAATGGTCAGTACAAGGTATTGCCACTGCCTACCCCCGTCGGGCCACCCCACTTGCAACAAAATCTGGTAATCCTCATTCACTTATTAAATTTTTGTTTTTTTTGTGGTGTCGGAGGTGAATATCTAGCTTAATGTCTGTTTCCTTCTGTTTGTAGGTTACCCAACGGATTTTCGAAGAGGCGGGTAAGGTTCGGGGTCCCAAAGGATGGCTTGGAAGGAACGACTCTCCACCTTCAAGTTGGCAATCGCATATGTTCCCTTATGGCTATCATGAAAAAAATCCCTGTCATGCGGGGAAAGGAATAGCCTCTTAACACGTTTCTTCAGAACAGAAACTCAGAGGTTTTTTGTTTGCACTTCAAGCTTGTTAATGGATCTAAGGACTAATTCAAGTTCCTTTTGGTATTTCACCGAGGTTTAATATCTGTTTTCAGGAGGGTTTCACCCTCGAGTTTATCTCCTGCAGATTAAATGTGACAGTTACTTAAGTTTAGTTAATATATGTATATCAAGCATGATTTATTACTCCTTTCCATTTGAGAGCCATTGCTCTGTATTTCATACTCTTTTCAATTGTAGG
The DNA here is from genome assembly GCA_031772625.1 of Pinus tabuliformis. Classification (NCBI taxonomy): domain Eukaryota; kingdom Viridiplantae; phylum Streptophyta; class Pinopsida; order Pinales; family Pinaceae; genus Pinus; species Pinus tabuliformis. Next base: position 964,308,433 of record CM062812.1, read on the forward strand.
CCTGTTGTTGCACCGTCAGCTAGCTTAACTAGTCAAGATTCCTTGATGTAACTTTGTTGTCGAGGGTTTCAATCCCTCGGACTATAAGATTCAAACTACCTCTGCTGAGTTCAATTTAGTTAAGAAATGCTTCCCAACGACTTATATGTGTTATGCTCTTTGTAGTGATGAGCTGAGTTCAATTTAGTTAAGAAATGCTTCCCAACGACTTATATGTGTTATGCTCTTTGTAGTGATGAGAATGAATGTCGTAGGTTATTTATGTTTGCTACTCATTTGATATTATTGAAGCTATTATCATTTTGTGTGAGGTGAATCAATTCTTACAATTAGCGGCTACCTTGATAACAGGGTTTCCTTTCTTTAAGGTAAAAGTCTTAGATTCCACCTTCAACCACCAGGAACTGCCTCCTCGTTGTCCTAATGGGACCGGCCAGAAGGTAAATTCGGTGATTAGGTTCAGCGTTTTCTCTAGTATGGCCTAAACGTGACTCAAGTTCAGCATTCAGAATGCAGAGTTGTTTGGTTTAGGTTCACGGTGCAATAGAAAATCTCACTGTTAACTATTCTAAATCAACACAATTAGCCACACTTACTCTTATATGCATATGCATGTTTTATATTCATTATTATTAGGATAGCATTACCTCTTTGGGGTGCCATGCATGACTGTTCTCTGTATTTAGAGGGTATTACTAGTAAATTGAAGAGCATTATTCACAGGGTGCATAACTGTAACAAGAATCCATATCCATTCACCGCATTATTTTTAGGTACAGTCCGAACAATTTTTTAATAAGAGTAACACACCCTTTAACTCAACAATGCTTTTACCAACAATAACAGGTTTTACATTTTATTATGAACAACGTTGTCTATAGTTTTGACATACCGGCAAATACAAATTTTTGGTCCATACCAACCATTAAACCTTTACTGATGGCTAACTTCCATATAAACCATTACTGATGGCTAACTTCCATATAAGAAAGAAATACAAAAAAATCTTTTTTAAAGAAATAACCAAACCTTTATTTCTTTCTATTTGTAAATTAGTTGAGAGTGTCCCACATTATTATGAACTTATTCTATCATAAAAAAAATGAGTAATGTACTTATCTCAAATTCTTTAGATGATTAAGAATTTGGAACCAGAATGAGACTAGTTCGCCCTTCCAATGGAACTCACAATTACATCCACATTCCCCCTAGCAAAAGTTTAGCACAACTATATATAACTTGTCAAAGTTAGGCGTCAGTCTGGATCTTCTCAGAAATAAATCTGACTTTTGAAATTTCCACTCTCCACTGACTTTTGAAATTTCCACTCTCCAAACTAACTCTGGAAATATTCATACTTTTCATGTATCCTTCTCTTCAAGTGATTCCTCCCTATGGTAGCCAACATCGAGTTCTTCCCTCACAAGCCTTCTTTATCCTTTTTTATGGGGAGGGCTTAGAAGAAAAAATTGAATAATAAGTGCCTTCAACTGTTTTCCCAAACTATATTCATACTTTTCATGTATCTTTCTCTTCAAGTGATTCCTCCCTATGGTAGCCAACATCGAGTTCGTCCCTCACAAGCCTTCTTTATCCTTTTTTATGGGGAGGGCTTAGAAGAAAAAATTGAATAATAAGTGCCTTCAACTGTTTTCCCAAACTTTCTTTAGATTATCGTGGAATTTTCATTATATTTTGACTCTAGAAATTCATTATTATCTATTGTAACTATTCATGTTTATATTTATTTTCATAATTACAAAACTTTAAAATAAAAATACTAACAATAATAATTTGATTTCATCTTTTACTTCCACATGTGGGGTGTTACATATTTACATGACCAAAAATATTAATTAAGGAAAAAACTAACCAATCTATATGAATTTTGAAGTTGAATTTATAAACCATTTAAACTTATCATATTTATTTGACTATAATATTTAATGATTTTATGTAAATAAAGTAATATATAATATTTCATTAAATAATGAAATAAAGTGTAATATGTCGTGTTTCTATTTAGTACTTATATCTTATGCAAAAATAATTGATAATTTAGAATAATACCATATTTTTACTGATAATTTATATATATATATATATATATATATATATATATATATATATTTCCAAAGAAAAAATTGAACTGTTTATAAATAGAATAAAAAATTACATAGTATATGTTGGAGCATGCTGTTTTTTGTATGATTGAGAGTCGTCAAGCTTTGCACGAAGAAGAGGCTGCCCTTCCTGTCCAAAACTAAGAGAGATATGAATCCTTGAGGACGTGAGCCTCCTCATAATGAGGAAAACAGCTCCCGTCTCTAGAAACGTCAAAAAAACATAGTTACCATATATTGAATATCCATGAAAAGATCAGAAACTAGTATCTATTTCCCAATGAGGAAAACAACCCAAACAGAAAATAGATGCACAAGTCATATAGAAAACGAGAAACAATTTTACAAAAACCACCATATCAAAAACATAGTTACCATATATTGAATATCCATGAAAAGATGAGAAACTAGTATCTATTTCCCAGGTCTTCTCACTGAGGAAAACAACCCAAACAGAAAATAGATGCACAAATCATATAGAAAACTTGAAACAATTTTACAAAAACCACCATATCAAGTGTTAACAAAACCCATAAAAATGACTTTGACAAGGCTGCAAAGTCTCAAAAAACTATATCAATCTATGAGTGAGGAGCTTGATCCGAGACATGGATCTCTCCATTGTTCTCCTCCACTATTCAAAATATATATATATATATATATATATATAAAGAGCATAGTTTAATATAATTTATATTAATGTAATATTAAAAATAAATATAAAAATTTAACATAATAAGTTCTTCATAATATTTTGGGACATCACAAATTTTATTTAGAATTCAATTGAATTTATATATTTAAAATTTTACTTGCAATTTATGTTTAGGAATTTTATTTTAAATTAAAAGAAAATTATTTCTAATATGATAGACTAACAATCAATACAAGGTTATGGAATGTGTACCTATTCGGTCAAGAAATTAGAGAGTATACAAATGTTATGAAATAAAATTAAAATAAATTATTTTGATTTTCAAATGAGTTATGGGTTATGGGGAAATGGTAATGATAAGTCATGGTAATGGTCCATGGTATTGTAACAAACTCGATAACAATAAACACAAAGTTATAGATTGTGTACTTATTTGGTCAAGAACTAGGTAGGTATACAAATATTATGAAATAAAAATAAACTAAATAACTAAATATTTTGATTTTGAAATAAATTATGGATTTTGGACAAATGGTTTTGATAAGTTATGGTAGTCGCCCATGATATTGTACAAACCCGATAAACAATAAACACAAAATTATAAATTGTATACCTATTTGGTTAAAAACTTAGTGAGTAAATAAAAAAACCTCATAACAATGTAGTGTCTATCTTAAAAATAATATTAAAAAATAAATTATATATATATATATAAAACAATGCTTTACTTTTGAATCTTTCTGGTGTACACACCACTCATTATAACAATAAATAAAACTAAATAGACTAATTATATCCCTTTTATAACCATAAATGAAACTAAACTTACTAATTAAATATTTTTTTAGTTAATAAGACTAATCTTTATTTTATTATTTAAAATCAAATATTAGGTTTATCTTTATTTTATATAGATGAGAATTGTAAATGTTTTTATTTTAATTTAAAATACAAGACTTGTTTCGTTGAAAACCTAATTTTCTGTTTACTATTTAGTATAAGTAGTTGAATATTCTCAATAGAAAAACAAATTGACTTTGTCTTAACAAACATTTTCCTTGAAAGTTATATTGTGTTAATTGTGACCCGCCAGTGCTACGAATAGAGAGTTTTCTTGGGTAGCTTGTGATAATGAAGCTTTGTAAAAAGAGCATTGTAAGTCTATAGATGGAAAGAGCATATCCAAAATCATTTGCAAGACAAGGGTGATGTTGACACACAAACTGGTGGAAAAGCATTTAATGGAAGTCCAAGGATACGTGGGAGGGCTGGTTGAGGTCAAGATATGGATCCTCAAAGTGTCACTGAACGGAGAGGCAGAATTGGACAAAACTTGAAAGCTTGGCATGAGCTTGTTCCAAATGCTAATAAGGTAAGTAAAAGTGGCATTCCTAAATATTCCTAAAGAGGAATTTAGTGATTGTTTTTTTAAGTATTCTTCTTTTATATGAGTAATAAAATAGCAAAACCTTGATGGTATCCGTAATTGTAAGAGCATACCCTCATGATCTCGAAATGTATTTGTGGATGAACACTGTGGCTCTTACTACTAGGCTGTTACTACCGGCCATAGCTTTTTCATAATTCACCTTCCACAAGATGTTTGGCATGAAAACGCCCATGGTGAATGAGCTTATATGAATCACGAATCAAATTTGATTAGAAATGCTGGGTGATTGACAAAAATTCTGGAAATTATATTGTATTCAGCTATTTTGACTATGCAAATAATTGTAATTATGTTTTTAATCTCAGTATAATAAAGTTTCAAATAAAATTGATGGCATCCACCAATCTCCTCAAATTATCTTCTATAAGTTGATAAGTTCTGCACTTATTCACACGTGGTTCTAGTCCAATTCCGACCAAAACTATGTATTTCTGCAAACTATTCCAAGCCTGATTTCTTCAGTTGAGAAAAAAAATTCATAACACTTCAAATAAAATAATATATATAAATTGAAGGAGATAACGATTCCCCATAATGCTATGGGATCACATAGTCTTGGGGATCAAATGGCAACCCACTCATTGCCAGAGATGAAGACAAATTTGTTAATATTTGTCTTTTGCGTAGTCATGTAAACCGTGAAATGCTTATATGCATTTACTGTCATTCAATACATGGAATGTTGGTAATTGATAAGAATCCAAGGTACTGGGTTGTTTATGTTGTAAAAGAAACCGAAATAATGAATAAAGCAAGAAAGCACAACTGAATAGCCAAGACACGAAACTGAATCACAAAACTGAATTGATTGGAACTTTTATTTAACAATGATTCTCTGCATTACATTTCATGGGCATTTGATAGTTTTATATCACCAACTATCGTTACATAACTAATTATTTGGTATACAACTGTCTATTTACATTTTACCTAAAGTTACTAATTCGTTGTCAAACTAACAAACTCCACCTTGACAACAATTTTCCCATTCATCATCTTTCCTGCAAGCCAAGAGAAGCTAAACACCACCGCAACTTCTCTACTGTAACTGGCTTTGTGAATATGTCTGCACAATTTTCTCGTGTATGGACCTTTTTAAGAGCTACTTTTCCGCCATCGATCACATGTCTCAGAAAATGATACCTTACATCAATGTGCTTGGTTCTGCTGTGATAGGCAGGGTTTGTAGCCAAGTGAATAGCACTTTGACTTTCAAAAAGTACATTCACTTTCTCCTGCATTCTTCCAATTTCATCGAGCATACCCTTTAACTAGATTGCTTCTTTACTAGCATCTGAAGCAGCAATATATTCGGCTTTGGTAGTGGATAATGCAACTGTTTCTTGAAGCTTTGACATCCAACTAATTGCTCCACCTGCAAGAGCAAAGACATAACTTGTAGTAGATCTTGTTTTGTCCAAATCACCTGAATAGTGAGCATCTACATATCCGCAGACTAATCCTTCACTACCGTTAAAGACGATGCAATGGTCACTTGTGCCTCTTAGATATCGAAGCACCCATTTCACTGCTTGCCAATGTTCTTTACCTGGATTTGCCATGAACCTGCTGACAACTCCAACTGCATGTGAAATGTCAGGTCTTGTAGATACCATCGCATACATTAAGTTGCCTACATCGTTTGCATATGGTACATGAGACATATACTGCTTTTCTTCATCAGCTCTAGGACTCAAAACCGAAGAAAGCTTAAAATGGGAAGCTAAAGGAACATTAACAGGTTTCACATTATTCATAGAGAACTTTTCAAGTACCTTCTCCACATACTTTTGTTGTGACAACCAAAGCTTACCATTTTTCCTGTCTCTGTGTATCTCCATGCCCAAGATATGGTTTTTTGCTCCAAGATCCTTCATATCAAATGTCCTAGAGAGTTGAGCCTTTAACCTGTTGATCTCTTCCATTCTTTTGCTTGCAATAAGCATATCGTCAACATACAAAGCTAAGATAATGAATATGCCATTGAAACTTTTGAAGTACACACAATGATCATACTCACTTCTTATAAAGTTTTGGCTCACCATGAAGGAATCAAACCTCTTGTACCATTGTGTGGGAGACTGCCTCAGACCATACAATGATTTCCTGAGCTTGCAAACTAATCTTCTGTTGCGACCTCGTACAAAACCTTTTGGTTGTTCCATATATATCTCTTCGTTCAAAAGCTGTTTTAATATCTAACTGTTGTAACTCAAGATTAAGTAACGCAGTTAGTGCCAACACAGTACGTATAGAAACAAGTTTTACAACCGGAGAAAAAATCTCATGAAAGTCTATACCTTCAACTTGAGAATACCCTTTTGCTACCAGTCGCGCCTTATACCTTTCAATACTACCATCAACTTTCCGTTTCAGCTTGAAGACCCATTTACATCCAACAACACTTCTCCCTTCAGGAAGCTCCACAAGATCCTAGGTATTGTTCTTGGCTAAGGAGTCCATTTCTTCTTCCATAGCCATTTTCCATTTCTCGCTATCAGTATCATCTACTGCTTCCTGATAACAAGAAGGTTCCCAATCTTCAGTAATCAAAGCAAAAGATGAAGCAGAATCTTCATACCTTTTGGGAGTTTTCCTTTCCCTTGTAGACCTTCTCAGAGTGACTGGTTGCTGAACTGGTTCAGAAACTTGCACTGGTTTAGAAGCTTCAACGGCTTCCTTTGTGTCTTCAACACCTTTTTCTCCAGAAGTCTCTCCTTCCTTTCGACTGTCACCGAAATGTCTAGCCTCCAACTCAACTCGTTGACTCGGCGATACCTGTTCTTGTTCAATTCTTTCAACATTTGATTTTAACAAAGAGGATTCATCAAATGTTACATCTCTACTAATGACTATCTTCCGCAATGTAGGATCCCACAACCTATATCCTTTCACTGCATAGTCATACCCAACAAAGACATAACATTTCGACTTTGGATCTAATTTTAAACGCTGATTTTTCGGAATAAGAGAATAAGCATCACAACCAAATATCCTCAAATGGGAATAGTCACAAGACTGACCTGTCCAAACTTCTTCAGGAATTTTACAATCAATTGCTACTGAAGGTGATCTGTTAACTAAATAACAAGCAGTAGATATTTCTTCTACCCACAACTCCTTTTGCAAGTTAGCATTGTTGATCATGCTTCTGGCTCTTTCCATAAGAGTGGGATTCATATGCTCAACAACACCATTTTGGTGAGGAGTATAAATAGCAGTTTTGTGTCTAACAATGCCCTCATCCTTACAGTATTGTTCAAATTCAACAGAAGTGAACTCACCACCATTGTCAGTTCTTAGACATTTAATAGATTTTCGTGTTCTTTCCTCTACCATTACTTTAAATTGTTTAAAGACATTTAATACATCAGCTTTCCTTTTTAGCATATAGACCCAAACTCTACGGGAGTAATCATCAATGAACGTTAAAAAATACAATGCACCTCCATATGACACAACAGGGGAAGACCCACACAGATCAGAATGAATGTAGTCTAAAACATCTTTACTATTATGATTTCCAACTTTAAATCTCTGTTTACACTGTTTTCCATACACACAATGTTTACAGAAATCTAAATTCAAGGATTTCAGACATGGAAGGGATTTACGTTTCATCAGTATATGAAGACCTTTCTCGCTCATATGACCTAAACGCTGATGCCATAGACGAGTACCTGCTTCTTCCTTTTCTGATGCAATCGCTGCTTCACTGACCTGAGTACTTCCTTTTAACATGTAAAGATTTCTAACCTTTTCTACCTTCATAACCACAAGGGCTCCTTTAAATACTTTCAAGATGCCATCCTGACCTGTAAACTTATAACCATCTGAATCCAACACTCCCAAACAGATTACATTTTTCTTCAAATCAGGTACATGTCTAACACTAGTTAATGTCCTAATTGTGTTATCATACATCTTAATCATGATATCTCCCATCCCAACAGTCTGACATGACACATTGTTACCCATAAACACAGAACTACCGTTTACATTTTCATACGAGGTAAACCAATTTCTATGTGGGCACATGTGATGTGAAGCACCAGAGTCTAACAGCCAGCTATAAAAACTCTGAGAGACATTACATTCACGTGAAGTTTCATCCATCATACATAATTCTTCAGCAGATAAAACTTCGTCTATCATACCTGAATCGACCTGATTCGCTTCATTCTTCGGGTTTTCAGATTCCTTCCATTTCCAACAGTCCTTCTTCAAGTGTCCAACTTTACCGCAGTTCCAACATTTTTCCTTACGCTTCTTGCCCTTTGATTTCGACCTGGAAGACCCCTTTGGTTTTTCTCCTCTTTCCTTTGAGCTTCCTCTAGCGACCATGGCTTCTGATGCAGCTGTTTCAGTGCTGGATTTCCTTCGTACTTCTTCAGATAGAAGAGCTCCCACGACTGATTCAAAATTCAAAGAGTCAGCAGAGCTGAAGCTGATTGAAGTTACGAAGTGATCCCATGATTTTGGCAGAGAACAAAGCAAGGCTATGGCTTTATCTTCTTCCTATATTTTGACTTCCATATCTGTTAATTGAAAAATTAGTGTATTAAAAACATTCGAATGTTCTACAACGCTTGAACCTTCTTTCATTCGAAGACTGTATAACTGTCATTTCAGATAAATTCTGTTGGTTAATGATTTTGTCATATAGAGGTTTTCAAGTTTTTCCCACAATCTTGATGCCGTAGTCTCTTCAACAATGTTGAAGAGAACTTCATCCGCTAGGCATAACCGGATGGTACTGAGAGCTCGGGCATCCAAGTTCTCCCAGTCTGAAGTAGTCATGGTTGCAGGTTTCTTAGTTGCCCCATCCAATGCCTTGTGCAACCCTTTATGCACAAGCAGATCCTTAACCTTCAGTTTCCAAAGAGCAAAATTGCTCTTTCCGGTGAATTTCTCCACCTCGAATTTGGCATTCGACATCTTGGCCATTTTTCCTCCTTCCTAGGGTTTCAGTCTTTCTAGGAATTATATATATAATTTTGTTAAAAAAAAAATTCCCCAATTCAACAGTTTTTAAAAAATTTCAAATCCTTTTTTTCCTTTCACCCTTTGTTTTTAAAATTTTTTTGGAAAAGAAAAACAATTCTTGGATTTCTTTGAGTTTCTTTCCTCCAAATTCAAATTTCTCAGAAAAATTCTCAAAATAAAAATTACTCGGTTCCACACGCCAGGCCTCTGGCAGCAAGCACGCTCCTCTACCGAAGTAGTGTTGCTCTTCTCATAGGGACATCCTTTGCTCCTTCACATGCAGGTGGATGGGCTTCTCCATGCAGCAATGGCGCAGGCCAGTGCAGACTAGTCACTTTTCACATAGACGCAGAAGGATTTCTCAAGCAATGAGTTCTCCCTCACGCACAGGCAGATTTCTAAACCTCTTCTTCACGCAGGCAGTGAACCTCTCCTTCACGCACAACACGTAGTACTTCTCCCTCACGCACATGCAGATTTCTGAAGCTCTTCTTCACGCAGGCAGTGAACCTCTCCTTCACGCAGGACACACAGCACTTGATTCACGTTCTGCCTTCTCACGCCACGCGGTAGCACCCTTTCTGCTCCAACACACAGACAACAATTCACTCTGCCCCACAACACTGGACCAAACTCCTCAGGTGTCCACCTCACCGCAATCGAATGCTGCAAACGTGGGTACATTCAAACACTGCAAACATAGTAAGGGTTCTCAACTCGCACCACGGATCTCAATGCTCGCTCCACGAAAACATCGAACCTGGCTTTGATACCAATTATTGTAAAAGAAACTGAAATAATGAAGAAAGCAAGAAAGCACAACTGAATAGCCAAGACACGAAACTGAATCACAAAACTGAATTGATTGAAACTTTTATTTAACAATGATTGTCCGCATTACATTTCATGGGCATTTGATAGTTTTATATCACCAACTATCGTTACATAACTAATTATTTGGTATACAACTGTCTATTTACATTTTACCTAAAGTTACTAATTCGTTGTCAAACTAACAGTTTAAAGTTCTTTTGATTTTGGTAAATGTTTGTTCTTTACATTTTGGTAAATGATTGTGCTTTAAATGATGGAAAGATTGCTGTTATATATGTAGACGGACAAAGCATCGATGCTGGATGAAATAATTCAGTATATCAAGCTTCTGCATATACAAATAAAGGTTGTTCCCAAATCTCTTGCAACATTGAATTTCTGCAGCCTATGATAAGCTCAGTTCTTGTTCTCAAAGCTCAGCTGTTCTGCAGGTTTTGAGTGCGAGTAAGCTTGATAGCAATGTTGGTTTTGAGCGCTAGTAAGCTTGATAGCAATGTTGGTTCAGTTGGGCCTCTAACTCCTAATGTTGCAGCTGAGGTACAAGCTTGATTATTGATTTTTACTAGCAATAGAAATGTATTCTGTTACTGGAACAACGATGTGTGTTTTACTTTGTTTGCTGATGCTATCTTTTTTTGGTTTGCAAGGAATCAGCCGGTCTGCTTCAACTTGGTGGCTTGCTATTTAAGGAAGGCCGAGAGTTTGAGCACAATATTGTGAAGTACATGTAGAGGGATATGAATGGAGCTACATAGTACTTACAAAGTAAAGGACTCTGTTTGATTCCAGTTGCACAGGCAAGGGCTCTCTTTGATTCCATATCTAATGAAGGTGGAAACCCAGGGCTCGAATCATCTCGGGCTTCAGATTCTATATCTAATGAAGGTCGAAACGCAGAAACTATCACTAGTCGTCAAGGTGTTCTTAGAATGGGAGCTGCTGGACCTTGTAGCGATTTACCTTTAAAGGGAAACAAAGCAATAAAGAAATGAAAAGAATTAGTTCCCACCGATAAGTCAGATGAACCAGATTCTCTATGATAATATCTTGCTTGTGCAAAATTATGCAAAAGGAATAGGGAAGGTATCTTGAGGCCAATAACACACTTTTACTATATATGAATTTTATCGAATTTTAATAGGATCTCGTACATAAATGGAATGTATCTTGCCAATTAAGATATGAAATACCGTAGGTTGGAACATCCCGTTTGGATTTTTGACAATGTTGTTGTCGCTTGTGATTTAAACTGCAATCTCTCTCCCAACTAGTTGGAACATCAACTAGTTGGTTGTTGCCCATCTTAATTCCTTGGAAATAGCATAGTAATAGATTCCTTTCTATCAACAACGAGAGAATATTATAGAGAACTACTGTTGAAGAAATGTGACATTTGGTTACACTTTCTATAGGGTCATTTCTACAAAGGCATGTTAGAAAAATGTGTTTGATCCCAGTAATAATCAACTGAAATCTTTAGGAAAGGATTTAGGATTGACATATCTCTAAGATTTCAGATAATAGTAGTTGACATATTTTTATGCTTATTTCAGTTACTCGAGTCATTTTATATATGAACTTATTCATTGTAGAAATGGAAGCAGTTGAATGAATAAATAACGTTTTTCAATGGGAATAGATGCACTTATGAATTAATAGTGTTTTTGTTGGGAATTCTAGTAATTCCAAACAAAAATGAACAGAGAATGATGCTCTGTTTTTATCATAGGATCTTAGCACAGGGAAGAAAAAATTGTTTTCTGAGAACAGGGCTTTTACACACATAAACAACTTTGTATTCATTAATAAAAACAACAATAGTTGTTACAAATTTCTTCCTCTCACAGAGGGATTCTCCAAGAACGCTTTGGTTCCACAAAAAAAATTACTCTGTCTCTTTGCAAATTTACTCTGTCTCTGCTTTGAAATTTTACACTGCTGTGTGTAAAATTTCTTACATTATATTCACTGCTGTGTGAAAAACAAAACACTCTGTTCCTGCTGAAAAATCAACACACTGCTGTGTACATTTGCGCTGCTGCGTCTCCCTTACACTTCAACAAACAACATCAAAAAAACATTCACACTGCTGTGTGTATTTTTCATTTCATTCACGCGCTGCTGCGTGCTTCACTTTCATTACTCCACACACACAAAACATAAAAAACATGACAATACATATTTACCTATGCCATACTCCCGTAAAAAATAAAAAAACATTAAAATTAAAAACTTTACCAATCATTCTACGACCATAATTAATTTCATTAAATGCCTTACTGATAAACCAGTGGTCAAAATGAAACTTTACTTCACGTCATGTCGTTTGCTGCAGGCCTGTACACAACTTGGTTTCAATCGATGGACATCAACCTTGCTTTCAATCGAACGACTGATGGCAATATCACACAGCCACTTCTTGCCGAACGTTATGCTCTGGGAAAAAACTGCTTTGGTAAAACTGTTGTGCACGTGTTAGTCGATGGATGTTATTGTTGCCATTTGAGGAAAAACCACCAACTCGTGAAAAGAGGTGCGGGAAGGCTTAGCAGTTTTTAGGAATTAAATGTTGCACGGCAGTTGAAATTAATATTTCAACACTCCCCTTTAATTTCAACTACTGGGTTATCAGTCATACCCATACATTTCCTCAAAAACTCAAAACTTTTCTGCCCCAATGGTTTGGTCAGAATGTCTGCAACCTACTCCTGAGTTCTGCAGTGTTGTAAAACAATTTCTCCGTTGTTTACCAATTCCCTGATGTAGTGAAACTTTGTGTCAATGTGCTTCATTCTCTTATGAAACACAGTATTCTTGGATAATGCAATAACTGAGCTATTGTCACAAAAAATCACAGTTCCTTTTGCTTGTTCTTGGCATAAACTCCTAAACATCCTTCTCATCCAAACTGCTTGACACACTGCTGCTGTAGTTGCCACATATTCTGCTTCTACTGTAGACAATGCTACAATATGTTCTTTTTTAGAAGCCCATGAAATGGCTCCTGAACCCAAGTGAAAAACATAACCGGATGTGCTTTCCCGATCATCTACACTTCCAGCCCAATCACTATCAATGTATCCAATTAAATCTGAACATTTTGAAGTAGTATATAAGATGCCAAACCTTTTAGTACCTTTAACATACCTCAGAATCCTTTTTCCTGCCTGCCAATGTACTTCTTTTGGCGTCTCCATGAATCTGGAAACTAAACTAATAGCAAACATTATATCCGGCCTAGTTGCAGTGAAATACATGAGGCTGCCAACTATGCTCTTGTACAAAGTAGGATCAAAATCTTTGCTGAGTTTTAATCCCATCACTGTGGGAGTGATTGCTGCCTTGCTCTCTTGCATATTAAATCTTTCCAACACTTCATTGACATATTTTTCTTGTGAAATAAAAATCCCATTTCCACTTTGTTCTACTTCTATTCCTAAGAAGTATCTCAGCAAACCCATGTCAGTCATTTCAAATTCTTATTTCATTACTGTTTTGAAATTTTCAATACGATATACATCATTACTTGTGAAAATAACATCATCAACATATAACACAAAAATTAGTAATTTACCATCCTTTTATTTAATGTAGAGGGTGGGTTCTCCCTCACACTTTCAAATCCATTTTCTAGTAGATAGGAATCTATCCTACTGTATCATGCCCTTGGTGCTTGCTTCAGCCCACAAAGAGCTTTCTTCAATCTGCACACTTTGTGCTCTTGGCCTTTCTTTTCATAGCCTGGAGGTTGTTCAATTTAGACCTCTTACTTTAACACTCCATTTAGGAATGCTGACTTCACGTCCATTTAGTAAACTTTCCACTTGTTTTGTGCTGCTATGGACAGCACTGCTCTCATGGTTTCCATTCTAGCAACCGGTGCAAAATTTTCCTCATAGTCTCTCCCATATTGCTGCTTATATCCTTTGACAACAAGTCTTGCTTTGTGTCTTTCTGTTTTGCCTTCAGCATTACTCTTGGTCTTGTAGACCCATTTAACTCCAATGACTTCCTTTCCTTTTAGTAATTCAACTAAATCCCATGTGTTATTTCTTTCTATGGCATTGATCTCCTCATCCATAGCTTCTATCCATTTCCTATCCTTAATTGCTTCATCAAAATGAACAGGGTTACAAACATGACAATTTAAAGCAAACAAAGAATTCATACCTTCATTTGTTGCCTCTTGTTCATAAATTTCACTTAAATTTCTGAACCTCTTGCTTCTTTCATTTGGTGTACAAGTGCTTGAAGGAGCACTTGAATTTCCTCCTTGTGATGTGCTTGGAGAAGCACTTTCATTTCTCCTCAAGGGTGTCCCTTGTTGTCCTTGTGTTGGTGTTGCTATATGTATTTCAGCCATCTCCTCATCATCTTCGTCATGTGACAAAGAGTCTCTAACATTCACTATCTTCTCTATGCTTCCATCCCAAGCTTCCTCCTCAATGAACTGAACATCTCTACTCACAATAAGCCTTTTGGTGGTGTTGAGGGCCCCGAAATCGGGTCAACAACAAGGGGGATACCCACCCGGTCGGGAACCTGGTTGGCGGCTCCGTGCCCGTTTGGTGTAGCGGGTCCGACTGGGGGTAATGGGACCAGTTTCCCAATGTGAGGGGTGTGTGTGTGTGTAGAGTTTGATGGTATTGATCTAGGGGTATTTTTAAGCTAATTTAATTCTAACTTCCAAACTAACTCTATGCTATTGTAATCTAATGAAAAACAATACATCTAATCTACGCTAACCCGGGGTAAAATTATTTCATTATGCGATCCAAAAAGATTTCGAACAATAGCTGGTAATAAAGATCATTCAGATATCATAAGAATATAAATCAATTAAGATAAACCATTCTGCATAAGAAGTTAGGCAAAACAGTTGTGAACAACATATCGCATAATTAGTTATTCATATGTCAAGCACAAATAAATGACTCCACCCTACAGAAGTGCCAAATGGTAATACAAAGATTCATACATTAACATATAAAGAACTCAGCTGCATATCACTTTAGGAATACAAGCAGAAATTAGTCAAGAAATAAAAGTACCATTTATGACTGATTTCACTAATAAACTTCAAGCAATAACGATTTATTTATACTTGTTCTAATATCTGCTAAGAGTACAGAAGTGCAACATCAGTAACAGACATTAAAATGAAAACATAAATAAATCTCGATCCATCCATTCATCAAAAACCCCCTCCGAGGGTGCAAAAGTGCATGTTCTGAGGACAAGTTCTTTGACAGATTTCCGGACCCTTCTCCAAATGCCATGAGAAGGGTTAAATACTACTAACTAATTAATCTTAATTACACAAATTTAGGGAACGGCTTCAAATGACCGCCCTTTTACTAAAAGCGAATTTATTTCTAAAAATCAAATCTAATTTCTAACCGTTTCTGTATCTGCTCCTTAGTGCTGTAAGCAATGCGCTGTTCACCCTGAAAGAGTCGGTCGGTTGTTCTTTCCTTTTGTTCGAGCTTGAAAATTAGAAATAACAAGAGCTGGCACCTCTTTCTGATAGTCTAGAGAATATTTTCGAAAACCTTTCTCTAGCTGGGTGTATTCGCTGTGCGTATACGTAGTACAACCCAGGTTCCTTTCGAACTGATTTTGTTGTTGCTATTTCAGTTTCTGGTTGAGCGAATGACTCAATGAGTTAGGAGTCACGTTGTATGGACAATCCCCTGTATCGAGAATTGCTTCCGTTCTTTGTTCCAAGTTTTTCTGGAGCGTCCTCCTTCTTTTGCGTTTCTCTTTTTGCTTTACCCAGTCTGAGCTTCAAGATCTTTTGCAAACACGCTGCTTTTGTGTGCCTTTGACTCTGAGTCTTAGATAGTCTATTTTCATCAGCGCCTGTTGGGCGATACTCTAGAATCCGCGGTCCTGCTGCATGCGGCATCCATTTGCGGAGGCATCTTCTCTCTATTACCCCATTGGCGCTTTCCTCTTTTCCTTGGATGTTTCCTGCATATAGATTTCTATCAGTTACATGTCTTGCAGTTTACACAAAGAAGAAGAGAAATGACGAAAAGATTGACATGAAAGCATTAAGTTCTAATGAATGCGTAATTCTGACACTCATCATGATTTGACTCTTCGAAAAACGCGATACAATCATTCTTGGATACTGAAGCATGCGATCATTAATTTCCCTTAAGGTGCGTGCTCAATTTTGGGTTTACCGTTTATGTCGGAGAATTCTTGCGATGAGTCCTTTCTGCGATTGGAATCGCAGTATCGAGGACTGCGACGTCATTAAGTGTTATCGCAAATTGCCAATATCGCAGATCGCAGCTTTGTATGATTGTAGATCACAGATCGCAAGATCGCAAGATCGCAAGGTTTTCGCTTTATCACTCTGTGCTGCTTATGCAACATTGCGACGTGCGATGTCACATATCGGCCGTCGGCGATTCCTTTGGTTTTCCCTTTTTGAGCGTTTTTAATGCACGCGATGCGATGGGTTCTCGTGTCGCTCCTCTTCAGTGTATTTATGCACTTTACGAAAACGCTTCTCTCTATCTTTGCGACGCGATATAGCTCTTAGGGAGCTAATACAAAAGATTTTTTAAAACAAAATATTTTTTGGATTCTTGGTAAAGGGTCCCCCTTTGCTTGATGTTATTACTAATATCAAACAAAGAGGGGGGTTGTTGGTGATCACAACAATGGTGATTCACTGTGAAGAACCAGTTATCTCTGCTTTTCTATTGACCGTTCACTTCCGAAACAACAAAATTTTTATATGTCTAAATTTTGTTATGGACAGATAGAGTAGATTACCCCTCACCTTATCAACGATACTTTGTCTCAACCTTTTTATATCCCAATTGCTTTCTTCCTCAGGCTCTTTCTTGCATTCGCACTAGACATTACTTGGTCTTGATTAAAGATAAAATAAGGTCTTCTCTGCGTACTGGCTTAAAAGTATGCTCATTTGTCATAGGTAGAGCCTCTGCTACCCGCAAGCGTCCATAGCCTCGATAGGGTTACCATGTTATCCAGCAATGATCCTTTTTCCTGCTTGAGGTTACTCGCAACATTCCAGAGAAAAAAAAAATTCCTTTTTGACACACTTTTCCTTTTTTAATTCTCTAAAGAACAATGTCTTGGTTTGGTGGCCAAATTATGACACAGTCATTCACTTGATTTACACTTTTGCTGAACAAGCTGGCTCGTGATGAGACCTCTTGTCTTTTGATTGCAACAATCTTAAGTCGTTGCCCTGTTTTGATAGACAGTATTGGCAAAGTCAGCAAGTTATAATATCTGTGATCATGATAAGCCGGCTCGTGATGAGACCCCTTATTCTTTGAGATATAGTGTTTTCCTTGGATTGTTTCTCAGAATGCTGCAATTTCCTTTTAGCAGGGAGGAAGTCATTGTTTTTCCTTAAGGAAGCTCTGGACGACAATAATAGAGTTTTTGAAAACAACAGTTTTGCAGAGAATACTTATTTTATTATTGATGATACCTTTCATTGTGTTGATACAAAACAATTCTTTACCAAAGGTTGCTTTCGTCAAAGTTTTTTTTTGAGGTTGAAACTAATATCGTAATCAGGGTGAAGTTAACTCTATTCGTCAATAATAAAATTCAGATTTTTCAAAAATTTTGCTATTTTTACAAGCGAAATCAAAATCTGATAGAGAATTAGCGTGCTCTTTCATGAATCCTTTTAAATGATCATTTACAACCGGTTTTATTCATAAAAAAAGAAAAAGAAAAGAAAATAAAAACTAAAAATTAAATCTATCCTACAAAAATTAGAAGAATTCTCTTCTATGGAAAATACATTTTGAGAATTTGTCCATTCATAGGCAGAGAATCTCTCCTGCCTGGTAAATCCCGCAACACAAAAGTCGATGGGCCTATGACCTCTAAAATCTGAAAAGGACCAAGCCACAACTTCTGGAATTTCGTATGTTTGCCCTTTTCTTCATGAGCCTTATCCCATTTTTAAACTAAATCTCCCATCTGAAAATTTTTTCTGGTCATTATGCTTGAGTCAAAAGAGGATTTTATTAGCGCTTGGTGGTGAGCATGGGTTTTCTTAGCTTGTTCTCTTTGCTCTTCTAGTTTGATTATTTCCATTTGTCTTAATCGTAAAGAGGAAGTAGATACTTCATCGATATATTGCACTAAAGACAAAGAGGGAATGACTAGGTGAGTCGGAAGAACCACTTCTCTCCCATAAACTAAATTAATGGGAGAAGTGCCGATAGAAGCTTTCCTTGTAATTCTATCTGTCCACAAGGCATTTACCAGCGCTTTGTGCCAATTCTTTTGGTTTTGGTCGACTGTCTTTTTAATAATTCTGATTAGATTCTTGTTTGTTGATTCGGCCAACCCGTTACCTTGCGGATAGTAGTTGGCAGAATATTTCAGTTTGAACCCTCTTTTGAGCGCAAACTTAGTCATTTCATTTCCAGAAAAATATGATGCATTATCAAACATTAGGGTCGTTGGCAATCCAAACCTAGTGATGATAAACTGATCTATGAATTCGATAATGTTTTCAGAATTAGCTGTCTTGAGAGGAACTACTTCTACCCATTTGGTAAAATAGTCAGTTGCCGTGAAGATATACCTATGTTGTTTAGAAGAGTGAGAAACGATCTCACCTATTATGTCCAGGCCCCATTGACTGAACGGTTGCTCAATGTTAACCGGCTGCAGTGGCATGGATGACTTTTTTTGTTTCCCTGCAGCAGTCTGGCAGGCTTGGCATTTCCTTACGTAATTGTATGAGTCTTTGAACAGCGTGGGCCAGTAATATCCTGCACGCAAGATTTTATGTGCGGTGGCTTCTCCAGCATAGTGTCCACCTGCTGGTCCATCGTGAAGTTCCTGCAAAACCTTTTCGGCTTCAGTTTTCTCAAGACATCTAAGAAGCATAGAATCGTAATTTCTTTTAAACAGAACATCATTTATGAGCTGGTATTGTTTAGCTTTCAACCTCAGGGCTCTCTTCTTGGTGTGATCCAGGTGAAATGGAGCATACCCGTTCTTAAGAAAATAAATGGTGTCAGCATATAATGATTCTGCGTCGTTTAGCTTACCTCATACGTGTGTACCTCTTCAGACGAGTTCTCAGGAATTTGTGATGCTCCAGCTAACATCTTGCAGAAGCCTTGACCTCTCACGATGTGTGCTGGCTTGATCTCAAGATCGTATTCTTGTAAGGCGGTGATCCAATTCGCTCTCTTTTCGCCCACATCCTTCTGTATCAGGAGGTTTCTTACCACTGGGAACGGTACTATGTCTTTCGTATGGGCTTTTAGCAAGAAAGGTCTGAAATATTTGATTGCTTTGAAAACGACATATGCCTGTTTCTTTACGTCTGAGTAATTAAGTTCAGCACCTTGTAAGTTCGAGCTAAAGAATGAGATTGGAGCTTCTGCCTTTTCTTGATTCGCTTGAGTTAAAATCGTAGCATAAGATTTCTCTGAGGCAAACATGTATAAGATAAAAGGTTCTGAAAAATTTGGGGTTGCTAGAGATGGAACGTTGATGATAGCTTGTTTGATTAAGTTGAATGCTTCGTGCTCGTCTAGACCCCATTTAAAGTTTGAATTCTTTTTTATCATATTTTGTAAGGGAGAAATAATACGTGAAAAATCCGGGACAAATCTTTTGACAAAATTGATCTGTCCAAGGAAGGATTGCATGGTCTTTTTGTTATGGGGCATGGATATCTCGGAAATTTCTTTGATTCTGTCAGGTTCAATGTGAATACCAGATTTTGACACTATGAATCCGAGCAATTTCCCTTCGCTTAATGCAAAGAAAGATTTCTTTGGGTTGAGCGAAATCCCATACCTCAAACATCTTTGAAAGATTTGCTTCAAATCTTTGAGATGGTTGCTTCGTTTTTGGAGTACACTGTTATATCATCCAGGTAAATCACTACTGATTTATTGACTAACCTTTTAAACGCAATGTCCATGGCTCTCTGAAAGGTAGCTCCAGCATTGATCAGACCAAATGGCATCTTCCGATATGCATAAGTGCCCCATTTGGTTCGGAACGTAGTCTTTAACTGATCATCAGGATGCACCAGTACTTGATTGTATCCTGAAAATCCATCCAGGAAAGACATTAATTATGAGCCTGCTACTGCCTGTAATATTTGTTCCATAGGTGGGAGGGGAAAGTTATCTTTCTGGCAGGCCTTGTTGATATTCCGGAAATCAATACAGATTCTAATGTCTCCGTTTTTCTTCCTAACGGGTACCATATTGGATACCCATTTGGAATGCCTGACGGGGAAAATTATTGTAGCTCTCAACAACTTATTAAGCTCAGTTTTTATCTGATTTTCTAAGTTAGGGTGTATTTTTCTGAGCTTCTGCTGGACAGGTTTTTCATTGTCAATCATAGGGATAGTGTGTTGAATGATAGAAGTGTTGTAAGTCTTCAGCTCATCGTAATTCCAGGCAAAAACGTTTTTGTACTGTCTTAGAAGACGGATATATGCTGATTTCTCTTCAGGGGCTAGGCCGTGGCCTAGGTTAACGTTTTGTGGCTTCTCGTCGGTTCCTAGGTTCACCGATTCATAGTTCAAAGTTGAACTGTATAGTTTGGCATTAGCTGACCTTTTGAACCGACTTTTCAAATCATATAAATCTTCTAACTTGACCACTGATTTCGGTATAGCATTGTCAGTGCTACTTTGTTGTATTTGGTGATCATGATGGCCTTCGTCAATTATCTGATTTGAGTAGGATCCTTCAGAGGTGAGGAAACTTACGATGTCTGGATCGTCGTTGAATACTCTCCAGTTGGTGATGTAGTCAGGGATGGACGGTCTAAATATTAATTCTATTGAAAACCTATCAGGACTAAAATCTTCGGAAGGAATAAGTCTAGAGGCTACGTTTGCTAACAGGTCTGCGCTCGCATTTTGAATTCTTGGAATTGACGAGATGTTGAATGCTATGAAATGTGCAGTGAGATCTTGAACTAACAATTGATAGTGCTTTAAATGAATTGACAGGCAGTGTATGGTGTTACGTACCTGTTTTACGACGATCTCAGAATCTCCAAAGACTTGAAGATACTTAAAGTTCAATCTGATTGCTTTGTATAGGCCTTGAACCAAGGCTTCGTACTCCGCTGTGTTGTTCGTGCAATTGAACTCAAGTCTGCATGTGAGCATAATCTTGTTCCCGTCCGGGCTGATCAGAACGCATCCTGCTCCTACTCCCTCATTGGATTTAGACCCGTCAAAATATAATTTCCAAAATAAAGATGTATTTACAGAATTATCTAAAAAACTAAAACATTTTGAGTCATCAGTTTGGGAGAAATTTTCAACTTGGGATAAAAATGAATTCTCTAAGTAAGGTGAAATATGAGCATTGAAATTGCCGAGGAAAGAATCTATTGTGTAATTGCCTACAATGCTGCTATTGTATGTTATGGCCTCATTTTCTCCTTCCAGTTCTGTCACTATGTATTTTTGGTGCAACTCTCGTTCAACCTTTATCTAATTTGGTTTACCATTGTATGGTAACCACATGTGCGACCAGTCGGTTGAGAAATATCCGTGGAGTTTCTCCGACCAATCCCTGTTAAGAATCAAACCATAGAACTCAGGGATATCAGCTACTAGAATGTCGATAACCTGACACACTTTTGGGTTAGACGACAATCTTATGGTCACCTGATTAAGTTCACCAATCACTTCGACTTGGGATCGATCAAGTTGAACTATACGTACTGCGGATTTTTGAGGTTGCACATTCAATTTGGCACATATTGACCTGGGTAAAATATTCGTTGAAGCACCAGAATCGACCAAGCAATTGTGCACGTTTTTATTGAAGATTTCGTATGTGAGAAGAAAAGGAGGAGTATGAGATCTTGATCTTTCTCCAATCAAGGCGATGTCATTTGGATCAATCTTATTGATCGCGTTGGTTCGAGGCCTTCCCAGATTGTGGGAAGCTACAGCTGTAGGTAAAGATGTAGTAGGCACAGCATGTAATTCTTTCATCATTATTTTCTGCTGGTGTTTCAATTTACTCAATTCATAAAGAGTGATGTTAGCCCTAGTCTTCTTCATGTCGTCAATGATGTTATACTCCATTTCATCCGTCACTATTAGTGTTCTTGATGGAGGTGCTTGATCAGATTGAACTGGGCTAAACTGGGTCGCTTTAGCAGTTGTCTTTTTTGTTGCGACCTTATCTTTTGTTGCAACCTTATCTTTTGTTGCAGGGCTTGCACCCTTTTGTTTTGGGGTAGTTTGGGGAGGATCAAGTTGATTTCTGCTTCTCGTGCTAACAAGAAATGCTTCTTGATCCTCTTCTTGTGGGAGGATGAAATCCCACATTCCTTGTAGTTCCACCATCTCTTCATCGTCGGTCTGCCCTTCAGTGGTATTCTCTTCTTCTTCTTCTTCAGATTCAACGTTTGAGACAACATTGGGTGGCTTCGTCTCCATGGGAGGGTTTCTTTTAAAAGTCCTGAAAGGCTTTCTTGAAGACATTTCTGCTACTTGTTTTCTTATATCAATCATCTCATTGGACATGGCCTTTAATAATTTTTGTAATCCTTCCATATCGAAAGGATCTTTCGTTTGCTTCTTCTTGGTGTCTTCTTTGAAAGAGATCTTCTTAGATTTACGTTCTTCAATTGCAGATCTCTTTTCAAGGGCTACTACGCATTTTTCAACTGCTAATGCCTCTGTTAAGTTTTCAACTAAGGTTGTCTTGCTTGCCCTATCTACGAAGATAGCCAAGTTAGATGGTAAGGCCGTGATGTACCATTCACATCTTACTTCCTCGCTGGGTTGTGAAGCAGCGGGGATTTTGTTGAGGATCTTATTGAACCGTAAGTTAAAATCTTTAATGGGTTCTCTAGCCTCAGCCTTAAGATTAGATAGGTCATTGATCAATGTCGCCGTGGATCTGTCATCACCAAACTTGGTGAGGAACTGAATTTGAAAAATGTCCCAGCTTGTGATGGATCCGGAAGGTAACGAAAAGTACCACGACCCGATTGTTCCTTGCATTGTATAAGGGAAAAGCCGGACAACAGCGTCTTCGTTAGTAACTCCATTGAGATTAACAGAAAGCATGAAATTATTGATATTTTCTTCGGCTAGCATGCCTGCTTCTGGATTGAATTTAGGAAGCCATTTCTCACGATGGGCTGGTATAGGGCTTAGGGGTGGAGACATTAAGACCGTCCCAAGATTGTTCCATGGACATTGGGCCATCGTTGAGCTCCTAGTCAATGGAAGTGCAGAAGATGATCCCTGATGCTGAGAAGATGGAGATATTAAGGTCTTTGATGTTCGAAGAGGAAGGGTTGTGGAAGATGGATGAGTGATCTGGGGTGAAGATGTGGGTGGCTGACTTCGCGGTGATGGAGTTGAAATGGACGAGGTAGATGAAAGAGTCTCTCTGTCAGACTCTGGAAGTGCTTTCCTTTCTCTTTTCCTAGTGGGGAGAGGGATTTCAGTTGGCTAGATGCCAAACTTTTCACTCTTCAATCTGGTCAGAGGATGAGCAGGATTGTACTATGAAGTCAGGCTGCCTTTCGATTTATCAGACCTTTGAGTAAAAATAGAGAATCCCTGGAGTTTACGAATGAAAGTTTGAAGTTCAGGGGGATCAATGATAAGTTGGTCTGATGTATTAGAGTGTGTAGCAGCGGTGGATGCCCGAGCGACTTCTAGCTCCGAGTTTAATCGTACCGGAGAAGTCGGGGGAGTTGGTGAGGGTGATTTGCTCTTAGAATGGTATTCAGATTTTGACTTATGCACCATTCATAGCTCGTGCCCTCCTTCTAGCGCCAAATATGTTGAGGGCCCCGAAATCGGGTCAACAACAAGGGGAATACCCACCCGGTCGAGAACCTGGTTGGTGGCTCTGTGCCTGTTTGGTGTAGCAGGTTCGACTGGGGGTAATGGGACCAGTTTCCCAATGTGAGGGGTGTGTGTGTGTGTAGAGTTTGATGGTATTGATCTAGGGGTATTTTTAAGCTAATTTAATTCTAACTTCTAAACTAACTCTATGCTATTGTAATCTAATGAAAAACAATACATCTAATCTATGCTAACCCGGGGTAAAATTCTTTCATTATGCGATCTAAAAAGATTTCGAACAATAGCTGGTAATAAAGATCATTCAGCTATCATAAGAATATAAATCAATTAAGATGAACCATTCTCCATAAGAAGTTAGGAAAAACAGTTGTGAACAACATATCGCATAATTAGTTATTCATATGTCAAGCACAAATAAATGACTCCACCATACAGAAGTGCCAAATGGTAATACACACATTCATACATTAACATATAAAGAACTCAGCTGCATATCACTTTAGGAATACAAGCAGAAATTAGTCAAGAGATAAAAGTACCATTTATGACTGATTTCACTAATAAAATTCAAGCAATAACGATTTATTTCTACTTGTTCTAATATCTGCTAAGAGTACAGAAGTGCAACATCAGTAACAGACATTAAAATGCAAACATAAATAAATCTCGATCCATCCATTCATCAAAAACCCCCTCCGAGGGTGCAAAAGTGCATGTTCTGAGGACAAGTTTTTTGACAGATTTCCGGACCCTTCTCCAAATGTCATGAGAAGGGTTAAATACTACTAACTAATTAATCTTAATTACACAAATTTAGGGAACGACTTCAAATGGCCGCCCTTTTACTAAAAGCGAATTTATTTCTAAAAATCAAATCTAATTTCTAATCGTTTTTGTATCTGCTCCTTAGTGCTGTAAGCAATGCGCTTTTCGCCCTGAAAGAGTCGGCTGGTTGTTCTTTCCTTTTGTTTGAGCTTGAAAATTAGAAATAACAAGAGCTGGCACCTCTTTCTGATAGTCTAGAAGATATTTTCGAAAACCTTTCTCTAGCTGGGTGTATTCGCTGTGCGTATACTTAGTACAACCCAGGTTCCTTTCGAACTGATTTTGCTATTGCTATTTCGGTTTCCGGTCGTGCGAATGACTCAATGAGTTAGGAGTCGCGTTGTATGGACAATCCCCAGTATCGAGAATTGCTTCCGTTCTTTGTTCCAGGCTTTTCTGGAGCATCCTCCTTCTTTTGTGTTTCTCTTTTTGCTTTACCCAGTCTAAGCTTCAAGATCTTTTGCAAACACGCTGCTTTTGTGTGCCTTTGACTCTGAGTCTTAGATAGTCTATTTTCATCAGCGCTTGTTGGGCGATACTCTGGAATTTGCGGTCCTGCTACATGCGGCATCCATTTGTGGAGGCATCTTCTCTCTGATACCCCATTGGCGCTTTCCTCTTTTCCTTGGATGTATCCTGCATATACATTTATATCAGTTACATGTCTTGCAGTTTACGCAAAGAAGAAGAGAAATGACAAAAAGATTGACATGAAAGCATTAAGTTCTAATGAATGCGTAATTCTGACACTCATCATGATTTGACTCTTCGAAAAACGCGATACAGTCATTCTTGGATACTAAAGCATGCGATCATTAATTTCCCTTAAGGTGCGCGCTCAATTTTGGGTTTACCATTTATGTCGGAGAATTCTTGCGATGAGTCCTTTCTACGATTGGAATCGCAGTATCGAGGACTGCGGCGTCATTAAGTGTTATCGCAAATTGCCAATATCGCAGATCACAGCTTTGTATGATCGCAGATAGCAAGATCACAAGATCGCAAGGTTTTCGCTTTATCACTCTGTGCTGCTTATGCGACATTGCGACGTGCGACGTCGCATATCGGCCGTCGGCGATTCCTTAGGTTTTCCCTTTTTGAGCGTTTTTAATGCACGCGATGTGATGGGTTTTCGTGTCGCTCCTCTTGAGTGTATTTATGCGCTTTGGGAAGACGCTTCTCTCTATCTTTGCGACGCGATATAGCTCTTAGCGAGCTAATAGAAAATATTTTTTAAAACAAAATATTTTTTGGATTCTTGGTTAAGGGTCCCCCTTTGCTTGATGTTATTACTAATATCAAACAAAGAGGGGGGTTGTTGCTGACCACAACAGGTGGATGGGTTATACAACCTATAAGATTTGGATTCCTCACTGTATCCAATGGAAATACATTTCTCCCCGTTGCTATCCAACTTCGTCCTTAGTTGATCTAGAATGTGTGCATAGGCCACACATACAAAAACTTTCATGTGGGTGACTCCTTGCTTTGTCCCACTCCATGCTTCTTCCGACACTCTATTCATGACTGCTTTTATAGGGCATCTATTTAAAATGGACGCTGCACAATGTACAGATTCAACCCAATAATCATTTGGCAAATGCTTTTCCTTTAACATACTCCTTGCCATATCCATGATTGTCCTATTCTTCCTTTTAGCAACTCCATTTTGCTGCGGAGTGTACCTAGTGGTAAATTGCTTATGAATTCCATTTTATCTACAAAAACGTAGAAATTACTTGGAGATATACTCACCTCCTCTATCAGTTCGTAGCGCTTTGATATGCAGCCCGCTTTGGTTTTCTACAAGTGCTTTGAAATTGCAAAATATTTCAAACACTTCACTTTCGTTCTTCAGGAAATAAACCCAAGTTTTTCTAGTAAAATCATCAATAAATGTTAGTATATAGTGGCTGCCTGCAAGTGATGGAGTTTGCATCGGTCCACATAAATCTTAGTGGACAATCTCTAGGGGTGCTTTTGCCCTTATGCTTTTCTCACATGGAAAACGTTTTCTGTGTTGTTTCCCCAAGATACAACCTTCACAAAGGCTGTCTAGATTTTCTATCAATGGTAATCCTCTTACCATTCCTTTTCTACTAAACAAGTTAAGACCTCCAAAGTTGAGATGTCCAAATCTCAAGTGCCACAACCAATTTTCATATTTTGGTTCGCTTTGGAAGGCCTCTTGTGTCATTGCTGCTATTTCTTTATTTTTCAAATCTTCCTTCATTCTGAGAGGGAACATTCTGTTCCTTGTCATCTTCACTTCAGCATTACATTGTTTGTTGGGTTCCCTATCCATGATGATGCATACATCATTAACAAAGAAAACATTGTACCCCTTTTGCACAAGCTGTCCAATACTTAAGAGGTTACATTTCATTCCAGGAACATAATAAACATCTGCTATGGTTTTCTTTTCGCCTTTTCTTGTTAAGACATTTACTTCTCCTTTTCCCATAACAAAAACTTTATTATCAGTCCCTAGTGTGATTTGTGACTTCACATTCTGATCTAACATAGAAAACATGGCTATGTTTCCTATCATATGGTTACTGCAACCGGAGTCTAGAAACTATATGTCTTCACTCTTTTCTTCAGCCATATTACAAGCTAAAAACAAATTATTTTGGCTGATATTTTCTCTAGTGATATTTGCACTAGTTCTATTATTCATATCATGTTGTTTCTTCCTACATTCATTTGCATAATGCCCATATTTTTTACAATAGTGACATTGGACATTGGATTTATCATACCTTTGTCCTTGAGCATGATGTTGTCCACTTTTTTGGCTGTTGCCTTAGCCTTGGTTCTGATTTGGATTACTGCCTCTTCCTTGAGCATTTACTGGACTGTTTCTTCCACCTCTGTTTTGGCTTCTGCCTCTTCCTCTCTTGTTTCCTCTGCCTTGACCTCTTTCTCTTCTAAAGAACATCTGGGTCTTAAAGGCATGTTCTAGAGATGAGTTTTCATTCCTACTCAATCTCTGCTCATGTGTTATCAGCGATGCATGTAGTTCATCAACTGAAAAGTTTGTGAGATCCTTTGTCTCTTCTATGGTGGTGACAATCACACCAAACCTTGAGGGTATGATCCTCAATAGTTTCTCCACAATCCTCCTTTCTTCAAGAATTTCTCCATGAGACCTTATCTGTGTGATTAGACCAATCACATGTGTGAAGAATGAGTCAATATTATCTGACTCCTTCATGCAAAGATTCTCAAAATCTCTCCTCAGCAACTGTAGTTTTGTTATCTTTACTTTCTCCATGCCTTGATAGGCTATCTTGAGAGTTTGCCATGATTCTTTGGATGTCTTTGCTTCTGCTATCCTTGGAAACACACTCTCATGCACTACTTGATACAAAAAGCAGTGGGCTTTAGAATCCTTCTTCTTATAGCTCTTCAACAGATCTTTCTCTGCCTGAGTTAAACTATTAAACTCATTTTCATCTGCTGGTTCTTCAAATCCATATTTAACAAATTCTCATAAGTCTTGGTAAGTAAGCAAAGATTTCATAGTTATTTCCCAATAGTCATATTTTTTTCCATTAAACTGTGGGAGGTGAGTATTAAAGATACCCGTGCTAGTGCTGGCTCCAGCCATTTTTTCAGTTCTTAACTATGCGTCAAATACTTGACTGTGTATTAAAATAGCTGACTGTCCTCAACAGTAACACAAAAAACTATCTTGAGAAATACCTTGGATTCTTCCTTGACTGAGTCTTCACTATGCTGGAGAAGCTGCTGCAGCAAGAAATCCTTCCTTCAGCTTCTTTGACACCTTTAAAGAGCTTGGACAAGCTCCGATACCATGTTGGGAATTTTTGGTAATTACAAACAAAAATGAACAGAGAATGATGCTCTGTTTTTATCACAGGATCTTAGCACAGGGAAGCAAAAATTGTTTTCTGAGAACAGTTTTTACACACATAAACAAATTTGTATTCATTAATAAAAACAACAACAGTTGTTACAAGTTTCTTCCTCTCACAAAGGGATTCTCCAAGAACGCTTCGGTTCCACCAAAAAAAATTACTCTGTCTCTGCTTTGAAATTTTATACTGCTATGTGTAAAATTTCTTACATTATATTCACTGCTGCGTGAAAAACAAAACACTCTGTCCCTGCCAAAAAATCAACACACTGCTATGTACATTTGCGTTGTTGCGTCTCCCTTATACTTCAACAAACAAAATCAAAAAACGTTCATACTGCTGTGTGTATTTTTCATTTCATTCACGTGATGCTACATGCTTCACTTTCATTACTCCACACACATAAAAGATAAAAAACATGACAATACATATTTACCTATGCCATACTGCCGTAAAAAATAAAAAAACATTAAAATTAAAAACTTTACCAATCATTCTACAACCATAATTAATTTCATTAAATGCCTTACTGATAAACCGGTGGTCAAGGTGAAACTTTACTTCACGTCATGTCATTTGCTATAGGCCTGTACACAACTTGGTTTCAATCAACGGACATCAACCTTGCTTTCAATCAAATGGCTGATGGCAATATCGTACAGCCGCTTTTTGCCGAACGTTATGCTCCGGGAAAAAACGGCTTTGGTAAAACTCCCGTGAACGTGTCAGTCGATGGATGTTATCACTACCATTTGAGGAAAAACCACCAACTCGTGAAAAGATGTGCAGGAAGGCTCAACAGTTTTCAGGAATTAAATGTTGCATGACAGTTGAAATTAATATTTCAATAGTTTTTTAATCAGGTATGCATGAAAAATATTATATGAAGTTAAATGCTTTCAAATTCAACGTCATACTTAGCACTTAGTTATGGTTTTTCTATTGGATTTGAGGCTTTTAGATTTTGAACATTTTGATGACTAAGTGATATCTATTTCTTTTAAATTTTGATATTTCAATGTACATGAAGGATTTATTTTATATTTTTCTTCCACTTACCATATTTATCAATTTTGTTTATATAATTTTTTTTTTGTAAAAACATTACTTATAAGTATCAGGTTCATTATTTAATTTATATTAACTCATATCTATTATATGGTTGAAATACAAACTCTTAAGAGGAGTTGAATTTTTGAAATTGCAGAACTATTTTAAAGTATAAAATTTCAGGAATAGTTTACATTGCCACACATTATATACACACACACACACACACACGCACGCACGCACGCACATTTACTCAATTTTTCTAGTGACACCATTTTGTAGATGATCAATATTATGTATATGTGTATGTTTGAGATGAATCTAATCATTTTCAATTTTTAAAGCTTTTTTTAGTTTGTTGAGAACAAGGTTCATATTATTAATACTTTAAAATTGACACTAGAAATAAATTGAATACAAATAAATTAATAATGTTTAATGATGAAAAAATTACAATGAAATCAATGTGTTGATTTCAATGTACATGTCAATTTCTAACACAATGGTTTCAATATCCATGTCAATTTTATTATATACTTATATTCATGTTATTTTTTATTTAATTTCAGTTTTAATATCAACAAGAATTAGTATTTGTGGTTGATATATTCCATTTAATTTCAATTTTAATGTCAATGTAAATTACTATTATCTTTCAACTATGGGCACTTCATACTATATACCAAAACCTCAAGGTAGCAAGGGGTTTCTTAGCAAGCTCACCCTAGACACTCTTTATGATCATATAGATCTGCTAGAAACTACAGAGTAGAAAATAATATGGAGTTAGATCCAAAGTTTGATAACAAATTAAAAATGTTAGAATAGAAGTAGGACAAAGAAAATATTAGGGTTTGAGATTGAAGTGCAAAAAGGGTGTTATGTCCCCAACCTCTCATTGGGAAATGCTAGCACAACCAAACCACTCATAATTCCAACGTGTAACTGAGTAAAGGAGAATTGGATCATAGGATATGGGTATGATGTATGTTCAAAATGCATAATACAACATTCATATCTACAAACCATTATACACCATGAAACATAATTTCACAATGGAATACTATTAACAATTGATGCATTATTAGTCATAGCAATGCATATAATCTAGAAAATTAGGTTTCCAACACACATTAATTGATTGAATATAAAATCACATGATAAACATGAAAAATTATCTAGAATGAAATAAGAAATTGGTTGTAGGCTCTCCACATTCCACCCAACCATAGACCTTAGGGTTCATCAATCTCAACCACGATTCACCCCTACAGCTACAACTCCACAACTCCATAGCCAATGGTGTAAAAACAAAATAAGAAACATATATTATCGAACAATGTACCCATCCAACAAACACTACCCCAACCATATGTTCCCACTCTCTCAAACATGCACTAGTGACACACCCCTTGTCTATGCCCTGCTAATCTCTCAATGGGGCCCACCTTTAGGGTTGTGTTACATCCAGTTAGAGACAGTCTAATCATGGGCTTGAAAGACATCTCACCACTCTCTCGGCACCTTTCCAAACATAAATTGAAATACCTTCCAACTAGCCTAGAACTCCAAGCACAAGGCGCGCTAACCATTTGCACCATAGCTGATTAGACTAAAATGGGATACAATAAAGTGTCAAATCCATAATGACTCCCGTTATCTCCCTTAGGAAAATATACACATTTTAAATATGTATGGCCTTTCTCTACCATGTGGCACTCCCTTAAGCCATTTCGGCCCATTATCCCTTTCCCCATCACTGAAACAAATACCCATTTCCTATCACCATGGAGTTGCACTATCACCATACTATTTTTTCCTAACACTCCTATGTGTGGGGGGGATTTGTTATCACCAAAAAATGATCACCTATCCATTTCTAACTAGGAGGTTCGAAATACACCATGTAGATTTAATTTCACCATAGTAAAATCACTTTCACTATAGAAAATAATTTAGTAAATCACTTTTATTAAATTATTTTCTCATTTAAATAAAAAAACACATTATAATAATTAGATAAGTCATTATTTATTTAATTTTATCTAGGAATAATTATTAAATAATTATTTAAATAATTGTTCCTTGTGACATTTGACTAAATCCCTTAGGAATAATTAAATAAATCACTATTTATTTAATTTTCCTTATTTCAGTTATTGGAATAATTGTTAAATCACTATTTAATAATTACTTAATTTTCACACCATTCTTAATTCTTGCGAAATAATTAATAATTTTTTTTTTATTAATTATTTCTAAATAAATATATTTAACCATTTTAAATATCTTTTCCCTCTCCAATAAATATAATAAAGTATTCCAAGTAGTAAGATCTTGATTTGGTTGATATTATTTTATTATTATCCATTTTCGAGATTCACTCAATACTTTGTTATAGATAGGTGAGTTTTTCATTCATTTCTCACCATGACCATAATCATCGTCACCATTATCATCTTTTTTCTTTTGAACTCCCATTCGATTTCTCCAAATTTTGTTTAGGTTTTTCACATATTGAGAGAGAAGAACATTTTCTGAAGCATCAAGGACCTCTAAGGACCCATCCCATAGGGAGGGACTTATAGACCCATCTCTAGATCTCCTTCACTAGGTGTTTTTAATAGAAGATTTGTTCAATTTAAGTCTTTCCATTTAGGTTATTACATTGTATATTTTTACTTTTGCTTTATATTTTGGATCGTCTATACTTTTTGTTGCACATTTTCCTTTTTTAATCCAGATATAAATTGCAAGTGTCCATCAAGTTTTTGTTAGGGTCACTTGTCACCTAGTGACTTAAGTGAAGTGCTTTTAGTACACCTTCTAAGAAATTTCACACTAACACCTGAGACATAGGCGAGCCAAAAATAAGAAAGAGAATAGAAGAATGATCCATGACGATGTGAAAATGAGATAGAAGTCACTTGCATTTATAGCCTTCCAAGGGTGTCAAATTTTCTTTAGGGCCAACCTGATCAAATATGCACATGTGGGCTCAAAATTAAAAAATATACTTTCACTTATCCAAATTTGATGATCTTTAGGTTGATTTTGGTCCTCTTAAGAAGAGGAATTCAATATAATCATTATCGCCATCAAAAGAGCTACCCAAAGTGGAATTTTTGTGTAGTTTCCAGTTTCAACACTCCCTCTCAACTAAGGATAATTCCACTTGCATGATGTCATGTGTATCATGTCATAAAATCATATCCAATCTCAAGTATCTCATCGTCATGTCTCATCATTGTTCACAATGATTCATCTCTTGCTTATTTCTACATATCTCTTAATTGTCCCTTCTCAAATGGTCAACATTCTCGAATCTAAAATAAGAAGAATTTGACATTAGAGGGAGGCTCAATCTACCACCCTCTATCCATTAGGGGGCCACAACTACCACTCAAAATCTCTGTGAGTAGGGAGCCTAATTATACCACTAGGGAAAATTTAGGAAGGAGAAAAATCGATGACCTACATCAACATTGGAGAGCTTGGCTCAATATGGAACAACATCGATGAGCTTTATCTTAACCTATAATCTGACAAGGGAGCTAAACATCTACAACTCCATATTGAGCAGTAGTGATATAGGCAAGCACATCCCAACCCATCCTATTTCCTACTAATCTTTGCAATAATGACCCTCAAGAGCCATGTGGTATAACACCTACATCATAGTCCAATATTTGTATAGATACCTGACTTACCAATAGCTAACAATCACATGTCCTAAGCCTCCTCAACCGTTTCCCATACGGGCAGGGACAATCCCAACAAGTTGTACTAGTGGGTATGATGCCAACTAGGATAAAATCTACAAATACCAAGATAGGGGAGGAACATATCAGACCTTATGTGTAATAGATATGGGTGACAACCTATTTTCCATAGATGCCTCAACCCCAGGAGCCCTCCATCTAAATTCCACACCCTGGGAACTAAAATCGGGGGGACGAGCTAGCTTTGTGTCCTCGATAATTGATTCTCTATGTAGATTAACAACATATCGTTATGCTCATATATGGTAATCATCATGTTTCAATAGAATTTGTCTCTTGTTCATACAAGACATCAAATAAAATATCATATTAGAAAAAATATATACATATCACAAAGAGGATACCATATTCATTCTCCCTCTCATAGAGGCAGCAAGGACAAGGCTAAGTTTGTCTCATAGATAAACAATGTATCAATATATGAAGCCATCTTAGTCCTAGCTATATACGATATTGTCCTCCAATTAGATCCCACTCGGTGTTATCACATTGTAATCTTGCCATATCCAGAATCTACTCAAACAACTCTCCAAAGAGCTTCTTCATCCTGCCTCATAGCTATCCATGCTAGAAACTTCATGTAGAGCATTGACCATGTCTAAAGCTACGGAATTTGTCATCCAAAATATCATCAAAATATAAAATAATAAGGCAACACCAAAATGTGCTTATTTCATCAACAAAGATCCAAAAGACTTCTAACATGAATTTCTCCAACTAATTAATTCAAAATAAATTAATTAATTATTTCCAAGTAGCCGTTAAGACTAAATTCAATTTTAATTCAAGGACAAATAAAATTGGAATATTCTTGTTGCAATATTTCAACACTCCCTCTCAATAAGAAATGGATTATCTGCCATGTCGATCTTGTCTCTATGGAACCTAAATTTACACTTTGACAATGTGTTTCTCAAAATGTCAGCATCTTTCTCCTCCATCGAAATATATTGTAGCAACATGATCCTCTCGAAGTGTGAAAATCCACAAGCTACAAATCTTGCCTTATGCTTCTCCACACTTCCATCAACAGCTTTCTTTACCTTGTAAAGCCAACAGGAACTCACAACTGACTTGTTCTCCAGTCTTGGAACCAAGTCCCAAACATTGTTACGAACTATTGAGTCATACTCCTCCACCATAAAATCAACCCAAATCGGCTACTACACTTCTTCCTCAAAAGAAGATGGCCCAGTCTCAACACATTCCCTAGTAAGGGCCATGTATCTATTGTACCTCTCAGGTGACCTCCTCAGTCTACGCTGAGAAGATGGTGCTCCCACATTCTCTCTCGCATCCTCCAACAATTTTTTAGCTTATCTTGTGTGCTTCTGTCCATCTATAGAAGTCTCTGCTTGAGTGGATGTCTCCACTCCTAGAACCTCGGCATGCAGCTGCTCCACATCAATATGAGGCTCCTAATCCTTAGGAACCAACAGTTCCTCCACAAACTGTAGTTGGAGCTCCATCTCAAGTGAAGCTCGCATGGCCTTCTGCTCATCAAACTTGAGATCTCTGCGAACCACTATCCTACGATTGGTAGGCAAGTACACCCGATAGTTGTGAGGTGTATTAGTGTACCCCACAAATATCCCCAACTCTACTATCTTCTCAAGCTTCTTCCATGCATCCTTTGTCATATGGAAATATACCGATGAGCCGAAGATCCTAAAGTGACCCACACCTAGTCTCTTACTGGACAAAGTTTCCTCTGGAGTCTTCATCCCAAGTATGCAATGCAGGCTTCTATTCTACAAGTAGACCACTATGCTGCATGCCTCAACCCACAAGTGAAGTGCCAGGCCTTGGTCATACAACATTGCTCGTGTTGCCCCTACAAAAGTTTTGTTCTTCCTCTTAGCCACCCCATTCTATTGTGGTTTATGAGGTGACGTCAACTCTCGTTTAATTCCTTTCGTTGCACAAAATTCCTTAAACTCTTGAGAGACATATTCTCCACCATTGTCACTTCTCAAGGCCTTAATTTTCTTCCCTGACTCTTTCTTGACCAAAGCTTTGAACTGACAAAAATTTGTGAAAGTTTGGTCCTTCTTTTGCATGAAATAAATCTAGAATTTATGAGAATAGTCATCAATGAAAATCACAAAATACCTTTGCTTCATTGTGGATGCCATCGAGAATGGTCCACACACATCAGTATGAGCTCACTCTAAGATAGCCTCTGCTCGACTGTCTCAATCATGAAAGGAAGAATTGGTGTACTTTCCCAAGGTACAACCTTTTCATGTGTCAACTTGCTCAAGTTTAACTTTGGGAAGTCCTATAGATATCTGTTGCATTATCTTCAAAGCCCCATGATGAAAATGGCCTAACTGCCTATGCCACAACTTGCCAATGTCTTGGCTTTGCACCAATTCTACTTTTGTACTCAATGCTGCATAATCATCTACATCTAGTTTATAGAGATGCTTCAACTGAATCAGTATCTTCTTGGTCTAACCCGTGGCTATGTGTGTTAAGAATGCCTTTCCTTTACTAAGGACAACATCGTAGCATTTTTCCTCCAACATTGTGACTGATACCAAGTTCTTCTTCTGTCCAAGCACATACCTCACATCTGTCAAGGTGATAGGAGCTCCATGCTCCCTCTAAAACGCAACGGTGCCCACTCCTGAAACACTATACCTTATGTCATCACCCATCTCTATGTGCATCTTGAGGTCTTTCTCCTCCAAGGCACTGAATGAACTTTTATCACCGGTCATGTGGAATGAGGCTCCACTGTAAAGATACCAGACACAACACGTCATCGATGACACCATGGATGTGATGGGGGTAAAGTCCATTTCGATCTAAGAAGCTACTGCCTCACCTTCCAATCCTTTTGAGAATCCCTTCTTGGACTTCTTTGATGGGAAATTAGTCGCATAATGTCCCATCCTGTGACAATTCAAGAATCTTACTTTAGAAATGTCACCCTTTCTCCCTCCATGAGAATAATTTTATTTGGAATGGGAATTCTTCCCCTTCCCTTTCCTTGCCTTACTTGCTATGGCAAGATTTTTTTCATCATCATCCCTAGATGAAGAACCATCTCGTGTGCTCCTCCTAATCTCCTCCTACATAAGATCCAACCATAGTCATTCCCAATCTGGCAGTTTCTCCCTTCCATTCACAGAGTCCTGGTAGCTATTCAAACAATTTGGAAGGCCAAGGAGAGCGAGGTTGAACATATCATCATTGGCAGTAGTTATTCCCACACTGCCAAGCTCATCCCTGTAGGTGGTGAGCTTGTTCATATATGTGGAAATAGTATCGCCCTTCTCCATCTTCATTCTTCGAAGCTTATCATTAAGCGCCAATTTCCTCTGGTCGCTACTGTTCTGGTAGAGGTCCTTCAATGTCTTACTCGTTGAAAATGGAGTATCCTTCCCATGGAGACTCGACACAATATGGTCTCAAACTCCCTCAAGCATGATCTATCTCGCCTTTGCCACACACTTCTTCCACTCAGCCAACTCTTGTGCATTAGTTGAAGATGGCTTTGGGATTTCTTAATCAATGAATTCCTTCAATCCATTGTCTTCTAATACAACTTGCATTCTATCTTTCCATGCTATGTAATTCGAGCTACCTTCCAAGGCATACTCGAGTCTCAAGCCATAGAACGCCACTCGTCAACCTTGAAGTATGATATGAATTCGATTTGCACCTGCAACCCCGAACTTCAAACTTCAAATTCTCTTCTTAGTATATTGTTCACAGCTATGATACCATGTATATATTTCTACAAATCCATTTTTTATACCATGTAGAAAATCCGATATAGGTTAACCCGATAATGTAATATAAATCAAAGCAGAATACAATAACCTACTTCTACTATCAATTTGCAGAAGCTTAAAGATCGAGCAGAAAAATTTAACTAGAAGAAGAAGAATCAACGCACAATACACATGAAAATACTTTGGAGAAAGCCTCAGTTAAAAACCCCGCTATTTGTATTATCATTCAAGGTGGAAATACATAGGAATTATACAAAGCCTCAACTCTCACAGCTAGCCATCTCTCAGTACAATCTGCACAGATGCTCATAGGCAATCTTGGCTTCTCTCAAGCCTTCCTCTCTACCCTCCAAGCTCCCATTTCCTTGCATTGTTCCTCTGGGATGATTCTCCTCTGACCAAGTGGAAAACTTCCTCCAACCAAGTGGAATACTTCCTCCAAAACTGCAATCCTCAAGGCTTAAATCCTTGACTTCATGCACTAGTTTTTTCCATGAGAAAACACATGCAGCTTATAGTACATTTTCCTTGACATTAATCTCAACTGGGTCTTTCTCATAATATACATGCATGAGTTTCTGAGGAGGGAATCTTCAGTTAACTAGAGTAGCACTAGTGGATGCATTAATGCATCAACTGACTATTAACTCTCTATTAATTCCTCAAACAATTTGGAACTAATTTAACTGGACTTAACTCAGTAAACTAAGTTAACTAATTACAACTCAAATATAGCTCAATCTTATCTCCTTGATTTAAGGGATAACTTTTTCATCACTTCAGAAAGACTTCTAACTTGAATTTCTCCAACTAATTAGTTCAAAATAAATAAATTAATTATTTACAAGTAGCTGTTAAGACTAAATTCGATTTTAATTCACAATTCAATTCAAGGACAAATTAAATTGCAATATTCTTGTTGCCATATTTCAACACATAGGCTCATTTGCTGTCACGAATAGATCGTCATTATATAAAACCAAAATCGTAGCCATACCTTGGACCACTTTTGAAGTATAGGTTTGGATTCATACCTCATCCTAGCTTCACCAAATAACTATCAATGCAGACAAATCAGGCTTAGGAATCTTGCTTCATACAATGCTTTCTGAAAACATAACACTTGACCAAGGAAATATGTTTAGCCTTACACAAATCAATATTGTGCAATCAAATCAACTATGTCAAATTATCAAAGTTTAGATATCAGATCAAAATTGATATCAAACTCATCAATAACACTTTAATGAATTATTTGGATGAGGTGACTGGTAGAGCTCATGTCCAAATGTCTAGTTGCAACAGTATCAATCAAACTTTATCAATCCAAAATCATGAGCATAGAATGAACCATTTCTGCTACTAAATATGACTGGATAGATCAAGGACAAGTGTTAAGTTTAGTTATGTTCTATGCTAGAGCAATTTATTTAAATTTTCACAGTTAGCAATCACATCAGCATTAAGATAAACTGCAGATAGAACATAAATATAAAATGCAGAAGACAAGCCAAGACAAGAGGACACAAGATATGGCACGAGCCAGGGACAAACCCCACAATTTGTGGGGAAACCCTTTGATCAAATCTTCTTTTATCCTCAAGGTTCAGCAGAGAAAGAGAGAGAGAGAGAGAGTACATTTACAATAGAAGTCAACACTTTGACTTATCTAGATCTAGCATAGATCATTTCGTATAATGATGAGATCAGTTGAAGACATTCTACTTCAACTGATTCTCATGGTGACTCCTTCACCTATCATCGTTCTGCATCTTATCCATTTGCTACTCCTTACTGTGTAGCACCATCATGCTGCACATGATCATGATCTTATCCATCCTCATGCTTCATGCTGCCCATGCTGTTCATGATCTCATCATGCTTCATGCTGCTCATGCTATTCATGATCTCATCATGCTACAACATAATTATACAACCAAATGTATATCTGCCTTAGCTGCTTGCTATGGCTTGCAGCCTAGCAAAGCAGCTAGGCTATAGTTCCACACAGTCTCATCTTAAACAATCCTTTCTATTTTCATGTTGTCCCTTATAGCAATACATGAGACCGTGTTAGTAGTGATTGGAACCTTCATCAAACAGTGTATAGATGAGATTATATCTTTCTCTTGACAGCAGTTAGAGCTCTTATTTATGACTTCATTACATAGCGTCTAGTGGCAGCGTATGACTTATTTAAGGACTACGTATGAACAGTAGCTCCACTCCATAGTTGCGTATGTTAAAAGCATTCTAGACCAGCGTAACTTCATACACACCACATTACATTGCTGCGTACATTCTGGATCAGCATATATACATAGCGTATTACATTGCTGTGTATATTCTGGATCAGCATATATACATAGCGTATTACATTGCTGTGTATATTTTGGATCAACATATCTTCATACACAGTGTATTACATTGCTACGTACATTCTGGATCAGCATATATACATAGCGTATTACATTGCTGCGTATATTATATGCCAAGTCTTTGACTGTGGCTATGACTGCGTATACAATGAATAAAGGTATTACATGGACAACGTATTAACTATCACCATGACTGCGTATGAAATCAAATATTGCGGCTATGTCTTCCTCACTGCGGCTATTGTGGCTATCTTCCTTACTGCGGCCACTGCAGCTAGGGCATCACTGTATATTTTCATAAACATCGTGAGAAGTGTTTTCATGACAACGTATATATATAGCTGCTTATATGACTCCGTTGATGTGAGTATAAGCCTCCAGGAGAAGTGTATCATGACTTCGTTCACTTCATCGATTCGGCTCATTACGTGTATATATATGTATATATATATATATATATATATATATATATATATATATATATATATATATATACATGAGCAGCGTACAGTGTATATGGTTTCCCATGTCTCAGCGTATAGGGTTTCACCTTGCATCAGATTTCCTGAATAGCGTATAGAGATGAATAGCATATAGAAATTCATCATTTGCTAGTGAATAGATGTCTTCTTGTCCTACGAAGGATTAGGGCATCATTTTGCAGCTAGGGCATCATGGTCTTTGGTGTTTCTCCTTCTCCAAAAACCCAAGACGTGGAGAGGAGATTAGCTAAAGAGTGAGTCTAAATGACATCAAATCCTCTTATATTTATACTAAAGGTGGATGATTGAATAGACATGGCATTTGGCCTTCTAGAGCCTACATAAGAGTTGGTCGGATTGATAATAATTACATAAACAAAATAAATTCATATCTCCATAAGTACTTATCGGAATCGGATGATCTTTGGATCAATCTTACACCTCTTGATGAGAGGGATCCAATAAAAATATTATCTACCATAAATAAGCTGACCCACATGGAGTTTGGCCCTAGTTTCCAATTTAACACTTCCTCTCAACTAGGGAGAACTCCATCCGCGGATTCATAATTCTGACTGTACTATCTCTGCCATCAGTGCCCTGTGCTGCTCAGTCCAGCTCTACTTAGCTCTATTGGCTCTGCTCTGCTCAGCTCTGCTAGCTCTACTCTGCTCAGCTCAGCTTTGCTGGCTCTGCTCTACTCGACTCTGCTGGCTCTGCTCTGCTCTGCTCAGCTCTGCTAGCTCTGCTCTGCTCAGCTCAGCTTTGCTGGCTCTGCTCTACTCGGCTCTGCTGGCTCTGCTCTGCTCTGCTCAGCTCTGCTAGCTCTACTCTACTAACTCAGCTTAGGTCTGCTCAGGTCTGCTTGCTCTTTTCAGCTCAGCTCAGCTGGCTCTGCTCAGCTCAGCTGGCTCTGCTCAGCTCAGCTGGCTCTGCTCAGCTCAGCTCTGCTAGCTCTGCTCAGCTCAGCTGGCTCTACTTAGCTTAGCTCTACTAGCTCTGCTCAACTCTGTTGGCTCTGATTTGCTTTGCTCAGATCTGCTGGCTCTGCTCTGCTCTGCTGAACTATGAAGAAGAAGAATTGATCGAGAATGAGTCATATCATTCTCCACTAACCCAAATTCAATCTCAGAGTGCGTACCACTGGTCCCAGACTAGTCTCAACTGACCCAATGTCAGTTTCATAGTAAGTACCACTCCTACCACTGATCCCAGACCAGTATCGTAGTCTCAGAGAGTGTACCACTAGTCTCAGACTAGTCTCAACCGACCTGAAGTTAGCGTCATAGTGTGTACCACTCTCACTGGTCCCAGACCAGTACTACACTAACACGAAGTCAGTCTCGGAGTATGTACCACTGGTCCCAGACCAGTCTCAATCGACCCGAAGTCAGTGTCATAGTAGGTACAACTCCTACCACTAGTCCTAGACCAGTATCGCAGGC